>CM060170.1:32145421-33345421 GCA_020352615.2 Yoshiicerus persimilis | reverse complement strand
ATTATATTATACTGGGTTAATTCCAAAAATTTAGAATTTATGTTCAAAATTTTAAATTTCCTGTTATCTTTTTGGTAGCACCGGAGATGGTTTGAGTAATTACTCGTCCAGGGTTTGTAGGGCCAACGGACAGACATACAGATTGATCATAACATTATTGTAAAGAAGACTTCCGGTTCTTAATACAGGATTAATATCACATCCTCATTTCAAGTTAAGCTTTTTATAGCCATCATAGAAATTCTCAACAAGATTACTATCTGGAAAGCTTTTGTTTTAGAGTGAGTATCTAATGATCAAATTTCATAATGTTTGGTGGCCAGATGCGTCCTGGATTTTCCGGACTCGTTCCGCAATTCAGAAATGTCACCATAACTTGATATTGAAGTGAGAGTCCTAGATTTCAGCCAGATTAATTTTAGTATTTTTATAATTGTACTATCAGAGACAAAAGCTGCGGCCAAAACTATATCATCAGAGCTGTAGTATTGTGTGCATTAATTAGGATAATTAATTGTTTACCGACCATTGACCGTGTTCTTATTTTTGCTCTACAAATACAAAAACATGCATTAGCTTAGCTAATCGTAGATATTATTTTCTGGCCATATGAAAAAAGGATGTACACGATACTGAATGTGACTTTTATTGACAATTAGTGTCAAAGTATATCCCTGTGTCCCATTTGTCTGTCAACATAGAACATGCTATCGCTTAGCGCATATACTATACATTTTTTATCAATGCAAAATAATTTCTGATCGTGGAAAAATAGGTTCAATACTTTTACAATTGTTTTTACCAGTCACTTTTTGGAGAACCTATTTGTCCCAACAGTGAATTTTTTTAATTATACAAGAGTTCCAATCCCGTACCCTATGCATTCGTCCTCATTTCATTTTAAAAACCACCCCGCTATTGGCCTTAAAACTTCTCTAGATGTCGAATTTTCAAATATAAGTTAGCTTGCCGGTGTGGCATAACAAAACGGTAGACACATTTGCGAATAAAAATTTGCAGTTACCGTAGTTATTGAAATAATACTCCAGGAATATTATTGTTTCAATCATTTCTTGTTAAGCTATGTGAGTAATTATGGTGAGGTAAAAATGTATACAATTATTTCGGCGGGACCTTAATTTTTTTAATGCAGGATTTATTTATCTCATTAGTCATAATTTGTTATTGAATATAATTGGAGTATACCCTATTTATCGAAATAAGCGCCCGTGTCGAAATAGCTCTCCTCTACGGGGGTGTTATTTTAATACTTTAGAGAAAAAAAATGTCTCAAACAATGTGGCCCCATACTTAAATACGTTGCAGTACCATATATACCGTATTATCGCGATAGCTCTCCCATACTGAAGACCTATTTCTACGTTTCGTCTAAAATTAATGCTTGAAGCAATACCTGTACAGTTAACTCGCTAAATAACGATGAAATCACATTTAAAAACAGTGGTTTTTCTCTGCGTAGTTCTTTTGGATTTTCTTATATTCATGGTTAAGCATAAGACCAAACTGCGCTAGGACTAGGTGGACATATCTAGATGTTGATATTACATTTTTAAAAGTCCCGAAATTACGGAGCATAGAAAATAGATGAAAATGCTGCACAATAGAACTTAAGATGACTGATCTTACTTAATGGAAGGAAACATGTAAATTAAATTATATTTTACATGAAGAAAGTATGTGCAAGTGCGAAAGAGCAGAGAGAGCATGTCTTGTGTTGCGGTGGAAATCTCCTCCTCGTTTAATGTGGCTGTTAATGCAGAATGACTACAGACTTGCTTTATTTGTGTGGCAAAAACGCATAACATATTAGTTGGAAGTCTGTATAGACGGTTCGTTAATATGTAAGTTGTTAACTGATTGTGTGAGGTAGAGTTACCTCGTCTGAAGCCAGTGCAGTGCAGTACTTGTTAGTTGCATGGAAACTTTGTTCCGATTCGGAGTTTGGGCGGAATCACACATCACATCACATCCACAGAAACACGACGACTTGCTTATTGTTAGTAATAGTTTCCATTCATTATTTTGATCTCAACTGACTGAGACGCAAGGAAGAGTCGGTGGAAGGAATTGTGCACAGAGCCAAGCCAAATCAACTTCAACTCCCTATAGGCAGCAAGACATTCTTATTTTTATTTATGTTCGTGCCAGACAAAGTGAGAAACTTCATAGCAATGGAATTTATTTTTTAGTTGCAACCGTTTACACGTATTGTTAATTTTAAAATTGTTTCCACTCGTCTATTCTCATCTCTAAACTATTGTAGCACCTTCAACGTTTACTTTTCCACGGTGCAAATTGCAGTTAAGCACAAGTATAAATATTCTTCTGCTTCCAGTTTCATTCTGGAAGTGACTTCGTCGAAAGCGGTTAGATACTTCAGCGTAACTACCTACTCCTACCAAAGATACGCTTTCTGTGACCGCATTTCATGAAGTGTACCAGTGTTTCCCATAGTGCACCCTTAATGTCTGTAAATCATCAAGAAGAGGAAGAGGATGATTCCAATGACTGCCAAATTGACTTAGGAAACGGTGGAAATCCTGGAGCTGCACTGAGGAGGATGGCAACCAAACAAAAAATTCGAAGAGGCTCGACTCGCTATAGCTCTCGTCGACTTAAATGTAAACTTTACTTCACTTTTCTATAACAACTGCTTTGTTTTTCCTGATTCTACTCCGATAGCATTTCTCATCACTATCATTCAAGCCCCGAGCTTTGAGTTTCATCACTCACTCTAACTTTCCAGGCCAAGCAGAATACTTCCTCGTCAGCAATTCTCTCATTTTATTCGCAATAGACTTTTCCCAGAAGAAATACAGGCATAACTTTCCTTTTCCATTAGTTTATTCATATAAGTTAATTACTACTTCATTCCATGCAGTTAAAATATAAAACATTACATTACAATGTAAGATCGGCTTAGTCATATGTAAAAAACTCTGCGTTAATTGATTTTCGTCTCTATGTCACTTCTTACGCATGTAATTAATGTGTGTACACATGTATTACATGTCTGCATTTTTTCAGAGTGTTTAACGACATGACGATTCATGCCCAAAACAATTGATATTATCTCAGTTCTTAAGAGTTAAGTTTAAACTGCACCCATCCTCCTCGAAAAGCAATATATCTTTTGTAAATATATGAAGGCATAAGCGCCTAAAATTATGTTCTATAAGTAAAAAAGGTCAACTGTACACGTGCATATTTTCCCTTGATTTCTAACTTACATGCAGATCGAACTTTTAACATCACACGTAATTATAGCAAGTCAATAGCAAGTAGCAAGTTACAAGTTATATCAAGTAATAGAGAATACTTACATTATACAGACAAGTGCTTCTAAGTTTTGCTTGCTTTTAGAAAAAATAAATTTCATGTACTCCTATTCTACGAAGTAAAGAATGACAGTCGTATAATAAAGCAGTAAGAACTGGACTGATTTTGTGCAAGGAGTATATTTTCCAACGCTATTGTGGTCATAAAAGCAAAAATACATCGGGATACAATTTTTATAGTTATTGAAAAGCACGGCTGTAGAAGAACACGAAAAATAGGGACAGTTAATTTCAGACAAATTATGAGCAGGAGGGCAAGACACGTGCGAGGCAAAATAAGTATCTTGGAGTATGGTGTTTTTGTGTAAAGCAGATAGTGTGAAACTAAACTACTTCAACGTAGTGCAATTCTTTAAAGCTCTATGTAAGATTCAAATCTTCATTCGCACCAAGAATACTCATGTATACTATATATTATTCATTTTTTTAAATTGAGAATAAAATTTTAATGAAACATAAATACATTACACAATACGATAAATAGTATTTTTGTATTAACATGTTATAACGCATTAAACATTTAAGTACCATTTTTTATTATTGCGGGTATTGCGGGTAACATTGCGCGTGTTGAAATTGCATTTTTATTTTAAATGTTATAGGGGCTACTTTTAAATCTAAAGGAATTTTAGCAATCAAAATGCTGCAATTAAAAGCAGATGTGCTTCATGGTTTGGCAAATTGTAAAAACTGTACAGGCACTGCTGGCATAGGAAAATAAAATAATTAATTAATAGGCATACATTAATTTTATAGTTTATGTTTAAAGAAAGCTTTATAGGAATGAATAAAACAATACACTGTCAGCTCTTTTGTTTTGTTGTACATGTGCAAAGATAAACGACGAAATGTTTGCAACTCATCAGTGTGTAACATTAATGAAACTGTAGACTGTAGGTAGGACAATGGAGCCAAGTGGTAAATTAGATATCTGCTGAATACATAGGCGTTGAAATGTATACAAATAAAAGTCATAATAAGCATGTGGGGCAGAAAATACGGTTATATGATTTTATGATGCAAATAATGAGTAATGGGACTTGCAGGAGAAAGTGAATGACATTAATTCATTTTAGAAGATTTCGCAAATGTGTTGTTCACCTCCCAAATGTATAGCAAATATTTCTTCAAGCAAGCTTTTTTTACAGATTGATTTAAATACCACACCAGGCATACACACATTATTATTTTACACTAACACTTAACATTAGTGGATGCTGACATAAACATAAGGCTTAAATTAACTTCATGCAGATGTGAGTTCTGATAGTGAGGTCCAAACTAATGATACAGATTCATTACACAGAGGATCCTTATAAGCTGCTCCTAGTCAGATAGTTTTTCGTGCATTTACTTATGTATATTGCACTAGTTGTAAGTATACCTATTCCTCGTTTCTGAATAGCTTGACACTTTCCAGTTAGATGAAAACTGGCTTCTTAGGTATAAATATTTGGGTGTACGATCACCGGGAGACTTCACTAAATTACGGAGTGGGTACCGGCTACGTATTTCTGCTTTTCTTTAGTTAGTTCGCAACTTATATAAAAAGCATGCGCTGATCTTAATTCCTAAGCCATTTTTACATCTAACCTCCGTATTTAAAAAAATAAACATAAAAGCTGGTTAACACACTCAACGTCTTCTCACGCTTAACGACCATACTCTTCGATTTACCTTGTGAACTGTGGCAGTGTGCAACATTTTGGTTTGATTTCTAAAAGTATTTCCATACGCTACTTTCAGTATACTGTACTTGGTAATACCACAATATTTCTGTAGTTCCGTGCAAATTCCATAAATCACTTTCCGTCACCTACAGACTTGTACTTATGCAAAATAGCAGGCTTCGGTGAAGAATATAGTAACTACGGAAAAGATATTTACTATTAAGTGGGCTTTAGACAGTGTTCGCTTTTGGATAAAACTCAGGTGCTGTTTTTTATTCTTAACAAAATTACAACATGGCAGAATAGCTACGAAAACATTTGCTAAGCTTCACTTGCATCCCGCCATTCGAAGAAAGAAGAGTAGTAGTGTTCAATTCTAACTCAATAAGTGAGTACATACGTAATAACATGCTAATACTACTTATATGGGAAGCCTCAATAATACGCATTTAAATTATTCACTTATTCTAGTGTTGTTACCCCAATAAATTCGTTATACCACTTCCTGCCGCTATGACTCTCAGTGCAGCGCAGTTTTAATTCTTACGGTTATTGCATGTTATATTATTACGCCACACCAATTTTTATATCGTCAGTTATCTTCAAGTGTACTTTCTACCACATCATTCGCTATTTGAAATAATAATTGTCGTGGCTACTCATTGATAAATTTTGTTTCACAAACGTCGATGGCGATGAAGCTGACAGGGCAAAGAAGTGTAAGGGCTCGAGCGCGTATTGAATTTCGAAGGAAAAACGTGCGTCAAAGCACGGTTCGTCAAGAAACGTCTTCTGACACTATTTTTGATGCTTCTGGTCACCGACCTAGGGCAAGGCATAGCAAACATTACAACGATCTCGACTTCCTTGGTTTGTGTTCATGATTTATTGTTTTTCCTAAAAATATTGATTTCATAGATTAACTGGTAATGCATTTTCTTTTAGCATCAGTGAATAGAAAATTAACAATAAAATCACTTCAATGTCTAGTAATAGTCATATATTAATTACATCTTGTCTTGTCTGCACTTAAATTCTTGTACTAATAACTCAAATTCAAGCGAATCTCTATTCATAATGGACTATATGTACCATACCTACTTGGATAAGTGTATCAAATGTTGTGGTAGTACGTGGCTCACTTGAATAGAAAGTATTTTAACACATACAGGCGCACGTCGTGTCTTAGAGAAATTACATCTGGGCTACTGCCATAAGTAAAGTTACAATGTGTGATTAAACAGTACAGGGTTGTTCTTCCTCGTGGGTCTTCTCTGCTTTACATATTTAGTCTTTCAGACATTTTAACTGTAAATAATCTATTGACTCTCCACTGATCTTTGGTACACCATTCAACTTGTTTTTAGAGTTAACTATAAACTTTAGATTGGCTTAGGTGCTTCCAAATGAATAGCAGAGCCTGCATAATTGTGTTGAGCATTAATGGGTAAATATTATCCTGCAAAATCATTATTGAAAGATTAACGTGCTCCCCAACTCAGCTATATCTTTTCACAAAGTAATTTTCCATGTCTGAAAATTTTCCACATTGTAAATAATTTAGGTTGCATATTTTTCATTCCTGCACCGTTTAGAAGTAATGTATTTTATCAGAAATTGATTCTGAATATCCATATTTCTTAATTCATTATCGTAAAAATATTTCTGTGTTAAACAAACTCAAGTCCCAGAAAAGGTTCTGCTAAAGTTATTGAAGCCGGATTCCAATATTTCTAAGGTAATAATTTTGTACACTAAACACTAAGTATGCTTATAAAATGGAAAATTGAGCAGTTTATATTTCATACAAATTCAATAGATGTTGCAAATACATGACGAACTTTAAAAATGATTTGGGGCATATTTAAAATTTGAAGATTTAACATAATGTGTACTACCACTTCAAAACATTAAACTACATGACACGGGAAATGATTAACATTGCCCCTGTAAAGTTGTTAAGAAATTATGTGGTAAGTGGTAAGATAGTTTCAATATGCTACAGCAAAGAAATTCTTCTGTCATTTTTCATTAAAATAATTGATATATCACATGTATGATGATTTTTTTATGTTTTCATATCTAATAGATTTGTATTTTTAAAGTGACAGGGAACAATATATCACAGTATACCAAACACAGATTTTCGAATATTTCGTTTAGAATGAAATCAGGTACACCAAAACCAAATGCTTCCACTATTCATATTCATAAACCAGGTAGCAGGGCCTCATACAATATATATTGATTTAACTAGTTATAAAGTTATAATAAACCCGTCAAGACAGCACATAATGAAGACGAGCGTTGACATTAGGAAAACCAAATAATAAACAGACCGAAAACCGAGAAGAACCACAGGAAAGTTGACAATGAGACGGCACATACTAACAATTAGTACAGCCAATGACATCTGCATTGTGTTGGAAGTATTAAGGTAAAGGAGGCCGATATAGATGGGCCCCAGAATTGACTTGCACTTTTGGGCCCATCTATGGTTGCGAACACACACACACACACACGCACACACAGACAGACAGACAGACAGACAGACAGACAGACAGATCGTTCATTCCTATAAAGAGATCGCTGACGCTCCTCTTAATAATGGACAAATAATTTCTTTTTAGATAAGCGCCATTGCCATTTAAGCAACTGGCAAGAAAACTAACTTGCTGCTAGTAACCTTTTGTTGCATCCATTTTAAATCTTCATTAACCTCATGCAGTCATGCATCTTTATTGTTTCTTTCGGTTTCGGCTTAATTTTTTTACTCTTTTATTTTAACTTTTGATATCAGGGGCAACTGTCTTCTTTTAAGTACTTCAAATGTTTACCCTGTAGCGTTGTTTTAGCAGCAATTCTGTAGAAAAGTGCTTCGCAGCTAAGAAAGCTTACGCTCATAAAAATTAAGTTATTCTTGAATTTGATTAAAAAATCTTGCTGAATTTAAAGCTGCAAGAAATCCAAATGGGTTTTAATTTGTAGCAAGATCAATTTTAAAAGCTTTGGTTACAAGCTCATACTTAAGTATGAGGTCACCGAATGCTGGAATAAATTGTGGATGAGACCGGTCTGCTAATTCGTTTCAGTTTATTCTGTTTCAAATGTTGAAGTTAAACCTATCCCTAGCAAACAAAAAGATACGACATAGGTGACATTGCTGCAGTGCAGCATTCCGTACATTATTTTATTTCTATTCATTTTATATTAGGACAAATGATGCATTTGATGGTACGAAGTACGAAATGAAAGAAACTCACATTAAGCACCTATATAGTTTGTTAGACTTTAGTTAAAAAAATGATTCGTAAATTAACATACCTAAGTGACGTGAACTAATACATACTACATGGCGGTGCATAATAAGTCACACGAAAAAATTCTAGTCAAGCGGTACACAATAATGTTTTAAGTTTGTTAACTTAGTGCCTATTATAGCTTTGTCTTTTTTCCTTTTGCTAAAAATGGATTAGTTAACTTTTATGTTTTATAAACAAAATTGGTTGCAAAATTGGTTCACGTTGGTGATAAAAACATTTTTGTTAGTCATGGATAACAAAATGACTGTTATCATAAGGTAGAAGAAATTCTTTTTTGCATCCGTTTCTGTATAAGGAGCCCCCACTTCGGTGTTGCTTTGAAAATGTTGTTTATAATTTGCAGGCAGGATTATTTTTAACAGATTGGAACATTTTTGTTTTCTTCTTTTAGACATTCAGAAAAATTTCATTCAAAGTATTAAAATTTGGACACAAATATTATTTCACATCAATTGAATCCGGTGGTATTTGTAGTCCACCTGTATTTTGCGTTATAACCTAAGCCTATACCCTAAGTGAATATGATTTCCTAACTAAATGTTTGTCACTTACGTGTATATTACATGATCCTGTACTTTCTTAGTGCACTTCCTAAAATGATCTGTAATCAGAATAAACGAGAAAAGGACTGCGTTCATTAACAGAAGTACATGTCAGATATTACGTTTGAGAATGTTCCATTACAAATGTTATAATAAGCAAATAGAAAACTTAAAGGCTTTGGTACATAATCGTAGTGAAGAAGTAATAGAAACTACGCAAAATTATATGCTGCGTTGTTTGGCAATTAACCAACTTTTCTCGTTGTTCTCATGAAAAAATGTGTTTGTTTGTAATTGTATAAGCGTATAAGAACAAGAACTGTAAAGAACTTAACTAAAACCATCCCGAAATAATAAATATCAGTGAACATAATACAACCTATAGACCGTGGAATATGATGCACACCTATAACGTAAACTTTAAATTGCACTTTCGTGGTTGAATTATGTTAGAATATGTATTATTAGATTATTTTTGCCCTAAAGCTACCACAAAGGCAATAATCACAGCGTAACGGCATACAAAATAAAATATAATTATTTTAAATATTCAATATTATATTTTTCATTTGCTTAATTTTCCTAGCCTCGTAAAACAAAATTATTAAGTGATGATAGTTGAACATTTCTGAAGTGTGTTAATATTGCTATTTTGTAAAATAAAAAGAAAAATGAGTTCCGGCTCCAAGTAGTATTTTACGTTGTGAAATTTAATACCACAAGATAAATGCTAAGAGCCTATTCTTTCATTATTCATTGCATAAATTTTTGTTGGCATTATGATATAAAGCTGGTCGATGATAAGGCAAGAGAATGTGCTAACTAGTCTTGCTGCACAACCAGACTCACATGGTGTAACTGACGGCCGTAAATTGTTCTCTGTCGTTTTTCATCACTTTTAATGAAGCTTGCAACCCATATTTTAACCAGGTTCATTTTTCAAAATTTTCTCCAACACATTCATAGTTATTTAAGAATGGTGACAAACATTTTCGTTTATTTAGTGCTGGCCAGATGGATAATAAGTAGTTCTTTAGCCACATCAAGAACAGCTTAATAAACAAATGCTAACAGTTTGTTAGCATATAGTTGATCCTTGAGAGAAATAAATGAATTCACTTTCCTTAATTATTATCATTATGGAATAACGGTGCAGATGCTACGGCTAAAGTCTGAAGTGGTATCTATGACTCTGATACAACTACAGCAGATAAAGCAAAATTATGTATTTTTAGTTGGGCTCTTGGGAATACAATCTGGAGGAGGTACGAATGTGACAGAGTGACGCTACATTCTATGTTCGCGACTGTATATCTCCTCTTCCTCTAGGTTGTCGTAATGTGAAAACAAAATTGACAATCCGCTATCCTCCTCCCAGTTTTAAATTAATGCTTTTCCATTTCTTTCAACTCAAATAATACGGCGCTGAGAAATGGAAAATATTCTGGCACTGTTGTAAAATATCCCCTTCCCAATACTATTTCATTTAACAAACACATAAATTACTAAAAGCATGACCAACTCAAATGCGTTGAAATCTCTACTGTAGAGACCATTTTAAGTTCAGTAATTACAAGTAAACATTATTGATTAGATTAGACCAGCTGCCAAAAGACTGACCTGTACGTAGTATTACTGTATATTATAGCATTGGCTATTGTTACCGGTTTCTAATTACAGGAAAAGCTTTTTGTGGACGTATGCATTTTTTGCCCAATATTTATAAATGATTATATTACGAATTATTATCTTTATGAATTAATTATTTGACTAATTTGACTGACTAAACAAAAAAATTTATTATTGGAGACGATTTCATGAATAAAGCATCGCGGATTGTAGAAGAATTTTAAAATAATGTCCGCGTGTAAAAATGCTTAAACAGCTGACGAAGTTACATATATTAGGCAACAAAATGCTGAAAATGAGAAGGCGAATGTAAAAATTGCAGAATAAAGTAGAACTGTAAGCTAACCATATTTTTGTTGGAAATGATGATTAATAAGGGACTAAATGAATTACAGGTGAAGATGGAGATATCATCCCATCATCTCCTCCGATGGAGGTATTGGATTCTATTGTCGGTTATGAAATTCTGTCATTTGACTCAGGTGAGCTTAGCCGTACATTTGCAAAAGTTTTTCTCTTTAATTTTTATGATTACAAAATTATTAAGAATTTCAGTAACGCGATACAAAAATATACTTCAGGTTACTCTAAGAATAGTAAGGACGGCTGGAATTAAAAGAGATGGTTCATTTAGAAATCCTTCAGGAGTAGTACTTTGACTATAACTATACCTTTGTTGTTTTACTGTTTTTATGCTCAACCATAATATTGAGATTGGTTAAGTTCAAGTCTTGTTTGCCTTGCTTGTCGTGTCTTCGTCCGATCCTGCCCCAGTGCCAAAATAATTTCCTCGAAAAAGTACAATGCAAAACGAGTATGTTTGTTTTGTACTATAAAAATGGGTAGGCAACAGTAATCTAAGCTGTTAAACGATTTTAAAAGAGTTTTGTGTCTCGATCGGGTTGTCTGCAAAGTTAGTGTGGCACATGGCCATGGCCATTATTTTTAACATTAAACTTTTATTTAAAACACACTTGTGTTCTTCGGCATTTCAATTTGTCTATATGCCTGTTTGTTATGTCTTCTGATCCCTAAAGTTTTAAATGTTTACTACACATATGAGAGTATTACAAAGCATTTAATTCTAACACATTCAAGAACATGGTGATAAAACCAGGTTTCATTACTACGTGATATCTAAGGGTATTCGTCTTCCTAGAATACTAAGAATATTTCATGTCTAAGAAATGAGTTTTGGGCAGTGCAATACTTCTTTTGATACAATGTTAAAGCGTTTGTTTACATTACAAATTTGTAAGGGACTAAAGAATTTCTTTTGACAATGGAGAGTTGAGAATACATTTATTTATTTATTATGCATGGCATTCTTTCAAGAAGGAGAATAATAAAAATGCAGTCATTGTCTTTCCAGGTTAAACTTGTTGGGATTTATTTACTACTGATAAAAGAACAGGGGCACATAGATGAACAAGTGAATTTAACGGTATATTTGCACAAGATTAAAAATCTAAAACCTTTCCAATAGGCGTTTCGTTTTTACAGCCAACTTAATATCAATGTCATTTTATTTGTTTACGAATGCCACTGCAATTATCTAAATCTACAGTATTACATTTTAGTGTATGGCAAAGCAGCAGTAGTAGAGTGGGCACAAAGATAAATACCTTGGTAGCTGTATATATGTAGACTGATAGTGAAAGAAAAAATAACATTTCTCTTTTCTCAAAGGATCTCAAATTCTGATATTTTTGGGCCAAAACTATATATCCAAAGCCTAGGATAAAATAAATCGCTAAGAAATAACCAAAGTGAAGAAACGTGAATTTGAATTTTTCTGGATTCACTATCAGCCTACCTGTGGAGTACCAAAACAGAAATTGACTTTGACTGAGAAATTGACAATGAGCTTTGACTCCTATATAACAATCTGGACTCCTGTCAGAATTTTTGGTCCCTTAAATAAATCGAACCATGCATTGTGACTGTTCAATATATTTTAGTTGCCAATTTATACATTCAAATCCCTATGCACACTATATTGCCGGCGATACATTTTAATACCCAGTGATACACTGGTTTATTTATTTAATTACATTTAGAACACTAAAATGAACTTATTTACATTTACTAAGTAAACCATTTCATTTACGCCCATGCAGATATTCAAACAATTAAGGAATTTAATTCAACAAAAGGCGTAGACGATGCCTAATCGTAGAATATGCGATAAACTTGTTGGATCAAAGGAATGCATGTTGAAAACTTGGCTAAAAATTTTGCAGCTGTCCCGTGTTTACAGTAGACGTTGGAAATGCAGAGTGTCTCACGGATTCCAGTTTCAAACAATTAGACTAGCAAATTGATCAATATGTGTACTGAATAGAAGTTCACGCCTCTCTTGGAGAAAGTAATGAACTTAGAGAATCCAAAATTTTATCACTAGTTAGGTATGCTTTTGAGATGCTTGAATAAATTTTATCCCACTCTCATTCAGGCGCTACAACAACTTTTAGAGAAAATGGTTATTTAAGAAATGTTGTGAAACCCTTAGAAAAATTCAAATTAATGTTAACTGAAAATAAAAACTGAGGCTTTTAAAGTAAATCTACAATTTTCAGTTGCCTGAATTCTTATCACAAAGTTCTGGGACGACAATCAATTTCAGTGAATAGAATATTGCATATGCTACAGGAGTTTGCAATGCCAAACAACACCCAGCAAGGAAAAGACCGTTCTCGTGCAATAGTGCGTTGAAAGAACGGGTCATTCAGTAGTATTTTCTTATAGGTACATCAGATGGTGCTGTTGAGGTATTTATACAACATATACTAACACCTTATAGGGTAAAATGGATTTAATAGTAGAAATGCAGTTGATTGAACTAAAATTCGTTTTGCATTTTACGATGCTAAAGAATCTCGTGCATAAATAAATGAAGATTTTAAACACCTTATTAAATTTTGCTCTCGATCACTCACAATTTGACAATTGATTATATTAATAGTAACCTGTATTGCTCTATTGTAATACAAAATAGTTTGTGAAATATAACACATGTGAAATATAAAAATATGTGAAATATAAAAATAACAAAATACAAAGTACACTAAATCTTCTAAAGCTATCTTCCTCTATAGCTTTATAGGAAAAGTGGCTAGAAAGAGTTTTCAGAAATAATAACTAATAAAATATGCACAAAGAAGATTGTAAACATAAAATTTTTGGTAATAGTATTTCTTCTTACTGCCAGAAACAATGAAAAATTTAAAATTTTCATTTGCATGACTTCGTAAAACATCATGGTTTCATTGTGAATTTAGCGATATATCTATATGAACTAAGATGTACATCAGTATGTCATATTGGTCACATAATATTTTAAGTAGGCAACCGAACAGCCGTGGTATTGTGGAAGACCTACTTCATGTGGGATATTGTCGTAGATCCAGTAATGCTGACTGTACTACGGAAAATTGGGGTTTAAAATAGTATTGATTTTTATGCCAATAATGTTTCCTATTTATTTGGAGATGTTGCTAATGGGTGTCTTGGAATTTGATGACATTTCACTAAAAATATTGATACATAATAAATTTATCATGAATGTAAAATAAAGTAATTTTCCCTTGCGTTTGCTTAAGAAAATACGGTGGAAATTTAATTTGGCAAACAATGGTCCGATTGAAAAGGAAGAGAGTCAGGAACGACAACGCTTCTGTTAGTTATAATTACTTAGACATACATAAATGACAAAGTGGGATGTTTTATTTAGTACTAACTTTTTATAATCTTGTATTGTAACAGTTAGCTCTTAGTGTTTGTAATCTTCTTAACAAAGGCTGCCGCTACTAAAACTCTAATGTTATCTAGAAAATCTGTTACTGATGTCTTGGTATTATTTATTCTTATAAATTATGTACATACAAACAAGTGCTATGCAAACAATTTTAGTCATGAATCAAGTTTTTATTTTTCCTCACTGTATATACATTAAATGCAGACCTTTGCCAAAAAACAGGGCTTAAAATTCTAAGCCTCCAGACTAATTTGGTATGATAATTAAAAATCTTACGATGTTTTCATTTGCATCACGAAAAAAAGATGCAATTTACAAAACCTAAAGTACACTTTTAAAAGCAGTAATTTTAAATTAGTGAAACAAATGCTTTTCCATGAAAAACTGTTCCTTATATTCCTATTAGCCAAATCTGTCTGTAAAATGGCATCATTTATATGTGAAATATATTTATTAGATTAAATTTTTAGAAATTATAAATTAGAAACAAGTAGAAGTTAAAGCGGAATAATTTTAGGTATTACAGCATTCTAATAAAATAATTAGAATTAACTAGTAGCTATGAAGTAGCTATGACATTTGTATTCCCGTGTATTGCATCCGTTTCTAGACGTGAGGTTTTCATTATGTTTACATCTTCTATCTTATTCATCATGTCACTTTACTTGACGCATTCGTGCCACACAACGATGAGTGATATCTGTTTTCTTCCTAGGAACAGTTTTTCACTCATCAACTGTCAGTCTGAATTTGCAAGGAAAAATATTAGCAATGTGTGTTCTTTGAGATCCAGATAATTCTCGTCTCATTCTTTGCTATGCTTGGCAAAGATCAGAAAACACTATTATTGTTATTTTAACTCAATTTCACTGAAGCGAAATATAAGAGGTAGAACTGAATATTATAGCCAAATCTATTGTTAAACGGTTACTGCAGCAGTGATTTTGAAATGGTTTCACTGCGTCCATGAAACCCACAACTGTTCAGTATGACTGGAGCAGAATTGGTATAAAAGTCAGATAGGTATTTATTATTGTTTTCACAAATCTCTCAAAATGCAAAGATGACATCAATGCCGTGTAATCTAATACAAATCATTAGGCTACAGAATGCACGATTCAATGCAATTTGCTACATTTTGCTTACTTTCGATGTACATATAATGAAGCTAGTGACGACTAAGAACTAAATCCTCTTTATTTATGAATATACAGTTAACGTAAACAATTTATGTAAAATGGGTTCATGCTTATACCAACATTTATATTTAATTTCAGTTAGTGTTCCTCCACCGGAACCATACGGGGACTTTGATTTGCTGGATCCAACTCAACAAATGCTAGGTACTTGGGCGCCCACTCCGGAGTACAGCTTAAGGAATTCCATTCCTCAGGTAAAACATAAATGTAAAAGAAACACTTTTCAGAACACATTATTTATTTTTATTACTATTGTTAGAAGGAAAGACTATAACATGTGGGTGACAAATATCTTATGCATTTTTATCAATTGTAGATGACTGAGACAGTAGCAAGAACAGCTCTCCTTGGGTACGTGAAAAACCATTGTTGTTGGGGAGTTGGAGCAGCTCGACATATGTCGGTCATGTCAATTCGCCATACTTGTGCTTATCATGTAAGACGGATCACCATCACCACCATTCTGAAAGCCATCCATTATTTCCAAATCTCAAATGTTTGAAAATTTCTGTACAGTACGTCCTACACACTTTTACGGAAAAGCGAGAAGCACGGTGGGCTTGGGCTCCTCATGTCGGAGGAGAAGTTGACGGACCTGAGGAGGGAAGTGCACCAGCACCCTGGGACATATCTGCCATTCCCACTAAACCATTTCATAGTGAAGTGAAGATTATCGAGGTAGCTTCCATATATTTTACCTTATTCTCCTCCGTTTTGGTAATAATGATCTATTGTCCTTAGAATGTATATAAATAATAATATTGTTTAATGAATGAAAGGTCCCGCACACTGCATCTGTTAAGCCGTGTCACCGCTGCAGAGGTGCTGGTACCTTGGGATGTCCTCACTGTCATGGAAAAGGATGGGTACGTGCAAAACATAAAATTAAAACTATAATCACAATGCTTTTGCAATTGGATTGATCATGCTTTGCTTGCTAGATATACAATTACTATATTCCATTTCATTACTGTTGTTGCTTATGTTTAAACGTTATTTGATCAATAGACAAGATGTTTGTCCTGCCAGGGAGAAGGATGGGGATTGGGATCTGAGTCCAGGGAAAGATGTATCGTATGTGGTTCATCCGCTCATGGTCACGGAAGACAGGACTGTGGTCGTTGTAGTGCTAAAGGTCGTGTTTCCTGCTCCATTTGTGACACTTATGGGCAGCTTAAATGTTTCATTCAATTGACAGTGTCTTGGTAAGTTCAATACAGAAATTATCTCCATCCGTATGTTATAAATATATTTAATGGCCTTTAACCACAATCAATAAGTCAATAATTCAATTATGTATTGGTAATAGAGCACTACAATGTAACCATGAACCACGGTAAAATTAAATTTAGAAGTCCATTACCATAAGTGTTAGCAAAATTAGGATTATGGAAAGGTTGTAATATTTTATGACATATAAATCTGTAGACTTTCATAGAAAGGAAATATTTTTTGCTAAGTCTACCCAAGGTGGTTTCATACCATTGCCCTCATATGCGGAACTCATCGTTCAATGTTGTGAAAAATTTCAAAAAATGTAAAACGATAATAAACTTTCTCCACAGTTCAATAACTCACAACATTTTAGTGGCAGCAATGTCCCCGTAATAATTTTACACAGACATCTAGCCTAAATAATGGAGTTCATAAAATTATGGATGAGTCGCAAACAGTAATATTTGCAAGTGTGGAATTTTTAGTGCATATTGTGCTTATACACATGATCTTGAAATGTAAACTATGTAATAGTATAAAAAGACAGACTTAGCATGCTAATTACTAGTGGATAATTGGCGTAACTACATTTTACGCTGTGTATCTACAAATATAGAATTCAATGAGGTCACAAATTGTATGATTCATTCATTGATGATTTAGCTGATATTTCTGCTTTTGGATGTTAAGGAAAGTGGCAGTGGGAGAACATGTGACTGGAGGGGATGAGCTTCCTCCGGATCTTGTACGTCAAGTGGATGGGCAAATTGGAATCGAAGAGACTGGAGTACGACTTAATCCTTTGCCATCTGATATAATAACCGATGAGACTCTTGCACTGGCATCGGCACAATTAATTAATAATCACATCGAGATTTCATCCGATGCCTTGCTTCTTGCCCAAGTAAAATGACACAAAATCTTCTACAAATAAAAATATGGAGGAGTGAGCTAATAACATTTTTGCTCTACAGAGACACCAAGTACGAGTTGTGCCAATTACCGTCATAGATTACAGATGGAAGAATCATGATGGAAGCTACTTCATTTATGGCTTAGAAAACAAAGTGTACGCTCCAGACTACCCACAAACATGCTGTTGCGGATGTATCATTGTATAACAGATTTCAGAAAACAGTATTAATACGGATGTTTACTTTATTTGTCCATTTTGTTGGGTATTAATCTCTCTTGTGAAGTAGAAAAATCTTGTAACAGGAGCGGAAGTATAAACAATAGAATCTTAATTAGGGGTATTCTCTATTCGTTCTTACCATAAGTATTGTACTAAATATGATAGCAAGAACTATGTATATAAGCATAATTAAATGTGCTACGGCCAGACTTAATCGGTTACTGCTTTTGTCATGTAAATTGGAGGATATATATGTCAGGTATACTCATATGATATTGTTTGATTCGAAGGAAATAGGGAAATGGTGCTTTTTATAATATATAAAACTAAGGATTTGAACTTGCACCGCATTTCAATTATTGTTAGTTCTGATCGAGGTACCTACCTATGTATTGCACAGATTGAAAAGAACTGAAGAGACCTGACTAGTAATATAACTACTTGACGTTGAGATGTGGAATTAAATTGATATACGTATGAGACCTGGATATACCTCTAGTATGTAAACATATTTATTTGTCTGATTATATTTTTCTATTAACTATGATAAGTATTTCACTTTAAGTTATTCTCTTTGTAAGGCGTCACATACTATGTACGTAGTAACAAGTAACTAATAAAATTAAGTATTTGGATAGCGGAATTGGAGGGCGTTTTGTAATTTTCTTTATTTTAAAGAAGACTTTTGTAAAAGGCAATTACCTTACGAGGGTCCTTCGAATCTCCGACGTCAATCACATTCCAGTCCACGTTGATTGAACTCAACTTGCGGTCAAAGATACCCATTTGGGTTTAATTGGTATAATTTTTACACAAATGACACTCCTATGCTAAGCAGGAAGTTGCAAAGGTTACTTTTAACTGTAAAACCTACCGTCTGTATTCTTTATCGTCTGTAGGAACTGATTTTTTGTAGTTCATTGAATTCTCTGGATCAAACGCTTCCTACTCCCTTAACGTTATTAACTGCGCCGTTGTCATTAGTTCTCTCGGTTTTAAGAAGCCATTCTTTATCCGCTTCTTCAGTTGACAACTTATCCGACATTTCAACTCCTAAAAAATAATCTTCTTAGTAATTATTTCTGGATAACTCAATCTCATGCAACTCTCACACCCTAAATCATCTTTAATCTATTTATCCTTGGTGTTAAGTGGAAGCTAATCGATTCAACAGAACTTAGATAGCATTGAACCTTTTAAGCTGAAAGTAGTTCAACATAGCAATTAAATTAGACCAGCTACTCTGCAAACTGTAAAATCCTTTGTTTTATCGGCAAACAATCAACCTACAATCACAATTGGACTACTTTTCCCGATTAAAAATTCTTGCTCATTCTAGAAAAACTTCACCATTGGGCAACATGACGGACACAATGTCAAATACAACGGGAATCCCCTCTGAACCGAAAAAACTGCCACCGTTGGATGCTACCGGCGAAGACATTGGTTTGTTAACGCTTTCCTTTTAAAAATTTACATTATTACGCATTCTTACATATTGCACAATTCGCAATATTTTCCAGTAAGTAGTATTCCATAAAATTCCGTAGAAGCTTTCTGATTACGAATGATGTTTATTATTTCAAATATTTATTTGAATGGTATTGGATCTTGTTTACTTATCTGAGCATCAGAAAAGTATATTAGAAATGACATGTTTTTGTTAGGCAACGATAAGCAGTCTTCATTACTGAGTACAATGTACTACTTTGTTTTTAGCCGTGAGAATGGGAAAAATCAGGCGGGAATAGGATGCAGGGTTGGATGATGCAAGAAGATGAGATTCCTTTGCTCATCCTTTCTTCTTCATCATAACATTCCCATCTCAGACTATAAACCTTGCTTACATCTTACTCCACACTAGTTCACTGCAGTTGTATCTTGGTATGTAAGACGAATAGATAATAATATTCCATTTTTACCATACATGAATACTTGCTTGTGTACATATCGTACAAACACCTTTTCCACTACGTATTAAATCTGTAGCAGGAACGCATGCAATGCACATAAATATTATTTGTCTATTTGGGTATTAGAATTGAAACAGTTAAATCATCCGAACTATTTAATATTAAAGAATTCAAAATTATAAACACCCGCCTACTGACAATAACAAGAAATCATTTGTAAAGCACCCATGCCTTCATTAAACATGTTGTTTCTGTAGTATTAGAATTTGCGAAATGAATTTAATATTTTTAAAACGACAGTAATATTTAATTGGCTTCTAATTTGATTCGAATTTGTAAAATATTCCATAATTTTTTCGTAAATATCTTAAATGGAACTTGGAAAAGAATTGAAGAAATATAGAATTGGGTAAAATATCTCGAAGTATTAGGATGGAATTTATGTTAAAGAGGAATAATTGAGTAGAAAGAAACGGGTGATGGGATTGAGAGTAGAGCAAAGAGCAATCATGAAAATATTTGTTTTATAGCTAGCGTGGTAGAAAGAAGAGAACAAAGTGCTGTGCTAATGGCTACACAGTTCCATGACATTAGATGCATTGCCTGAATGCAGTGCAAGGAAATAGTTGGGCATGGGATGTGTTGTGAGATGAGTGGAAGGCCAGGCAGGGCAGCTCGAACAGACGCTCTCGTAGCCAGCCACTATATATAATACGGCGAAGGAAAACAAAATAACACATAAGAACAAGAGCGACAAAAAATACTATGGAGCAAGAATCGTATTCGTAGGGAACTCGTAAAGCTTGGGTGGAGAGGAAATGGGAGACCTTGGAGGTTCATGGACACGGACATGAACGAGTCAAGTTGACTTAACTATGGCAGGCGGGAAGCTGTAGCAGCCTCTCATTTATATTGTGTGGCTCTCCTGTGATTGAACTAATGGCTACGAACTCACATGTGGTACTACGTATCGCAGCACCACGTAATGCAAGAAGAAACTATGTCTGGATATGCACAGCGTCTTACATATCATTATACGTAATTCCTCCTATGTGCATACTTGGGAAGACTCTACTCTTTAGGTATGTACATCTGCATGCAATCTATCTCTATAACCCTTTATGTCTATAGAACTCCTCCGAGAGTCGCTGTAGCGCATCGCACTCCAAGGTACAAGTACAGACACAGGTAGAAATCACTATCCCATCATAAAAAACGTGCTTACTTATCTACAGTGTTGGTTGTAATAATAGTTCTTATAATAGCTGTGTTTTCATCAACCGGAGAAAGAGCTGATCTCAACCGAACTCGCTTAGTTTAAGGAATGTGATGAACCCACTCATTGTAAAAAAAGACACAAGATAAGTGCACGTACGTATACACCTACTTATGTAGCCTATGTGCATTTTTCTATCGCACTGCTCTGAGTTTCGTAGGATGCATTCGAAACACTAGGTATTATGTATGTTAAAGGTACCAACATTATTTCCATCTTTCCTGCAGCGAATGTTGCTGTGCTGAGTAATAAGTTTCCAAGGAGTAGAGTTAAAGTACTACGATCTATGATGTGATGCACCTGAAATTCTCAGGCTGCACGCTGAAATGTTGTTGTAGGAAAAATGTGTAATGCAAATGCTTGTGTATGACTTTTCCGTCCATGCCACAATAATATAATGGCAAAATGCATATTATTGTGTATAAGAAGTGCATGAATTAATTGTACGATGTCTTGTATTCTGTCACTGTGCAATTGATTACATTTAAATTTGAGCATCTGTCACACACCTTCGTTAACATTCTGGTTTTCCAATAAGTGGGCATCGCAGGAAAGACTAGGGCCTCTGACTTTGGTTTTGCTTTTGTCCTTAATATGATTATGTTAGTGTGTATCGATATGGGACTGAGTTGCGATTAGTTTGTATCGTTCAGAATATTTCCCTGTCTGCCTTGTGATTTTTTGTGGAGGTTGGAGTGAGCTAGAAATGTTATATTCATTGTGTGGAGATGGTTGAGTGTAAAATACCTTGGTTGATGAAACATAAGAGAAGAGTGTCAAAGTAAACCGTAGTCAAAGTTAAGTGAAGCCAAACCAGTTGTTATGAATGCATTGTATTTTGTATTGCAACAGTGCTTCACTTCTCTACTATTACTCGGGAGTGTTGTACAATGTTTTGGTAATGCCGAGAAGTATTATCAACAACATTTAGGAGATTGGAATATGTATCTAGATTGTAGTATGTGTTTATACGGGAGGGAAGAGTTGAGTATCTCCTATACACGTGTGCATCGTATTTGGTGGTTGGAGAGGGGAGTAGTAAAATCATATCGGAGTGTAAGTCAACAGAGACTGGCGAGTAGGAAAGGGTTAAATTTTGTAAATACACTAGCGTATTCTACATACATTGTGAGTCTGTGAGCATATCTCTCTATAAGTACGTACCTGTATAAAATTCTTGGCATTACTGGCAGACAGCCTAGCCGAGTGAAAACGTCTGTATGTATGTATGACTGGTGACTGGTATTGGTAGGCTATCTATAATACTGGGTACACACTGGGTAGAGAGATATCTGGGGTATTTCATACGGCTATCTGGATGAGTTTCTGTGCACCGTGCAACGCGTATTTGTTTGAACGAAGAGTTTGTAAAGAA
Source organism: Yoshiicerus persimilis (assembly GCA_020352615.2). Taxonomy (NCBI): domain Eukaryota; kingdom Metazoa; phylum Arthropoda; class Collembola; order Entomobryomorpha; family Tomoceridae; genus Yoshiicerus; species Yoshiicerus persimilis. The sequence continues at coordinate 33,323,028 of CM060170.1, read as the reverse complement.
AGTTGTGACGAGGGAATATAGGCGGGCTAGAGGGCTGCGGAGTGAAATTCCGTGCACTGCGAGCGTATGCTGCGTTGAATGAGCCAAGAGCCGCCTGTTTCCCCCAATCGGCCCGCCACTCATTCCATTGGCTCTTCATACATCCCTGGAATCCCATCCATCTTATATCTTAGAGCTTTTTCCCTTTGAAACAAGAAAGGGAACAGTCGCAGCACAACGCCATTCATCCGGCATACCATCTAGTTCCCTGTCTGGCTCCAATTTCGTGCCCCCACCCACAATTTTGAATTTTTTCGATTTCCAAGTCACTTTTCGGTTGGAAATGGAAATTCGTCTAGGAGGACTTAAAGGGGCCTTATGCACCAATTTTGATTGGCACGCGTCCCGCCAGACTCGCATGGCTACAGTTTTCGAGGTAATTGTATGTAGTTGTGTGTGTGGTACGGTCAATGTCTCTCTGGCTCTCTATGTCTATTTCCACTCTTTACGCGATATTAGTCTAATGCATCTAGAAGGAAAAATCATGGGGCAAGAATATACAGTGGAACGAAACGCAGGCTTGCGGTGCAGTGGTCGTTAGATCGTATACTATGTTATAGTTTCCTTGCGTCTCTCTCGTGGAGTTGAGTATCGTATCGTAGTATTTAGAGAGTGTTCTTTCGTAGTAAACTCTGTATGTGTGTTGTGGACTGCCAACGGTGCTCGCCTCTTCCACGTATTTCAAATGCTCATGCTCACACTTTTTGCTGCTGCTGGGATATAGTGTGCTTGTACTGTGCCGCTCCCGCTGCTCTCGCTGGGGTAATCTATAACTCTGCTTTGGTGGGAACTCGAGAGAAGTGAACTCTGGTTCGCCTGGGCTGGATAGAGTGAGTGAATGTAGCTCTAAAGCAACTCTCCCTCGCGCAGATAGCATCACAGAGCCTAACTGAACATAATAAGGACTTTTAAACACTCCGTGTGTAATAACAACTTTACGCTGTGTGTAACGTGGAGTAAGTAGCGGCAGCAGAACTGAACGAACGCTCCCCCAAAGTTCCCTCTCCTGTCCCTCGCTCACAAAAGTAGTTATTCCTCTCCTACGGCCAGGCCAGGCAAACCAAAAAGACTTACTTGGGGTTTCCTAATACACTTCACGTCAGTTCTACTCTGATCGCTTGTCAGGGAGGTTCTTGTCGAATTTTCCTCTGCACCCGTACGGAACAATCAGCCTGCTGGCTCACTCACATGTAAACAAATACAAGTTTCGCAACTTTACATAAGTTACTCCAGTTGACAATTCAACTCCAATACAAGTTTCAATCAAAGTGTTTCGTGAATTCAGAGTTTCATTTTTAAATTATTACACATTGCTAGTTTACGCTTTACACTCCGCAACCAGTGCATTCAGTGTACTATTCAGACAAATACTTTACACGTCGATTGAAAATTTTAACTAATACTCAAGTTTTACTTAGTAGAAATATTGTGACCAGTTCAGTTTGGAGCATTTCATCTGTCGTAATTTTAACTATTTTTTATTTCGTTCACGCATTGGGTTCTTAACAAGAGATTAGCCAAAGAAAGTTACAGTTTTTCTACACGATCAAAATATTCTGTGCTACAATAAGTTTTCCGCTTACCATCGCATAGTCTCATAACATAACTCAAGTGTTCGCTCGCTTGTTGTTTCACAGTCGTACCTAACAGTCTAACGTACTCGTGTGCACTCACTCGTTTTTACTCTACTTCGACATCAGCGTACATTGTACTCTAAACTTTGTTTACCATACATACGCTATACGCATTTCAGGATTTCAATCATTCAAGTGACTTTGAGTTACTAAATCAAATTCGCGTTTTAACAAGTCAGTGTGAAGGCAGTTGTGAATTTCTTGCTGATTTTTCAACCTAGAACACTTACATTCTTTCACACCAGTTTTATCGTGCTAATAATACATAGTTACGTATTCAATAGTTTGCTTCTTAAAAGATTTCATGAAAAACTATGTGGAAATGTCTAAGAAAGCTATCAATACAAGTGCTGCATCTAATACATGTTGTTCTAACGGAAACTTATACACCACAAACAATTTAACCTTTGGAATCATGGATAATAAGGATAAAGCCCGTGGTACAGAATTTCATTTGTCTCACTTGGGTATAATGCATTCATTAATAGGGTATCCGAATAGTCTCTAAGAAAACTAAATATTACATTCCCAACAGTCCCTAAATCAATCAATACAATACAATGGGTTTTCTGAACTCACTTCAGCCAAATAAATAGGGTTTTTGACTTTTCTCTCTGTTAGTAAACAGTAGTACCTAAATGAAGCAGAGAATTTCTTTTTCAATGAATGAATTACCTGATCCTAGCGTATTTTTATTCTGGGAGGCATCAACCTGGTAAAGAATTGTCTTGTGCATGCAAAAATGAATAGTCTCATGTTACAGTTACAGGTGAACTCATTATTTTATTCCAGCTTACTCCCAGATATGATTGAGAATTCAGACAGAATAATATTTAGGTGACGAACAACGAAATTATTTCCTGATTATTCAGCACCTTTCCCTATACTCGTGTTCAATCTGATTTTGAATCAACTAAAAAGATATTAAGTTACACCAAGAGTACAATGTCTGGAATTTTATAATGGTTGAGTGTTTTTGTGTCAAGTCCAGACAGCAACATACATGAAACGTTTAGTTGCAATCTCAACTCAAGTCTCAACACAAATAAACTGCTGTAGGCGAGCAGTTAGGAGTCAGAGTTTCTTTCTCACTTGCATACTTGTTTACGATTCTTTTCCATAGAGCAAATAACCTGCCTAAAACTGTAAATCACGTAGTTTAAACTTGAAGCTCATGCATGTGTGACCCCATTAGCGAATAAAAACATTGAACTGTTTATTAATCCACTGTGCTTCTCAGTTCTATGTAGACTTATTAATACGCCATTAGATTCGATATTATTATTAATACATTCAATAATTTCCATCACGCTGACACTAAGTGGGAGAACAACCGAGCACTTATTTTCAATAATCCTAATGAATAGATGTGGCTGCATTTATTACATTGCTGTTTACAGAAAATGATGATGCAATGTAATGTAAACATGACTATACATGAATAGAATTCAGTGAAAGATTAAAGTTTTATGGGTAAAGTACAAACAACATAACCAGTGTAAATCATGTTTAATTTCAAAATTGTTGCTCGGCATTTATTTATCAGACTAGTGTTTCTGTACTCAAGTTGGATTTCCCTTTAAAGGGAAATCCACTTGATTAAACTAAACTTTCAGTTGATTAACTCGATACATGAGACATCCACAAATACCTGAATCTGTCTGAACTTCGTTATTGCTCAAAGATACCTATACGTTAAGTTGTCGTTGAGCTTTTGAAATACCTATAACACAGAGATGCAGAGATCGTTTTGGGGTAACTGTGTAATGACGTAGAATACGAGGAACAACTTTATCAAGATTAGAGCCATGATAAATATATGATATGTGATTGTGTTGAATTGAATTAGCTCTGGCTTGCACAGGAACTCATATGAGCATAGCAACACAATCAGGTACAAAGATTACTGATTACGGTATTCATACACTATTTTTACATCGAATGAGGCCCAATACTGACCAATGGCAGCGTAATAAGCTACGTTGAACATACAGTAGTTCTCCATGCCTCCTTTGCGTGTTCAGTAATAGGTGACTCAAAGTGACAGGACACTGTAGTACAAAAGTCAGACTACAGGGGTTTCAAAAGGTTAAAGAATTAAATGATCAGATCATTTCCAAAGAAAAATCAAAGAAGGATATTTTTTTACCTATTTTGCATTGTTGTGGAACTGTATACATATATACGGAGCGACATGAGACATAATTATGTAATGCTAATTTTAATGTTCCTTCGTTCGTAAATTAACCGCAGTATTAGTAAAGATACTAAATATAAATATTTGAAGTTCTGAAAACTTGGAGCCCTAAATTATTTACCCAAACTGAAATAAGTGGTGAAGCAAGGAAATTATGGATGACCCTGATATCCCGTTGACATGAAAAAAGTCCCATGCACATCATCAATATCCTGTAGCAAATGGAGTCATTTCCGATAATTTCTTCGAAATGTCAACGGGGCGAATCTATATTTCCTGACTAAACAGTATTTGGGTACCTAGAGGTTTACTCCATAAGCAAGCATCGCATGGTTCGAGTATTAATATGGTAACTCCTTGTCATTTCTGGGAAGTGGTTCCTTTGGTCCAGCTTAGTTGAGACGAAGACTGAGAAACAGAAACCCTAGTGTTTCTATTGATACGACGGAGTAAATAAGTTGAGAAAGAGAATAAAGAAGTTTATATCAAAGGAAATGCCACAGAGCATTACAGTCAAGTAAAAGACTTACTCGACTTGCGAGTTAAGCACTTAAGGTATATACAAGATGAGTTTCTGGTTCCCTAAGAACGTCATAATACAGGACAATAAGGAATTTAGTGTACATTAGAAAAAACTGAAGTCTATATTTAATTTTTTGATTGTTTTCAGCTATGTCTTCCCGCGAGCCCTTCGAGAGAGCGTACAGACTTGGAAATTTGTTGGGACAAGGAGGATTTGGAACCGTTTACGCCGGTATGAGACTGAGAGATGGACTACCGGTGAGTTCCTCAGTTTTTGTACATTGAGATTCTCCCGTAACATAGAGAGTTGGATAACTCTGTTTGAGACAGACACATGACAACTTAGGGAAGAAGTATTTAGTAGACACATTAAATTGTGTAAGTACCTTTGCGAAGTGCATAATCCACGATCTGTTATATTAAGCAAAGTATTTGCTACATGGCTTCACTTTCGAGAGCTTATAAAGTGAAATTGGTGGGCTTGAGTTACTGTAGTGTCTTTGCGAGTAAGACAAGACAACTGAAGTCAAAGAGTCAATAGACAAGAAAATGAAGACTGAGCAGTCATGTGGTTTCTCTTTTCACGTTTAACAGTTAGCATTTCTACAAAGTACAATGTTCAACATAATAGCATAATGTTCTTGGTAATTCTTTGGAATGCACTCGTCCCAAGAACTTGCTAACGAACAAAGTAATATTATTCGCACTAGGTACTCACTAGCGAAGGCTAGGCATGACCCACTTCCAGTACTTACAATCCAGTACAACTTGTATCAAACTGATGTGAACTGTTAGCACTTTAAAGATAAGTACTAACAACGACTAAAGTATGCAGCTACTAAATCATTCCATCTCATTCTCAATAGTTATCTCCTCACTTTAAACCATATTATATCTTTTCTACAAAATCACACACTCCGCTAGACAGATTATCGTTCCTCTCCTCATCGTCAGCAATTTCGCATTCCTCCCCATTTAATCAACTGCAGATACCTCAATGCAACTCTTCTAAATTACTCCATATTCCATCTATGAAATATTTCACTTACATTATTTAGTACCTGTACTATTTAATTTTCAAAACAAAACTACCTACCTAGTTAATACACAAGCTATTTAGTAGTCAAGTCACTAATGGAATGTGTTTCATTAAGAGCTCTCAATGCTATCAAGTAACTTGCAAATCTGGTTGAGACACACATTCCTGGCTTATTAAGTCCTGTCTTAGAGGAATGAAATGAATTGTAGCAGACAATAGGGTTACATATGTACTTAAACAGATTGAGACGTATTAAATGAATACAATGTTTTTTACAGGTGGCCATCAAACATGTTTCGAAGTTGAAAGTTACTGACTGGAGAATTGTAAGTGAAAATGTATACTTAATTTCTATTCCTCCTCTCTGTGTCTGTACATAGATTCTAAAATTACATTAAAATGCATTCATATTTTTAAATTGGTTTCTAGGTCTAGGTATGCTTACGTATGTTAAAATCATAACGCTGAGCTCTTACAATAAAAGACTACCGTAGTACATTGTAGTATTTCGCAACATTTCCGCTTGTTTACTATGCCATGTCATGATGTCATTTCTTTCATTCAAAAACTGACATGAATATTTGGTATGCGAATTAGGTATGTAGCATGTGTGTACTATATGTAGTAAAACCATTATATAAACAAATTGCCTACAACAAATACACACATATTAGGATAGTGACTAGGATATTACTATTAGCGTGCATTTCATACAACGTTTTAACGTTCATTCAAAAATTTTCTCTGTCGAAGTTTAATTTAGCTAATTCATTGGATTCGAATGAAACTATTGCATTTCATTGTAAGCAAGCTATAGGGAATTACGTCAGTTTAGCAGTGAAAGAATCTCTGTCGATAAGTAAACAATGGAAGCTTCCTAATGTTCATTATATGTGTAAGTAAAGTAGTGTAATATATTAGTAGGACTACACTAGCTGTATTGGTTCTAGCATGAACGTTTCAAACAATGAATTTTACTCTCATTGTATGTAATAATTCGTGATTTAGTAATAGTAACGATAACTATTTACCAGTATACTAGAGAATTCTAAAGAACTGCTTTATTTTTAGTTAAACTCATAATTCGTGCATTATCATTATCATAATGTACTATCTATAATACAATAAGGACAATAACGCAATATACGCGGTAAAGTAGTTATACTAATATTATTAAACCAGCAGTATTAGACTAACACTTTTATTGTTAGTAGTGGTATTGCCTACTAAGAGGATTTCAACATAATTTTAGGTTGTAGTGAATTACTATGAAGCTGAATCATTTCAGTGATAAAATCATTGAAATTTCTGGTCTGTGATCTCATCCTTTAAAAGGGTTGTAGGTTGTAGCCAGAGATACATTCTACTGCCCACATGCGTATATCTAGCGTTCCTAGAACTACTCTGCATAAAAAGTAAACAAGTGAACTTGCATGCATATAGAGATACAGGACTGATGCAGAAATGCATAGTAGGTACGCAGTGTGTATAGTAAGCGTTGACGTATCTAAACAGGTAGGTAGCTATTCTAGCTATTCATAATAAATATTACGTTTCGTATCGTACTAGGCAGTACTAACGTAATGTGGTCATGGCCTTTGTATTTATGCCTATAGGATACATTTATGCAACTAATTTAAGATCATGGAGTTTAATATGAATGGTCATTCTGTGTCATAGCGACGTTGTAAAAATGTTTCGGAAAAAATGATAACGTTTTCTTAGTGCTACGTAAACATTCTAATGATTTATGTCATTTAGATTGTCGAGATTGTAAGTAGGTATGCCTTTTATAGAATTTAAAAAATACCTTGCAAAGGATTTGCCATTGAGTATTTCTGTTACACGTTATCAATAGATTACCAGTGGAAACCAGTTGGAAATTAAGACCTGTATACATGTAAACTGCAATCTATTTGGTTGAAGTATTTCCCAAAATAGAAAAGTTATTGAATAAGTTTTAATGTGTTTGCAGTTGAACAACCACCGTGTTTCTTTGGAAATTTACCTTCTGTCGAAGGTATCTCATATCGAAGGAGTTATTAAGCTGCTTGACTGGTACGAAAGACACGACAGTTTTATAATTATAATGGAGAGACCAGAGCCCGTCAAGGATTTGTTTGACTACATCACTGAAAAGGGCATTTTGGAAGAGCAAACAGCTCGGGACTTTTTCCGCCAGATTGTCGAAACGGTAATTCTTTGCCATCAAGCTGGAGTTGTGCATCGAGACATTAAGGTAAACAACTTTAAATATTACTATGGTTGACCTAAACACAGTTGCTCATCTCCCTAATAGCTAGTGTCTACTCATCAATAAAATGACGATGTCTCCTCGTACATTCTGTAGTTATTTATCTGTGCCATGTATGAACATTTAAGTATCTTGTTGTCATTGGTACTTATCTCTTATCACACAGCTGACAATGATGTCATGCGTTTCTTGCGTCACCACACACATGACCAAAACTCATTGTATTTAAGAAATACTTTTTAACCTTTAGTTCAATTTCGTATCTACTAGGTCAGGCATGTAAGCATTACTAAGAAATAAGTCTAGAAAATATTAAGAAAGAAGGCAAAGCAACGTCTAAGGTTCAAAGTCGTATAATTTGTATTGTAGACAGTCGCTATTCTGATTAAGGTAGCTAAGCTCAGTCTGAGTCTCAGTAGAATGCGTAGGTTATATGAATATTTCTATTGTAATATAGGAGATATAAATAGCGTGGCCATACCCTTTTTATTTTTACTCTATTATTGTCCAACGTGCATGCATGGGTTCAATCTATGAAGTACCGACGGAAAGGAAGTATGGGTTTTACATAGAGGGACGAGAAATTGCTTACAAATCATTCCCTATTAAAATGGTGAACGCTCTCCTGAACTATATAGTAATTCTAAGACAAAACCAAAGCTTACTTGGATTTTTCAAGAAACAAGGATTTGGGTTTGGTCTTTTGTTATTGTTAGGAAAGTTCAGTATAGCGATTGCACTCTTATAACCATAAAATGCATTTATTTCTTTAAATAGAAGACATGCTTCACCAAACCAGCTCCTTTGTTTCTTACTCTGCGCTGTATTTTGCGTTAGCGTGCGTACCTTACAAAATTCAAGCATAATAAACTACAATGCAATGACTGTGTTTTGTTTATACTTTATTAAATGCAATAGAAATGGTATTTTTGTAGGCAATGTTCTTGCAGTAGGTTCACTAAGAAGAAACCAGCAAAGCAGCATTCATTTTATTTATGATATGGGATATATAGAATTCTACACTTCTGTACACTATAGTTTATTGTGGTGTGCCTGTAGACACGAAAAGATAGAAATGCCATAAGTTGGTGATAATATAAAATATTACAGACAATTCTATAAACTCGTAGTAGTCGTTCTTGTGGATGGATTGATTGTCTCTAGACTAGACAATGAGAGTTGCTTATTTCCTGTTGGGAATCCCATGTTTGTATACTTGTACCCCACTCCATTACGCATCCTATTGGACATAACGCATCCACTGTTAACCCAAACGTTAGTTATTCTGGCATACAAATAACACGTTAAAGCATTTTATTTACTATTGAGTGAATCGAATGGAAGCGAAATCCTTTTTTCACTAAAACAAAAGTTTATTACGCTAACGCAATTTTCTTTTATTTTTTCTCAATCATAGCAAAAAGTTTATTATGCGCGTACAGCAAAAGCAAATCACATTACCTTATAGAGTTTAATATATGGTCAATATATAATTAACTTAACAGATAAAAACACAGCATAAATATTAGTTCAAAATATAATTGAGCAGGAAGAGTGCAGTATTGTAGTAAGAAGGATTTGAATGAAGCACTTATCATTGCTAAAACTTTAATAGCACATCTAATTATGTATTTGAATAAGGAAAAATTACAATTCAGCGGAATTTGAGATAGCCGATGGATTATGACATTTGTAAGTTGAAGTGGTTATTCCAAGTAAAGAAATATAATTATATCCACATTCCAGCAATTATTACATACCTACTTATATGCATTAGTGAAATCCCTCATAAATAGATAAGATTAACTAGGCGTACACGCCAATATTCAATTTTGTCAAGGGATTTTCCGGTAAAATTATATCAAGCTTTTTATCCGTATCACACAAATTGTGAACAAATTTGGACATAAGTCATTTGCTATGCTTAATATTTATATATATATGTTTATCTGTTTTCATTCAATCCCATCTCAATACATTGTACCTTAGACTCTACATTACTGTATCTCTAGGGCACCCATGACATCACAGTGTCCAGGCCTCTTTTTAATAGTGTATAGAAAGCCAGACGAAATATGAGCAGAACTGTTTTCTATTTTCCATTACTATTTATACTAAATTAAACAATTTTGTCAATATGGGTGGTATCTCAGCCTTTCATTTAAACCATGACTGCATTAAAAACTTTCGAATCACTCTAGATTTTTCTGTAACGCCTGTATGTATGTTGTGACCTCAACCTGAAGAGTTATGTTGCACTACTTTGCAATTATTACAGTATTATTATGATTTATGACGCCGTATGTACTTATAAAGCAGTAATAATAAAATATCGCTAGTGATATTACAGTATGTTACAATAAGAATTATATTACATACCTAATAATACTTCGTAAAATTAATATACAGCACGCTAAGTGCTTTAAATTTGCAGCGTACAATTACAAAGAAAAATATTCTTTAAGGTTACTTATGAAAATGTAAAAATACAATAGTGTTTATTTATGTGAGTTGTCTCAAGGTGCAATTACCTGCACGAATTTTGAATGTAACACTTATTGTTAGAAATTATATAGATTTCCTCTAAACTCAGCAGCAAATATGCATATCATTACAAACGCTTCTAACGTTATAACACGTAAGCTAACTTCCCCTTACTTCACGATCTCAGTGACACGTCACTACAGTGCTTAACTTAATACATTTAGTAAACGTTTCTATAAACTGCTGGATCTCACTCTACTGAATGAAATACAAAATATTTCATAAAATACGTTTTATGGAATATATTAGCACTTATTTAGTGTTTACTCGTCTAGTAAAAAACCATTGTATGTAGAATAGTCCGAAAAGGAGTCTTGCCAGTATTAATCGATTTGTAGCAATAGCGATACATTGGATAGTAACCATAGTGCGCATTTGCTTTAGGAGTGAGGAAACTAATGTCCTTGATAGTAAGAAAAACGTTTCTCTTTCTTGACAACAATGTTGCAAATTCATTGAGCATTGTGTGAAAACGTCTGCAAACGTCTGAGCGTATTTAGGAACAGTGTTCATTGACAAGAGTAATGGTTCATACATGGCATTCGCTTGGGTTTAGCCTGACTTAGGTATAATGAACTAAAGGAGTAGAGAGTTTTCCTTTATTGTCCTACCAGGTGAAACAAAATAAGGAAAAAGAGTTGGACGCGACTCAATTTGCTATGTGGTTTATTTATTTCAGGATGAAAACATCCTCGTTGATGCCAAATCCCATAAGCTGAAGTTGATTGACTTCGGCTCTGGTGCACTACTCCGTGACACTTTGTACTTCGACTTTGATGGTAAGTAGCAATTTTTGTTTCGTTTTCATCAACATTGTTATGGCCAAGTCACTAAAGAGCAGACAACTGTCTATCAGCTAGACGTCTGTCTCTCAAGGCTTGTGTTTATGCACACTGGCAGCATTTTCCCTATAATGTCTAACGCTTGGCTATTTATACTTAAGATTATCTGCATGTATATACAACAGACACGGTTTTCTTCTCTGCCGATTGCCATCAAAAATCAAGTGATTTAGAGCTTGCCAATCCAATGCCAAGACAATCCAGCCTCAATCTGACTAGGTTTACATTGTATTTAAGTACAGATTATGTTTTAATACTTTCCTCGTGCATCCAGTTCCCCATACATCCCAAAGCAGTGCACAACCATCGTAAAGGTATTTGCAGACACGGTAAATAGTCCACACACTGAGCATTCTCACTTCACATCTTTCCTCGCCAGCCCAACCGAGACTGACTTATTTAGACATACCACAAGATGCAACAGAGATTCAAAGGAACCCGTTAATATGGCCTGGTTAGCCTCAATTGCATTGATTCTCGTTAGTACACTGTAACATCATTCTATTGATTACTATGTAATAAATGCTCGTTCTTCAGTCTATTCAGGCCTTAGCAGTAAACAGGAGCATCTCAACTCATAAAAGACCAGCAACACAACACACAGCGTAAATAGGTTGCTGCATTCTTCACATCTCCACTTGCTCTCTGTATCACATTCATTCTGCGATGCACTTCAGACACATTCAAACGTCAATAAAGAAAATGCACATTCAACAGTCTATCAAAGAGGCTCTGTCAGCCATTTCTAAATTCTAAACGAACTTCTTGTCAATGGAGTCATGTCCATGAAGAAATAAGTGTACTAACTAGAGTTGCATTGTCGGCGTACTACTCGTACTCACAGTATAGCAACTCTCTTAATTTTAAATAATATTGATGGCCAGCGATTCAAAGATTAAACATTACTTTTTGCCAGGGAGAGGATACCGACAGGTAAATAGTAAATGTAAATATGCATGTTGTTATCTACGCATCTATCTTGCAGTTGCCTGCTAGTGCAACTGCTCCGCTGTTCGAAAGGTGTATCAACTACAAACATCCACGTATGTACCAGGTGCTCCTTGAAATACGGTACACTTTCATATGAAAGCTCTGGTTTCCTGACACCCGGTAGGAACAATTGGCATTGAAATAGCAAGTCTCGTCCTGTGTTTATCTAAGCGAGTGCAATATGTTTCATCGTTGTTATTCCATCCTTTTATTTTGCTTAGTTGCCATTCATATCCTATGTAAATCGCTCATTGCTTATCGTAGGTCAAGACAAACTGTCCTAGGTAAAGGTAAACGAATTAATGCACACATCTCTCTAGACATGTTTTCTTTGTGTCTTTCGGTAACAACCAGAGAATTTGTTTATTTAGTTGGCGTTCAGATTCGAGTCTAGGTGCAATGTGCAGAATATCTTGTAAGTGAAGCTTAGGACGAAAGGTTTGTTTTTCAGAAATGCATGAATGGAGACAGGGAAGACAGGTGAACTCAAGCGAGTCAATAGGTTCTTTAGATTCTACATGGACAAAGAAAACACTTGATGGTCTTCATTTTATAAAGGACTTTAGTAAATTCGATATGGGATGTCACACTCTAAAAATCTTATCCATTCCGCTATTTTTAGGCAAATCGTGAATTAAGCTTACATTAGTACTACAAAATAAAAGCTCTGCAAAGGATTTGGGTTCGGGATTTTATGCATCCAACAATTTATTCTACTCAAGCTAATAAATAGGTTATTGGGATTAACAAGAGACAATACATATTTGCAGAATATGGTTTTAGAGTGGAATGCTGAATTTAGCGAGTAGCAAAATTAATAGCATCTTTCTAGAATGTATACAGGGAATCCCGTAACACATAATATTTGTTTACTCTTACTATTGTATGTATATAGATTAGGTTGAGGCTTCTTTGGTTGTCTATGGTTCTTACTGTTGTAAATAATACGTGTGCTAAATACACACAGCTGTGATAGAGATGAGGAAGTGGAGGTGAGGCAGGCTGCAGTAAATCTTGTGAAAGGGTAGGACGTGGAAGTGAAAATATATGTGGAGGTGAATGTAATAATGGCACGAGACGAAAGCTGCTTACTGAAATTAGACAAAGTGCTGATTACGCGTAATGTATGTGGCTACATTAGTGGACTGACTATTTTTTGTTTCATGAATGACAGCTTATCACAACAGTTAGCAAATACTTGTGTGAAAACTGCATTAGTTCATAAAATTTTTGACTGTATAATCGACGTCTGGTTATGGTGGGGTTCACCGTAGTTAATATATCTGTAAATAAGTAAATGATAGCTGTTACTTGCACAGATGTAAATAAAATGGTGTTCTGTACCTTACACATATAAATATTAACTATTTTAGAATCAGCACGAGCTCATTTCATGATCAACGAGTAGTACAGTGCAATGAGGAGAGAGAACTGTCATGGCATGTACGAGGTTATGTTGTGCATTGCAATTATTCTGTGTTTGAGCTTGACTACAGTACAGTTACTCTTGCTAGTAATTTATTAAGACCACATCATAATATACATATAGCCACACACCTGATGACGTTTTACTGTTCTAGAGTCAATGTATTTAGTGTAGTGCATTTACACCAACACTCCTCCTGGAGACATCATCTCGTAGCACGTATGCGTATGTATGTAGGCTATTTGAGGTTCCCCTACACTGTGGAGTGCAGGATCTGTGCGCATTCCACTGATGGGAACATTGCAAACTCCTCTTAACATTTGGCATTGCTGTTAGTTAATGCGGAGAGGTCAAAGGCCGTCATCTGAATGGATTCACAGCTTCACCCCTAAATTGGGTCTCTGCACCGGTGTACCCTAGGCTTGGAGTCCTTAGGTCCTCCAGTACCAGTCCCCTACAGGCAGCTTATCTATCTTTTCACTCCTGCCTCGCACAAACAACCTCTGACCTGTCACCCAAGCCGGGAATCGAACCCCTATCATGGCAGCGGACCTAGAGAATGATTATTCTCGTAGGCCGCCTAGCAAGATGTGCTTGGGTATCTCGCAGCATACACAACTAGTACAACTATAGATACAAGTCCATTATACCAAAGCAAGTTATGTAGGTAATCAGTGAGTTGTTCTTGGCAGTAGACACTGGCACTCTTCACCAAGCACTTTAAAAAAGAATTGATATTATGCCCTTTGAAATGAAATGTAGCGGAGTACAGCACGGCTAATCTATTGTTGCAAGGGATATTGAGAACAATTATTATATCGATATCCCTATAATAATAATGCAATAGCATACAGAGATGCAATGCACTCTGACCTAGCTGTTGTGTGTACCAATAGAAGAGAATGCATTTTTTCCCAATACGCAAATTGTATCTACATAAAGTAGGTAGGCAGTTTTCTGATGTACATTTTGCAAATATCAAAAGAGAATACATAGTAAATATTTATGCTTATATCATATTGTGTATAGGTATTGTATTTACTGCTACCTTACTTATTAGGTTGTATAAAATAGTAAACATTAGCCAAGAGTTTATTAGAGAGTTATAATGCTATAAAGTCAATGTATTTCCCCTGAGCCAAGGACAACCTATTTGCTACGTAGTAGTAGGCATAACGATATCTAATACTAAAAAGTACCTGTTAGGTACGTACTTGTTGTCTCTATGTGCATTATTTTTTTTAGCACTGCGTGCAATATCATACAAGGTACTCTTTGATATTACATATAAATGTTATATGCTACAATCTGATTGAACTACTAGACAGTTGCATTAGTCTTTCTTGTACACGTTATGATATGTGTGGATTTACTTAAAAATGTTGAAAACAGAGAAGTATGTTAAAGGAGATAGCAAAAATAAAAAGGACGGCGATACTTGTGTCATCTCAACTGAGTCTCGAGACAAGACAAAGTGCCAACAAGATGGAAGGGAATATAACTGAGCGTTTGTTGAGAGAGAGATGGGAGATAGGAGTTAGTATTGTAAAAGAGAAGTGAATTGAAGAAGAAATGAGGCGAGAGTGCAAAATAGTTGAGTCTTAGCGTTGTTGTCAGAAAAATAGTAAATAACGGTTAGGTGAGCTTTGAGCTGAATGCAAGTCCAAGTCAAGTCGAAGTTGCAGTAGAATTCAGAATGGTGATGGAATGTTGTGGTGTAATTGAAGGAGGCGAAGGTACATTACATAGCAGAAGAAATGGACTAGCATAGAAGCTCTTCCTTCACCTCATCTCACTTACTTTGTAGTGTGCTGCAGTAGGACAAACTGGTATGAAGTAGCGATGGAGTTTGTACCTGTGTACCTGCTCCTACCGCGTGTCTCATCTTATTGAGGTCAGAATACAACGCAAAAGCGTAACCTATAGCAGAGCCCGTCAGAACACATTTATTCTGTGCAATGAAAACACAACGCTGAGGGAACACGTAGTAAGAAATGCTTAATAAATGCAATAGTACATTCTATTATACTAGTTGAGAATTTGTGCGCTGAGGTAGCATAGCAGTTATCTTGATTGTTATAGTATTGCTTCATACATTCTCTAATGCCAGTTGGGCCTTCCCTTAGAAAGGGATTTTATTTTATTCCACATTCCTTGTAGATACGTGCAATATTTATATACAGTCGTTTGATTGGTTCAGCTTCTATGTTGTGTTTACAGTCCAAAGCTACTTAGTTACTTAAAACGTTGTTACGAAGACAACTTGCAATTATCTCTGCTCTACTACGAATTGTGGACAATATAAAATGCTGAGAAATTTTGCGTTTGCTACTTACTTACGATTAAAGTACGACGTAATCCCATCGTAAATGCTAAACTATTGTCGTTAAATATGCATAATATAAAGTAGCATTTAATCATCTTTACTGAAGGTTTTCGCAGTAAATATTTTATATCCTTCGCAGTATTACGTGTAGGTACATATTTGTTTACGATGGTTACGATTTAGCATAAATGACTCAGATTATTTCTTGAGAAGTTTACCGATGATTAGGTACATGGTGGTGTCTATGGACATTTCTGTCTCTATTTACAATACGCAGCCAATCCAATGGAAACGAAAATCGCTTCCACGAAATACTAACCTGCTAATCCTGGTTTTCTCAAGAATCAATAGCCACACCGTACATAGCATACCACACTACTATCTACTTATGCGATTGTTTATTGGATATCTATAGTTATGCGTGCAAATAACACCTACCTCTCCGCTGCAATATTATAGGCTACAAAGTCGTGGGGATTAAATCTCGCAAGTCTCAGTTTACATTGACAGGAAAACAAAGTGAAACTGTAAATAGAAACTCTACTGAACTAAATCGAGGCTGTAATTTATTTGCTAGTGTAGGAGTGCAAGTTTCTAGACATTTGGTATGCAGCAGACAGAGCACAGAATTAGCAGAGATACAGAGGAATTCAGGAGTAGCGCAGACACGCAAAAAATCAGAACTCTAATGGAAGCACAATAGAAATAATCTTGGTTAATAGCAGTGCTGAGGCGTCTTGTAGTATTTTGTGATGTGAAATATGGAAAATGTGTAGGAATGTAGGTGTAGAGTAGGTGAGCTACCTTTGTACCCTACGTACGGTACATTACAGATGAGACGCGTATGTAGGCATGTGATGCAGGAGTGACGTCAGCGTGTCGAGCTGATAGCTCCCTACGCCTAATTACTCTGCTTACACGCTCAGACACTGTTTGCTGGATCTTGAATCTTTGTTTGTACAGGAGAACGTTAAGGTGCGATGGAAGGTAAGGCAGGTGATGAAATATTTTGAAACTCTAATGAGAAAAAGTCTCGACTGCTCATCTGTTGTCGTGGTCGGGCGCTTTAACCAAAACTTCTTTGGTAATAGCAAATAAATCCTAACCCCATGCACTGCGAAAGAAATCTCATAAGAATAAAGAATCAAGTGAGAAGAAGATTGTTGTAAGGTTGTGCAAGAAAGTTGGTCGAAGGATTCAAAGAGCCATAGCATACTTAAGGTGGAGAATTCCAATGGGATGTTGACGTCACAGTTCTTCGTATCTTTCGCGTGACTTCCTTCTTGCTTCATACTAGTCTATCTGCATCTACGTACCACACCAACTAAGTACAGCTACGAATCACTATTCCTTATGAATGCTCACTTGTTTGTATATGGAATTGCTGTGTCAGACAAAAACCTTCATGCATAAGTACTTACATACATACTTGCCTCTATTTTAATATTATGCTCATTTTGATTCATACTTTGTGCATATACTTAAGACAATCTCGTGTAATGTTGTGGTGGACTAGATGGAACATACAGCAGAAAGATAGTTAGTACCTACTATTACGACGCTGCTGTTCACTCTCGCGCTCTTCACTCACTTAACTTCAGTTTTCCTTCGTTTTGATTTCGTGTTACATGTATACACAGCAAGAACGTACTTTAAAGTGCATATAACGATGTATCTATGTTTTGTACAGTAACGTTACCACAAACCTTTAATAAGTTTCTGGTGACGTATGTATGTATGGACTAACATACCTATTAGTGTACGCCGTACCTTATCTGTATGCGTGTAGCAACCTGAGCCAAAGAAACTACTCTCTTCATTTCTCATTTAAAGTTGAATAGTGACTGCTTTCGACTCGAGTCCAATAATCTCAAGGAAATACTGCAACGTAATGGAATAGAATGTCTGTGCAACCATTTGGCTTAGCTTACGATTAGGTATACACAGCTAGGTTATTGTTGCTTGTCTTTGGTTATTACGATGTGTATACAAAGTCCAGAACTACGGGTTTCCCACTAATCATAATTATTGTCCGGGAACAAGGAGTAAGATTGAACCTCACTTACTCGGTCAAATGAAACTCAGGTGGGACTAAATATATGTAGCAGATAGCTCATCACTTGTGCTTTATCTATTTTGCTTAGTATTACTACATTACATTTTATTGTTATGAGCTCCTAAAGCAACAACGTTGTTCGTACGTATGCATAACTGGGTTTTTGCTTCCCACGGTGTCTTGCATCATCATTTCTATTTTCCATCTCCCTCTGTTGACTCTGATGCATTTATAAGGCAAGAAGAGGAAAGGAATTGTTATAATGTGTAGTTAACTATCACTTAATGATAATATTATTATTATGCTCCAAAAACCCCAGAAACAATAGAAGTTGTGTTGTGGGACTCATGAATAGCTTATTGCTCTGCGCACTCTTTAGGTATTTAATGGACGCAATAAAGTAATGCTCGTTTACTTGCGCTTACTGAAAAGACGGAAGGAAGGCTTGGTCAACTTCCAACGCAATAACTTTTCTCAATTGCACTTCTTACAGAGAAAAACTTATATTCATGCACTCAGTTTTACTTACTGAGTAATAAATAAATAATACGTTGAAATAGGGTTGACGATATAGGAACTACGACGGAAATTGGATACAGTAAACTGTAATAAGAACAAGGAGTGCATGGTAAAAGGAAAACAAGATTTGTTGACAAACGTAGATTTTGTTTACGCTTCTCATACTTGGTATGAATTCATACATAGTAAACAAATACACTACATAGTAGCATGCAGTGGATAATTCCATTTTCTCGTGGCACTTACTACACCCGTTCATAGTTCACTTTCTGTCATTATCAAAAGCGTAAATAAAGAAGAACGCTATTCATTCAGTATGTCCATGTCTATACGAATCGCATTTTATCACAGTAGACACATACGTACACATTTATGCATGGATTTTTATGTTAGCCAATATATATGGAGACATAATGTCAATAAGCGACCATATAAAGTACTGTAATGAAGATTAGTTGGACTGGCGGGCACCTTATCGTTCAATAGCTTATTTTCATCAATTCGTCATGCTTATCCAAAGTCACCCAGTCACGCCTTGATACTGCTTACTAATAGTCCCTGTCACATATTCGAATAAGCTACAAAATGGCTCCTATATTTTAATATAAATTTCTTTTTTCGCTATGTATGTATTACATAACATAGGAAATGGTTATTGTAACTGAGAGTTCAAAGCAAACTGTTTTAAGTAGAATAATTGAATGTATAAGTAAGTAGATATAAAAAGTCTTATATCTGTAGGCAAAGCAACTGTGTAATTCTGTGCATGTTTCCATCAGCTGTTTGCTTTGCGGAGGTTGGTTGTTAGTTGGCTTCATTCGTCGTGTATTATTTACTTCTTGTGTTTGGAAAGTTTGGTTGAATTGATACTAGAATGAGATAAGCCTTGTATATGTACACTATCTTGAGAATAATATAGTGCACTGTGTTGGCTATGAATAAAAACAAAGTTGGAGAGATAGAGAATAGAGAATGTGATAGATTCAGATAGGCAGACAGATATTGAAGAGTGGTATAGGGTTTGCACATTGGAATAGCTATACTCAACGAAAATGCCATATTAAGAAAGTAAAGAAACCAGTTTTATCTAGTTTTATCCACGACCTTAAGTATGCAAATCCCTATGTCCATATTTAAAGTGACGATTTGACGAATTCCTTTTTGTTTCTCTGAAACCAAGTGGACATTTTCGGATTCCTTGCCATTGAATTGACAATAATATTAAGACAACAGGGTCCGTACCCAACCGTATTTTGAGTTTATGCAACTACAAAATTTGAATGTTGAAACCCGCAATCCTTTTCTAAGCATATCAGACAAAGGGTATGTTTATACCCTTTAAGGCAGTGACAGATTTGGATAAAACTTCGGATTTGGACTTATCTCAAGATGGTTAGGGACTCTATTGAAAGTGGGCGTGGTCGCCCCACCCCCTTTGGGGATATCGCCCCTGAAAGCGCTTCCACTTAACATTGAGTAAGATAGCAAAATGGGGTTTTGGTTAATAAAATATTTCGTACCCATTCTACTCCTTACTCCTTTGTTAGTCAGATAGTAAAAATTATTTTACTCTGCTCCCACTTTATATTGAATGACATATTCAAATAGGTTTTTAAGGTGTAAAATAATTTTTTTAGGAGTTTCTCATTATAGGAAGTGGTAAGCTAACTTTTTAGGTGTTTCTACTTGTGGGAAACGCCAAGCTTAGTTTTTTGGTCTTTCGAGTTTTTTGAATAATATTAATTTATTTTGAATTTTCATGATAAAATGAAAAAAATTTAACAAATATGACAAGTATTTAATTTAAGATTATGAAATTAAAATTGAGACTAATTTTATACTCTGGTTCGCGTTAGTATACACCGATTGCTGTTAGTTTTTCAAATGTTTTGGCTATTTTCAATTAATTGGTCTTCCTCTTCTAACAACTTTTTAACTTGCATAAATGTAGTTGAAACATGTAGCGCACTATTGTTAACTGTCGGCTACTTTAGATATGGCTATTTTGCTGCCATGCATGCAACAGAAGTCCAACCGCGCAGCACTCTGCTCAACTCCCTATATAGATATATACTATACCAAATGGCAAAAACTTTTATAGGAATTATCCCACTGTGCGTTTGGTAGTAAGATGTTTTGTGTAATGAAATGTACAGAGTGGTATAGCTGAGCAGAGTTGCTTTGTAAGTGAAGGAAGACGAAGACCAGGGTCGAATGTGAGGGGAATGAGAATCTATCTGAGAAGGACATATTCTACTTTGATTGACAATTAGAAGGTTGTTTCTGTTTCTGGGTTTTAATGCTTCACATTCTCAGAAGAAATATCAAAGCTTAAGAATTATCAGCAGGACTTTGATAGAGAGCTGTATTGTTGTTGAGTAAGAAAGGTATAAAATGCCTATTTGATTTTGTGAACAGTTTTACAGGCTAATCTTTTTCCTCATTAATGTTAAATAAAAGAAATTTGTGTGTAAATGGCGTAGGCACTAAAGATTTACCCATGGACTCCTATTGCTTCATAAATTGGATTCCAAGAAAATGTTTTCGTGTAAAATTTTAATCTTTTTTACTCTGGTGCCCCAGTATAATTATGTCTTGGATTTTTCTGGAATTTGTGTAAATCCCCATGGTATGCAATGACTGTAATAGCTTCCATAATCTGGCGAAATAGTTTTCTAATGTAAAAGGAGTTACTCCGTCTGGAATTACATATTATCTGAGTTAATGCGTGTCAGCCATAACTATAAATAGTTATGTGTAGATAATAATGGGATTTTGGGTAGGCGTCTTTCGTATAACGCCATGTCACAGTCCATGGTGATTTAGTAATAGCAGAAGAAAGGTGTGTCGTCTGAATGTAAACAGAGTTCATTAGGTCATTTCATTTGAAGCCGAATAAAAGATCATGACTATGTACATAACATAACCCTTGCACCGACCATTGCCATCCAAGCTCTGGCTACGTAATTCCTTGCATGAAAGTTGTAGTGACTAACTAAGATAAACGACTTGACTCTGATTCATTGTGAAAATCTACCAATAGAGTTGAATCAAGTTAACGATGACAAAAAGCGACACTCAGCATGTGACTCTTTCCATTGCATCTTCTGTCCTTTAATAAAACTTTCTTTTTTCAATTCTTCTCTCTTCTGTGGCCACAGTAAATACAGATAGTGGTTAAGATTGGAAATGACAACAGACGAGTCAGTCTACCTTCGTGTGGTCTCTCATACCAATTACCAACCAATTCAACTCCATATACTTCTAGGCACTTCACTACTGCTCTCTATCAAAAATATCAACTCTGCATTTCTATATTTCTCAAGGAATTCCTCCCACTTTTTTAAGTCCTTTATACCTCCTAACTATATTTCAAATTTGATTTACAATAATGCATACCAATTCTTTCGCGTCTCTCAATTGCCTCTTCTGTACATAAATAATATTTTTTACTAAAATAAATGAATACACAAGTTCTCATGTTGATAAATATAAAAATGCGTCACTTTCTTCCTCTTTTGATGTTGGTCATTAGTAGGCATTTAATTATTTCTAAAAGTAAGTCCATGTGAATGCCAATAGGCGTTTACAATAACCATAATATTTGTGTCACATATTTATTCAGGAGGTAACATCAGAAAATCTGGCCTCTACCATAATTGTCTAGGTATACCCTTTAATTTACTTTCATGTTTAAATTCTACATTTGTGCTTAGAAACGCAGAAAGTATAGTAACATGGCATTGGCAGTTAGGTAAACGTTTTATGAATACATTTAACTCTACATAGTTTATATTAATGTGTTGCTACTTTAGTTGTGTATTTTTCCTGAATTGGTACGCTGACTGAATAGATTATTATGAATTGTCTGCAACGTAGTTTATTGGTGAGGTACCTACGCCTCTGTATGTTGTAGTAATCTTTTTGTAGAAAAGTGGCGTAAGTATGCTATGAAATTGCACGATTTCATATATTAAGTGCGCCGCGTGTTTAGAAAAGGTAATTGTAACTGCCAAGCTGAGTTAAACCACTTTGACATTATACAATGCACAGCATTGGAATGCTACACACAAACATTCATATGTAGAATTCAGGCGAGTTATAGGTATGTATGTTTAATTCTCATGACATGGCATTGCTAACTTGAGTCCAATTCCTTTTGCAGCGTAGTATTTGCCTAGAGTTGTATAACTGTGTACAAGTGAGTTAGTCGGTAACGGTCAAGGCTTCCTATGACGTATGCAGAAAGTCCAAACATTGAAACGCATGAAATAGGAATTAGACTGCATTTAATCTTATCGATCGAGAACTGAATGAACGAAATTGACATTTTCTTGCTACAAACAATTATTAAGCACCTGTCTGGGTGGAATGCACTCATTCCAGTGTGTACCAAACAAACCGATTAATATTTCAAACGTGCCAAAGGGGTATTAATTGGCAAATGTGCACTGAAGCCTCGCTTCTTGTTTTCATTCAAAGTAATGCATGCCTATATAAACGTTTTTCTAGACAGTTGGATTTGAACGTGGCCTTAGAATGAATAGAGTATCAACAGAATGGAAATAAAGACAGTCTGCCCTAGATTGCTAATTTAACTGCGTGTACGAACGACGAACGTACATTAGTGTGTCTGCTTGAATAAAATAGTGCTGTTAATTCGTGGAAGAGAAAGCCAAATTCATCCTTGCCCTCGTCCTCAAATTAACTCAAACTTATATTAGAATCCTATTCTCACGTCAAACTTGCATTGCTATTGTTAAAGGAGTACTCCTATTATTAGTCATGCTTCTATTCGATAAATTCACCTTGACGATTTATCCAGGTACTAAGTATATGCATTAGGTGCTAGTAAATATCAGTTAGATATGTGTGCAGTGCTTGGGTTGCATAATGGTATGTGTATGGAGTGTATAACCGGATAGTGTATCATTTGGTGTCATTTGTGTTGTTATGTTGATAGAATAAGGGTAAAGTACAAGTACAAAGTACGTATCCACACTAAACGAATCACTTATTGCGTGTGACTTGTTTTCTAATGGATAGTGTTCTCTGCAGTTATGTAAAAGTTGCAGTGAATGAATCTCTGTGTGCTAGAGTTAATTTCTGCTTAGTTCCTTGCCAATCTGATTTGAAGTGGCAATGTTTCAAGAAATGATGAGTTAGTCGTTTCACTGATATATAAATACATTACTTTGTATTTCCTTATCGCTAGTGTGTATTACTGAATGAGTGTTATCAGTCATTTAATTTTTAAAGAAAATCATTTTGCTTGAGGATTACGATATTCCATATAAATTTCATTAGTTGAGTACTAATAAATTGAGTCCATTAGCATTTGCATCATAAAAATACAATTAGTTGGTTGTAGTGAGTGCCATCACTGCATAGCAACTGAGATGTTTCTGTCATGCAAAGTGAGCGAGCGTAATTACATCACATCTCAACTGAATTTATGCTCAACATATTCATTAGGCAGTTGTAGTTGTACTTTGCTCGTCTTCTATTATTTCTATTTCATTGGTGACTCTGCTAATGCTACACATAATAGGGAACAGCTATTAAGTGCTAAGTACTTACGATTAGTACATAGTAAACATCATATATTATGCAGCATTGAACTAATTGAATGGGTTGGTTTGCTTAAACTTTCTCATTGTCATTCTCAGTGGGGATGTTTTTGTTTCGTTGATGGTTTCGTGCAGTTAACTTGTCTCTCCACGAAAATCCCTTTCATTTCATATAAACTCTTTCGTAACTTGACCTACCTTATTCAATGAGCTACCACATCATTACAGATTAAATTTTCTCACTTCAAAACTCTGTTTAATATGTCTAATGACCTGAGTAAATTAAATGAACAGTTTTCCCCAATTAGTACTAACTATGTACCAATTTATCAGTTTATGTCTTCCTGGGCTCATTTAAATGTAAATACTGGAAAGCAAAATCATGTTACATCTACAGTATTGTCATTATTGTAATATCATTGCCATTAAGCTACTGAAAAGGACACCTGAGTCCACAGAACAGTTTTTCCTGATTTGTGGTCTTAAGTACATAAGCTATGGTGGTTTGCATTGTATTTTGTGCGATGGAGAACGATTGTTTTGGAAAGAATGCAAAGTAGCAGTAGGGTGTATCACACGAAGAGAATAAGAAATTTTCGACTGTAAATACGAGATCGAAGGAATTCGACCTTGCGAACGAAGGCGATGCTCTTATTGTGAGCTACAGTATAAAAGACTGTTTTTATGTCTAACATGGGTTAGAATACACACGTAGGTAGTTGTATTTTATAGGGAAAAGGCGGACACATTCAGGTATCGTTTGAATAATATTTATTTGATGTATTAGAAATATGTTGGTGGGTACAGAGAAGTATGCAGGAGCAAAAAGAGGCATTGGGGATTAGGCATTGGATGAATCTGGTTTGAAGAGGAGCAGAGCAGTTAAAGTAGTGTGTGTGGATGTGCATAGAAATGAGTAGGAAAGGATTGCGTTGACTCGATAAGCAGGAAAGATAGAGGAGAAGATGAAGAATCTGTACACAGTCTTGTTGGTTAGTTGGATGGATGGATGAATTGTCGGATTGCCTTCTGGCAATGTCTAGGTACATGCATATCCATTTTTTAGTAGTGGCAGCTAAAGCAACTATCCCAGGTCGAGCAAGGCTATTGATATGATGATCTGCCATGCTGCACCTGTCTGGTTTTGCTGATGTGAGAAAAATTTCACTAACAATAAGTGAGCAAAATCCAGTTGGACGTTGGCTTTGCAATTACGCTTCCATCCTACAAGGTCGTCTCCTTCATCAAGAGCCTCGGCTCGACGACCCCGACTTTTATCATTAAGTGTTATACTTTTCATCCATTCTCTTCCTTTAGAACTTAAAACTTTTCAACTGTGTCTAAGTCCTATAGTTTGCACCATCAACAAGTTCTGCCTTCCTTTCTTAGGCTATACAAGTGCGCTTTTGCATAGACAAGTGTAACTCGCCAATTCTGAGATAGCAATTCTTTTGGAGAATTCTTGTACCCGCTGTGTCTAACTTGCAGTATAAGAGTTATATCGGGAACATAATTTTAAATACTTGTTCGAATGTTGTCCAGCTCAGTAGAGGTATGCATTACGTCACATTTTATCGTAGGCTACAACTGGAAGCAGACGGGCAGACCAGACATTTGTCCTCTGACTCTGAACTAAGCCTCCATTGACCATAATTAACGTAGGTACATAACATACTTGTATTTCTTCTGTTGCTAACCAAAAACCGGACGATGACTGATAAAAAACGTGTACATTAGGCTTGTTTGGGCATTGATGTCTCTTTGGATGTCTACATCGCCTCATCTATTTACGGAGGAGGTCGTCGCGTATTCTAGTATGTAGGCATCGTGTTATTATTACGGTGAAATATGAAAAAGGCATGCGAACCTGAAAGAAAAGCGGATTTACAGTTTAGGTAAAATTGAACGATATAGTTTGCATCTATGAATTGGCAAAAAATATCTAGTTCAATGTCTACATTTATGTTTATGCATTGAAAAGGGTTTTTGCTAGGGTTAAGTTGTTAAGCAGAAAAGAACAGGATATGATGATTGGAATTAGAGGATGTGTAAGGAGGCACATAAGATTATTATTGTTGCGTTGGTTGAACTGTGCAAAGTATGAATGAAAGAGTGTTGGCTGTAGTATTATGTGGATGAGAAAAGTAAAAACTGAAGGAGCTGCCAAGCCATAAGTAAGTTGGATGGATGGATGAGTTTAGTAGTAAAGTGAGTAAGTAGCTAACAGCTATGTGCAATAATACAAATTATAATGAAATACATATTCGCAATAACAATAAAGATCATTAATATACGAGGAATTCTGGTAAATGACTACTAAAGAAAAGAGTTGGTTTTTAGATGGTTCAAGGGAGTTGGGCCGAGTTCAGAGATTTGATAACCGACCTTGACTGCTTCAGCTAGGTAGCAACGACGTAATTTAGCGTGGATTAGACTCCTATTACTCTGATGATCAGCGTTGGCCCTGCCAAGCTTACCTTTGCGTAGTTCGCTCATCCCCACACCACGTTGTAAAATTCCTGCTAATAAAAGGTTAAAAAGAAGTTGGTGGACTTTGCCATGCTGGGTGAGTTGACTCGCATTTGGTTATAATAATATTAAACAGATAGAAAGGGTTACGTTATGTTGCTAAGGCAGATTACACAAACCGAACAACTAACTGCCATGCCACGGATAGCACTTAATGTTCTCTAGGGATAATCTACCTCTATCTGATGTATCTACCTACGACATAATATAAATACACTCAGTAATGCAATCCTGGCTCTTATCACGTGCAATTCTCATTTCTTTCCTCGGCCAGGCTCCCACAGTTTTCTTTCTCTGGATTCGCAGTCTTCGGACATGTCCCTCGCTCCAACAACTACGTAGTAAGACGTCGGCTGCCTACCTCTGCTTATGGGTAGACGCAGACGACTCACTCGCGTTATTCGCAATCGTTACGCTGCGTTGCGTTCACTTACCCTGACTGTGTGTTCGCAATATCCTCTTGTGCAGATATGATAATGAATTCGCACAGGACGATATGTTTACTGGCAGTGTGCATTCTGTCTGTGTAACAATGTCTGCTGTACATAGTATTGTGGTGAGCTTGCTTACAAAGTGGGGACGGAGAGGAATCGCCATCCAGTCCTGGTTAAACTCTCTTCCTCTGGTTCTGCTTCAAACACCTCCAGTCTGGTTTTTCACTGGCAAAGCTCAAAGACCTCAAGATAGCAACAAGCATACCAAACCAAAGTAGAATTTAAAAGTGCATTTACTGTGGCCAGCCATAACGCGTCTAGTCAACTACTTTTTACGAACTTACTATCCATGTGTATAACTATTTTCATATTATGTACTGCTTCTGGCTGCGGCTGGTTTGGCTTGGCTGGCATCCGATGATAAAATAGCTGTATCTCAATTGACTAGTGGTTAGTGCTCATGTACCTACCTATTCCACTTGTGTATGCAGACACAAAACTAGAACTTTATTTAATTCTAATGATAAATCCACAACACACATTTGCCTCCACTCTTATCTATCTAATGAATTGACTGATTGTCAGTTGATACCATCTACTGATAATTGATACCCCCAGAACACAGGCAAAGTCCCTTTAATTATTTCTCGTCGAGTAGTGTGAAGACTGTTCGTAAGGAGTTCACATCAAATCTTATCGGAATTAACGGACTGATAGCACTTGGGCTCTTTCTGCCTTGGCTGCTCTTTTTGTTAATGCATGAGGTGGTAGGTCACGTCTGAAAAAATACTATTAATTATTACTTAATAAGCGAATGAAGATGTGCATGCGTTTAAATGGTGGGAACAGAAATGATAGAGGAAGCCCAGCAGCATAAATTGATGAGTAATTCATTTGGAATTCGCTGTTGTGACACACACTAATCGATAAGGGCTGAATATCTTTTATTTAGTTTGGAGCCAAAAGTAGTCGTTGCACTTCCATTCGACACTTAACCTTGTATTCATACAATTTTATAGTTAATTACAAGATATGCACCATTTTATTGACGTATGTATATTCTTATCAACTGGTGACAAAGCATTTATCTATTAGCTCCTCCAAAAGACTGTCTCTCTTATTTACAAGCACATTACCACAAGGGTATCCAAAGAAGACAAACTTGATAAGCTTACTTACTTCCAGTCAAATGGGATGATTATTTTCTAGAGTCTAAGGGAGTTGTTTGTCTTTTTCCCAAGAATATGATTTCGTGGTAGAAAGCCGAAATTGGAGAGTAGCAATAGAACCAACAACCTACTTCGGGTGGAATCCTATTAAGAACTAAGGATGGATCAGTCTAATCTCCCATGTATTTGTTATTTACTCAGAAAGAAACTTTATAGCTGCGGTGCACTATATTCTTATGTAGCTACGTACTGCACAACACAACATATTCTAAAGCTAAAGTAAGCACATATAAAACTGTGTGACATACAAACTACGATGAATATATAACATTGTCTCCTGTATACTTAATATGCACTTAATTAAAGAAACTGATATGTTTTAGTTTGCTCCTGTCTTCACAGTTTGACATTTCGTTAATGTGTTGGCTATGTAAGTATGTATTTAGTGTAGAATAATGGAACAGTAGAGAAAAAACGTCCGCTAAAATCTTAAGGGGGAAAGGAAGGTGCATATGTCATTGTTACCCGAGCTCATTGTCAATTTTATTAGACTGTGTATATGTATGGTAAAGTTTGCCTGACTTTCAGCCCCATTAAGACTTATTGTTAGTCACTCTTGGTGGACGTGGTCATTTAATTCTAAATGTGATATTGTAGGTGAGGTAAAACCAGACTAGACATCAGCTAGACATACCATATTTGGAATAGCTAAATTACTAAAAGGATTTTAAACCAAATATACTTGCAGACATATAGGAAATTTCATTTAGGACAGGTAGCCAATGTTGAGTAGGTAAATTGAGTGTAGATTGTTAAAGGGTGTGTTCTTATCTCAATGGAAATATAGGCAAGTAGAAAGAAGGGACGTTATTTTCCAAAGCATAAAAGTAAGTTTGCCATTTTCAAGTCGTGAGTAAGTGCCTACTTAAAATTTTATTTACAGAAAAAAATAATAGTGTAGGTAGAATTCACAATGGGGAGGAATGGATGTTACATATTTCCTTAAAATGTCTGCAGAGACTTAAGCAATGCGAAAGTGGTGCTCTTTGTTATTCTTCATAGATTCCGAGAGTAAGTACAAGTAGTTCGGTGTGGTCTCCTGTAGTTATTTTCTAGTGGTCTGGTCTGGACCAGCTCGCACTCTGCTAAGTTTTGGAACTTCCTTGGAACACAAATGTCCATATAAAGAAGGATGCACTTATTTCAAGTAATATTCTGTGGAGATGTGAGGGAACCTTTCGTAGGCATTTACTTCAGTGTTCGAGAGCAGTGATAATATAATTTTTGGAAATCATGGTGGTTAGTTGTTAGAGAGTGGGATTTTTCATTGCTCTTTTTCTTTCTTGTTTGCTCCCTTTTCAGAGGAGTTTATGTAGCTCAAGTAGAGTTTAGTGGATGAAACGGCGGCAACTTCTTCAACTCTCTTCTCATGCCCTGTGCTACTAGGCTCCGTGACTTGGATCTCAAGTCACAATTTTCCCCCTCGTCTTCCCTTTTCCATTTCACTCCAGTTCACTGTTATATCATCTACAAATATGTTATAGGAACGAGGAGAATAACATTCTTTCAAGAAATGTACTTAGACTACCACAATTCATTCTCTGCCTGACTATGGGAATATGGTTAGGAGCAATTTCGTTAACAAAGCGAAGAATTCATCTTTTCCCCCCAAAAGCTGAATGGCTCTAGTTTAGCATTCCTTTCATATTTCATGCGCTTGACGAGGATTAATCTAAAGGTAAACACTATTTAGCGGGCTCCATATGAAGTACAAGAAAATAATCATAAGAATGGTACTCTGCATGATCGAATTATTTTCCGTGTCTCACACTCAGTAAAATTAGGCTTCGTTTCCTAGAATCATCGAATTAAATATAGTTTTAACAAAAGCTATACTTTTTAGAAAGGTTCTATTGTTTTGAGTAAAATTCCTCAGAACAGTCGGCGCCTACTTTCTAGCTGTGTGCCAGCTTTTGTTAAATAGTTTTCAAGAAAGCATAGTTTAGAACGTAGAAATAATTGTTCAGCTTAGTTGAGACGGATTAGAAAAACTATTTTCTTTTCTCCGAGGTCCTGTCGGCTACATTCGTCAGAAAGAAATTTGTTCAAGCTCCTCGTCACTCAACTTGACTGTTTCCTTAATTTTTACAATGTCTTGTGCATACCTCCAAGTATTACAAACTACAAACAGCATTTCACACAATTCTAAAGGTGTCTCTTTCTAAGAGAGCGTAATCTAGTATTTGTTTCCGACAAATGAATAGGGATGAATGTTATTTGACTATTTTTCTAGTCTAAATACTTTTGTTTCCAGTTGTAAAATTTTATGATTTACTTATTCAGTTTAAATCAACTGTTTACTTAAGTGAACAATTTTCTTAATTGATATAATATCTTAAGGGAGTAGTTAAGAAAATTAAATTTAGGTAACGTAACTATAAAACTATTTATTGTACTATTTGTTTAGGTGAGGACGTCCTAATAATAATTGTTTATATTGCTCCGTCGCAATATAGTTCAGAATGGTTGTTGGACTGTGAAATGTTGATTTTGACAGACGTATTGTAAGAGGAAATGGTTTTTGGGGGCTGTTAGATTTGAACTTGGGCAGGAATTTAAAGATGAAAAGTTGACGGCATTTTCTCTTTTGAGTAAATGAAAAGACGAGGTCGGCGTTTGAAAAGATATCGGCGTAGACAAGTCTTAAGTGGTGAATGGAGAGACTCTGTAGGTAAATAGGATTGGTGTGTGGAACGGAAGGGCAATACATAGGAAGACGCATTTCAATGAATTCCACTCTTTTGTTAGCAGAATGTCTTCTCAGCTTACCTGGTCTGTTGACTGTGGGAAGGAAATAGTGGCCATATCCCTCAATGGCCAACTACTGCCAGATACTCCCTACAGTTCTTTTGGGAAATTCTACCTGACTGCTCTGCACCTTTATTACGTTGTAGGAACTCCTCGTATATCGGGTTCTCCTCCAAGCCTCTCCTTCCATGAGAAATCTAAGCGTCAGCACAAAGCGAGGCCTTCAACCTCGCCAGCTCAGTTCACTTCAGTTTTATAGCCACACAACACATACGCATACGGAGAACTCACTGATGGGCATTTCTCTCCCTCATAAATGTAACGCTACGACTACTCCGACTATACCGTGCTTTTCTTTCCTTACTTGAACGTAATAAATATAATATCATTGGAATGTGGACTCCTGTACGTAACGCAATGCATGTGCTCTGAGAGTGCACTGAGTCAAATGCAAGAATGTGGGTAGGGAGGCTGTCTGCTGGGTAGTCGTAATACTGGCTTTCTTGCTTACCTCTGCGAAGAATTGAGAGAGGTGTGTTTTGTGATGAGTAAGTCAACTCCGGTAACACAAGAGGGGAAGCACGTCTTGTAAAGTTGCGTTTGTACTCGGATTCTTCTTCTACTCTTTGATGAATGAGATTTGGCTCATCCTTGTGCATCAATGTTAATGGACCATTTGTGTGGCACAATTTGTACTTGCCAGCGCCGCTTAACAACTTCTATTAAAAACTTGTTCAACAACATTAGCCTTTGCTCCTTTTAATTAAAATTTTATTTCAAACCGTGTCTGTTGTGTACATGAGCCTCTAAATTATCATGTTCCCTATAACTAATACATTAGCTTATGAATATTTCTATTGTTTTCTTACAGGAACTCGAGTCTACGCTCCTCCCGAATGGATCCGTTGTGGAAAGTATTACGGACGTCAGGCTACAATTTGGTCCTTGGGCATTCTTCTTTATGACATGGTCCAAGGAGATATTCCATTTGAGCGCGACGAGCAAATTCTCCGCGGGGAGATCAGTTTCCGTACCCGTCTCACTCATGGTGAGTAGAAAACACATTTTTTCATAATTTACAGTAATCTGCCACACAGTACAGCAGTAAGAATGCAATAGAGAAAGTCATACTAGTATAACGTTAGGTAACTTGAAATCAATTGAAAATCATTTAAAAATAACTAGTAATGACTGGAGTCAAGTGAAGAGTCTTTGTTATTATTACTCTATTTTTAACTCTGGCTGAAAATGCAGTGTAGGATAAAATTTAGCTTTGACTGTGTTCATGCATAGAAAAGCGTATTTCACTTCACCTACATAGTCCAATATTTTTAGACAATGAGAGAAGACAGTAGGTATAAAAGCAAAAATGCAGAGATAAAGAGGGGAAAAGCGGAGCTAAGTTGTAGATAGGAGATGCTCCATGACAATTTTAATTATACAACAAAGAGTATCTTCTACGTGTCTGCTCCCTCTTCGCCTAGGCACGTTAAAGTGAGCAAAGAAGTTTTCTGGTGAGAGTGAATTAGTGGTCGGGTGCTTACTACTTTTTAGTTGAGCTTCATCTCTTCTCTGTGCACCAAACTGAATCTGATGAGGTTTATCTTGCGCTGTCTCTATTTCACGTACATGTTACCTTCTACTCTTGCGATTTACTTATTACCACTCCACTATGCAGTATGTGTCTAGTTGCTTCCTTTCTATGAGACTCAGAGTGGATAGGGATATCTGCAGACACACATCCTCAGTGATGAATGTGCTAAGGTTTTTCGAGAGTTCTTGGCGAGACCAGACGAAGGAGTAGTTCGAATTTGCTCTCACTCTAAGTAAGTCTAAATTTAGCTAATTGAATTGCATTGGCTTAAGTTGAGTCTGATGCTCTTCTTAATGGAGCAGACAAGCAACCTATTTAGTAAGTTAAAGACTGCATATTACCATAAATACTTAGACTAGAGAGGAAAAACTCTGTCTGCATCTTATAGGGAATCTCTACTGCAGTGACTGAACAAATTAGAGCTTGTCTCTGTGTAGCTGAGCAAGTAGATCAAGTAGGTGCTAAAATAGACACAGTCCACTTGGTTGCGTCTTCTCACATTCGCGGTTAAGTGACACTCGCACGTGTTTATGCACACGTACTCCTCTAGGTTGTTTACATGTAAATACACGAAGTGCAGGCTAGTACTAATTATGTAACTTGTGAATTGCAGAATGTCAAGACATGATCCGCCAGTGTCTGAAGCTGCGTCCATCGGAGAGACCCCACTTGGAAGACATTCTGAGTCATCCGTGGATGACAATGATCTTGGACCCCCAGCAGAACACGTCGCCCTCCGCGTCGCCCTCCCCCTCCCCCTCTCTGTCCCCGTCGCACTCGCCCTCCTCCTCTGCCAGCGCCAGTCGTCCGGCTGGGGCAGACGACAAACCCTCGCCCTCCGTGGTAGTCGCCCCCTGCAACGTGAACGTGACGGTGAGCGTTGCCGCCGAAGCGTCGCACCCCGGACTGGTGTCTCCGATCTGCGTGGAGTCCGTGGAGTCGGATCCGTACATTTGACTAGCACCTTCTCTTAGTTAGAATGAAATCAAGGATCTTAATAGGTATTACTGAGGATAGATAACTAGCGTAAGTGCTGATAGACTAAGTGTGTGTGTTGAGGTGAGAATGAATGGGCAGAAGAATTCCGAGTGCAATGCAGGTGACGTTTAATTTCCAATGAGCTCTGAGAGTTGGTGCGACCGAGCAGAGCCTCCTCCGTTACTCAAACAGTATAAACAATTAATTACCTACAGTCTTACCTGGGAACACTGGAATTCTATGCTGTGCTATGTTGTGAGTGCGAGATGCGGATGTGGAGATAGAGTGTAAGTAGAGTATATTGTACTTATGGTTGTTCAGCT
The DNA here is from genome assembly GCA_020352615.2 of Yoshiicerus persimilis. Taxonomy (NCBI): domain Eukaryota; kingdom Metazoa; phylum Arthropoda; class Collembola; order Entomobryomorpha; family Tomoceridae; genus Yoshiicerus; species Yoshiicerus persimilis. The sequence continues at coordinate 33,289,235 of CM060170.1, read as the reverse complement.
GCTATATAGCCACTAAATTGAATATTGTACAGATATATACTTGCGTAATGTATGAATGGTTGTCCGTCTAAGTGTGTGAGTCTGTACCTATATGTATTGTGAATAGGACTTTTGAGAGAAGAGATGAAATGGAAGCGACTCATCGTAAACAGGACGAGGTGACTAGGAAATGTTCAGGTGTACATGCTAAAGAGTGTGTAAATATAGATAAGTTCTGTCTGCTTCCGTTCGCATCTATCACACTAGTTAGTATTCATGTGAGTGCAGAACTAAACTTAGACACAGACATGAGTGGCTTGGGTCAAATGTGTGTGTGATTGTTTGTGGTTGTTTCTAAGTTGTTTTTCTACTGAGTAGGGATATATTAGACTTTAGTGCGAGAAGAGTGATGGGAGGACGAGAGATGAAGTCTCCCAAAACTAGAACTGTCAAAAGGAACTGATTATTTATTATATATGATAGTTATACTTATTATTGCTAGTTAGTTACGAATAAAGTGTCATTTGCACGCAGTGGAGTTGGTGGTGCCTAGAGAGATCGGTCGACACTCTGTGGATGTCACGACCTTTGCATTTCTCTTCAGCAGTGCTAATGAAGCTGCTGCAGTGACTAAATTATTATTCTCGTAGTCGTACTTGTGTTTCCTATAAAAGTTCGAGTTTCCAACATGGACGAGCCAACGGACTAGTGTCCGCTGCGAGACGTATTCATTGTTCCTGATTTTTGTTTTTCGTTTTTCACAATATCTTAGGTTTATATAGATTTTTACTTGTAAAACACTTGTGTACGGAAATAAACACTGTTTACCTATAGTTTACTAATGCTGCTGTATTGTTACTTACCGTTACTATTTCTACTACGGGTGACTTAAATACTAAATACATTAGTGACCATATAGAATGTGTGGGTATTACTATAGTACATCCTCTGCGCGAGCGGAACTAAACCTAAGTACATAATAAAATTATTGTATACACCTCACATTTGTAGGTTTCCGTACAGAAGATACCAAATATTCAAGTGCAAGGTAGTGAGTACGTACACTAACGTTACCTTAAACGTACATCCATACTTATTGCTATTGCTGATAGTAAAATACTTTGTGGTGGTAGCATAATGGTACTTAACACTTAATATTACTAACTCTATTTACTTAGTAGGCAGTTAGTGGTAGGTAGTAAAAGTAAATCAGTGTTTATACTAGTACTCAGTAGTACTACTACGATTACAAATAGCATAGGATATAAATATAGTAAGGATTTGTATATTTCCGTAAAGAAGCTTATATAATGTTAAAGAATACATAAACATACATATTACGCTAAACTAAATTCCAGTCATCATCCTATTGAACAGTATTGCGGTATCCAATAGGGATATCAGGTCAGTTATTGAGCAGATATATATTTAATTAGGACTTGGAAACATTCGCCGAAAGATACAGGAAATCTGATTGCCACTAACTGACCATTTGACGGCGATAAATTGGCCTCTAGTAATTAACTACGTACTACAGTGCTAAATTATGTGTAGATACAGAGATACATACTTAAAGTAGAGCTATACTTAAATACATACTATTATGTGAGATTTTTTACATCTTCAACGATACTTGCTTGCACTGGATTTTTATTTCTTTGCCTTCCATCTCCATTTCTCAGGCCACCTAACTACCGACCTACCTACATAGATTATATACGTTTAGGACTTTGTGCAGTTAACTACGACAAGAAGTTAGCACTATAAGAGGCAAGTTGAACTTCCGATTTAACTGTCCAGGGGGTAAATTGAGAGATATATGTGTGTAGCCGTAGAGGGATGCGTTATAGACCTTGAATTTGCATTGACAGCGAGAAATTAGCCATGGCACCGACAGTTGACTTTTATTGCTCCAGTTCAGAAATTTCGGAAACATTTCCGTCGACACTACCTACGTAATCACAAATATTTAGTTACATGGAAATTGGCAGGCCTTGTTTTGGCAGCAAAGAATTAATTGGTGATGATGGGATGGAAAGGAAGGAAATTGTGTAGAAAGCTAAACCGTAAGATTAACACTGAGGAATCACTGTATTTGTAGTATAGTTTCTAGCTGACTAATCTGAATGTATTGTAAGTAATTCGTAATGTCGTGTTCGTAATGTACCGTACCGCGTACTTGTACCGTGTTTTACTATGTGTCTGTATTGTAGTGTCCTTGTCGTTGGTTGCCACATCTTGGCGAACTTTTAATTACATAAATTAGAGATTACATAAATATACATCAGTGTGTTAAAATTTTAAACCATATTAACTAATCATAATGGCTGTTGTATTGTAGTATACATACATACCTACTTACGTGAAACCACACAGAGATTTCAGATCTTCAAATGGGTCATTCATTCATAACTCCATCACAGTTACTATTCGACAATGGGGTTCTGCAACTCCTTCTCTCTCCGTATAGCCAGAGGGAGACTTAACTTGAAAATCCACCATCCATAGTAAACTGCACTAGCTATTCACGATCTACCAGAATGCATGTAGTCATGAAAAGAGTGACATATAGAAAGGTCGTCAAGGCAAACATACCAGTATAAATACAAATGAAAAGAGGGAGCGTGGATTTGACATAAACTCAGAAATGAACAAGTAAAAGTGAAATTGGCTCGTGTACCTCTCAATGTGTGTTGCGACTATTAAATGTAATAATAGCGTGTAGCAGCGAATCAAAGCAGGGGCTGCTGGTTGGGACGAGGAGGTTCAGCGAGGCTCAGGCTGCACACACAACACACTGTAGGAATCGCTTTTTATTTACAAACACTATAGAGCGATGCCAAAGCGAAAGCTACACGAGCAAAACATGACAGTCAGTGGAATGATTTTATGTTGAATTGTGACTTGAGACAAAAATGGATTTTGACCGAGTTTTGTACGCCAAGTGTACATAACCTTGTATTTATACACGTATGTGTACCTAGTGTCATGTCAACATTTCATGTACTTGATCTGTTCTCAACTGTCACACTGCGTCTACTATCTTGCATACTTTTATGATAATGAAATCTCTGTAATGTCAACCAAAGCGCCAATACGCTATACCTAGCTACTGTAACAACTGACAAGACATGGGAATCGAGTAGCCCAACTCAATTCTCTTTGGTCAGGGTACACACCACTAAATACATGTTGCTACTTAGGTCTGGTAATGTATCGACTGAAATCAAGTAGTGTTGACTCCTTTGTACTTGTACTACTTGGTGAGTAATCTGTAAGTGACAACATCTGTGTCAACATTGCTTGCATAGATAAGTATGCACGGTGTAGTCTGAAAAGTATTCTTTGTACTTGGATAGTCTTAAGTACTAGGGATTGCTGAGAAGAGCGCTGATGAATGTATGTAGTAGTATCTCTGTAAGTAAGTATTACTATAAATACATAGATTATGATTACAATTATTATTGCAATACCTGTATGTCAAGAAGAAATGATGTCATCTGGGAAAAAGAAACAAGCTGACTCTGTAGTAGCACCTAGCTAATATTATTATAAAGCTGTACCAACACCAACCTATGTAAGCTAGATAAATAGAAAGAAAGTAATTTAATGAAAAGTAAGGCAAACCACCAGAAGGATTATTGATGAACAAGTAGATTGAGTCTTGCGTATCGTACTGTACATCTGAAGCACTGCAAATACTATAAAATACCTAATGTACTACATGACCATCACATTCACTCACACTACTACCATACCGAATAAGTAAAGGCTAACTTAACGTAAAGTAGCATAAAGTATAAGTATCAACCAGTAAAGTTACTCTGAAGGCATTGAGTGTTAAGTTGTGTTGTGCTATTGTAATTCTAAGACGAGAATACAAGACAGATAAAGTATTTTTATAAAAAACCCATTTTGAAATAAGCTTGGATTGAATTGAGGAAGCAATGCAATACAATAAATGTCGTGTATAAAAATAACTCTACTCTCTACTGCTTCTTTATTTCCATTCACTGCGTCATCATCGTCACTAAAATTCCATTCCATAAAACGCATATAACGCTTATTCATACTTCATACTGCTCCATAATAAAGATACTCGCATCTCACTTTTTGCATACATTATTTTTACATCTCAATTAGTCGCACTCACAGTAAATTGTGATTTCATGTTTTTGCAAATGAGAATTGCATCATGCTTACTTATACCACCTTGTACCTCACCAACATCAAGATTTGCACAATAAGCAGTACTTTTAACAGTCCCATACTAGAAACACCATCTTAACGGCATTCATAGTACATGTAGTTTGATGCTTGTTAGAAAAGGACATTTTATTCCTACACACTTAATTACTGAACAGAATTGCTCACATACTCTCAACAATGTTGATCTATTTTGGCATAAACGTCTAAATTGGCCTTGAAGCACGATAATTACCATTAATAAATAGATCTGCACTCTGCATAATGACCCTTAGCATAAATTCCCATGTATTTGCATACTAATATGTGTAATATATATTGGTGTTATTGGATGTAAATTAACGAAGAAGGAAATGTGGAGGAGACTGGCATTGGATCTTTGGATTGGAACTGTCCCACACAGAACTGCACTACTACTACAGCGGTCCTCTTAAAGAGTTGCTCGGATTTCGATTTATTTAGATTGCGGCTTTGAAGTGGGGCTAAGAGGATGTTGTTGGACCACTGAGAGTAAACCTAAACAATCTATGGTAATACTAGACAAGCCAAAATGACATAAAAAGAGGATTTTAAGTGGTGACTAAGCTTTGACATGGAACAGAGATATAAAGTAGTAATGGCGGTACACAAATGCACACTCTAATATCATAAACATCGGGTGGGTGCCTTCTCTCTCGTGTATTGCTTGTCTATAGATTTCCGACGACCGGAAGTAGAGATAGAGATATGATACTGTGTACACAAGCACAAGTATACGTAACAGTAGTTGCATATTGATATAGAGAAGTTGTTGGCCTGTGGGTTTAGAGTGGAGGTAGCTGCGAAAGAAGACTCGAGCCCGGACTCTGCCAAGGATGATGCATAGAAGGAGAAAGCGTCACATGATACTTGCTTGGGCTGGATGGATCTTCTCACAGTCACTCACAATGCATTTACGTAAGAAAAAATGGTTAAGAATGAATCATAAGGAATGACGGACTGAAATCTGGGAGGAAGTTCATGCATATAACTAGGTAATAATAATGTACGTTCAGAAAATGTACAAGGATGCGATTATAAATAACATTGTCGTAACTTGAGTAAATAGATCAGGAAGGTAGCTTTTAAGATTCACTCCACTATGCACCACTTGTGCTCTGCTCCCCATACTCTTCCTATTCTCTGTCTTCTATAACGATATAAATAGGCAGTAAAAAGCATTTCCTTGACATAGTAATAAGTCATCATAGCTCGAATACGAATGTGCACAAACCTTCTACGATTCACATGTACTGATAGACAAACATAAATACTACCACTTTGAACCCATTACCGCTTGACTAGAGCCCTATTTAGATAATCTATTACTAAAAGAATCAGAAAGTGAAGTAGAAACATAGGAAATTATATTGCATTAAATTGTGGATATGCAATAGAGTGTTATTCCTATTGCTGCGTTTGTGTGTGTAGGTAAACATTAATTATGAGTGAACAGTCAGAGCGCAGGAATGGAGACGTACATAGTTGCACGAGTGGAGTTGCTGAGAATGTGTTTTTGTTGGTGGGGCTGATATGATGTGATGACTTGTTGTTACATAATATTATGCTATGCACAAAGTAGTGTTAGAACATAACCAAACACAAATTGGTGCAACGAGAAACCCACACTGAATGGAATGAATGAAATTTAGTACACTAAGAAGTATGGTATTGTACATGTGTTGGTGTGTATAGGATGTATGTACACAATGATATGTATGTATTTGTTTATAATGCGTGCACTTAATTCTATATACAATTCTGTATGCCTAACGCTATGCAATAATGTTTCCATATGGGAATCCAACCAAAATATAAACCCCTCTTCTTTACTGCAGAATAGATTAATTAAGCTATAACTCACATTCATACAAAATATAAATATAGTTCAACAAAAGCCATTTCTATGCAGTAAAGTGTATTTAGGAGCATTGCTATTATTATACATGTTATAGGTAGCTCTGTTGGATCACAATTACAGCACACATGAGTAGTGAACTGAGCATATAGTGATATAGTGTAGTCTCAGTCCGTGACAATACAAAAATTCTGAAAGTGTGCACATACAGTTCATTGGAGTATTTCAGTGTATTATAGGGACAGCCTAATGTCGAGTGAAATAGAAGAGATAAACAGAACCTTCTACATGCATAGCAACAACTGAATATAGAATTTTGTTTTGAAAGTAAAGCAAAGGTCTCTCTATTTGTATTACTTTGTTTGGCTGCCTTGCATGCATAGCATACATGTAGACATGTGTATACGAAACAAATAAGATACGGGATATTTATACGACATGAAAGAATTAGGACATGCAGATATTTTCGTCTGGGATGGAAAAGCCGGAAATCTGGTTGCAGTTGAATCAGTTCTCATGTTTGCTTGCTGGCAACCGTCCTTTTCCAAATGCATTGTAATACAAGAAGTTCGGCTTGCCCTGTCTGCCTTCACTGACTCACTTGCTCGCCTTGCACTGCTCTCCAGTTCGTGCCTTACCTCTCCTACCTCACTTGCTAACACTTCCATCACTTCACTCCTTCTTCCCAACAACTCTTTGTCATCATTTATCCTAGGCACAGGTAACTATATTCTCGCTTGGTGAAAGCACACCTACGTAACTACAAAGTATATACCAACCACTTTTCTACTGCTGTGCAAACCGATTATTCAATTATAGGTATGGCTATAAACACATCAATAATACTTCACATGAAGGTAAGCCTTCTAGAAACTATGCCAAGAAAAATACTTTTTACTAAGAGTATGCCTCAACAGCATTTCGTCTTTAGTCCCATTCATTCCCGGGATAACTATAGTTAACTATAGTCCAGGTATTTATACTACTAGAGGCATAATCCGAGTTTTTCAGCGGAAATAATTAAAACCTAAATGCAGGATTACACTTGTTATGTGCTACATTTTATAACATGCGTTCAGAAGAAAGCAAAAATGATGTCATACCAATGCGCAGTAAACTGGCATTTCTGTTCATGTACTTGGAATTTGCTATTGGCTTTTGAATGTTTGAATTTTGTGATTGCCAGGTCTTACCAATTAGTAGTTGTTTTACTCAAAAAGTAAACTAGGTATGCTAAATGTGTTTATTTGAAAAGAAAAAACTTAATTTTTACGACAATTCACCATAAAAATTATTTAAATAAATCCATCAGATGGCGTCCTTAAAAACAACTACTTTTTTTCTTCGATGTTTTGAGGTGGGTAAACTTCCCCTAACCGTTGACATGGCTAGTTACTTTAAAATTAGTTTTAGAAATATAATTACTTAATTAGTCCATGTGTAATTTTTTTTAATGTTTTGATATTCATTGTGCAAATTGGCAATTTTAGAGTGTTTCCTATACTTAGCACGCTCGAGAACTAAATAGAAAGTTGGCCTTCGTAAAGATTTTTGAAGGATTGAAATGCAGAAAGAAAAGAACAAAATGGAGGTGTAACAAATGCGCTACAAGCAATTGTGTAGATTAGGAATAGAAATTACTATAAGGTACCAAATGTCATCGTGAAACCTGTGCCATCACTTTTGCTACAAATAAGTATTCATATTCAGCAGTTAACACAGTATAAGTCTTCCTTTGTTATGCATGCATTGCTAAAATGCTGAAAATTTAGATCCAGTTTCTCTAATTCATTCAGAGATTTCTCTTCTTTTGTCTGAGGCGTAGTGAAGTGTGAAGTCAGTCAGTCGTCTCCTCGTGTTCAACATTATGCAATTTTACAGCTAAGGCATTGAGAAAAGTATTAAATGCCTTCTTATCTAGTTTACAATTAAGATTACTATACTTAACTGCTTTGAAAAGCTATATTTAAATAAGTAAATTCATTTAACTACACGTTAATAAAGCAATTGTATTTCATCATTATTATGCGTAAGGAATTATTAACTTTAAATACCTAATTCATTTTATTTTATGTTGGCTATTGCCTTGAAATATTTACAGCTATACTTAACAATTAACACCTTCTATGTAATTACTCTCAAGTTTAAGCGTCAAATTAAAGTTAGGAGTGTTGCGCCAAAGAACTTGTCCAATGAGTTCTAAATCAATGGAAATAAGAATACGCCAAATCCGCATTTTTTTTATTGCAAGCGACAAATGCATCAAAAAGTTTATATCATATAGAAGAAATGCAGAATATTTTGTACAATTGCTTTTAATTAGCCATCTAAAATTATACTTATCCATTCTCCACACTTTAGAAGCTTTTGCCAAGTACAATGAAAATGTTCAGTGGAAATAGTATTAGATTAGACGATGTTCTTTTTGTGTAAGAATATCGTCTAGTCATGGTTAACGTTATGTTATAGAGTTTCCATTCTCATCATTAAGGATATATTTTGTTCCACAAATGTGTTGGGTATGAGAATAGGTTCGAAATGCTCATTAGAATATTTTTCGCTTGTAGTACATTGGGAAATACCTTAAATATATTATGATGTAAGCTGTTGTGTAGCGTAGTGTGGATGTAGACTAGAGAAGAAATTGTTTCTTTTAGCCGTGCTGTTTTTGCTCGCTAAATAAAACAATGTCAATGGAATGACACTCCTATAATGCAGCTCAACTGAGATAAGATAAATACTTGGAGCATATCTTTAGCTCACACAACACAGTAGGTATTACTTATGCAGACACACAGTAACAGAGCTTTTAATTTATAGACAAAGCGCGTGTACATTGTTACAAACGTATAAAGCACTTAAGTAAGATAAAGTAAACGAAAGACTGGCTATACTTACGATTAGTTGTTTCAAATGCCTCGTAACATAATCCTACAAGTTTCGTCAGAGCACTAACTGGCTTCCATAGACAGAGCTCCAATACCTAAACACACAATGTGGAATGTTGAGCAGCTGAAAAATAAAGATTGGCAAATCAGTGTCTGCATTTTTGGGAGGATCTCTACCACCTACTCAATCCTCCAATATCAACTAATCGGTTCTATGGCTTTTCCTCTTCCAATCCTTCTTTTCTACCGGGTATATAGAATACACTGACTTTTTATGCATGCCTACCAAAAATATAGCGTCAGTTAAGACAAAGCAAACTTTACTGTCTTCATTATAAGCTTATTTATTTAAATACTTAGGATAATTGCCCTTAGATACAATTCCTGTAGATAAAAAGAAATTAAGAAATTCTTCCTTTTCCTATTTAATCGAAAGGATAATTTTTCCCTGAGATTACTTCTCTGTCAGCGATCGACCTTTTGACTTTGTCAGCGGGTTACTCTTCTTTCTCTTTGTGGCCAATTGTAAGCAGACACAAAAAGACACACTACGGATACAATAACCAAACGCCATCAATATAAATACGTTAACAACTATTTTCTTTCCCTGGCTGGATAAGATTTCTCACTGGGACGAAGCCAAAGACAACTTTATAAAACGACAATACAGGATTTTCATTCACCATGTCTACTTTTTATTTTGAAAAATACTACAAATCCCGGAAAATCATTTTACCAAGTGTTTATTTAAAGGGCCGGGATGTTGTGCAACTTATCTGGTCACCATAGCTGAGTGGTGAGCGCCAAACATATACATTAGAGCAAAACGCATCATTACTGGTCTTTCCTTGCCCGATCTTATCACATACCTTTTTCCGGGCATGGTACATAATGAGTTTTGTCGCTAATTAAACATTGCCAGTAAAGCACAAACTAACGCTATGTCTGCAGCAGTAATGTTTTAGCAATGACTATTGGTTCCTATGCTTCTCTATCCAAATTCTATTTGGTATGCTGTGTAATTAGCAAACTGTGTATACCTACGTAGTAAAACCACAATATAAGGAATAGTAATATGAAGGTAGTGTCATGCTCTTTCAGAGTAATTGTTGTCATCTGTAGCATCATCGATGTTTCATCGCACACAAATTCCAGGAAGGAGTAATTTAATATTTATCACTGGATTTAACAAATTAGTTTTGTGGTATTTCTGATTCATGTTATTTTATCTCTTCAGAGCACGATATTATTTTTATGCGTATCTAAGTTCACTCCAAAACGTGTTTAAATGAACTTTTCATTATATATCTAGCCTGAAAAATCAAGCACTTACATACTTATACACTTAGAAGCACTCACATGCATACCTATTTTTATACATTCAGCACCTTACCATCATGTGAATTAGTGAGTACAATTGTAAATTTCGTGCTATTTGCAAAGGTAGATTAAATGATTCTAAATTGAGGCTGATGTTTTACTCCATATTAAATTCTGCCAGGAAAATTGTTGCAATTGTGCCAATTAGATGGAAATATTCTGATATTAAACAGTTACAACAGTTAGGGTAATTGAGGTGAAGTAGCGGAGCCTTGAATTTGAATGACTTTATAGAAGTTCTGAAGATGAAGTAAGAATGAGCAATAATACTGCGAAATTAATATCAATTTGAAGGTAAATTGTACATGTAGAATATCAGGGTTATGTAAGTTTTTTGGCAAGTATTAATATATTCTTAAAAATTGATGTAGCTTTTGAGGATTTAAAACAGATATGAAACTATTTGGTGCAATTTACTCGTAATTGGAAATCAAATTAAGTTCACCAATATTTGCAACTCCAATAAAGACGCCCAATAATGTGCGAAATAAAAATTTATAGCATTTAAATAGTTCAGGTTGATCATCTTTAGTCCAATGCTGCAGAGCACTAGATTCAGTACATTTCAGAATTACTTTTGGATTGCTTGCTCCTTTCTCAATTGTTCAAAGCAATTAAATGTTTTTTATCTCTCCTAAATGTCAAAACAAATGGAAAATATTTATAAAAAAGACAATTTGTACTTTTTTCGTGTCACACTGTTTTATTAACTTATTTTTGGAAAAGATACAAACTACGTTGATAGGTATTCATTCAATGTGAATCTTCTAATAAAACTCTTGAGATGCTCTGGAGCCAAAAGCAACTTTTAGTGTTTTTCTCTACTCTCATGTTACGGATCTCACTGAGCCTTTTTGTCCCCAATCGTTGACTTACTCAGCGGCAAAAAATCAGTTGAAGGTTGTCTGTCCTGTCTGCTCTTTAAGCTGCCCTATAATGAATGTAAATGATAGTACCATATATCCTAACAGTGGAAACATTACAAACTGGAATTTGTTTATTCAGTAAGATGTACTGTCATTTATTTTTATTAGGCAATCGTAAGTTAGAAGTAATCTAAAGCAAAGCGGGCCGAATTTTGAAATATTGTAGTTATCAATGATAAGATGTATTGCATGTAATCATTTTGTTGGCATTTACCACAAGCATCCTAAAATCAATAGAATAATGAAGAGATTAGTGAATAATTAAATACATTGTTCGTTATTCAACTTTTATCGAATGACCACTACACCGTGCACGTGCTTGCTGGCTGACAACCTCAACCTTACTCTGATGCATTTACTACGACAGCTACTACTACGTACATTACTGATAACTAATTTGAAAAAGTTTGAACACGAAATTTGCAATGCCTAATGAGATAATTAAATTTGCAACATCTGAAAAAAGATATTTTTCATTGTGAAAATTTAAACGCACCTTAAAAAGAATCGGTTTACTTTATGTAAATACATTTAGGTAGTAAATAGTTGTCCAGTCTCAAGTATCACTACTCCGAACAGATAATATACAATCGCCTCAAGTTTTAATGCAGTTTGCTAATGTCTTAGTACATTTAGCTCAAGTAGAGTACAGAACCCATAATTTTTGAGGTACACTTAAATATAAACTTTTTCATTGTGTTGGACCAAAAAGCACTGTAACCATGAACTCCCATAGAGATTAGATAAGTAATGACGTATTATTTTACACGCGAATCAAGCAGTTGTAACTTCTAACATGTCCTTTATATGTCAAATTTGAATTCATACTATTAAGATTGAGGAGCAACAGCTGTATTTGCAAAAGATAACACAGAGTGAAGAAATGCGTACTTTACTGCTACGCATTAGAATAATGTCTATGGCATTGACAGTAAGCATTGGAGAACTAATTAACCTTAATAAATAATCTTTAATCAATAGAAGTATGTATTAGTTGCTTGCATTGCTTATTACGGAAGATTAAATATTGTGTAACGCACTACAAAGCAAGAATTACTTAAAATTCAAATATCAAAGTATAAAAAGTAGTAAGATATGATAACTAATTCTACTAATTGCTAATTTGTTGTGATAAGAGTGAATCATCAACAATCTGCGTGAACATTCATGCTTATTTCAAGTGGATGGAAGAAAACTGGAATAGAGCCTTGACTTATAGGAAATGGGCACATTTATTATGTTATTATTATTTGGGAAACTCGGTGATGATTCTAAAACATCTCCTAATCTTGTGTAGTAATGTCTGTTTTCTTTCCAGCGTAATCTCCTATGAGTTCATTTGGCTTCCACACAAACAGATCGTGATGTGAGTCAGAGAGCGTCAGCATTCATTCCAGAAAACAATGAGCGTGTAGGCCGAATGCAGTTGTGTAGGTATGTGATATTATTCATCGTGGCTGACTGACTGGCTGATTGTTTCGTAGAGTGAGTGATACAGAGTCAAAAGTTGATACACGATGATCCAACAACGTAGTAAGTTAAGCAACTCAACTGCGTTCTTGTTTCTTCGCTGAAATCCCGTTCATGCTCAGCTCATGTTAATAGGAGACACCTACACACACCAGTCACACGACTTGTCTCAAATCTCCACTTGCACGTTGTAATACACCGTCACCGTTTCTCGTCTCCTGTGGATCTAATCTTTGCAATTCTGCACTCTCTATGTAATACTGCACATAACATACTCTTTGGGTACAATAAACCACGTGTAACTAACTTGGGTACGTTACCAACACGTATATTGCACTTTGGATTTAAAGATAAATGAATAAGTAGTTGTAAGTTAAGTTTTATGCTTATGACGTAGTAGTATATGCTTCCAAGAGTAGTATGTTATGCTCGCTATAGGGTAAACAGAAAGCCCAACCATGTTTGTTTACAAACACACTAACTCGCGAAAACCAGTTAAATGTTATTGCACTAAATTCGCAAAAAAACTAGTATGTATTTACTTCAGAATGTGTACTGAGAAAAGCCCAGATGAAGCGCCATTGTAGGTTTCAGACTAAGAATGTACTTTCCCATAAAAACTGCGAGATCAGAAATGATTACCTAGTAACTAGTACACTGCTATATTTACCTACCCTAAAATATTCATGTTGCACGGAATACCATGTAAAATGAATATTTCTTTGCCAATTACACGGGAAGGAGTTTTTTATTAATCTGTCACCTTCCTGTAAGTAGGTAGGTGAAAAGAATTTAGAAAATCAATAGAAAAGTAGGAAATCTTTGAGATATGTACCTACTTTTAGATTTCTCTCATAAACCATACAAGAGTATAATATATTTATGTAAAAAGATGCTTTTATTGAGCTTGAATGAACAGGATTAGTTTTTCATACAGTAAGAGCTTTGTAGACGCTCTAAGTCTATCTCCTCCGTGTTGAGAAATGCAATTACAGGTGTGTGTGTTACTATCAAATGTATTGTATGTAGTACATAAAAGTTGCTGTAATCTGCAAATCACTACATGCACAGTTGCTTAGCTTGGCTTGGCGCTATTTATTGTTGCACTTGCAATTTAACTTGCAAGTTTGAAATCGCTGCACTCCTTTACCTATAAATGCAGTACTTTATTACCTATGTCAGTTTATCGTACGCTCCTACGTATTGGGTATCTCAATTAAACTGCGTTGCGCTCACTTTTCCATTACTGCTAATGCAACTAACTTAAACAGTGTTTTAATATGCCAACTACTACGTCTGTGCATTTGTAGAGCATTTGTGTACAATATTATGACTTGGAAGTTGAGAGTGGCTACATGCTACAACTGAGCAACAGAACTGCTATGCTATAGTGCAATGCACTCACACATGTTATGTTATCCTCTCTAACTGGTTTTATTAGCTAGAGCATCTTTGTCTCATCTTTTCAGTAATATCTATGTAGCCATCCGTTTACTACGCATACATTCTTCTCAACTTATGCTTTAACCTTTCCTTTCATTGATTTCGAAAGTTTTTGCGTTTCGTTAAATTTTCCCTCTGTCTGCTTCATTCATACATCTGTTTACAAACAGCATATCGTCCCTCTTCATGAGAAAGGTGTTAAACAGCGTAATCATTAATTCAGAGGGTGCTAAGCCAAAATAATGATTTTCGGAAAAGTGTTAAACCACATTTGATCATTATTTCCAAAATACGATAACCACACAAATGGGGAAATTGAAATAATACCATTGGAACACAAGAAGATTTTTCATAACTGAAAGTGAACTCATAGTGATCAAGTGGTTTAGCATCTTTCTGATGAAGAGGAACAATATTATCATTTCCATTAGTACAATGCCTCATTTCATCTTTACATATATACAAATCACTAAATAAATATTCAAAGCAAATACACAGATATGCTTTATCGCTCTGTACGATGTATTGCACGTTGTTTATGTATTATACATGATACTTGGAATTAGCTAATTCATCATTAAAGCATGTCTCAAATTCTACTTAAGAACAATATGCAAAAATATACTTTGAAATACTTCGCATTATTTAACTATTAGTCAGACAGTTGCACTAAATAGTTAATAGTTAATTTGAATACAAATAACTGTCAAGTCATTTCCTAATAGTGTTTTCAGATGTAAGACACATCTTTACACTGGCGATTAGTCACAGTCACATGCTGCAACATTAACAAATGTAGATTTATCATTATACAGATTTATCTGCAGAATACATTGTTTAAATTACGCCTATTTCTTTAATCTTCATGTTTGGCATTATAATAAAAATGTATACTCAACTATTCATGGTGCAATGACTATACTTAGGTAGCTAAGGTTAAAAATACATTGTACATATTCTATTGAATATTAACTTTTTATTATCACAATACACAAACAGTTATGATGATACTATACAATCTAGTAAAAATTCTTCAAATTGTGTTGCATAAAAATGAATTTTGCACCTTTTGCATGTCTGTACTATAAGTTGAAAGCAATGGCAGATATTGTACTTTCTTCCAATTCTAGTAGAAATAAAATCAAATATCACACAACTGATATGAAATTTATTATGTTTTCCTTTTTATATGGGATAATTTTAAAAATTATTATCCATTTAATAAATTAAGAAAACACAAAACAAGCAATACTCCATTTAATTCATATTTGTTTCGTTTAGTTACAAGGCAATAATAACACAACACTGTGGGAGTAATAAATACTCCTGTAACATAAGACGACATATATTAACAAAACTGTCTCTGTTTACATACAATTCCGACTTAAGTATATAACATTCCGACTTATGCTAATGTATTAATCTGGCAATGAGAACTGACAACTGCATGATTATGCAAAGTTTGTACGGTGTGTTATTATTTTATTTTGTATCTGTCGAGCATTACGCCATGAATTGAGACGAGTGTAGGTGTATTCTGCTGGATGTATACTGTAAAATAAACTAAAGGCTAATGTTTCTTCATTTTTGTTTGACGCAATGTATTTGTAAATTTGATGCTAAATTTCCCTTGATAATGCAGCATGTGAGAAGGAAACAACATAAGCGAAACGATGAATAGAAGGCGGATGAGACAAATCAATGTGTGGGCGTCTAGCACGTTGAAGTATAATTGAATGGAGAAATTCCGACAAGGCATCTATAAGCAATAGGCTATAATTCCTACTGATTCAATTTAGTGGTCTCTGTGAACAATGATAGGCAAATATAATAAATATAACGCAAGCACGCCTATAATAAGTATTTGTTCGACAAACGACAGCTTTGTGGACTTGCATTAAACGGTTAGCCATATGGAAACTACAGTAAGATTTACTTGCCAGCAATAATAATCTATGCATACTATTAGTGTTGTCTCAACTATCTATATCTATTCATTACTCACTGCCACGAACTTTGAACCTTTGAAACGGTTCTGAATTACATTAACACATATCATGTAGTACTGTAAATGAGCTATGAATGGAATTTACCAATTCAAGGTCGCTATCCATACTGTATTCGATACTTGACACCGGCATTCTTTGATTTTTTCAGAAAATCCTCTACGTTACCACAAGACTAATAATTATCATAATTAATCAAGAGTAAAGTTTTCAGGAAACAGATAGACTAGGGCATATTACTAAGGTTTATTACTTGAATTCTATTATAAGGCAAGACTATGGTTATAATATGAAAAGGATCCCTAAGTGATTTTATGAAGCATTATGTTACCCGTAGCAGAATTAAATTGTAGCAACTAAAATAAATTGCGTTAAAACGATGTCAAGGGACGAATTATGATTATGTGGCTTCCTCTCAAACGGTTTATATATATTCCTAAGAGGTGTCTTAAGTTCTTATAAGGGAACCTCAATTGTATTATGTATTGTAAATTGTATTGTAAATTAAATTGCATCTTCTAATATGTAGGTAATGTAGGTACATATTACATGCATATTTAGTAGCTTAATAGTTATACATTATTCATAATGTCAATAAGATTGGCAAGGTTGATTGGTTTGCTGTGAGTGAGAGACACGTTGAGAGATATTGCAATATATGCAAAGTGACCATCCAGGAAGGACGGGATGCCTCAAATGAAGGCAACATTAAAGCGGGTATTTTTTGCGATGACTGGGTGGAAGTTTCCATGAATGATGCAAAACTTTGCTGTGTACATGTTTCCTTCAGTGATTAAATTTCATTCCAGAGGACAGACAGGGTCACGAGAGACTGACGAGAAAGTTATTGGTTTGTGGCTAAGGTACTTATGCAGGCAGAAGTATGGAATAAATAGGTTGTGGTGGTTGTGTCTGAATCGCCTGACTCACTCTAAGGTTTCTATTGAAATATCAGAATGCATTACTGGCATTGTGAGTACAGATATCCACGAAGTTGGTATATTTTGACATAGGTTTATTTTATAGGCTATGGTGGCACAATTCAAGTTTTATTAGCTGCACTTTTCCTTTGCACAGATATATTAATTCAAATGTCAATGGGGATACACCGTATAAATAGGATTAAATTGATGCCCTACGGTAGGATAACTGGGACACACAGGCCAACATCCACATGAATCAATTTCTGACTGTAACTGAAATTCATATTAGCTACCCAACATTTGTTAACATATTTAACTTCTTTGGCAAAGTCAAGCGACACATGGAGAGAACGTGAGCAAGGTAATAATTTATTTCTTTTTTGACTTGCGTATTTTAATTCACTCCATTTAATATCCACAGATTAGACGAATTTGTTTTTTACCCTAATAACACATGCAGTAAGCACGTTTTTCATGAAATACTACGCATATGTATCCCGGACAAATAAAGTTAAACACGCTATTCATTTTAAAAAATGTTGCTTCGGTGTATATCCTTTATTTTCAAATTATAAACTCGTGTTGCCTCCACGTGGATGAAAGTCTGTAGGTAGTTGGTTGTATTTCAGTTGTCAAAATAAAAGAGTTGATATAGTAATCATTACTTTTGATAAAGCAGACAAGTTGACAATTTACAGGAGAATATTACATTAGAATTCATGTACTGCACGTATGAAACAAAGATGGTACTAAATTTGATGGGATGAGATAAAGGTAATGTGATCCCATCTTCCTTTATTGTTTATTGTGTACAATTCTTCCTTATATGTAATATCATTAGGTGGATCTTATACATTGTGCGTATATGCAAATAATAAAGTTTACAATATTATCATAAAGGTAGTTTCTATAAGTACTGTGGAGAAGATCATGGTTATTTAGCATAGTAATAGTACGTTGGGTTAGTTGGATGAAGAATTATGACAATTTTTCCTTATAATAACGTGAAACCTTGAATGCACACGTTAACAACGCACTACTCCTCTCGTTTACTATTGCTATTAAAATAGCTGCCAATAACACCACACATAATCTCTACTGTGTAGCATAATTACAGCACAAGTATTTTTTAACGCGAAACTTCTCACAAATGGTTATTTAGCTGATTTTATTGTGTAGTAGGAAGAACTAAAAATAATTTCGCCTGAGATAGAAGATTAGTTGATGCAGGTAGGTTGGGTAGTGCTTATAAATGAGACATGACTTGATTTGAAATGCATGTGCAAAGAAAGGTCGTCCACAGTCCACATCCATATCGTGATACATGATGCATTACCTTTCGCTGTACACACGCTGCACACTTACAATGTATACATTCATACTCCTACATGTCAGGCTACTCTTATCACACACTAAAGTAGGTGTACTCTGTCGCATGTAGAAACACATGAGGCTTTTATTCATTCTATGAACAACGCTAATTTCACTTCAACTTTTTTGCTGTCTGTTTCGACTGTCTCGATGGGCAGGATACACTAAATATTTTTAATGTGAGTGGTTTTTGCATTTGCAAAATATTATACTACTCCATGGTTGTCCGCACAGGGAAGGAATGTACAAACTACGGTGTATTATGAAGGAGAGTCATACCAAAATTTGTCCTTTGCATTCGTGTCAGCGCATGGGATGCCCTTCTAATAAAAATATTTTCAAAAATTTATTATAATGATTCATTCTTATATGTTTTGATTGTATCTCACTATTCAGTTACCTCCCTAACAACTATAGCTTCTCTCAAAATGTTTACCCAATGTCAACATGAGCATTTTATTTCTAGTTAGCAATATTTTTCAACAATAATGGATCATGGGGTATGTCCTCGAGACACACAACTTCAAAACCATAGTAAGCCCGTTCAAAAATTAAATACTCAAGTGCTGATTGGTCATATAAAACCACCAAAATATTCGAATGAATAACTTAAAAGAGACGCCGTTCTTCATCTAATGGTCAACACGTACAATAAATGTGAGGCGCGGCCATTCAAAACAATATACATGATATTCAAATTAGAATTGCAGTTCTGCTGCAGATCTCTAGGGAAAACTAGATAAAAATGTCTGAAGGAAAAAAAACCATAAAAGTTCAATAATTATAGATTCAAATGTCAGAGGATTTTCAAAGTCAGTGGTAATAAAATAAAAACATAGCGTACTTATTCCTGCATAAGAATGCGCAAGAATCATTCCCGTATAATAATCATCATCAGACCAACACTTATAATTCAACATGGTAGTCTTGATATGCAATTAGGTCTAAGATAATTATTCATTAATTATTTAAAGAATTTTGCTGACTTGGCATCCGGATTTGAATAATGTTTCTAAATAACACAGAGTAGCAATCTTATTTTAGAATTTTGGAAATGAATCTTCAATGTTTTAAAAGAATTTTTCATGACATGAATGTATCATAAATACCAGTAGACGTGTTTAGCAAATACGCAGTACATTCATTTCAACATATTCGGATAGCTATTAAATTATGCTTTATGTTTTTGCAATACTAAAAACTGATCTTAAGAAATTTTGCATGCCAACAAGGGCATTTCATAAGAATGTGGCGCACAGAGCAAGAAAATCATATTTTAGAATGAAATAGAGTTTGGGCGAACAGAGTACACGCACACAAAAATGCAGACGGAAAGTGATGCAGCAGGAGCAAAGCAAGTAGCCCATTGTCCGTTGTTTTCCTTTCGTCTGGTTTGTAGAAATAAATCAGAAGAATGGGGCCGATAAAAAGGCGTTGTCCATGTCCACACATTTTGTTTCAGGGCAAGTATACATAACTTACTGTATAGGCACTTTCTGCTCTTTATTTTAATTCTTACAGTTGCTTCTATTTTTCAGATGCGTTTCGTATGAACTGAACAGAATATTAACATCTACACTACCGTACAAAAGTATTAGGTTACATAGCATGCGTTCTCTCTGATACAAAAGATACGACGAACAATCGTACATTAGTAATAATACTACTTAGCCGATACACCAGAAAACAACACCTTAAAAATCTTTTCACTTGCTGAGATACTAACATCAACGAATTACATAAACCTATAGTACATATTGGCTTATCCCAAGGAATTACTTTTCTGATGATGAGTGCTTTGCATTTTAAAGATCATAATTGCAATATTAGTGTGTAGGTTGATCTAATTGGGACACCAGGTCACACCTTTCCAGAAATAGTGCAACCTTAAAGCTACAAAGGGTCGATATGAAAGTATCTCCACTTTGGTATCTGGACGCGAGTACGAAAAACAGTGCAAATAAGTATCATATATATCATATAAGCGTTGACATTATTGGGGAATCCCATTTTTCAAGTGTACGTCATTGTCACTGTAAATGCATTTCTTTATTTTGAAGGCTAGGAATAGTTGTCTGTCTTGATACCGCTTAGACATACTAACTTGAATTTGGAAACAGAGCAGAGCAAAAAATTTAATGGTTGTTCTTAATTTAGTCGGATGGCCTTGTCCAAGGAGTTCCTCCCTACTGTCCCATATTACTTTATTGGATTAACAGACATAATTATCTTTATGACATCTGCTATTCAACCCATTAATGTTGTAAAAATGCGGGCGTCTCATATAAACCTCATAGGATTTCTAATTATTATTTTTGCGTTGGATTTTATTAATAACGGTAGCCAAATGTAATAACACTGTTTCCTTGGTTCGTCATTTAGTTACTTACTTTGCAGTAGTCGACGGGCGACGGTGTCCTGTCCATCTAAATTTATTACTCTGCAGTCGAATGGAGTGCAATGGAATGAAAGTTTAGGCAACTGAATTGAGTCTGCACTCTGCAGTCTGTCTGCACTGAAAATAAATAGACTGGCTATGCTCACTAACAAACTAACGTAAGTCCAGGGCGTCTTAACAGCAATGCCTGTGTGTACTTTTGCTAGACTGCGACATAACTACATAAATATGTAGGCAATATCCGTAGGTGCCTACCTGTTATAGCAAACGCCAGACTCAGATTAGATAGTAACTCTAAGTTTGCATTAGATCACGTAAAACCTGAAGCAAGTCATTCCTTGTACCAAACGAGTCACCCAAAAAGAGGATAGGATGTGCCAACTCTTTGATTTGATGTCTCACTTTGGGTTCGCATGCTTTCCATCCGTCCATTTTCCATAATTTGACGACAAGACTTATTCCCACTTGGGATTCGCCCTTCTGAATTTTCAATCAGGCTCCTCGTGTAAGTGAAAGAATAGAAAACAGCAATTTGTTCTCCTAAAATCTCATCTCACCATCTGTAAATATATTTTATTGTGTCTCCTTCAGGTACTTGGGTCTTCTGTCAAGAAGACAAACTGCAGCAAGTAACGTACCAACAATAATTGCATTCATGAATACCATTCCACAAGGTTCATAGACTTTCCTTTAAAATACTTCATATTTGGCATACAAATGAGGTGCACAGCAATGCAACAAATAATGAATTGCATTTGTATTCATATATTTTCAAAGCATGCATGTGAAACACAAAAATCTACACTCTAATGTAATAACTGCATAAAAATTACCCACCACCGTTGTATATACCCAAAAAGGCGATTTCAAAATGCATGTAGGTAGTTGTAGTACACCATGTTTATATATACAGACATACCTACACATATCACTTTGTTCCACTCCCGTTTGCGCCAAATATCTGCGTGGTGAAAAAGAAAAAGACACTTTCAGCTGAGTTAGGCAAACCAGTCCAGCTGCTGAAATTCTATATATACATATGATGAGATAACAAAGCATATGAGAAAAGTAGTGACATGTCATACAGTTATATACGTGGATCCTAAATGGCCCTAGAGTTGTACGAACCTCTTGGTGATACCCCTTGGTATAAAATAATGCCCACCATAGAATACCTACGTGAGATGAGTCAACTGAACTGAAGGAATCACTAGCTCTGGTTGACACAGAGATGTAAGGCCCATTTACGTCATTTTATTCTCCTGCATCTCCGTGCACTGCACTCCATGATCCTACTTTTGGCTCGCTTGGCATCTTCAATTCAACTCCTTTTGCCCCTGACTCTAGTTCTACAGACTTTCTCTAAGCCATACGGCACTGTGTACACAGAACCTCCATTTCCTCTGCACACGCTTATATTGCTCAGATGCGAGGAGTAATGGAATAATGACACTCTTTAGTATAAAATGTAATGGTGCTACTGAAATAGGTCTCAATTAATTTCGCTTGTTGATCTGAAGGTCTTCTAGGTTCATGTCTGTGCACTCAGGACTACCAACTATGTGGTAAGTGCCACGGATGATGGAAGCAGAAGTGAGGAGGATTCTCGCCGCTCTGTCTGACTCTGTCTCATTCACACACTTTGACTCTTGACTTTTACTTCCTTTCTACGTTTCTGCTTTCCACCCACATCCAGTTCTATTTCTTGCTCCTCTGCTTCTCTCCCACAGATAATGCTCTTATAACGGCACACTAATCGGCTTTCTCCGTCTTTAGCTTTTGACTTGGCTCCCCGACCTCTTCCTCCTTCTTCTGCCCACGTTCCCTTTCATCTCCTACCTCCCATATTCAATGCCTAATCCTCTGGACATAATAACTAATACAGTCACTCTATCTACGCCCGATGACTAATCTCTAGGTACTTCAACAGCGTTATCTCTCCTATTACACAATAATCTACCCTTACTCATCAAAACTAAAACACAATGTAGCAGTAGCACAATGACATACTAAATGATACAAGTAATGTAAATAAACAAAAAGGTTATTACAAGTTTACGGTTTTCCAAAAGTACTTAATCGCCCAATGTAAGTAATTAATTTATAAATGCGTTGAGCATGTTTACCTTTCTGAATTTTAAAAAATCAGTACTATATTGAAGCCCAGTCAGTTTTTGAGATTAATTACCTTTAGAGTTTACCTGGGATTGAAATCCAATCACAGGAGGATGTTGTTATGTATCTTTTATACTATTCGACTTTGTTAGGTCTTCCGCCTTAGAACTTCGCAGATACCCTTTTTACAGAGGCACCTAAATTTGAGTTTCCTTCTAACCATTTTTATGAAGAACAATCGTATTTATGCGTTTTACTTCAATTTTTACTAACTACGCACTTGATTATTATTTGTCACTTTAGTATAAAGTATAATATAATATGAATGTATTCTTTAAGGCTTATAATATTATAGGAGCATATTTGTCAAAGTATGTCTTGCCTTCCCACGTTGCTCTTTATACGGTTTCCAAGGTTCGCCCACCTCTATGCAATATGGTGATCTCAATTTTTATACCAGTTAGTCACGTAAATCTGTAGTAGTATTTCTATATAATCTAACCGTACACTTGTGTACAACTTTTTCCTATGAGCCCATAAAATACTGATTGCATTAGTTACGGCTTGCAATAAATACTAACATTATATTTATTTACTGTGCGCATTAAGTTGATTCAATGCCTACTGTGCATTTTTTATTTTCATGGACATAATTCGTAAGGATACAAATATTTATGAGCTTGCACACGGATAATGCAGACTTTCATATTCATTATGGAACTGCGTATTTTCATATGCAGACATTTATTGTAAATTCTTCCATGATGTGTAGTCATCCTGGATTCTCATTACGAAAACATTCGTGAATTGCTCATAACTTTATAGTTACGGAACGAACCAAATAAGTTAAGGTATTGAAAAAGTGTCAGCACCTCTGAACAATCCTACTGCGTAATTATTTAAATATTATGTGGCCGGTCTCTGGTGTTTAATTTTAAATTGTAAATTTAAGACGAGTATTAAAACTGCATTCCTTTACCAGTATTCGATAGCCAGGCATTTCATGGAATGTGTTTAGGAAAATTTACCGTTGAATTATGGTATGCTAATAAGTGCACATAAATCTTGTTTATTATGGGATGTGTACTTGAGTACGAATCGCATAATATTCTGTGTATTAGAATATTTCCATATGAAGGCAGATATCATCGAAAATAGTTAGTGCTAAACAGTCATTGAAAACATTTTTGAGAAATGCATGTATGATGTTTGCTTCTTTGGAAGATCTTTGTTCACAGAATTCGCAGAATATATACCTACTTGATGTTGTTTACTCGCCAGGCATAGCTTTACTTGGAATGTTATTGGCAAAGGTAGGTGCATGCTAGATATGCAAGGAATAAATAATTTTATTATGTAATACCATGTAATAAGTTCAAAGTACAAATGGCACACTAAGTGATAAATCACATATAGTCGTAGTGTGTAACGTAAAACGTATTAGCTATTAATACATATTGGTTGCGACGTAGAAAACTCATTGAAGAATCACGCGGTAGAGGAGACCACTTAATCTAGTACTTAATATTTATTCCAGACTTGTTCTATTAATGCACATGAACTTTTGGATATTGTACTCAATTAACTACTATTAATTGGAAGTATACCAACATAAATTAGTAATACTGATACGGTGTGGAGTATTTGTACTTATGTGTTTATGGACTACCTCGTAATTGGTACTTGTATCGATTGAGTTCGTATTTCGTGTCTCCGCATCTTATCTGCACATCTCGGGATCCAACTTAAGTGACTCATTGTATGCACTAAAACTTCAGTTAGTTAACGTAGGTATATTCAAACAGAGTGTGTACTTAGGATGGTATTTATTAGATTTATAAAAGTAAGAGTCAACACTGAATAAGCTTATAATGACAAACGAAAACTATTAATAAATAAGTATGTGAAGATAATAAAGTAATTACCATTCACCACGGTCATCCAAGACCAATATGTTAGGCTGATAAGTACGTCACAATGTAAATGCTACTATAAATACATATAGATACTTGTTATGAGTATGAGTATCCAACATTTTAATTCTGTTGCATTGCGGTACACGAGAACTTACTCAATACCATATAATGATGCAAGTATTCTTAAGGTACACACATCCATATCGAATTCCATATTCTCTGCACTAATAATGTCATTATTAGACTTACTTATTGTGTATTAACTAAATGTGACATTGTCAGTTGAGATAAACTCATGTCTGACAACGATTGTGAGTTGATATGATACTCATTTCCAAACAGAAGTCAGTCGCCTGTGATACATTTTATCCTGTCGCCAATTTCAATGTCCAAAAGTACTCAATGATAAGTATCACCACCAGCAGGATCTAAATGACAGACCAGAGAACGATTAGACATAATAATATTATTAACAGTCAAGTCCAACTAAAGTCCAATATCTGTTGTGGATGGAATTCACGGATTTAGCAAGAGACTCTGGTATAGGATGTCTGACAATCGCTAACCTCTCTATTAAAACCACACCACTCACTGTGCCCCCAAAGAAACCAATCAGATAACCAGTAGGTAGGTACCGTATTAATGTCCATGCTGTTCTATTGCCCAATGCACACTAATAAAGGTAATGTGCTAACAAATTGTTAATGCATATAACTGAACACTCAATGCATCATTACGTCACTTGGCTAATAAGTAACTTCTGTCTTATGTAACTCATCCTTCAGTAATTCCTCACTCGCAGTCAGTCTTGCAACTTGATGACAGCATGCCCAGACAAATGAAAAAACGTGACTCTGAATGTCACATTCGTTTCCCTGTCGCTGGCTCTAATGGTTTCCTTCGTTTATCTAACCATTGGATCTAATTCTAATGTGATGCAGAATACATTTTGTTCATTTGGTTGTCTTATATCCACGGCAATTTGAGTTTTATGGATTCATGTGGACGAATCACATGTCAAATTAAAGTTACGACTCACTCAAGGAATATGCCTTCCACATCTCGTTGATCAATAAACACAATGCAGTTCCGTAATTGCTCCATATCAATTTACTTGCAATCCAATCTATAAAAACCATTTATTAGCATAAAAATAATTGGACTTTCAATTAACAAGTCAAGAATAGTAGAATCACTCGTATTACATTGTAATGATTTTATTATAATAGCACATGTTTGCTTTAGGTTTTCGCATCACAGTGGTATCTCCCTTGTGAATTCTCATTTCAGGTTAAATAGTAACCTATTAAGGACTATCGCACGTGGCGAGTACATCTGTACTTTTTACTGCTTACTTGATATCAATCCTCCTATTCATACAAAATACAATCTTACTTAAATCTGCCGGATCAGGTGAGTCCAGGAATTCATGTTGACATGAAAATAATTAAATGAATGACTCATACTCTTCGCATCACAAAAAACATTCTTTCTCAGCATTATTAGTATTATTAGCACTACCTCACTGCATTTCGTCATTGAGTACATCCTCCATTTACTTTACTCAATTCAGTAACTGATTAAATTGCAGAGTAGTTTTTCTTGATCTCTTGCTAATACAATTAACAGAGGAATCGCATATTACATGACACAATCACAAATAATATACAGGCATGTTAAACTTACGATTAATTGAATTACGAAGTAGTGCCAACGAACTTGGGTAATCATGTTTGCGTTATATTGTGCAGCACAATTCGTAGTATATGCTATTGACTTAGTGTTGCTAAGATAAATAAACCATTTGCAAAATGCATTTAATACATGCAGTATCGGAAGCAAAGCAAAGGAAATAGAAAACATTGAAAGCAACAAAAGTTTGAATTTATTCAAAAACGTTTTTCGAAAAAGTTCGAATTTATTCAAAAACGTTTTTCGAAAAAGTTCGAATTTATTCAAAAACGTTTTTCGAAAAAGTTCGAATTTATTCAAAAACGTTTTTCGAAAAAGTTCGAATTTATTCAAAAACGTTTTTCGAAAAAGTTCGAATTTATTCAAAAACGTTTTTCGAAAAAGTTCGAATTTATTCAAAAACGTTTTTCGAAAAAGTTCGAATTTATTCAAAAACGTTTTTCAAAAAAGTTCGAATTTTTAAAAAAGTTTTAATGTATGCAAAAATGTTCGAATTTATTTGAAAAAGGTCAAATTTATTCAAAAAAGGTCAAATTTATTCAAAAAGGTTTGAACTCAATCGAAAAGTTTCCATTCGTGATTATAAGTTGATTTTTGTGTTTCTGAATGCCCATGTCTGGTATTGGACAGAAATTAGTTGTGTGCTTATTATGGTTTTAATTCTTAACACAATTCACACATAATGCGTATATATCACATTAATCACATGTAATCACATGTAGGAATATTGGTTTGAACAGAAACTAAGTCAAAGGTCACAACGGTGTTACTGTTTGAACTCATATTTGAAAGAGAACCTACACTGGGTCCCTGGAAGACCCACTGAAAATTTCATTAAAATATTTCCATGCGTTCGTGAGATATTTTGAATACTCACTAACTAACTAGCTAACTAAGCGACAGACAGACAGACAATCCGTTTTCATACAGTAGCGTTTCTCTACTGAATAACGGAATGCAATAAACCAGCAATTATTGTTTGAATGATCCTACTCTGCAAATTATCTGAATTTCCGTTTTTAGAGTGGTTTCCTTTCCTCCGACTGTGGAGTTCGTTGCAAATTACATATGAAGTAATGCTTATGTTGTGTCAGCATTAATTTGCTAGATAAAGAACAAATGCATTAATACAGGGTCAAAGTTTTGGAGCAGGAAAGCCAAACTGCATCAGTCATCAATGCCATAAAAGCATAAGTACCTGCCCAGTTGGCCACACAAGAAGGTTTGATGCAACTCTGCTCTACATGGTAATGTTATCCAGTAACTGTAAACACTGTCTTAGTTATTTATTGGCTTCTTTTAGCATGATTGCTAAAGTTCTGTATGAAATATAAATTATTTTTCCATGGTACCGCATTTTATAAATATTTAGTGCACAAAAGAATTGCATGCATATTATTCGTTAAATTATTCAATTTATACAAGTTTGGAATTTACTGTACATGAATACTGCCCAGAACTACTAGTTATAGCAAAAGAGTTGAATAATTAATGGGATTTAAAAATAAACTGGCATGAATTAAATTTGACTGTAGCAAAACCCTGTTCATAGATGGAAGTCATTGGGCTGAACGAGATGAGATTTTTTAGATGTGACAAGACCAACAATAACATCCTGTCATCGCTCTTTAACATCAAATCTGGACGCACTACTGAGACCAACCAACTATGCTAATTTGACTTTTGACGGCAACTAAATAGTAGTAGTAGGTGCTTTTACTATAAGGTCTGTCTTTGTACATGGACAATATACTTTTCTACATACATGGTGTGCTTTGTGTTTGTGAACAAAATGATGAATCACCATATTACCATCAGCCTATCATCACCACTGCAAAACAAGCTAAGCCGCAAATATCTCATCATCATTGTAATACTGCAATGTGTATTATGTCATGTATGTATTTTCTTTCTCTGATTCAAGTCAAGATTGCTATGGAATGTCAATTTCATTCAAAAGTAACATTAGGAAGTTTATGACTTCATGGAGACTGCTGTAATTGTGGATTTGCTTGAATCTGTCTGTTCTCACCCTATTATTCCATTTTTAATAGTAGTGAGCTGTAATCTAACACCTCAGCAAATCTCTCAAAAGAAATATTTTCTTCGCGTTAAACTATAACGTATTACACCATGGGAAGAGACTTGGTTTTTTAAATTCTAGACTGAGTAGTCAACAAATCCGTTCGTTTCTGTCTTCACTACTGTATCTTTTATTGCCCCTTGTAATTTGATAAGTATTTCTAATACGTGTGTACAAAGCACACATTATTTATTTATTTAATCGGTCAATTTCCTAAAATCGAGGTCACGGCATTACCGTAAGTATCACTTACAGAATAACAAAACACCATAGTGCATTGATTTAATTAAACTTTAATCCATTAGAGTAATGTTCGCACAATCACAGTGTACTACAACTGCAAAAATGTATTCTTCAGTTTAAGACAGTATTTTATTACTTTAAGATTATAAATTCAAGTAGTGCTAGCAATAATGGCATTTTATTACTTATGGCTGTAATAATTTTGCATTAGTTTGAATTAGAATCTCTGGCATCTCCAAAGCTCTGAAAAATAAGTGCTACAATGAAGAAAATGCAATTCTTTCTTACAGGGATTAAATGTACACAGGATCAGATTAAACAGAATTTATAAATGAGTATAATGTGTACATTGGCTGATGCGTAAGTAAGCATTAACACATTATCAATAAGCAAGGTAATGCAATGTTGAAAGGTACATTAAAAGCACACCCATCATCACCATACCAAATCACAATATATTTAGCCATTGTGTTGTAGTGTAGCAGCGTGGAGTCTTTGTGTTCTCTCGTATGTGTTTGTATTGCACATGTTCGTACTCGTAAGTAGGTAATACTCGTTATGTGATATGATTGTGGTGATAATGTTACATAAGAGAGCTGCCTTACCTATTTAGTAACTCAAAATTGACCTTGTTGGAGTTTTCATGACATAGACATACTTATTGACATTTTACGTAACAATATTATCTCCTTGCTTAATTCAACTTCGTAATGGTGCATTAATAAAGAGTAGCCCACCTGAATACGTTTCACACTTACGTTGTGCTACGGTGTGTTTATTTCAAGGTGGAACATTGTATACAAACCAAAATCGATACAGTTTCCCACAGTTAACCAAAAATGCTGCCAACATAAATACTGTAACTGAAAATATTTATTAGCAATTGCTTACATCATTACATCTGTTTATGTAGGTAACCAGCATACACAAACCGATAATTTATTAGTACCTATGTCGACATAAATAATTATTACAGTTCCTAGTAGTATAAAAAATATTGGGGCAATAAATAGAATATGAAGGTTAATAAGCACTAACAAATAATACATAATAATAATTATTTAGGCATCTTTATGGGAACTGTAATTAGGGTAAGTACTTACAAGGTAGACGCATAAAAAATTAGCAATAATATAACTATGAGACATGTAACTCTTCCAGAAAAGAATTACATCCACGAAATGCTAAATTTGCTCACCAAAATTATGGAATGTGATATTTTATGGCATTTTTATCAAACCTGATGGAAATGTACATTGAAACGTGTTCTTTATATCAGTTAAGTTTGACACATTTACAGCTTTCTTGCTATTAAATGAAGCATATCTAACCCCTGTGCTACAGTAAAGAGGAGCAAGGGAGATTTTTCACTACTAAAAAGTTTTATTTCGATTGCGTTTACGATGGCTTTAAAAAATTACAAAAATTCACAGGAGTAGTGTTATTTTTTCATTTTATTTCACGTATTGGGAAAAAAGATCTCGGTCTAATTATGAAGTTTCCAATAAATTACAGTGGAGATGCCCTTGTGTGTTTTATTACAACTACGTAGTAACTAAAATGACTTGTCTTCTGAGTATGTTTTAAGTGGATGCCACATGCCATGCGAAATTTCAAGTAACTGCTGATAAATAATTGAATATTTCAATGTTTGGTTTTATTGACATGGTTTTTAAGGTTTAATGGCTTCGCACATATGTAATGCAATGTTATAACTTCATAAACATCAAAACATGAAAAATATCAAACACTACCACTTACACTACGCTGCAGCTATTTCACAAGAATCTTTTATGATTCTGGATGACATCATGATATTGCATGCACATTTCTGTTAAAGAAGGGTTGGCAAGGTTGCTGATTTGTTAATATCATTTGCTACTTATTATTTCTGTTATGCGATTTAATTCCATTGGTTTACAGTAACGATATTCTCAGTGCTGCAGGAAAGCTTGTGCACAATTCTGCAGTGCAGTGCTTAGAGCAATTCATACCACCCCATAGGTCACCTATAATAATCCTGCTTGTTTACTAAGTTAGTAGACTGGGCAGGTAAATTTCTCATTTCGTATAGTGCAAGTAGGCATTGTTATAAAAAGTTGTAGAGCTTCATACATGCCGGTTCTTCTTGTTCATGTTGGACAAAGATGAGATTTCCTTTCGCTATTCAAATTCATAAGACAAAGAAGGCCAATTGGCAAAGGATCAAATCAGCTACGATTTCCTAATAATTTCATAAGGCTCTTTATTGACAACATCCTTAATAAAGTAATTGAATGTGCTTCTCTATACTTAATCAGGATTAATTGTCAATAATCTCTCTCCTCGTGACATTTCTCGATTTAATGGTGTCTCATTCCAGACGATCATTAAATTCAGATAATTACTGAAATCTTTCGAAATGCGAATGATAATTTAAAAAAATTTATTGTACATATTTTAAAGCTTTTTCATGGTCAGTGCAAAACTATTCTAAACATGTATAAACTACTTCTGTGTACTTACAGATTTTTTAGCTTCAATATAAATAAGTTTCCCCATGAATAAAATGAGACATGATGACCAATATTAAATACAACTAAAAATATCTAAGAAATAAAGCATCTTTAAGAACTACATTGTTTCATTTGCTTTGTTTATAATTATTCACAGTGTAGAAATGTCTAAAAGAAATATTTGTACTCACGATCACTATCACATTACAACAAGTAGATACATTTATATGCTGTATAAATATCCATATTGGCTTTCGCTGCCGAGCATTAATTTCATTATCTATCTAGCATTCATGTTCATGAAAGGATATAATACGCTACGAACATTCTATCTCTAATTGCTATTTGCCAACTCTGACTGACTGAAGATAAGTGTGATAATAGGACATTCTTATGAATTACTAAACAGCATAGTACATAGAACAAGTAGGAAACCCGAAAACGACACCAAAGTAAATACTATAATGGATACAATACCTAGGTATCAGGTAGGACATTGCTAACAACCTAGCTTCTGATAGCTGACTGCAAAAAATGACAAAAAGTAGGTCAGATATCGCTGAAATCACGTCGCACATTGCAAATAAAGGCAGTTTCCAAGAACTAAGCCATTAAAATTTTAATCAATGAGGTTCTCGCGAACAATAAGTACCGCAAGGATACAATACATTTGCACACAGAAGCAAGGCTTTAAAATTCCATTTTCCCTTTACTAGAGGTATAGTTCATTGTTTAGTTAAGCTTTGACTTTGACATACCTACCGTAATGCTGTGGCAATAATACCAACGTATTAATAAAATTTACGGCTTATTCGCAGTAGTTTAAAGTAGTATTATTAGGAAGCTATGCATAAAATTAAATAAATACACGATTATGTACACAATTGCAGAACACACGCATACACTAATATTTAATGGCTTAATTGTTCCTTGTACAGAAGTCAACGGGAGTATAGTCATGTACCTTAAGAGGTAACGATAATTGCACTTTTCAATTATAGTTCACCATTCACTATTTTCATAGAATCTTTTAAAATTCCAAAATTGAAGTGTTTACGCTTAATTATGTGAATCTGTACTTAACATTTATGATTTCCTTAGAAAGCATATGGTCCCCATACTGCCGATACAAACACAGATTGAGAAAATCGTGTTCGCATTACGGAGGAATATATTAAGTCGCTTCTGGTAAATGTTCTGACCTATTCACCATTCAAAATGTTATTTAAGTAATTATAAATTGCTGTATTTACTTGCCACATTTTCCTAATAATTCTATGCAAATAAAAAATATCAATAGTGGCTTGGCTACCCAGAAATGTATATTTCCTTTGTTCAGTCAGATTAATAACACATTTCTGCAATGTTATGGTTCTGATCTGGCGCAGTTGCACTACTAGGTAAGTACAAATAAATTAAATCTGCACATTATACACTAACCCCTAATGTACGTTTACACGTATAACCACATTACATAATAGAGCTAGTACACAGAACACACAGGCAGTACTTTGCTAAGGTTTAATTTGCATTTTCTATTGTAAAATCACCACATCCTGGAATAAATCAGTTTACTTGCGTGGGTTGCTGTTGATATCACTACAGTTGGTTCTATTATAGTTTAAAAGCATCTCATGTCACGTTTATTTGTCCATGTGTGACTTGAACGAAATTAGCATTGAGCAAGAGGCTCTGACGGCAGTTGGCTTTATACTATTATTATAAGATTCTGGTGCACATGTTTATGTGCATTGTGTGTAAAGATACCGTCAGTTGTAAATGTTGTAATGGAGCAAAGGTATGTCAAGGCTTGCTTGGAGGAAATTCCTTGTAATGTGTATCATGAAGTATAGAACGCCGAATTGATAGAAATCACATAGAGAGACATCATGTATTCATTTACCAAAGAACGCTTTTCTGGAGTATTACAAGCATTTATACTTTTGTCAGTAAATAAACCTGGAAGCCCCAATTCTTCAACGTGCATTAAATTTAGCTACCACTCCCACAATGTATGTATATACTTTCATTATGAAATTGTGTTTTCCCTGATGTGACATAAGAATGTAGCTGGCAGTAGGTGTATAGATTTTATGTAATTCAGTATTCCTGTCTATTTGCTTGTATTTAAATTATTTTAATGATCATGAGATACTCGGGAGTATTTGTTTATTTTCAGATATTTAATGAGCATGAGGTAACCAACAGTCGTAGTTTATTTGAAGCTATTTAATGGTTTTAACATACCCGGTAGTGATGGTTTATTTGTAGATATTTAATGATCATAAAAAGTTGTTTCACAAAGAAAATGCAAAAGTTGTTTACAGAAGTACGGTAATTATAAATATAACTATAGGAAAACCGGGTAGGTATCCTATTAATACCTTTATAGTCAATTTGATTCAGGATAAAACATTCTCTGATCATTTTTATCTTTTAACTTAATAAAAAATAAGAACGGGGTTTCCCTTCGATCCTGCTCCATACCACGTGGAACATGTAACACGTGCTCATTATATTGAGGGAAAGCTTCATCATTACACATCCGTCCGGTAGGGATATTATATTTACTGTGATTCCCAATTTTAATAAGCTTATTATCCAAGTTTAGTATCTTATTACCAATTTAATGATGCTGGTTTCTTCATATTTGTGATTTATGACTACTGAAATGTTTTTCACCAGGAAGCTAAATTCACATAAATTTAAATTCTCTTCGTAACACAAAAGCCTGTTCTAGGCGAATAATTGTTTTATATAACACATTTATGAAATAGTAATCTTTTCAACCAATTTTG
This sequence comes from Yoshiicerus persimilis, assembly GCA_020352615.2. NCBI lineage: Eukaryota > Metazoa > Arthropoda > Collembola > Entomobryomorpha > Tomoceridae > Yoshiicerus > Yoshiicerus persimilis. Next base: position 33,255,027 of record CM060170.1, on the reverse strand, counting down.
TAACACTAAAGGCATTGCTTATTAAGAGGACAATTATATGTTTATATAATACATTTCAGAATAAATTAGCCGTTTTTTAAAACTTGCTTTGTAAGATCGAAGACTTTATTGCTAGGCCAATTAGTAAAATTCGTTTTTGTATTCCTACTAAACTAAAAGCGTAGTGGAAGACCAATTGCATTTTATATAATATGCACGCAGATATCAGAAATAAATACTACTAGTAGTTCTCAGTATGAAAGTATTGTGCAGCACAATGGGCAAGTTTTATTTCTAAGCCAATTATATGTACAAGTAGTTTTCGAAACCAAGTTAAAACCGTGTTACCTAATTCTAAATTCGTGCTTTAAGTTCAAGTATTACATTTATTTCTGGGCCAATTATATTTTTATATAATAAAGGACATTACGCTCGACATTCTAAAAAATTTTCATAGAAAGTGGCACTACTCCAGTTATGTATATTGATAATAATAAATTAAAATGGAAATCGTTTCTTAATTTGACCCACTTTTCTATAATTGTACTGTTTTAGAAATTATAGCAGATTGTCGAAAAATATTTGTTTATGAAACATGAAACTTTCTTCCTTGCCACAATACAGTGTATTAAAATGAGAAATTATTATAACATTATGCAAAACCTCCTAATGAAATGAAAATGGAACTCAAACCTCAATAAGATTAGTTCATTATGAATAGTATTAAGTTTTCTAGAAAAATGATTCATTAATGATGTCATACACACTCAACCACACCGCGTAGTACTAGTACTACTATAAAATACTGGTGGCTAAATACTGAATGTAGTTTAACAGCGACTAATAAGTCATTGCCACATAAAAACCAAGATATAAATACGCAGAACTTTAAGGTCAAAAAATTGAACACACTGATGAAATCATACCATTGCACAATAAACATGTTGTGTTTTTGATAATTTTAATAAAAGGTCTTCAATTATTTCCGATTTATTGCGACTTGTGCGTGGATTGCACTTTGCTTTCCTGAACTCATATGACAGTAAGATTGAAATGGCAGGAATACTAACGCAAGCTGAAAGTGCAATAGTTTTCTGAGGCAAGATAAGAAAAGGAAGTGCTTATGCTAAATGAAGTTGGAAAAACGGTTGTTTAGTATTCTTAAGCACGGTGCTTAATTCTAATACAGAGTATGCATGTCCTAGTGCGGAATATGAGAATGAATGTTCCAAAGTGATTAGAATAAATGACACAGAAAAGCGGTTAGCACAAGAGTTAAGTTCATCTAACTAAACGCGTAAAATCCAATTGTATCTGGTGCAAGGCGGTTGCTTTGTTTATTTTGAGGTCTGGTTTGACTCTCAATTGCATGTGATGCTGTAAACTTATGTTTCACAAGTCATGTGCCTTGTGACTCTTAAAGTTGATGTACAAAACAATTAGCAAAATATATCTACTGTAGCTAAATAAGAATAAATACATCCATCTATAAATGTACTGTGGATAGGCGACAGATAGTTCTTGCGTAAATGTTTTATGTTGATATATTTTGGCAGACCTGTCTTACTTGAATGCAACACATATATAGGAATACAAAATTAAAGTCTGTGAGACTCCTTTAAATACCAGAATGGAGACAACTTCTTTTATTCACTTATGTATTCTTCTTATGTGGTTTCGGTGACTCCTAAAAATAAGAAACCGACATGGAGACGCTGTACTCTAAAGTATTTAGTACATTTGATATTGCACATTGTACTCCTGCAATACAGTTATACTTTCATTGTACTTTACGTATTACAATTAGATTGATACCACATACAATGTTGACTTTATGGACAATAGCCTATTTAATTTCTCGCTCATATTCGAAATAGTAAAAAATATTGCATACAATATGATATTTTGATAATATTATAATTAACCTTCTATTTTTAATTTCTGCATAAGGATTCCATGAGAAGGAGGAAAGCTTTGTTTTGGTTTACATAAGTACACATTCGGTACGTCAAACTTCAACCTGGGTGTTATGGGTGGTATTGACAATAATGGCTGGATTTGCTTGCCTACGCAGCAGAATTGAAAACTGACTGACGTAAATTGTTCGGTTAATGACGTGGAGTAAGCGACTCCTATTCCGAGATCTCTATTTACGTATCTGTGTTATATCATTTTATGGTTTACATTACCTTACATTTTATTGCATTATCTGAACTCCAAACAACATTAAATTATTATTAGGCGGCCACAAATAGCTGAGGACTTATAGAGTGCTTGTATAATATATTTATATCGATTCTTCTATGAATGGTAGGCCTAATTGATGATGCTTTGTGTTGCGGCTTTGTCATGAAAAGACAGGTGGACAATTCAGCCGCAATGACGCTAGTGCAATTGACTAGTTTGTCAACCACAGGATAATAGTTAATAGTAACACTATGGTTGCTCAAAAGCTGGTAGCCCTTCAAATGCAAACTTGAATTTCTAAAGAGTGGTGCATGGATGAAGGTTAAAGACAACAATGCTTATTGCTTATGTGCACGTCAAAACCAAAACTCTTCAAAACTGCTGTGATAAAATATTGTATTAAGGAAAGTATGTTGTATGACAGATAATGATACTTTCAACACAGCAGAAAATAATACCGACAAAATTAAATTGCACTCTACATTGCAGATATGGAAATCTCTATGATGCAAATTGCTAAGTCAATTGTAATTTATGGCCTACATGAACGATTGCGTCCGTTTTCAGATTTTATTCTTTTTGACCTTTGATGCCGAAAACTTTTCAACAGAGTAATGCCTTATTCATGGTATTAAGTACGCAATATGCATTTTAAGTTAATACAACCGGACAGAGAAATAAATTGGTATATTTGAATAATGTATTGCTTAGGTTATCACTTACTTTTGCTAACTGGTAAAAAGTTTAAACCAATTTTCCATGACATAATACCTAGATAAATGGAAATAGTTGCAAGTTGTATGCTACAAATACTGATTTTACCAGAATAATGTTAAAATATGGGAGCTAAAACTTTCTGAGGCTAATATAATTTATAAAACTTTGAAATTAGAACCATATGTACTGGGAACGCCTATGTTATTTTAAAAATGACAAGCAAGTAAACTTAAGTAACTATGAGTTTTAAAAACGTATTTATTATTGAACCAAATAAAGATTATATTATTTCCTTATAATTTTTGCAAATAGGGATTAGCAATCAGGTTACCATTTATGTAATTTAGTGTTCTTGAAGGTTGAATTTTTTAAATTCCTTGCTTTGATACTTTAAAGTAGCAGCATGGGTTCTTCACTTTTATTGTCCTTAAGTGTTAAGTCTGAGCGAACACAATTAGACATGTAATAAATATTGGTTGATGTAGCCATTAATCAATATGCTGAATAGATACCTAATTATGATAGAAACATCAATTGAGGATGGAAAAATTAGAAGAATGCGATTGGTTACAAAGTTAACACCCCCTGCATATTTTGCTTTGTCTGCTTTCCTTGTTTGTTTAACTGACTGTAATGTAAAGTAAAGATTGATTATCTGTGATGTGGTGCATATAGAGAATCTATAGATACATTTATTTATTGTGCGAGTGTGGCTTGGGATGGTTGGTTGGCTCACATAAATTGGAACAAGAGCAAAGACGATGTCAGTATATAAACATGCAAAAGGCGAAACCTGCAAGGGAAAAATAGATACAGTTGAATAGTACATGCTTAGGTACTTCTGTGTGATATTGAAGATTTTCCATGTGCACCAAGATATGTGCACATGGATATGATTAAAATACTTGTAATTAACGTAGAACGCCGTAATATAATAGTAGTATGAATTGTGGATAGGTACTTGCAGGCAGCACAACCTTTTCTTTAGCAGTAGTATTTTTAAGAATACATACATATGTACAAAATACACACATATAGATTACACTGTTTGGTAATCTGGGTTATGTGTTTCAATGCAAGAGTTGTATTTGTATGTATGTTATGATCTGAAATGTTGTACATTGCACTTGTTGAAGTAAAGGAAGGCCTCAAGAAATATAATATTACGTATTGGAGAGTTGGAGAGTGCCAAGTAGTGGTATTTAGAAAGAAGTAGTCAAGTGAATGCATTTATTTTCCTTTCCTACAGATTTGATTGTGTATTCTCTGTTGATGTTGTAATGCTAATGTAATGCTACACTCTATACATGCTCCTTATAGGTACACGGAGTACATATAAACATACATACCTAAATATAAAGCTATGCTGCATCACTATCACATGTGAACACTGCATGTGCATGTGCAAAACAAAACAACACAAGGCTACACCAGACCTACCTAATACTAATGAACCAGACCAGTCAACATGAACTTGTGAATTGCACTGCGATCCATTCTCTAAATAAAATAATGTGAAATGGAGTTAGACATATACAGGTAATACCCTAAAGCTATATAATATTTAAGCAAATATGTTCAGTAGTACATACAGTGGATAAGTAAAATAGACATGGACACTTTTCGTTGTTGATTTGCAGACATTGCATATTATTATGCAGCAGTAGAATGCTTTTGAAGGGTGAAATGCAAAATGCAATGCAAATAAACAAACGCACGGTGTTTCTTGTGTGCAGTTCTGTGGTTCACTAGTATTATTACTAATAGCTCTAAATACAATGGGCGAGGTTAGCATTAGGTATATTTTTGTTGATACGACTCCTTTACATAAATAAAATTCTTGTGTGTATCAATCTATAAACAATAGCCACCTGTGTTATAAATCCAACAATCTTGATGGTCAATCTTCAAATTGCCATCATATTTGTGCAACAACCATCGATTACAATGTATAAATATTTACAAATGAAAAAATCAATTTTATGCGATATTTGAATAATGTAAAGCAAAACCGTAACGACTTAATAGATAATATTGCATTAAGGGTATAAATAACACGAACAATGTGCATGCTTAAATTTATCCTTCATAAATAGACGGAAGAGTTTCTTTGAAATATATAAATAAACGTATATGTATGTAGAATTTTTCCTAGATCAAACATAATGTCCCTTGTACATAAACAATTTTTGCGTTGCATCATCATCCTATGACAATTTATATAAATGTCTTCCTAAATCAAAATATAAAAAAACATTTTTCTACTAATACTTCTAAGGTAAATGCTTTACTTACAACAATCGTTAAGTAAAACTATTCCAATCCTACTCACAAAGTTTATTGATAACTTTTGGCTATTAAATTATTTAAATATAGGCAATTCGCAAGAAGATTTCCTTAGATGTATTTATTTCCTTGTGTTCATCACATCCAAATAAAGTGAACAATCAAAAGTGAATCTGACTTTATTTACGTGGGGTAGATGCCACATTTAAATGCAAAAGCTATTGCAAAAATGCCAGAAGTAAAAATAACATTTGTAGCGGAATTTTACAGTTATTATAAATAACACGTGAACAATATTACAATTAGGGTATTTGTGTAGCCTGTTATCTGTGGAAATATTGCCACACACCTGCCTTGATTTAAGCCAAAAAAATTTCTGGAGGTTGAATGCTGTGGCACTATTATATTATAGGACTCTGTTAAAAATAACTAATTATGGATACAAATCAGTGTTTTTTATTTATTCCAAGCGTAATAAAGATATAATTTATGTGTATAACTATACATGTGATACAATTAGTGAGCATTCTTCAGAATTACAAATTTCCTCACGCAGTGTACACTACACTTATTTATAATGCACTTAGCATTCTGTTGCCCTAAGTTATGAAGCATTAGGAGCAGCAATACCTGTTTTTATTCTTTTAAAGCCTTGCAAGGACTTCTTAAAATTGCCACATCTTATGTGTTTACAGATAATGTAGATTAGAAGTGGAATTTCCTACAATCGTAGACGTTTGAGTATAAAGAATGCATGGATAGAAATGTAGGCTAAATAGACAGGAAAAGGACAGGCAGACGGAAATGCACGGCCGAGGATATAAGGAAAGAGTATTGCTCTAGGCCAGGCACACAAAAACACTATTACCCACGAACATATTTTAGTTCGGAACCATTGACTTTATGGCTTCGACGGATTATTGAGTCCTCGTAAAATCTGCCACCAGCACATAGCACATTCCTCATAAATATCGTAAATACCGAACGAGGAAATGACGATAAGTACTGTAAGCACTCTTACTTTAGTGCATAGCCACTTTCTTTTCGTGGTACAACCTCCTTCAACCTCTCAATAGCCGATAACTTATCCTAACTACCAGTTCATCTACTTTGCTTCAATATGTGCCTTGCCGAACGTCTTTGTTGAATTTCCACTGTACATAGCTTAACTGTTATCGGTATCCCATTTATAGCAACTCATGATGCAGAAAAAAGTCAGAAGACGTGTTTCTCGAAATATCTATCACCGAATAGCTGTAGTATTGAGCTTAGCTCTGAATAAAAAACTATGTATTCCTAATCCTCAGGTTAGTACATATATAATTAGACTTATTCTAACCAACAGTATTTAAAAATTATAAAAGTATCATAATTAAATCTTAAATATTATTCTAATTGCAATATTCGATTGTGGAATCAAATTGAGTTTTACTGGTAACCCAATTAAACAGTGAAGCAGAAATATCTAGTGTAAATATGCATGGGCTAGAGATCGCTTATTCCTACAATGCTACTTTTTGATGTTTTAAAGTATGTTTCTAAAGTAGCTAATTTATTTAGCGTAGTCATATATTGCTGTTAGCAATACTGAAGACACACAAATAGACAATAAAATATCAATTAAATTTCTCAAATTTAAATTGTTGAATTACTTTTTGTGATGGAATATTAATATGGTGGTCATTTTTATTAGTGGTATTCTCTTTATTTTGAAGGGGGTCGATAAATGATTGTTTGAATAAATATTTACTAGCAAGTAAACTTATCTTTTCAAATCACACACATCTTACAAACTTTTCTCTAAAAATAATGTGAGGGGATTGGTTAGAATAAATTGAATCCGAGAAAAGTTGAAATGTACGCTGCTCAGTTCTCTTAATTAAAATGTAGCTCACTAATCAAATTTTGATCACGGCCACCTATTTTACAGAATTCTGCTAACAGAATTCTGAACGAAGACATTCACTGAAACACCAATTATAATATACATTTGTACTGAAAAACCGTATCAAAGTCAAATAAATTAACGTCAGTTTATCATCTAAAGTGGAATGTGAATGTGATAGTGCATAGTTTGTACACTGAATACAATTCAAAGTAAACTATGTAAAAATGTTCTCCCTCTTGAATTACAGATTCCTAGATTAAACTTCCTGATTAAGTTAAGTAGGTAGATCCTATGTAATTCAATTCCAAATTGCCGATCTATTTGCATAAATTATTTGTATTCACGTCACAGGAGAATAGTCATCTGGTAATCACATAGATAAGTAGGGAATTGGTTATTAAACCGCTTAGCAAGGGAAATTTGGGGAAAAGCTCTCAAAGCAATGCAGGTACTCGAAAGTGTCAAACATAAGTGCGGTAGACTAATGATATGTTGCACGGAGTTGGTAAATAAATTCTACAGAAAAAGTGAAGTGCAAACAAACAAACACATATTGCACTAACGAATGGAACTTTTCAATCTCAACTAATATATATATTCTCTTAATTAGCATAAAAGCAAGAAAATGCCACGGGGATGGGATACAATAGGGAAATAGAATAGATAAGTAAATAGGTTTATTTTTAATTTCGAACAATCTTTATAAATATTAGTAATAAGGGAGCATTTAGTTTTCGATTAAGTACAACAACAGTAGTTTTTGTAAGATGAGAGGTAATGTTTGATATTTAGTTCAGTGGCAAAGAAAATATGAGCAACGCCGTAGCAATAGGTATTAAGAGGATTACATTACGTATGAAATCGTTGTGACAATTCGATGAGATGATAAATGAATAAAAGGCTTTGTGAGTGGAATGAGGAGGAGGACAATGGCGAAAACAAGACATTCTGAACTGCCATAGTGCCGTGTACCTGTTGATGCATTCATTGTCCTCTATTCATTGAAATTGACAAGGAGAATTACCTAACTTGCTTTCTTCCTTGTGTTCTCAAGAGAATATTTGCAGAGGCAAGCATCTTGATATAGCTGGCTACACACACTACATATTAAAGGGCTTTATAGTTTCCGCCTCGTCGTTTCGAATTATAATGGTCATGTTTAGATCACTTTGTCAACTATATTTCCTGTAATTTTCTGTGATATTCACCCGTTCATTTCTTTCAATTTTCTTTCTTTGTACGTACTTCATGACTTCCAGCTCGGATTACTTTCTTTTCATCTCATCTCACCGTCAGTTGATTTTTGCGTTCCAACAGCTCATTGTGATAAATAACAACGCTTCAGATTTTACTGTAAAGTATTTTTACTATTGCAGGTATAATTTCTTCTTACGCAGCTAAGCCAAAGTGTGAAGCTAACTGAAAACATCTGCACTTGTTCAAAAGGCAATTTTTGCAAATATTTCTTTTCGATTATTTTTTATTTTATCACAGAAAATTTTTGCGAGATGATAGACAAGGTAAAAGAAATACGGCATCAATACTGCGAATTTCGTGTCCTACAATGTGCAAAACGGAATATAAGGCCTGAAGCTTGAATCTACGAATAATGTATACTGTTTGCTCCAGATTTCTTAGTTACAGTAAATCTAATCAGGATTCCTCCTACGCACTGTCAAACAGAATCGAAACAACTGTCCTTGCTTTTGTGTCAGATCTATAATCCTATAGGTATACCTCACTTACCGAAGGCACTTTGCAAAATGACGGGCTCAGCAAAATCCTTTCCATTTTCTAGTTTCTTCTCCTTGATTCTTCCTTATGTTTGCAGAGGCTGCCTACCCACGCCTACTGTATTGCGTCTAATAAAGTTTCAGTTTCGCAAAGTCACTAAATCCCAAGTGTCTATAAGAAAATTATAATTTAAATAACATTAATAGACTAAAATAGATCTTCACAAGAAATGACAATTTCTTTGACATTATTACATTCACTCCTTTTATCAGGTTTGAAAAGGAAAACAAAAGGCGAAATTTGAAAAACTGTCATGTGATGTAAAGCAATCCTTTTGAACTAAATTGCATTGAGATAATATCTTTTTACCCCTCAAAGACAACAGCGCTAAGTAATTAATAATTTGCAGTATTATTTTGCATTATTATGCAAAGTAGTAGTAATGCAAAGTATTATGCATTAGTACAGTTTCTTTACCTTATGTTTAAGTCTCCATGTATTATATTCATAGTACCTGCACATTTTACGCGTACTCCAATCTGCACAACCCTGGTAATTCTTAATATTTTCTATGGATTTCAATTTTGATAATGCTTTAATCAAGTTGACAAATATAAGTCTATTATGGATAACCACACCAAATTTAATAGTTTTGCAATACTCTGTTTCAGTTGAAATGATTCACTTTCTCAAATTTCGCTGATTGTAATTGGAATTACTGATGCATAGAGTTGTCACAAAATTCCGATGAAATTCCAATGTGTTTTCTTTCGTTGGATATTTTTATTAACTGAGAAATGTATGTTCCCCAGACAAACAGAACATGAAATATCTAAGGCGGTTATCTAGATTTTATTATTAATTATACTACCAGTACACATTATGAATTATTATTTATTATTTCATATAATGACTTTGTTATGATACTTTATAAGTGCAAATAATAAAAAGGTTAATTAGTATAAAAACTTGTAAAAATGCATGTACCCGAGCGAGTATTATGTGTACACAAAAAGTGGACATAACAAAGATGCACACATAGATTGTTAGCCGAGTTGCGTACTTACGTATAGTATAATAAAGAGGGACGACGTGTTTCACATTATTATGGGATACCTCGTTAACTGATAGAAATAGAGACATAGAAAGCAGGTAGGTACTAAAGACATTGACAGTGTTACCATTTTGTATACCTATATGATTATTTTGTGATTACTTTCTACCGCAAACTAAATAAAATGCACGATGTTGACGTGATTTATCTTTTGTATGATGTATTATGTAGAAATATGTACGCATATGTACAACTCTATCGAGGTACCATAAGATAAGACGGAGAAGAGGGACCTATAAACACACATTTCGTATTTATCAGCTCACATTTCATTCTCATCCATAAATTGCAATGTATGGTGAAGAGCAAACAAATGTAAATAGCAGACATACACTACTCTACAACTTAATAGTTGGAACATTGTAACACTTCTTATATTTGTACTATAGTAGTGGCATTATATGAAAACAATATCGTAGTATGCAAACAAATCTACCATAGAAAATCATTCAGTACCAGAACACTGAACTAAATATTGTAGGTAAATGGTATGTAAATACAGAGGAATGGGAGAATCTCTTGTTACGCAGTGCTTCTCCAGCTTTTCACGATATTTTAACAAGGGGCAGAGAGAGACAATTTTTAAGATTTCCTACTTTTGTTCCATTAATCATCCATTTTTTGGGAAGCGATACACTATTAAAGAATTTAAAAACCAAAAGGTTTAGAAATGCTGTACTTACGAATTGCTTCATTTGGGGTTCAACCCTATGTAACTACTTTAATGATAACAGTACATCATGTAATACAGTATTATTCAAGTTCGAAACAAGGCATAGTATCGTGTTCACCGTTACACATAGTTTCTGATGTACGTACTCATTGTACTTTGTCAGTAGGAGTACTGCTGTACTTTGCTATTGTAATGGGTAGTAAATAGTAAACAAACCCCAACCCAGCACTATGCACTACTACTATTTACTACGAAACAACTATGCATAGAGCACCTCAAAGTAAAAGTTGCGGTGTATGAAATGTATTCTCTTAAATGAATGTACGTATCTTCATGTACTTATGCTAATTCTCTCCCTCTCGTGCATGTTGGTATTTATTTAATACCAACATTATATCCAACCTACCCCACTATGCACTACGTGTTGCAGAAGAAAAACATTCAGGTCATCCTTTAGTAGAAAACGTTTGCAAAAATGCATTTTCCGTTGCTTTAATGATCGTTATTGTATACTATAATAGTTGGTGCACACAGAAATACTATACATTTCCAAAAAATTAGTGTTGGACAACAAATAAATCGATAAAATAAAATAATACTACTTTATTACGACGAGATTTTTCTCAAGCTAACAACAGTAAAAGATATAAATTATTCACCAGTAAATTATTATTAATTATTATTAATTATTATATTATTAATTAGATTACATGAATTGAGACAGAAATAGCTTTTTTGAGAAGTAAGGTTGAATAAAAGTAATATTTCTTGGTAATTTGTGCTGTCAGCTAAGAGAGTTTAAAATAAAATGCTGCCCTAGAATGTATGGAATGTTTGTACATGCTAGTATTTACCTATATACTGATGGTACATATAAGGACTAAAAATGTAGTCGGGTTCAGTGCACTTGATGTGTTGTCTTCATTATAGTAGCATAATTTCTGTAAATGCATTTGAATTGCAAATAACTTGAGTATATGCATTTGAATGCACAAAGTCAGGAAATATTAATAAGCAGCAAGTGGGTAATAAATATTAGATTTTATAGTATATTGTGATATTGGATAGTAGTACTTAATGTGTTTGATTATTATTTTGTGAGTATTGCGAGTATAGTTAGAAGTATACATAATATAGCAGTAAAATTACATTAGCTAGTCTAGTGTATTATATTATCCTTATTACAGTAGGTAACGGAAAAGAGAAAACCGAAACCAGTTTTCCTTTCTAATGTTATTTAGGTATTCTTTTAGTAAATCATTATAACTTTTGGGTGAACAATGAAACCTATGTTAACTGATACGCAGAAAATCTGTCCAAGCCACTACAATTATATTCCAAAATGTTGCTTCATTTACTACACTCCAAAATAAGGCTGACAACTTTTTCAATTATTTAGCCTAACGGTACTTCTGATGAACATTAGCTCTTTGTCAATAATTCATTAGGTAACTAATGCATTTTATCAAACTTGCAAATATTTAGTGAAGCGTAGTATATTCTGTAATGGAGAATAGTTTGAAAGAATTCGGCGCATCGACAGTTGCTTATGCCTACAAGCACATATTTAAGTAAGTATTTATTTTGCCTATTTGATGAATGAATAAGTAATGTGCTGCGCTGTTACTGATTTGTTCTCAGAAGTCATTCATGAATGACTGGCTGACAATAGCCGGTTTTGCGTAGCCAAGCAGAAGCAAACAGCGCCAGCTAGACTACTTAGGTGTGTCATTATACTCGCTAATCTGGACAACACATGAAATGCAATATCATTTTAATGGGTGGATTGTGTACGTCTAATATTCAGAACGCTTTTTATTTTCCAGATTGCGTATACAAGCAAGACATACGCAATGTTGTAACCATGACCAAAAGTCCTGATAAGCCACGACAATGTTTAAATACTTGTTGCAGCACAGCAAATGAAAGAAAATATATAGTAGTGATATAAACTGGGAACCCCAATTCCCAATCTTTCAATTTGCAACTATTTTAACCAATTCCACTTTTCCATTTTGTGTTCATGAGGACGTGAGAAATGAATATATATCTTTGTGCTCTTTTATCGTCTGTGTTATGCCACATATTTCACATTGCAGGTAGTTTGCTTGTTTTTGTGCCACCATTTTGTTTTCTTTGAATATTGAAAACAAAAATCTTCATTCATGACTTCAGTAAAAAATTGTTTTTTTGACTACGGGAGTATGAATTCCTGCTTAATATAAAAGTATCAATATAATTCGTCCCGCCTTAGAAAAGACAAATGGTTAAATTGGAAGTTAATTGAAATATGAAAAAGTTGCCAAGGATTGGGGGAAAAAGACGGGAGTGAAAATTATGAGAAGCTACACGGTGACACCGCTCATCATGCAGTGCAACTGCAATGTTGGATAGGCACTTGCTACATTGAACTACAGTGATAATAATTTGTATTGGAAAAATTGTGTTTATTTACCACATTGAGATACCCCAACGGAAACACTTGATATTCCTAGAAAGAGAACCGAACTAAGCGGATATGTGTACATGCAAGCTCATTCATATATGTTATCTTCATCACTTACGTAAGCAACAGTACTTGCATAATACGCCTTCTTAAATAGTTATCACCTCGACTGTGCGTATAGTTCGCTTCGAGATTGATAGAAGTACCACGACAATTGAATGTCCTATAGTATGCTTTCCAATTCATAACACAGTCAACTTGATTTCTTATGAAGTATTCTGACGCCAATAATTCATGGTAAACCGTCAAAGATAACTTAATTGTCCTGAAAAAGTCCAGAGTAAGATTTTTTGTGAACTTACATTAACAATAAAGATTAGAAGAGTGCTGCTTTGCTGTTTTATTATTCGTTGTTGCCAGTAAGGATTTTCGATTCCCTTGAAATGAAAGCAGCGATAAGCCTAGATATAGGGTCATATTGTCATGAATGATACGGACATAGCAATTTTGACTGTATTCTAAATGCAACAATTTCAGATATATCAGGATTTTTTTTGTTTTCGTGTTTACACTAACCGTAATAAGCGTATGTTGTACATATAATAGCGTACGGTTTTCAATAAAAAATTCATATAAATGTACTGAGAAATTTTCCTGTCAATAGAAAGATTTCTGTTAGAAGCAGAGACAAACATAGGAATTGTTTTCTAATCTGATCTTGATTTGAACCCTGGACTTCTTTGAAAGGAATTAATGAGTTTGAAAAGAATGCTGGAGACCGTTAGATGAAACTAACTCATGCATCCCAATTAACATGACACTTACGGAGGAGCAGAAGCAAAGAAGGAGATTTGATTACAAAATGGGTGTGGCCATGACGTAAGAAAAGCTATCAAGCCACTTCAACCAAACAACTGTTTCATTAATTATTTCAGTCGATCAGAGAAATAAGAGACAGATACTCTGGCGTGTCATAGTTTATGTTACTGTAGAGGAAATCTTATTCCTAGCGTTCTGCAGTACAAAATCTACACACAAAGCACATGTGATGTGAGTTGTCGCAACACAAAGAGATTGACAATAAGCTTATCAACTTACCTGAAAGTATTTAGATCAAGTGATGAGCGTACTTACTATTTGTTATCTGTAACATGTCCTCCAGCAATCTGAATTTCAAAATAGTATGAAAGATACACTACAGACTGTATGGAGAGCTTTGTGAAGCTATTACATAACAAAACTACTGAGGAATTCCTCTGATAATTCATTTAACATGATATTTGTTTATAAAGCTTTAAAACAAGTTTTAATGTGCTTATCATTCTGATTAGAGTTGTAATTCAAATACAACACAATTAGGTAAAGGTGGTTGGTGGCTTACTATAAATAAATATGTGTGTGCAATCACTGTATACAAATATAAATCAAATAAGAGTCTTACTCCAATCTAACTTTGTGTTACACATGCAGATAAAATTACAACAGTGTAGTTTACAGTCAACCTCACATTACATACATATAACAGAAATTGAAACAGTTTGATTCACATTGTCCTCTATAAAATTAAGCCGTTTCGAATTGATTTTTCTAGAGAGAATCAGAAAGGCAGTTGGCAAAATTCAGTAGAGTAAGTGTAATTGTCATTTTGAGGTCAGCTGACCTCATTGAGATAGTTTTTTATTCATTATTTGCAAAACAGCCTTTATGGCAACTAGGAGATTTGAGATTGTTTGATTGTCGTCTCGTCGATTGCACATTCTGTACGTGGCCGTGGGTAGTCTCACTTCTCCCATTCGCATTCCATCCAGCAGCGCTCCTCTACTGTGCCCCGTCAATATTATCCAATTATACTTTATTATTATTTGGGTTATGCTCTCTACTTATTCTACACCTAATTCTTATGCGCTAAACAATGCATAATGCATTACACTACTTTATTTGTATGTATGGAGTTAGGATGAAGGGATTTGTCCACTTAATATTGGTGTTAGATAGGCTAATGTGTAATTCATGTAAATTCATACCTAGTAGTTGGGTTACCTACTATCCAACATTGTAATAATATGTGGCTCGCGCGTAGCTCTTGTCCTCTTACTATGTGCAACTATTTATGTTATGTAGCCTACACAGAAAGGCAAAAAGTTAGGGTCATCGCTGCGCATCATCGGTGTGTTAACTTTAATTCAACACAACATAATGGAATGTGTACTAGCTTGTCGCACCACTAAAGATTTATACAAAAATGACAGTTGCCAATTCAGGTTGTTGCTTTGTCAATTCGATAGAATTTTCATAAGATAGTTTCAGCTTACAGATGTCGTTCCTATTGTATGCAACATAATACGAATATAACCATACAAGATATGAATATAGAATTGTCACATTTTGTCAATATCAACCTGCTTTGCGTATGTTACAGGGTTAGTACAAATTTACCAAAGTTTCATTTTGCACTTGTGGAGAAATCCAGCCACATAATAACATAAATGTTTATTTTAAACCCGAAATAGTTGTGAACTTAAAAATTATTCCATTTTAGGATGAACTAATTCTGTCTTATAACATGTAAAGACAATGATATAACATGCAACTCAAAATAATATTACTGTAAGTACTGCATTATGCTCTTCATATGCTTAGAATGCACTGTCTTTGTGATATTGATACAAGAATGCAGTACAGATGACCAGAATATTAAATTACAACAGGCGATTCGACTACAAAGTGTTGAACCAATTAAAAGTACTCTGAAGATAAGTGTGAATATTATTACAATAGTATTATGCATTCATAGCGTAGCTGCTAGAAGGATTGAACTTTTACTACACCTAATGGAAGGAAATGCATATGCTATATCTGTAGTTGGTGCATTTTATCGTAAGTCAACAAACTACACTGTTCATACTTCTTGCATACAGTATAATAGCCGTTTACGCAGATCACAGTTTGTACGAAAGGAATCCGTTCTTTAAAATGCATAAAGCTTGAATTGGATTTGCCTAAAGGCTTAGATCGCAAGAGGATTGGTTTTCATAAAAGACAATTATATGCAAAAGATTGTTCTTCAAAGCATATTTCTTGTTCCATAAAAACAATGCGTTTGCCTAATATTGTTCTTTATTAACTTGTCGCGGGAAGTATTCAAAATTCAAAAACATATGCAAGCCCAAATCTTCAAGAAAGAATGTCGACGTCGACAGACGTACATTCTGCACCACTTTTATAAATACAGAACTGTAGAGAGAACATGTCGATCCGTTCCGGCATAAATAGGTCAAATTCTTTTCTACCTGTGCGACTTGCTCCGTTGCTTTGGTATACTCGACTGTTTATATTTACAAGCAATAGAATACAACAATACAAATACAAAGCAATTTTTTCCATAAAATCACTGCGTATGTTAAGGTGGAAGTGCTGTTAAGGCTTATTTTAAAATTGAAAAAAATATACAAACTTGATACTAATTATATAAATAATAAAACCATCTACTATCGTTTTTGAATATTATATTTTGTTTACATATTCCTGTACTAGCATTTATGACAAATTCCTGTCCTCGCCAAAAGATGTACTGTCAAAACGTGTCGAACTATTGTCAAATAAAATTTTCTTGACTGCCCGTTTAGTTTTCACTAAATTATCAGGAAATTAAAAAACTTTCCCGATAGTTTGGATAAACTTTTGAAAAGAAGTTTACTATCCTGTTATTTTTTCCTATTTAGAAGCAATTCTGGGGGAATGGCTTAATAGGTATCATGATTCTAAAATAATTTTCACCATTTGCGATACAAAAATGCCCAAAGTGGTTTTTACCTCTTGTGCTCACCAAAGTTGTTTTTCAGGCGTCCACTCTTCTTTGTTTGGGAGATATACATACATACTGACTAGATACAGCTTTTAGCTCACCACGGGTCTAGTTGATTGTGCATTCTGTAAGCACGATTGCGTTAGGAAGCAAGGCTTGCTCTTCATCTCCTCTAACTTAACAAGTTGAGATTGTCTAACAATTGTACCTACCTATCTCCTCTGCCATGCCAAATACTACGGATTCAAGTAGGTAATAGTACAAATGATAATAGTACAATGTAAGTTGGAGTTCTCTTATCACTTCCTACTTACGATTAGCTACAAAGCTGCGTACTTACTTAGCCAACTTAAGTATGGTAAGTCATAATACTCATGTTGATGTTTTTAAAGCAATACATAATATCGCTGCCAAACTAAACCACTTGTTCCGCTTATAGATATACATTCCTGTGAGGCGAATGCGGCTTTTTACCTCTACGTCTTTCAACCATTCAATGGGGCTTCTAAGCCCAACATTTCAGTAGTAATATAGGACTATGCGTATACTCTGACATGTAATAGGTACACTTTCTTGCATTAGATCTTACACTTCTTCATGTGTGTAGGTACCTGACTGAATACACTAGATACAGTGCAGATAGTTGACCCATTTTAAAGGAATTTTAACTATTTAGCTATGTATAATTTATAAACGACATTCCTCAATCTCTCTGCCGATAGATGAAGATCCTATTAAGCGGCGTCAGTATGTCATAAGTTTTTTTCTGAAACCAAGCTGTCAAGTATAAAACCATGGATCCCATAATTTGGCTTCCCTGTAAGTAACTACTTAAATATTTAAGATGGATTTCAAATCAATTCATTTTGACTGGCTTAAAATTGTTACTTCTAAATGACCGATATCATGTTATGTATGCAGTATTACAGATATTATTCCACAATAGTAAGACTAGTCCTCTTTCAATAAAACGCATCAAATGCATAATTATATTGCGCATTACTGTTTCTGTATTGGAAAATGCCGATACTCTAATTATAAACTATATCCTAATTAATGGCACACCAGTCTATACAAAAATAGTTCGCAGTAAAATTATTTTTGACGAAGCACCAATTAAGAAAGTTGTGGGCTGAACATAAACATAAATATGCATACCCATCTTATCTCACTGTTACTCTTACTACCGAAGTAAAGCAAGCTATGGTGCGATTACGTAACTGTCCCCAAATATATAGTTTGCAAGTTTGCAATTAGAGATTCATTGGAAGCAACTATAATTACGCTACAATTACTGTAGGCTTTGCCTTAATTGCCCCATACGTTTACCCAGTGCTTGCACACGGACGCGCGTACACATTTCAAGATAAATACTTCTACTGAGCATTATCATTACACAAGCCAGTCAAAACAAACATCATCATAATCATCATAACAATAACATTCCTAATTACTTTCTAAGGTCAAACATTGTGCTTATATAATAGAAACTATGTAGTTCTGCAACCTTTATTCTACGCACAGACTATATCCTTTTCTAGCATATTTTTGGTGTTGTATTGTATTTACACATGGAAAAAGAAATAGATGCTAAAATGCTAATTGGGAGTTCTCAACAGGATTAAAACTTTCCTAATGTATTATTGTACTACTACTACAATTCGGGATCCACGGAATCTTTTCACAAATATCTAATTAAACATCAACTAAAGGCTTAGGTACATTTTTCAATACTAAAAAGGTCACATAAGCTCTGGAACAAAATACAACATTTTTGGAAAAGTCATTAAGTATTAATGCATTTATACTGTAAACATAAGCAAACAAACAATGTATACTGCCGTTAATGCAAATTCTTGCACAAAGGAAGGCTAATAGACTGCATGTGCTAAAGAGATAATGTACAGTGATTTAGGAAATTCGGTAAAATGCTGAATTTTTTGTATAAGTACAACCATCCGTGCCAAGCCAATGCAGTCATCGTGTATATATTGAAAGATACAAAAAATTTGAAATATACATGTCAAGAAGCGCACCTAATTTAAGCTTCGGACTGCAATAGTACATTTAGATTATTAATCTAATTATTAATTAAATTATGAATACTTTGTAACTACAAATCCCAGTGTATTTCTTTTAGTTATGAAGCGCAGGATATTCAAACCCCTCTTTGAATCGGCCGTAATGATGTATGATATTTAAGGTGTTTATGAGGGAATATTGTACTGCGTTAAACATCAATGTACTGTTACTTTTGTGTTTCTTTCTGCTTTAGTGAGCCAAGGGTTTCTCACTTATGTAACCGTATTAAGGCATTGACCGATTTAGATAATAAAAACCTCGGATTTGGACTTTTGGTAAGTCAATTTTTTAAGCTGTTTCCATTATAGGAAGCGGTAAGCTAACTTTTTGGGTTTTTCTCATTATTTGAAGCGGTAAGCCAATTTTTTTTGGTCGTATTAAAAATTGGCAATTTTCGTGTTTCTATAGCAAAATTAGTTGATTTTGTAGTTTCCTTGACAAAATTAACTGATTTTGCCTTTCCTTGGCAAAATTAATTAGTTTTGCGTTGTCATGACAGAATTAATTATTTTAGTTTTCATAAAAAATTAAAAAAAATTGCAATTGTCTGGCAAATATTATTTAATTTAAGATTGTTAGATAAGTCAGACTATAATTTAGACAGCTAATTTTAACTCTGGCTCACCTCTGTTGCATCTTGCTGTTAGTTTTTTGCTATTGGGGTGATCTCAAAATGCATTGACGTATGCTAGGTTATGCTAAATCGTATTAAGCTGATTATGAGACTTCTCGTATCTCGTATTTTCCATAGTTACCCCGGTTAAAGTAAAGGGGACACTTTGAAACTTGCGATATGATTGGATTACGAAGTTTCGAAACTCAGCTCCCTGGTCAATTGTGATCCAGCTGGCTGGTAGTTTGTGGGTGTGGCGCATGGAGCATTTTGTACGTTTATGGAAGACTGAATCGCACTGCATTAGATTATATTATATTTTAATAACTGCAATATTATGACGTTTGAGTGTGAGTTATGACCGCAAAGGTTTATGTCTGGGAGCGCGTAAAGAAGTCTACTGAAGATACTCTTCATAATATTTTATTTTCAACAGATAAATAGATGTAGACCGTCTTTATTACTACGGCCCAGTGGAAAAAGATATAAATTGCAGATATACTGACGAAAGAAATAATAGCAATGTAAGACTGCTTATACATGAACGTGAAGAATTGAAAACTTTCCCTTCTTCCTTTGTACACTTTATTTATTATGCTAGATTACTCGGTAATAGCCGTACAACGTACTAGCATTTGACGAAACACGATAACATAGTACAACTAACATGCTGGCTGACTAGCAGATCAACTATCCATCAAATGCAAGCTATCAAGAGCTTTTGGCTTATGGTTACTATTATAATATGCAAAAGTCTGAGACACGAATCATTGAAATAAGAAGTACGTAAGTGCAATCTTGCCAGCTTTATACGTATTAGAGATTGCACAACAAAAGATACACTTGTCTTGTGCTACGTTTCTAGTTATCTACATATTTCTTGTCTCTGTGACTGTAAATAGGGTCGGTCTAATGCATATTTTGTAAATATTTATTTGATCTGCATGTATACCCATGTTTGCAAACTTAAAAATCACTCGTATATGCAATAGTTAAGTACGCACTAACATCGAAATTATTGATTAAGAGGTTGTCGACGATACATTGCTTAGAAATGACTTTAATTAATGTTTTCTTTTCTCATGCTCCAAATGCCAAAAGTGCATTCAATGCCAAAGACCTCCTGAATCGTCAGATTGAAATATATAGATTTGGTGTAGCAATTGATATTACACTGAATTTAAGAGAAAAATATTTTATTGCTAATAAAGTGGATTGTGAGTGTTTTATTATCCATGTATAACATAGTTATCAATAATATAGTAATAATAGATTTTATCAAATTAGGTACTATGAATGCATGTTCTTTTAGTTAGCTTCTACTCTGAATCCAACAGAAAATGATGCATACCCTTCAATTTGATCAACATTGCATTTTATTAGTTACGTAAGGGCTACATTTTCTACTTATATGCATAAAAGAAAATAATTGGAGCATTGGTATTAGGAAAAGTGTTTACTGAAAAGGTAGTTAAACTTAGGATGGAAGAATCTATTCGTGTGGTCCACAGAGAGTCGAGTGAACAAAGCATCTCGACCTGAAATACAGCGGAATTGTCTGATGGTAGTACAGTATTTGAAAAGGAGAAGTAATAAGGAGAGCAGAGTACGTGCTATTTGATTCCATAGGGCTTTGTGCACCTTTTCCCTTCTTAAGGCAATTACCTACGTAGCGTAAATATAACACTTCTGTTCGCACACGTTGGTGTAGACTGCAGACAGACAGAGAGACAGATGAGAAAAAAGTACAATGGCCAAACTTAGCATAACGCAACGTGTACATGAATTATTGTATAATGTACCTACGTCGTTTATGAGCTGAAAAGGTAATTTGACGGCAGAGAGGAAGGGTTTGAATAGAAACGAAGAAAAACTATTTTATGTATTTACGTTTCGTTGAGTGAATGTTTGTGAGTGTGGAGAGAGAACGAAGAACTCTCGCAATTCACACTCACCCCAATAGCGTCTAGTTCTCCAAGCCTACGCATCCATTGACTTGAGTACAACGTCTCGCGAATTGAAAGTGTACTTTAAAAGAGCAAAAAATCTGTCTGCTTTTTCAAACTGGTGTAAACGGACTAAATCTGGGATATACTGGGCTATAGGCGGTCTAAAATGCGGACATGTAGCCATTGCACTGCACCATTGTTTTCTTTCCTTATTTATTTATGCAGTACAGCGAATGCAACGCAAGATTACATAAATGATACCTAAATACCTAAGTAGAAGTATGCTCAGCGCATCGGGTGTTGCATTTTCCACTTATGTTTAGTAACGACGCTGTATGCACCATGCACAGATGCTATCTATTATTATTATTACGTTTATTAGGCACTGCTAACATAGAAACACTCTGTAGGGCTTGCAATGTCTTCACACCAGTCTAGACAATCAAATTAAATAGCCAACTCAGTTAAGCTAAATTGCAGTCCTCAACTTACAGCTAGTGTACTTTTGTACTATTGCACAAATCCAGAAACGTAGTAGTACTAACTTTTATATATCACCCGGATGGGCTCTTACATTTGTATATCGGGGAAAACCTTACACTGTCTGGACAAAAGGAGAAAGAACTCGTGTAGAAGTGGTATTGAACAACGATAATCATTCATTACTTCTCAAATCGGATTTTTATTGAAATTCCCCAAGAGAATATTAAAGATTCGAATAAAGGCAAAGGGAGAGAATAGAGAATCATTAATAACATTTTGTTAATTATATATAATACTTTAAATGGCAATAATACATGCCAATCCGTGCGTATGATAAACTGTACAATTCTGATAGTATGATCATAGTAACTGGTAGGCATTAGACAGAGTAATCCTCAGGTCTCCTATCGTACAGGTTAGTAAATTGTACATATAATATATTTACTATTGTAAAACAATAAAGCAATAAAATGCAATCTACATGGACAGATATCAGAGACATCTGTGCCTAAGCGTGACCAAAGCCAACATTATTTTGAGTATTTGAGTAAAACTACAAAAACGGAATTTTTCTTGAGGCTTAATAGATAATTAGAGATAATCGGTTTTTAATCGCGCATTAGCTTAATGGTGCTGCTTGGTTAAGCAAATGCATTGAACAAAAATGAGAGTTTTAAACCCATGCGTATACTTACTAATAGGAGTAATTAATTAAGGTTTTCCATTAGGTTAAGAGCAGTCATCCATTTATGATGTTTTATTTATGTGGTGTAGCGCCATACTATTTTATATTATGCTCATCTCTCGTTACAGTAGGTTACAGTGAATCATTTTATGAATATATTGCTGTGGTCTATAGGATTTTCTTGTTACTCATACATCACCGATTCAAGTATCTTGCATTTATTATCTATAAAGCCGTAAAAGGCGCAAAATAAACATAAATTCAGAAAACTATCTTAGCTTATTATATGCAATAAGAAGTTCCCTGCATCTGTTATACGAGCTCCTGCTCAGTTGGCTTTGAAAATCAACCTTATATTGGAACAAAAGACACAAAATATATCGTAAAACACAAACCTTTGGTTTTATTTTCATGTTATCTTCTTAAGGAAAGATAATCCAAACTTCAGGTCATTTATATACACCCAGAATTTTTCGCTATCAAGCACTTATTTATGAATTGCCTTTAATCTTACCGGAAATTCTCAAATTGAACTGTCATAGTATTGATAGTTTTACCGCAATTTTACCCATGTCAAAATATTAACAGTAAAATAAATAATTTTACCTGTTAA
Organism: Yoshiicerus persimilis; assembly: GCA_020352615.2. NCBI lineage: Eukaryota > Metazoa > Arthropoda > Collembola > Entomobryomorpha > Tomoceridae > Yoshiicerus > Yoshiicerus persimilis. The sequence goes on along the minus strand of CM060170.1, from coordinate 33,231,773 downwards.
ATTTTCAATATAAGTGTAATATAATCATTGCTTGTACTTACAAGACTATTAACACAAATTCAAATTGTGCAGAAAATATTCATCGACTTAACTTTTTAGAGGTGTAATTTGGGAATTAACGGTACTACATTTGGCTGGTTTACAAAACAGTTCACATAGGCAGCTTGCGACTAGAAATATCTGCAAGCTTATATTTCTCGCAAATCTCATAACATCGTCTGACTTATTCCAGGTAATAGTATGCCAAAGAAAGACGCATAAAGATAACTGAAGGGCAACATGCACTTACCCATATTAGTTAATGTAGTTTTATGAGTATAATGCATAAATACCCAAGTGTAATCAAAGTCAAATCAGGCATGTGTAATATACGGATTGCATTTAATGGATTATATGCTAGACTTTATTAATATAGCATTACATAATGCACAGTAATATAAAATAAACTTTTGAAAGACACATACTCTATCCAAGCCATGGAGACACAATGTAGATGTTGACTGTTGACTGCTATAATTATAAGTAAATGGTAAACCTCTGTAAACTACATGTCTATCATTATATTTGGCAGTACAACTAATGAGGGTGAGGTAGGTAATGATAATGTGCATAAGGGAATGAGTGGATGCATTATCTATGGTTCGAGTGAGTAGAGAGAGCTAATAAGGAATAGAGCAGGCGACTAAAGGATGTGGAAATGCAGTAAAGTAATAAGTAAATTGAAGGAGGTTACTTGTACGTACAAATATTGCAATATTATTGTTACATGGCTAAGTAATATTAGTTGTCTTCCTTAATTCCTTACTGACAACAAGTTACTCACTTCACGTAATAGATACCTACAGAGAACATAAGGAAAGAAGAAAGAAGAGATGATGAATATAGTGAGACTCATTTACACCAGGGATGATGACACCCAAGCAGGTTCCAAGTAACCCCAGAGGGTACTACTGGGTCTGAACGTCCGAGGTTCCACAGGGGTAACATTAATTAGAGTGGACCCTCAGGAGTAGAGTAGACTTGAATCCACCGCAACCTAGGGAATGGTCAGAACAACTAGGAATAATATGCCAGGTTCTCAATATTGCATCATCATATAACAGACAGGTGAATAGAGAGGACTATAATGTACGCTATAGTGTGCTATTAATATTACATAATGCATAGCTAGTGCTAATAATAGCCGGTTTATTTGTGTTGGTGATATTTGCTAATTATCTGTCCCTCCTACACAGAAGCGCAAATATTTGTAGTTACATAGCTATCATGCATATAGCATGTCCAGTGTTCTATTTAGTGCGCAAGAAATTGAATTATTGCATGTAAACTGCATGAAATATATTAAATGCATGAAATGCACGGAAATAGGAATATGCCACATGTTAGTGCTCCACTGCTGTAGGAAACCTTAAAAATACAATTTGAACTGAAGTAAAACTAAAGTTTACAGTAGATTTAATATTATTTACACAACCTCCCAATGATCTTTAAGTTATAACTATGCTTTCACTGACATTCTCAAGTGCAATGCGAAGCAAACTTGCCTTCACTTATAGTAATCAACCCACGACTGCCCAGAAACAGTCGGCATAAAGGTCAAACTAATATAGCTAACTGTTATCAACTGCTTTTGATCACTAATGTTTTATTGGTTGGAAAATACGAAATACATTTGTCATTTAGTTATGTCAATATCAATAGTAATGTAGTTTTCAAGTAATGGATAAATGATGCTAAAAGCAAAAAGAAACTCCGAATGTGGTCATCTGAATAGATTATGTATTGATATTGAAACAGAATTTAGATGATTACCATGTATCTTAATGTGAGTATAAATTCTTCTTTCAATTTCGTCAATTTCATACATTTTGCGCACTGAGCACTACTTATTTTATGCATGCACTGTGCATTTCGTTCAGTGGATGCCAGTGCACTGACGATGTCTCCTTAGCAAGTGTGGCACAGAAAATCTTAACTATTTTAGTATTTATATGCACAACAACCTATTATTATTTGGTAGCATCCCCAAAACCAGTCAATCTTCCTACAATATATTTATTTTAGAAGCGGCAGACATCCGGGGTAAAATCCGGGGAAGACTTCCTTAGAATACATCCGGGAAATAAATACAGCCGGGGAAGACTGCTTCCCCGGATATCTTCCCCATTTGTATTTCCCTGATGTTTACCACCATTTGAATAAGCAGTGTGCAGAAACTGCTTAAAATACTTATTTTTCACAGTGGTAGTAGTACATGTCTCCTTTGTCTGTCTTGTTCAAGTGCCATTGCTCATTCTTAAACTGAATGCCAAGCATAATAGTTTAGCAGTACATGCTGTGGGATTGGAGCAAGGAGCTCCTGTATGCTATTTATTGCAGCATTAAGAGAGGTAGATCAAATTAAGCAAAGCATGTGACGTTTACTACTACTCTCACATTCCAGTGCACAGTAGATAGGCTTTATATTTCTATAAAGTGGTAAGACAACCATTTATTCGGCCTGTTAACACAGACACGTACAGTTAAACTGCCGAATGTTTTATGTCCGTTACTCGAAAGTAGAAGATGACCGATATTGCCGTTTTGCGATGACGAAGACAGATATCCACATAAAGCAGTCTCACTCAGGTAGTTAAGCTGTGCTGTGAATGTATACTCAGTTCATATACTCTCCACGTTGGCTGGTTCTGCTTTGTGCTATAAATATAATTGTGTACATAAAACCGTATTATATCTGCATCTACCGCATTGTAAAATATAGGGCACGTTCATGACATAGAAAAGGCTGACCTAGCCATGCAAAGCTGTGAGCTATTATTATCCCTAATTCCTGACAACTATACACATCAGCATTATATGTGCCAATTATACTCGACTATTCAAAAATCTTTCCTAAAAAGTGAGTTTGCCAAGTCATTAGGTACTCAACAACTTAAAACAATGTAGAATCTTTATTACTATCAGTATTCCTTTTCTATTTTTGCTAATTACCACGTTAAATTATTAATTAGGCATGCCAAATTACAGAATCCTACTCTTACCACATAATTGCAGGGCAATGCATACTAGTAGCACACTTCACACAAATTATAGAACTAATTACTCAAAATACTTAAATAAGTCCGTGGGATTAAAACTATAATTGAATAGTTCAGAAATGCATGTATTGATGACTTAGAATGAGATGACGCATAAGGATTTGATATCAATAAGGCCATTAATAATGCCGCCTTATGCTTATGAAAGGAAAAGTCAAATGAAACGGTTTTCACAGAAATACAAGCAGATAACCTCAGTGGGTCAGGGGAGCTACTTGTGATCAACCTAAATAAAAGAATGGTGTATGAAAAATACGCAGTAAATGATGTTTTGCAATGGTAATACAAGTGTCTGTTTTTCAGCAGATCTTATTGCTTTTACAATTAGTACGAATTATTCCTAAGTTTTGTTAGGTGGTAAATAAACAGATTAAATACCAAACAAATAGTTCAAGGTACTATGGCGTTTAGCTTAGAGCAGAGTAAATTGAACACTAAAATTATATGGTGATGTTCACATAATCTCAATGTTCATTTTAATTATCATTAATGTCTTCCGTATATATATAAATTATATTTATGCAAATAGTACACTTTTACTATGCAGTTACTAACCCTAGTTCAATGTCAACCAAGGAATTAAATTTTTAGAGCAAGTATTTCGTCAGTTGATGATTTGAATACGGTACATCTTCATCTACCTTGAGAATTTAAAGTGATAAACAGGTACTAAAATTATGTTAATAAATAATTATACCTAGGTGCATTTTCTGGAGTTTCTATTTCCGCATCAGATACTATGAAACAGATATGACGCGTAGTACTATTTAATTGAAGTGAATTATTTTAAGCCAGTTTCGAGAATATGACCCAAATGAAATAATAATTTAATATTTTGCACCTAACCACTTCATTTGCAAATTCTGCATAAATAGTTTAGATGCTATTCAGAACCTGCACCAATTGAAGAGGATAGGGCAATGCAATTTCCATTGTGTAGCATTTTCAGATGCGTGCAGTTTTAGCTGCATCTTTTTTAAATTAGTATATTTGCAAGACTATTTTTGTGAAACTGTTTATTGTAATTTGGGTTTGACGTAGTTGGTACTTGGTACAGATGGAGACGTGCAAACACACATTATGTTCGTTACTGTCTGTCTGTAGAATTGGAAAGGACGACATTCTTGAATGAACTCTCTTTTCATTTCTTTTCTCTCGTTTGCAGAAGTTCCCGTTAGTTACTCGCATTCCATTCCATTCAGCAATCATCGTCGTCATCATTCTGATCTCTTCTGGCTTCGCACCATCACAAGAATACAGTCTCACCAAAAATTGCCTCCAGCATCAAGAAAAGTTATCCTTAAGTATTACAAAAGTATGTACCATGCTACACCAAACGATTGCATTGCAACTTGCAACTCATGCAGTTGTAGACACAGTTACCTGTAAGTCTAGCTAAATACTATATTATAGTATTATTAGCGTTTGCACTTACCCATAAACAAACCCATACCCAAATAATCTCACTCTTAACCATCGTGTTAAATATCTCACGATTTATTGCAAGGTGAAGCTAGGTTTGATGCATTAAAATCTATATAAATATTTCCTGAAGTGTTTACAAGTATAACGAATTTAATATTCAATTTTTACTTTGTAGAAAGGAATAATTATTAAAGTTATCAACCATTATGATGTCATGCAAATTAAGGTCAGAATTATAATATTTTGAATAGAATGAACTGAACTTTTAAAAATTTGAAACAGAAACTTTTGCATTATATTATTATAACACATTTAAAGAATATATTACACAAGTAAGTGAACGATCATGTAATTATAAAAAATAAAGAATTTGAATTCTGTAGCATCAATACGGAATTTCAAACCTTTATTTGGATATGGGAGTACTATAATGACATACGTCAAGTTTATTACAGGTATTATTATCTACAGATGTTTATACTGCCCTGCCAACACTCACCACTACATTATATCAAATATGCGCTCAAAATATGCATTACATTGCAGTTTTAAAATTTTCGTTTGCGAATAGTCATTATAAGTAATTGCGTACAGAAATAAAGAATATTTTCACTAATGCTAACTGCCAAACTACTATGTTAACCAATTTGCACTTTAAGGCTATACAGTCTAGACAGTGTAAAACAGAGAATGTGAAATTTGTTTCGAGGCATGACAATTGATAAGTGTAAACATCAAAATATTCAAATCCGTTTAGCATGCGGACTGGCAAACTGTGTGAGACTTCGTGTAAAATCTTTTTTGCATCCTTCCTGATAAATGATCTTGTGGTTATGCTAAACATAGTCTAACGCTCAAAAGCGTCTTCTCTTGTAAACGTATACTGCTCCTGCACACTCTGTACAAGTTGCAATAATAGATTTGAATGCACTTTAAGTCTGTTACTACGTGAGACTATCGCGCACTTGTTATCACAGTCTAGTTACTTTTTATATTTGTATATCTGTAATGGATTTATGTCACGGCAATAAACCTCACCGTTTCATTTTTAGCACACAGTGTAAATATACATACAGACACGATAATTATGGAGACTTGTTAATCTTGTATTATGTGATTATGCTGACTTTTCAAAAACGAATAAATGTCGATAGGATACCTGGACTCTCTAGCGAGTTCCATTTTCCCACACTTACAGAATTGCGCGTCATCGCCACAGATTACAACTAATCTGTGTTTAGGAAAATACATAATTATTTTTTTACCCAACACAAAATTGGCTTACAGAATCTACCTTGTTTGTCGGTTTGATTATATTACGTTTTCGACCTACATCAATAAAGTGAGAGTGTAAGCTTTTTGGATAAGTTAGTAAATCTAAGATTAGTTTAATTTTGGTATAGACGCATAAGTTAAGTTAATTAAATTACTTAATGGCACTTCTTTTCGTTAAGCTGAAAGCGTAGTTTGACTTTCCAAAAGGTAAACTAGCAATGATGAAGTGACTACAGGAAAAACCTATTTGGTAGCACGAAATTCATGAGTAAATATTTCAGCAGTTTAGTAATGTTTATGTTACAGAGATCTTTCCACGGACCATTTCTATATTGCCTAAGGCTATCTCTATACAAGGAAAATGGATATTAAGCATTAAAAATCACATTACACTAAATAAGGAATGGAAAACCCAACAAAAGTTTCCAACCGTCAGTTTGCCTAGTGATTGTAGTACTATGTACTTACATTGATAACTACATTTAGAACACACATAGAACGGAATACAAATTTCACCGTGTAATGTGCATAAATAGGTTTTGGAGGTTGAGATTAGATTTGAACAAAGTGATTCTTAGAATTTTCATTTACAAATGTTGGGATTATTATCTGCAGACAGGTGGTATTTACAACAGATTGAAAAGTCAACAATTCCGACTAACTGGAGTGTTAACAATATGTATTATCTATCGTATTTATTGCAATGCATTAGTTGATACTACGTTCCTAAGCTAATAACGTTTGAAATAATCCCCAAAGTCCTACACTATCAATTCTCATAACTCTTCTGCAATGAAATTATATGAAGTGCGACTTTGTAGTCCATGCCTTGTGCAACGTTCGTATATGAATTATTACAAAAGTGCACACTCTCAAACCAAACCGAAATTAATGCAACTGCATTAGCTAGTTACATTCAAAGATATAATTTGTGAAATTTGCTGACAATTCGATAACATGTCAGTGAAAAATATTGATACTACAAAGGTCATTCAATTTTGCAATTCAAACGCAATTCAATGAGACTTTAATAGCATACAAATTGAAATATTATCAGTGAACCTAAGAATTTATTTGATATTGATTGGTGACTAATTTTGCAAGTTAGCAGATTTATTACATAAATGGCAAAACATGTAAATCAATTTTTAAATATAGAAATATTTCCGAACAAGATCTATTCTTAAGGAAACCCATATTTGAATATTATAAATTTATTGTAATAGGTGATGCTCTGGAGAAACTCCACAGAATTGAATGAATAAGCTTGAAAGCTCGTGGAAGAATAGAATTAGTCACATCCACTAGCAATAAGTAGATTCAAGTAAAATGAAATTCATTTATGGATCGGAATAAATGAAAGAGTCATAAGTCTGTCGCAATCGGACATTGCAGCTTGTGTATTAGCAATGTAGCAAGACATAATTTAATCTACTACGCATTTGGTTCTAGTGTTAGATATCTTGATTTGCATCGCCAGTGTAATTTTAGTATTCCAGGAATAAACTTATCGATAGCAAACACAGGTATTACCAAACTGTATACATTCTATGAAATATAGCTCATAAATGTAAATACATGTATATTTATGTACATTCGTATGATGCATAGAAACTATTTGGCAATATTATCTGCTTTCCTATAAACTTGAAAATCCATTGAGCTGTGCGAAACGAAGTAATAGCAACTTTTTTCTACGTGTCTGTATTTGCTGATTTTCTTGCGGACAACTACAGTTTGTTTGCTTATAGCCTCTTCATGTTTACTTATGAGAGTTCAGTTGGCTTTCCAATATTATGTCATTTCCTTTATTCCAATTTTTTGCTTATAATTCTGTTATTGAGCAATATTCAATACCTACGTATGCACTTTGTTTATCATGCCACACGACTGCTGTCTGTATCCTGTATCATTCCATGAAAATTTGTAATGGGTTTTTAGCTATTTCTCACTAACTACCTAATTGTCACCAGATATTACCAGACTTGTTATTGATAACATTAGAAGTCTGCGAAAAAACGCAATGAAATTTCCAATGGCCATTACTATAATTATTGGAGGTAAATACACTGTTATTTATTATAAACATTTTTTTTCCCAATGAATGAAAGGCCTTGAGGAAATTTGTAAATTATTACCTGGTCATATAGTAAACTCAGATTGCCTTGAACCAGACATAATTTTCAGAAATAGTTCTTGCAGTAAATTGTGGTATATAAATAACAGAAACCGAGGAAACACAAAAGTACACAAATCACATAAGTATCTAAGAGCATACAAATAATACGTAATAGATATTCAAACATTTCCTTATTTATTTGCTTGGTTGCACCATATATCATACAAATGTGTTATAAGAAATATTATGACTGGTGCGAATAACCGAAAGGCAAGTTTAGTAATTAGTTCCTGCACTTGGATTGACTTCCTTTCAAGAATTCTGGTTAGTACTACAAATGTAAACTAGTTTTTCTACTGCACAAACGTATATCTCTTTATTTAATGAATGGCATGCTTATTGTTAAGTCTTGCTTTAGTTTTTGTTCTATTCCACTGTTTTTCTATTATTTTATGACGACCTTGTCCTACAGTGAGGAAAATCCAATGCGGTTAAACTTCAGATCAGCCCCATGAACCTGAAATAACCCACGTTTTAGATTCTAGACCATTTACCGTTACAATAAATGGCTTTTACACAGTAACTACTTTAAAAAAAATTTTTTCATTTTATATAAAATTAATTTTTGGTCCCGGAAAATCCTTACTGCAAGTCGTACATATCTAACAGATTGAAAATGTTCCATTCAGTACAATATTTAGTACGACAGTAATTCTAAAAACTTAAAATGTATTGAGTTCGTTGATCTCATATTACCCATGGCACATAAATGCTCCATTAGTAAGTCCCAAACACCAAACAAACAACCTTTCCCTAGCAATAAGTTACAATAAATAGACTCATAGTGAGTAAGACATAACATAAATATGAATAACATTATTTAATGAGTCTATGAATGAATAAATGTATGGAATTACAAAAAGTCAACTACTCTACTGTCCAATGTAATAATATATTTATCGGGCAGTTTCTCTTTGTTCTGACAATTGGTGCATAATGTGTAGAATATTTATGATATTGTCGACACTATATGACGCCGAGTATGGCGGTGTCGTTGTAATCGTGAAACTACATAAACAATTATTACAGACTTTTGTTACAATGCTGTACATGTATAATGGTGTAGTGGAATTGCAATTACATCTCATTCATTACATGTACATGTTTTAAATTATCAACATCATTCCGACAGAACATTAAAATAGCTGAGCGTGAGTGAGTGTTTTGTTTAGACATATATATAGCTGTGAACAGTCTAGCTGTCAGGTGTTGGAATAGCAATTTAGAAATGCACTTTACTGGTGTTTACATGCATATAGGAAAAAGAGCTTATATGCACATATATCTAGTACAGCTACTTCACTACATACAGACGCACATTTAAGAAATCGTGTATTGCTTGACTTTACTTAAATTTACATCTCACTAAATCTCTTGACTTTTTCACCATGATGGTAATGCTCAATCGATATTTTATGAGCATGTACCTATACTGAATTCATTACTTTTGACTGTATAGTTACAAATATCAAAAACAAATATAACCCAAAATGTACTGCAAATAAAAAACCAATAATTTAAGCGGAATCGGAAATTTGACTCATTAAATGTACTTGGTTCAATTTTGCTGCTGTTAAGGTGAAGATATACTATGCGAATGGAATATGATTATGCCTTTGAAGGGATTGTTCATACAGTTTGTGCTTCCCGCTCTCGGACTGTTTGAAAATCGAAATAGACCCAGTTTCTATGTGAACAATCCCTTCAAAGGCATAATCATATTCCATTCGCATAGTATATCTGCACCTTTACTTATTAGGAAATAGTTTTATATGTGTTACAGTATTTGTGTATGATTACGGCTGAGGTTCTAGTGTTCGTTATAGATGTTGACATTTATAGGCACCATAATATCCTGTCTGAACGTCTTGTTTATTAACGATAAGCAACAGTTAGTACCTGTATCGCGCAACTACATGTGATATCATGTAGCTTTGTTCTACACAGACAGATAATAGGTGGACATGAGATAGTTAAGTTACATGCTTTACATAACAGGTAACTTATTCAGTAGCTTATGCTCTAAGGGAGCGTACATATACTACGAAGACGTTTTTTCGAGGACACTGAGTACAATCCATGAAACCCTCTGTCCTCGAAGACTAACGACTAAATAAAAAAACATTTATGAATAACTAATTGAAGTACAGCTCAACCAAAAGAGTACAATTCAAGTAACTCAGCAGCATTAATTTAAACAGTAAAAAACCTAAAAGGATTAAACAATTGAGTTTGTTTTTAATTTAAGAGAAGCTTAGAAGAGAAGATTTTTGTCTAGAAAATGAAAATTCATCCCTGGAAACTCAGAAATCATCTCTCCAAAATGAAAATAAAAATAAAAATACTGCTCTAAAAAATGAAAAGAGAAAAATCACCGAAGAACTTGATTTAAAATTGGAAATAGAATACTTAAAAATAACTCGGCTATCCAACGGCTACAATTGGGAAATTGTTTCCTACTTAATTCTTTGACTTATTATACACAAAAATTATGTAACGAGGACTTTGTTAGACCCCCCTGCCTGAAGTCTTTGATAAAGGCATTTCGGGTACCCCCTAAGGGTTTTCTCGTGGTATATGTACGCTCCCTAATGCTATTGTTCGGTGTAAAACTATAGTATGAATTTACTATATTGTACATCATATCCAAATAAATATTCCGGTGTGGTAATTGATAATTGTAAGCAAACACAACTCACTTATTTGAATTTCATAAATAAATTCCCACAGACGATCTACCGAAAAGGAATCAGGAGAGCGATTGTAACATAGTAAGTAGATTAGTAGTTAAAAAGTTCTTAAATTGAGTTGTATCTGCTCTATAAACTCTTGTCAACATAAAAGGGAGCCGCTGGCCGCTTCATGCCGTTTTAACCCGTAATTTCCACTCACAGGCAAGATGTGTACATTTTCTAACTTTTCAGAAGTTTCTCATTTATAATTTGATAAAAATATAAAAGTGTGTTATTTATTTTTGTTACTAAAAAGATTTTAAAGTATTTGTGGTCTGGGGTCACCGAATATCCTTTTAATTGTACCAATGCTTCTCTACACATATAATACCATTTTATTAAACATTTTAAACCCATTCAGTAAGGCAGCAAAAGAAAATCAAGAGAATTCTCAAATGTATAAGAATTTCCTTACTGATTGCTCAAATCTATTATGCCATGAATAAAACAAAAAATACATTTGTTAGTAAATAGTATGTGGTAAGAAAATTATGGATTGTCTCATCGCAAAGGTATGATACAGAGGGTGCAAAGAATGCAACATATTGGAATGGTATGCAACATATTGAATCACAAAGTGCAAACTATGCCACTTTGTAAACCTCAGGTATTACAACTACGTGTAACAATTCTATGTATGAGTAGATATGAATATTGAAACCCTGAAGGAATATGCATTCACAAAGAATGAACAGTGAATTTAATTTATGATAAATGTAGACAAGCACTGATTCTACGTATAAATATACCAAATGCCTAATACATCTGAATTGTAGTTACACTTCTACCATTATGTGAATCATATTTATGTATTTGTAGGTACTGAATCAGAAATATTCATTAAATTGCTTTTATTATTTCCGGTAGATTTATTTAGATCACTCATTGTCAGCTGATTTCATTTCTTTTCATTATCAGAACAAATCACAATTACTTACATGGTCTACTAAGTGCTCCTTTTAAGCAGCTCTTATGATCAGACAGGTTTACTTTATGTGAAACTGCAACGTATACATCATATCAGCAGAATTTACATCCATTCATTCTGTACTTTCTTTCTACCTATACCATTACTTGACTCTGCATCTAAACTTAATATCGAATAGCAAAGGTAGGTAGAGCGTTTTGTAGATAAATGACAGCTCTATATTTCTTAAGGGGATTCCTTCCCTTCATTGATAAATACTGAATACAACGCAATAATGGAAAACCTAAATTCATACATAATGCCAACAAAGAGACACAATCCATTTGAAATAAATAGTTTATTACTGATGAAATGCTGTGATACACTATTACCTGTATTTGCATAGAACCATGGTTGTGAAGTACTCCACTAAGTCATAATTGCCATAACTTCTTATGAAGTGTAAATAAAAGTATTAACAAATATGACTTTAATATGTAGTGGAGGCAATTGAAAACTACTGCATTTTTGAAGTTCAATATAAATGATATACCTATAAATATATAAACGTTTTTAAGTAAATTTTCCATACAATACAATCCAAGTACAATAATAATTTTAGCAAATATTATAAAATATTAACTATCAGGAATTTCTCTGATATTGAAGTCAGTTTCTATTTTAAGTATATAATGCAAAAAAAGAAATAATGTGTTTTGTAATATATACAACTATTGCTAATTTCCAAAGATCTGTGAGAACGTAAAATTATTTAGGCTACGCAGGAAAGGTTTTCCATAACATACCAGAGTACATATGTGGTATGATAATAAATAGTAACCTAATTTTGAGTGTTTATTAGTTTCAGTTATTTCAATATACTACTGTGCGAAGAATTCAATACGATTCACATTGGCTACATGGTCAGTTACTTAAAATTATTACAATTGACTGATGTGAGCAGTTTTGAATCAGATTAAAAAAAATAAAGGCGGACAGAAATATTGCAATGACATGCAGTCTTCCAATAAAGAAGGCTTGTGAAAGGCATTCGAAATGGAAATAATGTCACGCTGTTTTATTCTACACAGTTGACCGTTGAGATAAGAATGCAAGCACTAATAGGTATTATAATGTATTCCTTGCTGTTACGACACCACTTACGTGGTAGTAATAATCTGCAATCGTTTAGCCACCTAATAGAGACTTCTGAGAGTGAGAGTACAAAAAGTGTCACTAACTTAGCACAATTTATAATGCCAGCTTATTGTTAGTACACTCGGAAATTATTAACTTGGTACCTATGAACCTTACATACACAATCATGCAATAAACTACCGTGTTGATTTATTTAACAGGTTTATGCATTTGTATGACAGAAACTGTACAGCTAATTAGATCCTGAAAATTAAACTTTTACAAATAGTAGTCAAATTCATTACTACGTACAGATTTTTGAAAACGTTAAACTAATGTTTTTGAAAAACGATTACATTTATAACTGTTTTTGCAAGATATTTGCAATGATTTTTATTTTTTTGCAGTTTTGAAAATAGTGCTACTCTCACCTTGAGGATTCAATTTACAATTATTTATAAAATATTATAATAAATATTAGGTTAAAAGGGTTCCATGAAACCCATTAACTCTACTACATATCCCAAAGGGTTGTTCAATGCAGCTAGAGATATAAAAACCCTACCTAGGTAATATATGTAATGTGCACATATGTCATAACCACTTCGGAACTTTTGAACTGCAAATCAGAACAATAAGCAGCATAAGAAAATGCTTATGGATAAGGTTGTAAGAATGCATTCATTTATGGGTTAATTTCATTCATTATATGTTTATCAGATTGAAATTACACAGAGAATTGCTATGCAAATTAGGTAAGTGAAAAAAGAAACAGTCTGGTTACACACAGAGAAGTGGAGTTAGATTGAATTTTGCATCCTTAATCAATACTTTGGCAAAGCCAAGCCGAAAGGAAACTTTCGATTCCTAATGTAGTGTGTTGTAAGATTAAGTTATATACTATCCTGTAATATATTTAGATAACCTAGATTATTCCCTACCTATAATTTAAGGGTTAGTGGTTTCACTAATCAATAGAGTGACCATATTCTGAACTTGACAGTTAGGTTTGGTTAAGTCATCATTTCTTCGATCAAAAATAATTAAAATTTCATGAATTAACTTTGAGGTAACTGTAAATAATTAATGAGTAGTATTAATCTACATTTATTACAGTAATTTGTGCTAGTGTTAAATTAGACAAAGTATAAATGTAGAACTTCTTAGCAAAGCATATAGCAATTACTTTTTGCACATAAGCCAATTGCTGCTACTTAAGCACTTTTACGACTTTTGGTCGGTGTTTAGCATTTTGCATGCAATATTCCATTCATCGTACTGATAATAAAAGTTTTGATGATAAACCATAATGTATCTTATACCTGGTACTTTTCTCAACATCAAGCATCCAACTATCCCATCTTTCAAAAGCCTATCTCCATATTTAATGGTGAATCTTCCTTTATCAGAATCTTCAATGCATGTTTTATTACATTTTTACACTCATAATATGGCGTTCTTTCCCAACTTCATTTTAATGCAAAAGGACGTATTATTTGAGCGTGCATTTTTATTTTCATAGCTAAATACTAAAAAATTCAAGTTTTCAGTCATTAACAAATTTATTAAATAACCCAAAGTAGGAAGTCTACAAGAAAGTTTGAAGTGCATTAGTATACCTATAATTAAACAGTTACAACTAGATTTATTATCTTTGAATAGGCAGCAAGTTAAAACCAAACAAAATCTCTAGTAATGCTTTATATTTAGGTGTGATTATGGAAAACCTATTTATCAGTCCACTATGCAGTGAAACTTGATAGTAGCAAATGTTAATTTATTATGAAGTGTTGTAGCTGGTGCTGTGCTGTGGTGAAGCATTTCGAAATGCGGTAATATATATTTATAGGCGTTGTAAGTACTGATAGCTTAACGACTAATCTAATACCAGTGCAATGTAGTGTAACTGTAACCTGGTTTGTAATGAAACAAATGATTTTGTCGATGTTGAGATTTGAGATAGAATGGAAATGCACAAAAGATCTTACCAAAAGAAGACATGACATGATGTGAATATCTGTCTGGGATTTTATTTTCGCAAAACAAATCAAAAGGCAGACAGCGTAGCAATGCATTCACTTGTGTTAAATGATTGCACATGCATTTAGTGGTTAGTTTGTTCTAGTATCCATACTTATCTTACTAATTCCTGTATGTACATTCATTGACTGCAGCTTTAGCTAATCACTACATATGAGATACCTGATAGTGCACTGAATATATGAAGTAGCTGCCCAACATGTACTATTATACCCTATCTTCAATATCGGTACAGCGTTTAGGTACATCGATAGACAGGTATACATATGCAACAAAGAATGGAGGTTGCTGCAGTTTGAGAGCATACATACGGAGGCAGGGACTGTTGACATAATAAGTAAGACAGACAACTGCAAACGGTAGTGAATGTAGAAAGGAGATAACGACCAAAACGAAGCAGGCCGGTCTGCCTAATTCCAATGACAAAGAAAATACAGTCGAATTTGCTTATAAGCAAAGGAGATCAAAATAATCTACATATGATTTATTTTGAAATGCGTCTGATTCTTTAACTGATAATTCTCTTAGAAAACTCAAATGCCTTAAATAATCGTATAATCGTAATAATAATCTATTTACACAGACTTTTATTTAAAAACTTGTTTGACTTTTGACGGGTATTTTGTAATGGGAGGTTAGCTATTCTCGGTTAATTAGGCTCAGTATTTGTATTCTAGCCGACTTCTGGATCAATCTTATTGCCAAGATGCGAATAAAGTACACGTATGCAATAAATATAGACAAGAGTTTTGGGAGAGCTGACTTAGTTTCAGGAGAAATGTATTATGTTTTATTCTACTGAGTTCACATTACCCCAATGGTGACCGCACCAGAGGATAGTTAGGAGAGACAAGAGAGACAACCTTCTCAACTCCGCTGTTCCCACTCGACTGAGGATATTGGTTCAGGGAAATTAGATAGTAAGATTGGGAGTGGGGTTAGGTGGTTTCGCGTAGTAAGGTGGGACGAGTGGAGTCCCGCCACATCCTCCCCCCCTTTGACGAACGTTGGCACAACGTTGAGGGTCGTGGGTGTGTGAGGAAAGAGTTGATCCAGTTTCACCCTTTACAATTCAATTTATATTTTAACGTAGATTTGCTGAAAATATGAAATAGTTAAGCAATTTTCATAAATAAACATTTCATCCTGAATTTGCCAATTACATATAACAGATAATGATAAGGAAAGTAAATTGTTAGTTATAATGATAAAGTTATAATTATCATGCAAAATAATTAATTACAATTACGTAACTTATACAAACTAATACTAAATTATAGTAAGCTATATTAACCTATAGTACATTATACTAATTAATAATATCTTATGCTAATCACTGGTATTAACTAATAACTAATTAAACTAGTCTTAATTGCTAATACTAATTAAATTCATACGTTCACACATACATACATCAATTTTACGTTTCCCATAAAAGTCATATTAAAGCTATAGTAAGTCCAATTTGAGAAAAGTTGACACGGAGATTGGAGCAGTAGTTCTTGTCCTGGGTGCCGTGATGATAGGATGCTCCATTTGGTTTAATCACTATCTTCCCTGGGTGAATGTTGACAAGCAGCAACCAGAATGTTGACACGCCGCACCAGTAATTTTATCGTCCTTCCGCAACCGATGTTGGATCTCGAACGGGTTATTCCCGTATCAGGTTCTTCTGTGTTGATGATGGTTGCTTGGGGTTTTCCCATAGCATTGATAAAGTTACAATGAGATGTTATAAAAAATACTCTGGTGATTACATAGATTTTATATTTGTACCGTCTGATGTATAGTGGAAAGCTACTGTTGACTTAGCATAGGTTTGATTAATGGACTTCCACTTAATAAGTACTTATGGTCTTAGTGGTTGTAATTTGAAAGATACCTTGGTAATCTCACCAAGTTACAAGTTGTTTTAGTTTACATATTTTGAAAAATAACGTATTTACTGTTTAAGTGTCCACTAAGGGAATTTTACAGATATATGAGCACACGGTGCAGGTAATTTACATTAAGGTTAATATACTAAATATCGTTAAGTTCAAATATTATGGTTCTTCAATCGAATGGGTTAAAGTTACAATTAAACATTTCATTTCAGCCTCCTTCAGCTGGTTGTTTCCTTTTGGCATGAAATTTGCTTTTATGCAACTGTTGACCTTAACTTCGCAGATTCGTTTGGTGACGAAAGATTGGGTAGAAATGTCCCTCTCTCGATAGCGTTTTAGAAAAAAATAATTGATATATCCTGCGTTCAACGGATTCTCCAAGAATTTCTTCATAGCAAGAGTTGACTGATGTGATAAAGGGGTAAGTTTAGTTGATCTTGCAAATATAAATACATCTTCCATGTATAATAGGTATCGGAGTGTTGTATCGCGAAATTCGCTTATACCTCCTGTGTACATGTTCACTGTTGGTTTAATTTCGCTAAGTAACATCTATTTGTGTAGTGTAGGAATATCTTCATAGCATGATCTGTCCGTTCCAGTATTCGGGTAAATTAGATGTAGGTTTCTGTAGGTTTACATACATTTCTGTGGAACAAGTATAAATGGGTATTAGACTGTATAGCAGGCTTTTCTCATAGATCTGGGTATTGCGGTACCTTGAGCATAGAATAACCATTGGGGTACCATTAGCATTGGAAAGTCCATAAGGAAATTTATCGATATTGAAGGGTACCTCAGACTCTTCGTACGTGTTCTTCAGTAATGTAGGTTCGCCCATTGGATCTTCCTGAGTGTCCAACGTAAAACCCAGGTAACGTAGCTTAGTTCATACGGTTCTTTCCTCATTTCAACTTCAGGGGTTAAAGTAAAAGTTGGAGAAAGTTTCATGGTACATTGCTTCTTATATGGTTCCTTAGTCTTGGTAAGTTAAAGCGGTCGTATTCTCCATCTAGTGTGTGTAGCATTAGCAAATGTATTTTCTGTACAATAGGTGGCGTGAGAATACTGTAAGCAATTCTGATGTCTTGTTTCAATTGTTGTGCACTTTCTGGGGTGCAGCAATATAAGAAATCCGTCTTTTGCAACTAATGAGCTATTACATATATCCTTTGCAACTTAAGAGTGGTTTAACTTAGATGAATTTTGTCCATTAATTTTCTTTGAATTCAACTTGACAATTACATCGAATTTTTATTAAAAGATCTCAACGAATTCTGTCTCTAGAAATTGCAAGTGCAGTATCCAAGTTTCCTTCAATTTGTTTCTGACAAAGGGGTTTTCGAAATCGTAGTTATCACGGTCAAAATCGATTTGCAATCCATTTTCTTTGTTCCATATCATGAAAATGTCTTGAACATACTTTGGTAAATAGTGGGATTATTTTTGATATCACGTTTTGCATCAATGTAATTTGTATCCGTCAATATAATCTTCACATTTGTTTTTCAAATGTACTGTTGTTACTGCAGGATGGACTAATCTCAGCCTCTCACGACCTGCCCTTCACAACTAACTTTCTAAAGTACTAAACTTAGATTCCTTGAAATATACTTAATAATTCGTTTAAGTGTATCATAAATGAATGCTGTACGTGATCTTCGTTGAAGGTAAGTTAGCAACGTGTAAAGTCTTCAATTCTTTACGCTGACATTGTTCTGTTTTTCTCTTTCGACCAATCCAGGCGAATTCGTGATATGTCGTAGTAACTCGAACGTCCTTTAGAGATGTGGTCACTTTCTTTGCTTTCTCTACTCCTTTCTCTTCTTCTATTGCTACAGGCGTTCCCGCGTGCACTCGGTTCCCGAACACCTTGCAATTCCCAGGGTTTTGGAATTATTCCGCTTACCCAACTTACATCCGTAGGCTCAGCTACTATTCTGGATGAAGTTCCTTGTGGCCATCTCTTCTTTACTTTCTTCAGGGTAGGACTCAATCCTTTCCCTGTACTGTCATCAGTAGGTATGCCTACATTTCGCGATGCAGTAATCCTATTTTTCACATCTTCAAATGGAAGCTTCCTACAGTGCCCGTTATGCGCAATTACGTCACTGTGCTTCCTCTCCATATCAATATCTTCACTTGTTTGCCTTTTATACGTCCCGAACGTGGGCGATTTTGCAAGTGAATTATCTTCTTTTTCCTTAATGACTTTCCCTCTTGTAAACTTTTGTAGCACCTTCAAAGGGTAGTATTTTCCGATACGTATTTCTGATTCAGCCTTTAACAATATCTTCCTGTGTGCAATTTTTGGTTCTTTCCTTGTTGTTGGGCAGCTGTTCCCAACATTTTCCCGGTGAACCCTTTCTTTTACTGTACCTGTAGTCTTACCGTTGACTACCTGGCAGTATCGTCGAGATTCTGTTAAGACGTCTCTTAACAGCAATTCCAACGCTTCCAAGGTCTCAATGATATGGCTTTCCTTTTTCAATTCTTCTTTACACAGTTTCATTTGGCTGGTTTCATTTACTTTCTGAATTATCTTTTTGGAAATGAACTTCCGATTCTTACTTGAGAAACTCTTACATAACATACTTCTCTTTATACTATATACTGTACCCTTATGATCATAACAGTTATATTCTAACTCTGGTCTCCTACAATGCAACAAAGTATTCTTACTCTTAGCTACACAAGACATTTTTAAACTGAACAATTTTCCGTTTACTCTATAGTTTAAGAAACAGCAATACAGACTTGTATTAAAACGTGTTCCAACATCAATTAACAATTCAAAATCCCACTAACGTTACTGAAAAATAAGAGTCGGATGATCGCATCCCTCTTTTACCAATAACTACTTAATTGCTATATGGGTTGGTAGTTGCAGACACACTATACTGCGATATTAATGAAGTATTTCCAATCCCATTCACATATATTTAACTAACAAGAGTTGGATTATCTTATCCCTCTTTTACACATAACTTTTTTAATTTTTATATGGGTGGGTAGTTAAGTATAAAACTGTATCTTGAAATCAAATCGTTGCCAATGACAATTGGGGTTTGTAAGCTATTTTGAAAGCCATCTGCTTTCATTTGAAAATCATGAACAATAGAAATATGAGCTTTTTCAGCTTTTAATTTAAATTTATGAAAGGTAACTCCTGATTCATCATTTGTAACTGTGCTGTGACATCTACTCTGCAATACACGTAAGTGTTCGGAAAGTGTCTGTGCTATACAATTTCTGATTAACGAGACAGGTTCACTGGTGTCTACTGTTGCAATTACATTAACAGATTTATCCTCAGCAAATGGATTTGTTAATTTAATAGTAATTAAGAACTTCATTTGAAAATTTCAGCTTGGGATATTTAAATATGGGAGTAATTGAATGTAGATTAAATAGTTGAATTTTATACTGTCACTTAAAGTATACAAGAAATTAGATCTCCTTAATACAGCCTTTACGGTTAGAATATTTATCGATGTTACTTATACTGCGGTACCTTTAACACGTTAAGTATAGTACTACCTTATAACATATTTATCGAAAATCAATGCCATGTACCCTGTATGGCTTACAATATTATTTATATTTCCTTAATGGGATACGTATAATCGTTACCTAATTGTTAATTATAACTATATTACAATATATACTTATGTGAGTCTTGTGGAGCGAAGTTGAAAAGGTGTCTTCCAATTCCTTTTCATTTACATATATCTTTCAATATGGTAATCGTTCAGTTTAAGTTCACTAGTGCCTGTTCATCAATTTGAATACCAATTAGCGTACTCTTTGCTGAACACAGCTTTTTATCCACGGTATGCAAATCACTGCCGTCTTTATTTACCGATCGCGGTGTTTCTTTCTTTACCGTAACCTTGGGTGGCTAATCCAAGCCTTAAACCCAAGTTAATTGAACACAACCTTTGAATAATGAGGTTATTGCTTTGTTTTAATAATGTCAACTTACAATAATCCTCTCCAGACGTTCTGGCCGTTGATTGGTCAATGGGCGTCTCCCTTCCTTTGGAGGTCAAACTGCCTTCAATCACAAAGCCCACCGTCTCTTTTTGCTTCTAGAACTTTCAACAAAGTAAATTAACATACATTCCACAGGCAATAACATGAATGCATAATTCGACCTTTTATGCCCTTCTACTCTCCTTTGTCTAACTTAATACTCTCTTACTTAACAAAACTTTCGTATTAACTAATTCTTACGGGGTACCATTTACATTGAATTTAAACGGGAAACCCAATTTTTATTGATATTTTCCTTCACAAAGTTTAGATTCGATATAATTTATAATAGAATTTTACCATAATCTTACTTAACTCTTTCAAAATGAATCCCAATTATTAAATTTACTACTTATTTGATACAAATGTTGCAATAAGTTTTATAAATTTTGAATTGTCTTTCGTAAACTAGGTAATCTAATTAAGTTGTTTTGTCTTATTAAAATGGTATAAGTAAAGTATACTAAATTACAATTGAATTTTTGAACGATACAGAGTAATGTTACCTCACTGTACGTGGTTGTACAGTTTTACTTTTCAAAATTCCCTTTCGTATTCCAATTCTTCTTTTTCTGAACAGATCAAATACTCGTACACAGGTCAAACTTCCAGTTCTTCAAGTCTTCTACTTTTTTGAACCGATTTCTTGAATACACTTGTACAGTTTTTCACACAATTCACTGACTTTTTTGGTCAATTTTGGCGAATAAGACCGGGTTTCGGTACCATTGTAATGGGAGGTTAGCTATTCTCGGTTAATTAGGCTCAGTATTTGTATTCTAGCCGACTTCTGGATCAATCTTATTGCCAAGATGCGAATAAAGTACACGTATGCAATAAATATAGACAAGAGTTTTGGGAGAGCTGACTTAGTTTCAGGAGAAATGTATTATGTTTTATTCTACTGAGTTCACATTACCCCAATGGTGACCGCACCAGAGGATAGTTAGGAGAGACAAGAGAGACAACCTTCTCAACTCCGCTGTTCCCACTCGACTGAGGATATTGGTTCAGGGAAATTAGATAGTAAGATTGGGAGTGGGGTTAGGTGGTTTCGCGTAGTAAGGTGGGACGAGTGGAGTCCCGCCACAATTTAATATTAAAAATGAATTATCATCAATTATATAATTGTAGGATTGGGAAGTTGGTATATTAAAATTTTGATTTTGTACTTGCATTAAGAAAAAGAAATTAAACCCACTTTTATTTTTGAATGAGAATTTTGGGTTTTCTTGAAAACCAATAAGCCTTGAAGAACTTTTAGGTATATTAATATTTTCAAAAGGAGTATTCTTCATACTTAATAATGCGGTATAACAACCACTACCATATCGTAAGTTCTTTGAGGAAACTGGCCCAACTTTAAATGAAAAGAGATGAAAAAGAAAAGAAATCACAGTTGTGGCCTTCTTCGTCTCGGTGGCTAAACTACAGCCATCGCACGTAGGGATCTAAACAGTCAGGTACAAAAAGTGCAGTCGTCTACAGAATACAGACTATCTGATTTGTTGTCAGTTGGCAATACTTTTACTTGGTCACTGCTAAAAAAGAATTAAATAGTTCTGCCGAATATCACAAAGTGGGTATGTACTTGTAGTAGTTTTACAGGTCCTGTGTATGAGCATTTGCTTAGAAATGTATGTTTTGTGTTTGTACGTATAGCAAATGAAAATGCATGAACACATGTACTGTGTAGGTAATTACAAATAATATTGCAATTTGAACACGAATGGGAAATGAGCATTGAACTTATACTAATCGTAAGATTCGTTAGGCAAATACCATTCGTTAGGCAAATAGTAGGTGAGGTACCTTTTGTTACACATCCAATTAATTGACGTATTTCCCGTACTATTTATTAAGATAACAATCTTACACCACTAACTACCTGTGTGTTTACTTTAAGTACTTTTTTAAAAGCCACCAACTTTATGTAGGCATACAATAAAGAAACTGACGATGAGTTTCCCAACTTCTATACAACATCATATGCAAAATGCAATAATCACGAATGGCATTTTAATACAATAACGCATATTGCTACCGTTGTGAAAAAGGAATACACATTGACAACCATTGCTGCTAATCATCTGTAAAAGTTGCTATTTCTATTTCCAAATCCCATAATTTTTATCTATTTATACATGGTATTTTTTATGTTTATAAAATACAGCATTGATAATATGTATTGGTTACGCCTATATCAGGAATACATATTATGTCATTTCGACATTTTTAACCACAGACTCATGCTTATGTTTGATTGCGCAATATGTTTCAATCGGTCAAACGTACATTACTGAAGCAAAGTTCAGTTTTCTTTTCAGGACACGAAAAAGTTCACCTTAAATTAGATAGGCCTCCAAGATATTGTAACGGGGCATGCAGAACTAATGTATGACATTTGGGAAAATTAAGTCATATCGTAAAATTAATGCTGGTATGAAATTTCAAAACACATTGTACTTTAAAATGCTCAGCGCAATATCCGTGTATCTTATTTAATTCTAAGAAATTGGGCATTGAATAAATAATACCGAGGTTTACGTACACTAACTTTTGATTACATAAATCTCCTCTCAAGATTATTGAAAATTATTACAAAAGCCAAAAAAGTTTTTAGCTAAGTAAGAACACAAGTATTCGCAATCGTATATCTTGATCACTCTGTGGCTTTCTAAAAGACAGGTTTTATACGTAATATTAAATAATTACTTCGTCTTAATGTATTTCTACTTTCAAAGAACATTAATAAACTACCCGTAAGGGCTTTAATCTTCTGTTATAACACTAGAAAAATATTCATACATCACTATTGGAAAGCTGCTACTTTTTTGTATTAATTTAATGGAAAAATGAAGAATTAGTAAAAATGAGTATAAAATCACTTCAACGAAAAGGTTATGTATGATCAATATATAGTGAGTTAAATTCCTTGTGGAAGCTAAGTATTATTGAAGGAACGCACCATATTTTGCATTCGTTGAAGCACAGCAAACGAAAATGTCTACTCTCTACTGCATTTAAAACTACTTGTGTGGCTCAATAAAATCTACATCTAGATATGTAATTCTTCTGCAATTAATGTATCCTTGAATAGCGTTTTATTGTGCCGCTGCAGTAAACATTTACATCATCCACGCGTCTTGAGATAACTTTAACGCCTTAAGTCATTGTCATTAATCTTAAGTAAGTATTCATCAAAATGAAAAGTTATACAGCTGTCCCAAAACCAATTTTACGTTACAAGATCTATTATGTAAATTATTTTAATTATGTAGTCTTTTAACACCTTGTCAAGTAAAAGTGTCTTGTACAAGTTTTGAGTAAGGGAAATAATAGCTTGTAAAAATCTGAAATACGGCATAATTCACCTTGTGTCTATTAGTATAAAAGACAGCACTCAGAAATCAATAATAGATGTAGATATTGTTTTACAATGTAGCATTTAATTTAATGCATTTTAGTAAATCCTTGAATTATATTGTTCTGTAGTAATAGTTTTGATCATTGATGATAAATATTTTCCTGTAATATTTTGATTATAACGCTGTACTAAAATAGTACGTGATGCACGTTTACTATTTATTTGCCCCTCAGCCAAAAACAATTATCTATTGCACAGCCAATTCATGATCATGGGCTACATTTCACCACCCATTTTTTGAAAAACCTTAGCCAAGCTGTCTGTGAAACTTATTATTGTGCGTTGCCAGTTTCAATACAAAATTGTACAGGACGGACCTACGAAGCGACTTCTCCTGTTTCCTTGCAATTCAAAGGCAAGGAAAATATTAATTGTTGTTTCCTCTTGTTGAATTGTAATTATATTTCTGAGAGGTTTATTATTGGGTCACATTTTTTAAATCAAGTTTTAACCTACAGTTGGGAAGCCTTGAAATATTAGTAAACCCAATTTTAAATCTTTTGTCCTTTTGCGTGTCCTATTGAATCTCTTGCAATTGCAGATTGAAGTATATGCCTTGTAATATCTATCTCACATTTAACTGCAAATTGTAGGTCAAAATACAATGAAATTGTATAAACCTAAGTAGGTTCACTGTAAAAATTAAAAACATGTATTTAAGTCTAGGGTTCCCCAGTCTCCCAGTTTCTCACAACATTTTTCACGGAAGAATGACTGATACACCGTTCAGCTACTTTAGAGCAAACGACATTAGTAAACTTCTTGAGATAAAACATATTTTCTCAACAATACATGGATAAATGAATTAAGCCTTTAAATTGAATTCTTTTCCTGTTCAGCTTAAGTTTTACATCAAAGCTGCTTCTACAAATTCTAGTTCAAGTTATACTATAATTGATAATTACCATAAATATATAATGAATTTACTTAATTCGAAAAGCGATTTTGATGGTTGCTGTGTATACTTCCTACACCATTGCAGTTAGATAATTAATTTTAATTTATGTATAATATTTAATTAATAAGCACAGGTTTAAATAAAGGATTTATATTTAAGTGGAGCTATGCGATGAATAAAGCAAAAATGGAAGCCTCAATAAAAGTTGGTGTGTAGTAAGTCTTGAGAAATGGTTAGAAGCGATTTCCCTCTGTTACAGTGTACATCTCATCTCTGTCTCTATAAATATCTGTGTAGACAAAACAAATGTGCATGTCTTGTGCAAATTCCTGTTATGCTCTGTGGTAGGTGTAATAAGTACATGATAAATATCTTCTCAATGTACCACTCAATGCTATTTTATTGAGGCTGGGAAAAAAGAAACAAGCTGCAAGATAATGGAGTAATGCAAAATGTAACACAACGTACAACGCAAAATAAGGTGTATGCTCTTCTTGTCTATGTATCTGTCTTTGGAATAGAGGTGGGAATTGCCAACAATCTCATGATGACATTTACACAGCGACAAAATTCCATTGCAGCTGCCCCACACTTTAAACTATATTCTAAATTAGTAATACCTGTAATTGAAATGACATCAATTGCTTTAAAAGCGTAACTCATTTAGGTAGATTATTACTATTAATAGCAGTCACATTAGATTCTAGATTACAGTCATACAAAAAGTGGCTTTCAACGAGAAATATTTGGCAATAAATATTTTTTTAAACAATTTTCATAAATTATATTTGTTAAAATCTAAACAGCGAGATTTCATATTCAAATAGCCCATCTTTACGGACCAGGTAGACTTATTCGAACTGAATCGTGATTTGGCTGACTATGCTATTCTTTGGCAGATTGCTTGCATTGTGTACTGCATGCAATACTTCTGGCTTCTATGCCAATGCATATTGGGTTTCTGTATGGCATTATGGTGGATTGTGTGGCGAACATTGTGTAAGGCAGCAAAGCTTATAAAAGGTGATAAAATTACGTAGGTAGGTTCATGCATTTTGCATTTTACTTCTGTGCATACTAGAAGCGAGCGTTAAGGATTTCTAGTCTTATAGTTCTCGCTCGTTAACTTTGATTTTCTTCTGTAGAGACATACACAAACATAATTTTCTATCGCTTGAGGTTTTTATTGTAGAAAGATGTGTGGATAATAAGAGTCCCGTTTTGAAGAGTTTCAAGACTCTGTAGAGCAAGTGTCTTGTACAGTTTTCACTTTGACACAAATAGTCTTTGAATCGCGTCGAGAGTCAATTCATATGCATGTACGTCTCTAACTGCAAGACTCTCAAATCGACCAGCTTTGATCATAACGATGCTGTCCTGTCAAATGCTAAATAGTGAAGTTGTACTGTAACATAGAAAACCAAATGCTGTTACTATCGCATCGCTGTATTGTGCGTGTTGTGGTGCACTATGACGGTTTGGACGGTCAATAGTACGCTGCTTACCTTGGAGTGGCCTTAATTATTGCAACCAGCGGCATGAACAAACAAAACTTGTGAATGTGAGTTTACCTGCATGCCTAAATACCATATCTTTATTTTCTATGCTATGCAAACCGTCTAGCCGTACTTAAGTCGTATTAAATCAATAATTTTGCTTTTCGCTCATTTAATCTACCAAAGCACCATAATATATGCATACAGTTCTATTAGGCCTTGCAAGTATATCTATTCCGTAGAATTTATTTAGGTATGAGAAAGGCAAAAAAAAATGCAATTTGAATACCCTATTACAACCACAACTGTGTTTATTTACATTCGTACAAGTTTGATAAACAAAATGGCATATTAAATGCGTGACATACTTAAATTAGGTAATAGCTCCCCGTATTAATCCCCCTCATTAAATATGTGTGCAAATTATTCCTATGTACTATGTCTACAAAACAGTTTTTATTTTAGATGTGTCCTTAAGAGGTATATGATATAGAAAAATATTAATTAATGATCATGGCTATGTTTATTTGAATATTGTTTGCAAAATATGTTTTAGTTGGTATACTTTGGTCGGTCTCTTGATGAAAATACATAAAGGGAAGCAGTCGCTTTAAAAAATAACGGTACGGGTCTTATAGGTAGTATTAACGAGTATAGAGAGTGGCATTATATTAGTGTGCAGGCATATACAAATCTGCAAGAAAAACACTGTCTTTGTTATTTTGTCAGGCAGACATGAATGACTTGAGAAAACGATAAAAGAAAAGCCTTTTTACTAGCACTCAAAGCATTGCAATGCAGACACAGATAGATTCTTTGGTCTCCATCAATGAACAATTGTTTGAGAAAGGCAATGGTTGTCTATCCTCTTATACAGTCTAAGCTATTCCCACTTCTATACCGTATAGGCATGTGTTAACTCAAGTAAAGTGACTTTTGTCCTATAATCTTTTGTTTAGATAATTTTCCCCATAAGGAGACGCGATAGAGGCAGGCTTGAACATCTATTATTCCTTAAGAAGTTTAACTTTCGACTTATAGCGTGTTGAAAGGAATGAATGTATTTACCTGCAGCAATACAATATTACCGGCAGATTCTTACTGTCCGAATTATACACATCTGTGGGAAGTTCCTACTGCCAGAAATACATACACACCACAGAGAACCATGTAGCACTGCGTGCATTGCTCCTTGTCTATATATATTCGAAAAACTGTTTACCGTACCCGTAATTTTCTCCTGATCATTTATTGACCTATTGTTTCTTAGGATTCTTTAAAAAAACTTTTGAAACTGTTAAATAGGGTATATATGAACAAACTGAACAAACAGTGCCTACATTGGCAACAGAAAGAAACATGGGACGGTAACAACTTTCCATAAGCACCAACTTCCGAAAGACGTAAAACTTTCCGGTCACCATTGTAAATACATTTGCAGATGTACAAGTGAGAACAGGTATTAACACTGTGTACATTGCATAAGGTGTCCATGGCCCATACCAACTTGAATCATAGAAGGTAAGTCTAACAAATAGTGTCTTGAAGGTCTTAATTCAATCAATCATGTTCTTATTGTTAGCTTAATAATGGGTCTCCCAGTTATATGAAAAAATTGGCATGTAATATAACTACGTACACGATATTGTATGAAACACGTGCTGTGTATTTATGGGGTACACGTCATTTTGTAAGCAATGGCACTTACAACACTATTGCTTGAGTAATTGAGGATTGCAGCAATTTACTTTTATGCAAGGCCGTCATTGGAATGCTGGACAAAAATTTTCCTTGGGGCAACACAAACACAGCAATTAAATCATTCAGTATTTACAATTGATAGCTTCAAAGATATTTTTTATGACGAGACTGGCCCTTGGCTCTGTGCTTTCTGCCAATTTGCAGAGAATTTGACAACTTTGACATACAGGTTCTTAATGTATATTATTTAGCTGCACGCCTTCGAAAGGTGACTAATAGGAAACATCTATTACTTACATGTTGGACTATGTCATACATTATATCTGTATAATATATCTTCCCAGTTGCATTTCATGTTGCAGACGACCTTTAGAAGGCTGAGAAAACATTTGACATAAGCATTCATACGTCCGTATTTATCTTATCCACATCAAAAACTGCTTTGCTAATTTTTCTAATTTTGGACATGCTTAGAATTCATATATAATGATAAACGTCATTTTAGCAAAATTATTTAAACTAATACATTTTAATTTTGTAAACTAAAACGATCTCCTTCCCCATTAATTATTAAATGCTAGTTTTCATTTTAACACAAATTTATTATGAACAGACTGAAGTCAAATAATGAAATATGCCTCGTGTATGTATATTTTCCAGAGATATGCAAAAGTGTAAAAATTAAGTACTGGTAACTGACAGAAAATCAGATAGCTTTTATCGGTATTTCAATGTTTGTGTTTATTTGATTGAAGTACTGTAATTACTATTAATTTATGATTTTTTCACCTAGTCACCTAATTAAATGCCTTTTGTTCAGTAGTCAAATCGGTACTTAACTAAAGTTATGTATTTATAGTATTTATTCATTATTATGTAGCGGAGCTACATTATGTGAACGCTCTGTCTGTCTGTCTGTCTGTCCGTCCGTCCGTCCGTCCGTCCGTATCCACCATAACTCGAGAACGCTTTGAGATAATTAGTTCAAGTTTAGAATACATTAAGATAAGGTCCAGTGAGAGATAAATCTAGGAGATGGGGTCAATCGGTCAATGGGTTCCAGAAATACAGTCCGAAACATAGAGCCTGCAGTACAATGTATACCACATTGAGTGGTATAAATAAAACTTAGCATGTACCACATTGAGTGGTATAAATAAAACTTAGCATGTACCACATTGAGTGGTATAAATAAAACTTAGCATGTACCACATTGAGTGGTATAAATAAAACTTAGCATGTACCACATTGAGTGGTATAAATAAAACTTGGCATGTACCACATTGAGTGGTATAAATAAAACTTAGCATGTACCACATTGAGTGGTATAAATAAAACTTGGCATGTACCACATTGAGTGGTATAAATAAAACTTAGCATGTACCACATTGAGTGGTATAAATAAAACTTAGCATTCAGCCGATGATCAACCGATAATCAACCGATGATTAACCGATAATCAACCGATGATCAACTGATTAATAATCTACCCAATGATCAACCGATGATCAACCGATAATCAACCGATGATCAACTGATTAATAATCTACTGAATACCTCCGCTACATACTTACTCCGTGTTGCACCGCGGTTTATTGTTATTTATTTGCTGTTGATTCGCTAGCTTACTGTATAGAGATGATGTTAACGGTATAGAGAATATGGAATATTTGTCAATAGCGTGATGCTTATGTTTGCATAGTAAGGAAAGAATGAATCATGCATTTGCATAGATTGTAAGCGGATTACCATTTGCTTCTTTCCTTCTTTCTAAGTATTTCTTACTCATTGTTCATTATATGTTGTGTTTATGTGTTGACGGATTATGTGTGTGAATATGGTGTACGTAAGAAGTGAACTTGTGTTTAAACTGTGACTTATTGCACCTAATTCCCCTAATTGAATTAATCTTTAATTTCCTATGTGAATCATAATTGTTATAACTAATCATGATTATGTAATTTAATGTTAATCTACTCAACTATGGATAATCACTCCCTTCCATTGTTTCCTATTTTAAATTATTCTTAGAATTTAGGTATAAATACCAACTATTTGTAATGCATTAATTCAGTGTAAATCCTAACGTTGAGATGGACTGTCACTCTGTTGGTTAGAGGAAATAAATAAGTACTAAAATTTTTTTTTCTATGCGGTATAATATTTCTCATCCAGTTACGTTCACATCACGAACATAGAAACAATGCATTGCACTCACTCTCTATTTCTAATTCTCGTGGCCTTTTGCCATATACCAAGTCTGGTACCCTCTCTTATGATATTCTTCATTAACCCTTTCCACTGTAACCATCTTCAAACCTTTTCCAGCCCTCAACTACCTCTTAAACAAACAGTAATCATTAATTATGAAACCCGATTTTTGTTAAAAAAGTATTTTACTCCAATTGACAGATGAATACGGGAAGTATATATATTATATAGAACCAAGTAAGTAATCATTTTACGGCAACGTTATAAGTACAGTACAAGGTGGTGGCAGGAGGAGGATAGCTGCAATTTTCCATATTGTTTGTAAACAACAGAGGCACTCGTTTCGCTATTACAATAACTGATAATATCTGAAAAGTTTATCAATATTACACGAATACCCATTAAATTGCTTAACAATGTCGTTCAGTCTGCAAAAGATAGTGAGGGTAAACATTACCTATGGGCACGGATTAGTACATTGCGTTCCAGGAATTAATAACTACTGAATAATTGTTCTATTTATCGTATTATAGATCTAGGTTACAATTTTCACCGCAGATAGGAGATTTTCAGAATTATGATATGCATGACTTGAGTAAACAAAATGTCAATCATGATGATGATTGTCCATTTAATTTTGATATTTTAATAACAATACACATTTCCTTTCATTTTGAATTTAGATTCTCCTTCAATTTACTTCATTGATATTAATATTTTAAGTGGAATTTCCAGACAATTTATTATTGATTAAGCTTGATTGGATTTTGTGAAAATGGTAACTAACAATAGTAACCTACAGTAGTCAAGGGCCGTAATCTGTATGTAAGAATAAGTATCATGACAAAGCTTTCTTATGATGCAAGTTAAAGTTGTGTAATACTAAAGTACTTACAAAGAGTTAATAGAAGTGAGTATTTAATAAATATTAGTCATTTCATGTATTGACTGTTACCAATGACGTGACCTTCACATTTTTACAGCAATTGATTTACACATATTTGATAAAATTTATACTTTATTTATGCTTTGCGTAACACTTTATGCACAATATTTAATTTGACAATCCCATGCAACAATAAGGCAGGTCCATCGAATAAACGAGATTTCAATTTGCTATCCAAAATTCTAATGACTGATGAAAACCTAGGCGAAAGCTATTTTTGTTGCATAAGGTATTTTAAAGTAACCGACGTATTTTATAAGGGTCGTAATTTTAATCCGTACATGCAAATTAATGGAATCAGCAGGAAAGAGAAAGTCTACGTACTTGTGAAAGTTGCAGGCGGGAATTGTGTGGACTAATGAAAATAGCAGTAAAATTATTTAATTCAGCAAGAAATTATATCCCAATCAACCATTTAATTATTCGACACTGGCAGTAATTGTAAAAGCCTGGTAATTGTTAAATTATAAAATGAATACCAAAGCAATAATGAGTCAATGTTCTTCCCATGTGTTACAATCATGTATTGTAAATAAGTAATGTAATGG
This sequence comes from Yoshiicerus persimilis, assembly GCA_020352615.2. NCBI lineage: Eukaryota > Metazoa > Arthropoda > Collembola > Entomobryomorpha > Tomoceridae > Yoshiicerus > Yoshiicerus persimilis. The sequence goes on along the minus strand of CM060170.1, from coordinate 33,199,832 downwards.
TTTAACGGTTTCCTATACAATGCAGCAGCAATGACTAGTTTTAACGACAAATTGGACTACATTCAACGACTACATAGCATCAGAACTCAAACTCTAAATTATCTATACCTCATAGTTACCCCTATGTAAATGGAGTCTTTCGAAACAACTATAAAGTCCTACAACTGCGTTTACTCATTAACTTAACTGTACCTACATTGACTGTCTCATTATTGTTTTCGTATTCATTTCATAATTTAAAAATTACCAGGCTTTTACAATTACTGCTGATGCCGAAGAATTCAATGACTGATTTTGATTAAATAAATGTATTGACAATTTCCTGTTGAAATAAATAATTTTACTGCTATTTTCATTAGTCCACATAATTCCCGCCTGCGATTTTCACAAGTACGTAAGCTTTCTTTTTCCTTCTGATTCCATTAATTTGCATGGAGGAATTTATTATTAGCCTTTTACAATGTCCTGTCGTTATGTACCGTATTTCTTGAAATGCATTTATGTATATTACGCAAACGGAGAAAGGCTGAGGCTCTCTTTTAAGCAGTCGTCACTCAGTCCTTTTTTACTTTCACTACTGCCGTGAGATAAGGACAATGTCAAAGTGGAGTGGATCTTGAAAATGTAGTATACTTGGACATAAATATAGTTAGATGTCACGTAGCTTGCATACTATCCAAATACACATAAGCATGTCAAGTCAAACAGAGTTCATAATATATTCATCCTTATGACCGTATATTTCATTCATATTGAGTGTACTTCACATTGTTCACATCGTATGAAATAGTAATCGTATTATTTACTAACAGACAGGTGGTTCCCGCGCTGCGTTCAAACTGCTAGCACATTGCAAAATTTACCGGAAAAATCTTTAATTGTTGTTTAAAGTTTTAACCCACAACAAATTGTTTTTAAAACAGTAACGTCATACTAATCAATTCCATTAACTCAGTGTAACACTATGAAATACCACACCCAACCGAAATCTGTTAAAAGGCTGAAATTATCGACATTCAAAAAAGGTGTGAATCAGAACTCGGGAAAACCTCACGGCAGCACACAACCTACTCTGCACTCTTTTTTGGCAAACTCCAAAGAAAGTTTGAACTGGGAACCCATCGAAATTGATGAAAATTCGAGTCTTGAATCTGAAAGCAGCGACATGATTACAGTTCAAAATATGTTCAAAGCACTCAGCCAAAAATTTGACAATGTAATACCTATTATAAAAGCAACTGATTCGAAAATCACAAGTGCTCTAAAAACCATCGGAAACCAAGCAGTGCAGATAGACAGTTTAAAAAGTACGGTGTCCACACTCCAGAAGAAAGTTTCCTGGTTGGAATTTGCAAACACGAAGTTAGAAACCGAATTAAAAATTAAGAATCTAATTATCAGTGGAATCCCGGAAAACCATGACGAATCCGAGACATCCTTAAAGAAGAAGCTGGAAAACTTAAACCCCATCTTGGGTTTGCAGTACCTGACCTTTGACACTGTGCACCGCTTTCCTAAAGAACGAAATAATGGCCAGCCCCGCCAGATCCTAGCTCGCTGTCGCAACGTTTCGGACAGAAACAGAATCCTGTTTAACAGAAAAAATTTGAAAGATCACGCATTCACCAAAGATGTGTACATCAATGAAGATTTACCGGCAGCCACTCGGGAGGTTCACAAAATACTACGAAAAGCCCACAAAGAAGCCATTCAGGAAAATAAGAGCAGCAGAGTCAACTTCAAAACCAATACTATTCAGATAGACGGCATTGTTTTAAAACCACTAGATGGGAAACTCCAACCAGTTAGCTCTCAGCCTGCAGAAACCCGGAATAGGCAACCAGGAGTTTCGTCCCGTTCTTCATCGTCACTTTCTAGCTTCCCATAGGTATACGGCCGCCCGCCCATCGAACATCTCAATGGTTCTCTGCTCTACTACAACGCTAACGGTTTAAAAGGAAAAAAACAAAATTTTTACAGTGACCTACTACATTCCGACGCGACAGTATTCTGTCTATCAGAAACTTTTCATCTTTTTAATTTTAATAATTATACTATTAAGTGCAAATACAACATCTACGAACAGCTGGCAAGAAAATCGAGTAAGAAGGGGAGAGGAAGTGGTGGATTTATCGTCGGTTGTAAGGTGGAATACAAAAGTAACTTTGTTTTTATTTCATCGTCAAATAACTCCATCATTTTCAATGTTAAATCCAGGTTTTCCTGGTTAATTGTTATATTTGTTTATATCCCACCAGATGAAAATTTGTATGCTGGTAATTTAGAAAATTTGTTTAACATTATCGAATCATATATTATGAAAGGAGAGAAAGTAATAATTATTGGTGATTTTAATGCCCGTATGGGAACCTTCGATGCCATAAATGTTACAAGAGTTAGTAAAGACATCGTTGTGAATAAAAAAGGATCTCGCCTAATGGACAAGCTATTAGCTCTTGGTCTTCATATTGCAAATGGAAATTTCAATGGGGATGCGGAAGGTAACTTTACATTTACACATCGGAACCATAAAGGTAGCAGCACAATTGATTACTGCTTTTATTCGGAAAATTGTTCAAATATAATCAATGATTTCAGTATTGGTAATCTTCCGCATTCTGATCACTTTCCATTGCGAATTAGCTTTTCCTTAGGTGGTGACGTCAGCTCAAATTATTTTACTAAAGTAACTAAAGATAGAATACAGCTAACTGCCAAAAATGTGAACCAGTTTCGAGAATCCTTAAATCCACTCCTATCCGCCATTCCTCCTATTACAGAGGATAAAACTGTTGACGAAATATACCTAACTATGCACTCTGCTATCATTTCAGCCTGTCATTCAACAAATGCTATTATACCAAGAAAACGTATCACTCTTCCAGCAAGTACCCCCCGTTGGTTTGATGGGGAATGTCACCAAGCTAAGAAACAGATGCAGAAATCTCTGAGAGCATTTAGAAGAAATCGACTTTCTCCAAAGAGTCAAGAATTAGCGACAAAATACGTAAATCTGCAAGGCGTTTTCAAGTCAATTTGCGCGGAAAAGCAGAAATTTTACCAACAACAAATCGAAATAGCACTTTCAAACCATAGGCAAAGCAAACCTTATTGGAATGCCGTAAAATCACTCAAAGCGAAGGCCACACCAGCTAAAGACATGGTACCCAGTCAAAAATGGTTTGACTATTTCTCCTCAGCTTACAGTCAAAATATCCACTTAGACCACTACCTATCTCATCCTTTTTTACAAACTGATGAAATACTTGACCGAGAAGTAAACCCATACGAAGTCATGTTGCGGCCAAAGGCACTGAAGAATGACAAAGCGGCCGGTCTTGATCTAATTCCAAATGAAGTTTGGAAATCAGCTGAGGGCCCCTTGATAAGTCAATTGTGCAATCTATTCCAGAGGTGCTTAAACGACGAAAGGGTGCCAACGGATTGGTGTTTAATCGAAATTGTACCACTACATAAAAAAGGCCCATTGAATGACCCAAAAAATTTTCGACCCATTTCATTATTACCCACAATACTGAAAGTATTCACTTCTATCCTTTCTGAAAGATTGACAACTTGGCTAACGCACAATAAAAAGTTCTCCGATTTTCAGGTTGCCTACAAAAAATCGGCGGGATGTGAAGATCATATTTTCACACTAAACACGCTAATACAAAGACAACTGGCTAAACCTGGAGGTAAATTATACGCTTGCTTTGTTGACCTATCAGACGCTTTTACATCGATACCCCATTCTCTTCTGTGGTCGAAACTACATGCGTATGGCATCTCAAACAAGTTCATTTCTATAATTAAATTCATTTACAAAAATGCCAAAGCATGTATTCGGACTGAAAATGGAAATACTGATTATTTTGATGTACTACGCTCAGTACTTCAAGGTGAAACACTTAGTCCGCAACTTTTCACTATCTTCTTGGATGACCTAATTCAGAAACTAAGTCAGAGCAATATACCCGGAATCGAACTGAGAAGCCCAGAGACACTGTTCCTAGTGATTGTACATATCTTGTTATTTGCGGATGACAAGGTTCTGCTGGGAGAATCCAGAAGTCAACTGCAGCAAAAAATAAACCTTCTGCGTAATTATACCGAGAAAAACTACTTGAAGGCCAACCTGAATAAAACTAAGGTCATAGTCTTCAAAAAAGGCAGAAGAGCAAAAACTGACATCTTTCATTGGGGATCTGAAGAAATCGAAGTAGTGAAATCCTACTGTTATCTTGGCGTTACTTTCTGCTCATCCGGCATATTCAACGAAGCTGCAAAAGTCAGGAAGTCAAGTGGCCTGGCAGCGGTCAACGCAACAATCCCCATAATAAATGCTGGGGGAATCCGGAATCACGAATCTGCATACCGCATCCTTGGAAGTCTTGTCAATTCCACAGTGCTGTATGGATCTCCAATCTGGAGCTTAACTCACGCAAAATATCTAGAAACTGTTCAGCAAACATTCTTAAAACGATTCCTACTTCTCCCTAGAACCACTCCTCAATACTTCATACGACTCGAAACTGGGGTTAGACATATAGAAATATGTATTTTTAAGCAAACACTTAAGTTTATAGGTCGTATCTTAAGTAAACCTCAAAATAATCTAGTTAGAATTTGCTATGAGGTTGCAAGGTGTCAGGAAAACAATGACATCAGGTTGAATTGGTTCCTCCAGGTCAAATCATTTCTGTCAAGTATAAATATAAATGTGGATACCCTTAATCTCAATTTCCTCAAGCGGAAAAGTAACATTATTTTACTTTGCGACAAATTCGACGAAAAAATTAGAAACTTTGATCTCAGCCGAGCAATCAACTCAACCTGTATCCCTCATTATTACCAGCTTGCGCCAACCGCTGGTACTGCAGACTATATAAAATCGCAATTACCTCGCACAGTAATGTCTGTTATAGCCCAAATTAGGTTGAATAGTGAAATAATATACATTAGTGGTAAAAGTGTATCGTTGAATTTTTGCGTTAAATGTCATACATATAACACCTCTCTTGATCACTTTTTTATTTATTGTTCCTATTTTGCAGAAAGTAGAGCTAAGTATCTTCCTCAATTAAATAACTCCGATGTCACCTGCGAAAATGTATTAATCAAACTTTTCAACTGTGCTAACTTTGGTTCGTATTTATCCATATATAATTTTCTTAAAAGTTGTATTTTGTAACTTTACCAATTATGCTAAAGTATTCACTAAGTATAAATCACTGACTAATTATAAATTAATTAACTACTTATAATAATTGACTAATTATAAATGATTCTTAATTTCTGTAAACATGTCTTTGGGCGGGCAAGGCCTATGTTCAAGTAATAAATACATACATACATACATACTAACAGACAACACCGGTACCTTATGCAGATTGGCAAAATTATAGTTTACTACATCGTGGTAAACATTTACATGTATATTTGGTGAGGTAGTCAACAAAGAAAGAAAAAGTTCTGACGAAGAGATAGACAGGTAGAATTGTAATTAATTTAAAGTTCTATGGAATTCGCGTTACTGAGAAATTGCATGTGCGTATGCGAAGCCACGCCAAGCTGTTTGTCCCCTTTTTCAATTTGCTGAACTGAACGCTCCAAGAATTCATAGGCAACGCTCCACTATGCTATCTCTTCTTGAATCTACTTCACGTTTCTTTTTGTTTGAATGAGAAATACGTAGGGTTTATTCTTATGAAAGTATGAATCAACGTTAAATATGAGTATTAATTCTAAGAAGTTGAGAGACACTAGTCTATCGAACTCAGTGTTGAGAGACCAAATAGCTCTGCAAAAATTGGAATTCATAGCGTAAATATATTTGGGTAGCTTCAAATAAATAGTATTTACTAAATATTAGATACCTATTGGTGATTTATAATGATCACAACAATGTTTTCTGTTAGATAAAAAAGCTGGATTTAACTGGACTGGTGAGGGAATTTAGGGAACATGACATCAAACAAAGATTTACTCCAATCCGAGAAGACTCACTGAGTTCCTGTTTGTTTTTCTGAATTATAACATAACACAACATTATCAAAGGCGAAATGTACTATGTTAGAATTTTTTTTACAAAAGACATTAGCTACTGAAGAATCATATTTTTCCGAATAAAAGAGAAAAAGGGTATATAGATTAATATCTGCCCCATAATAATGCTAATTGAAAGTATTGCGCTACGTAACTTTAGACGTAACTTATGGATTAGAATAGAATACTAATTAATAACTCACTTTCTACGTTTCAGTTTTTAGGTCATTGAGTATTTGCATTAACGATCATTAGCAACTTTCTACGTGTTTCTTTCCCTTCTCTTTTCCCCAGATACAATAGGTAGAAATATAGCAAAGTTTAGAAGTCTTGTTTTGAATGACAGCTTTAGAAATCGTATAAAAACATTTTATTTGATACACGTATTCATTGTTATCTAGTAAAGTCCTAAATATGAATTTTATGTAGGAACAAAGCGAGTGTATACAGTTGGTTACAACAACAAATGTTTCATGGAGGGTTTACAGAGAAGCCTGTCGAGTGCAAAGAATTCGTGTAGGTACTTTGACTGGAGTTTTATTTTGTAAAAGCCAATGTAGGGCGACTTGGCAAGAGAAAGATTTTAAGACGCAGTCCAACTGCGACATAAAGTTTTCTCTGGCTCTTTCTCTGGCGTTGAGATGAAGAAAGAAAAGTGAATCTGCGTCTCTGTTGCTGTGAGCTGTAGCTGCTGAATTTGAGAAGCTCAGCTCTGCTTTCTTTTTATTTAGTTCAAGGAGCTGAAATAAAATGAAAGGAGCTAATAAGAGTATGGAGAATGCAGTTGGTCTATACTGTTGTGAAGGTACTTATTTTCTGGTCCTTATGTCATGTCTAGTGAAAGACAAATATATCTGTACCTATATATATTAACTGAGCACACAAGTGGCGCTAAATGTTAGCAATAGCGTTCCGTAACATTAGGTTGCATAAAATGTCATAGAGGCAAGATAAGAGAAGGTACTTTCACGCTCTCCTGCATATAATCTCTCTGGATGACATCAAGATCGGCAACATTTCTATCACCATAAACGGAACTTCGCATTCAAATGGACCAGGGCACTGGACTCTAACCAATTCCAAAAATAACTAAAAGCTCGTTTCTTTCTTTCTTCTCATTCATCTGCCTTTTCTTTTACTCAACATTCTCAATGCACATTACAGATCATCTCCTTTCTCATTCCACTGCATTTTCTCACTCGCCCTATAAAGTTACACAAATCTCTAACTGAGCCATCCTCCTACAGTGCACTAGCATTTCGCATGCTTTCGTAAGCACTAACTGTGACATTTATTTTTATTGCATACTTAAGATGTATTCTAACCATCTCTGGCTCTGTAACCATGTAGAGTTTGCACAGATGAAAATTGCAGTGCAATTAAGTATCTGTAAAAATATCCTGCAGTTATATACATTTTATTACTAGTACTATTGCAGTAAGTACAGTAATAAACGTTGTATTAATGTCTAGGTAGCAAATCCTAGTATCCCCACTAAACACTACATTGTATGTGCAATGTGCATTCGCCCAGGTTTGTTCCCTATACGCTAACAGTACACACTCAAATAAAAACTGCTGATTGTTAGTTTAAGTGTCGTATGAGGTCTTGTCGTCTAGCAAGTTATTCATGTATTTATGATGTGCTTCACAGAGGGTCTCTAATAAAGAATAGAAAGGTGAAACCGAATCGGACATCCAAACATTGTTAGACCACAAAAAGAACCTCAGTAAGATCGCTGTAGGCGCTCACAGTCGCACTCCCTTTCCCTCCGACAATTCTCTCAACCACAGAAGAACTATAACCTGCGACAAGCTTTGCCATATAGAAATCACAATGGCATAATGTCTTGCATATTCACTGAGGTGAAGGCTTGATGAGAGAATAACAAATTCTAATTGGATATCAACGCGAATATCAACCCACGACTGGCTAAAAAGTCTGCACGTTAGGAAATGCGGATTGAGAGTTATGTATATACAACAGTGTTTGTCTCCGTCTCTCTCATATGCCCTCAATGATGGAAAAAGAAAACAGAAAGAACTTCGTTGTGAATTAAGCCAATTGGACTTGTCACCACTTTTCAACCGTATAATTATTGGTCATCGTCTTCATTCTAAAATACTGGGGCAAAAGGGCAGTGGAACCTAGCTAGGTAATTCATACTGTAGATTATGAGCAGTTACAGCATAAAAACCTAAAGTAGAACCATCGCTAATATACACATACATAATTAGTGATTAGTTACCTAAACATGTAGTACTATTTACAAAGCATTTTTTGTATTTTTGTTATTTTATTATGAAATTATCATGTTGAAGGAATGGAGAAAGGTTGAAGAATGTGGGACGGTAGAAGTGAAGATTTTGAAAGGCATTCCAGTCTCAGTCCCACTCCTAAATATTAACTAGATAGAAAATTTAGTCATTACTTGTAAGATATGCATGCAAAACGGAATGCACCCGGAGAAGCTAGGCGAGGCAAGGTCAAAAACCTTACAAATAATTTAACGGCCTTAAAATTCAATAAAGTTTTTTGCTGCCACCACTACGTTTGCCGATTTCAGTGCATTTTGCATTGCATTACGTACTGCAGTGATTGCGTCACATCTAAAAAAGTTTTATTCACTTGGTTTATGTTGTTGCCACTTGTCAGCCAAAGCAGTAACCAATTTTGCAACTTTACAACAAGTCCATGACTTGGAATTTCATTTGATGTGAATTATATGCTGTTTATGGAGTCTTTTATTATTTGGACTACCAACTTTTCTTGTCGTAAAAGTGTAAAGCGAAATTTATGCAAGCTAGGTATACCTACACATACATATCTTCTCGTACCGTTACGCATATAAATATTCAAGTAGGGTACTAAGAAAGAACATCAAAATTGGGCAATGAACTGATTCCAGTCAAATTTTCTAGAAATGAATGACTCAATTTCCTTCAAACTTTTAAACTACTCCAATGTTCGATCAATTCAATTTAGCTGTAAGGTTTTGTGGTACGGTTTCCTTTTAACTTGAGCGCTTAGGCTACATTAGATAGCAGGAGCCAAAATACTATAATAATAAAAATGTTTCCTTTGGTTACCCTACATTTCCTTTCCAAACCATTCTATACACTATCCGGAAAAGTTCTTCGGAACTGGAATGATAAACACATACACAGCTCAACCACAAACCTGCAAGCTAACTTTTACTGCACCAATTTACTGCTATCAGAAACGTAGCTACCTACTCAACTCCATTTGCAACATGAAACTTTAAGGTGTCGCAATTTTCATCTCACCGTCTTATTATCTTAATTAATTTCAAATATGCACACATACAGTACAATTTAAATTCACATTTCCTTGTCATCGTTTACTGAACATAAACTACCCATATATGATTAACTAAATGGTTCAAGGTACACACAAGTACTTCAAGTTATTTGAGGACATCATGCACTTGAAACAAAACATATACATAGGATAGTAGTGTAAGAATATGCCACACCTTCAAATATAAGTTTCTACGTTAAACAAATGCCTAATGTAATTGGATAACTTATAGGGACAACTGTTCACTATGAAGTACACGGATTAGGCCGTGTGTAGTTACTGATGGTATTAGGCGACTCTAAGCCTAACTGAATTCACAGGGTTTTCCATTGACACGACAGTTTGAATTGGATTAGATTTATTATTGGTAATTTCCCAGTCTCAACTATTTTGTACTGGGCACTATACTCATGCATATCCATTTATTATAGGTTTAACTGTTCTTTGCATTTTCTAATAGGTATTATAATATTATCTGCACACGGCACACAGTAGTGGGGACAGTGGGGAGAGTAAAAGCATGCAGAATCAAACTGACAGATACAGCATTTCAGTGAGTACCGATGTAATATTGAGATAGAATGGAGGTGTGTAAGTGTGTGCGATCCCACAACATCTTTCATTCTTGTAGTACACACATTACATGCTCAAGTATCAGCGTATCATGTAACTCGAAATACCCAAAGTTTGTTTTATAAGCTTAAAATGTACGATTATGGTCCTCGCCAAGCTAAAAACAGACTTATGGGAGACAGAAGTGTGCGGCGTGGAATATGTTATATAAGGATAGTTGTACATTTATATTTTAATGTCTAACCGAGTCTGTCCATGTATTACGAATGCATTCCCGCGTAGGCATTGAGAGTATTATTGTAGGTGCATCTTACATCACGCACTGCTTTACTACTTATTCGTAGATAAAAGGGAAGGCAGTCAGAGAACTCTCACCGACAAGCGAACTCACTCCGAAGCTCGTAAAACATAATAGAATGAAATAAAATCGTAAAGGAGAGAATGGGAAAGGGGATAGGATGTAAAGTGGTCTTAATCATTCATTATTTATCCAAGAGAGTTGTTCCGCCTTTATCTGCCTTTTGTGATGTACCTTTCTGTGTAACTCTGCTTTACCTAGACGAGAAAACTAAGACTACTATTTTTCTAATGATGTGATACAACCACCATTCATAAATATAGTGATAAAATGTAACATAATGAATATTTCTATCTTTTCTTGGTGCAATATGTTATAGTAAGCAAACCCACGAAGGAACACTATGTATGCATATTGTGCTTCAAAATTCTACTGTGCAATATTATGATACATATAATAGAGTGAATATGTACAATAGGAGGGTACCACACCATAAAAATAGGTAAATTTTATGTTTTCACTTCAAATGTTAGTTTAAATTTGCATTGGTTCTCAAGTCTAGTATTACTTTGGTAGTCATTTGTATATAATAATAAGTAGGGGTAATATTGTTGTTATGAGTTTCCTTAAGTTTATTATGAGGGCCACGAAAGGAAAATTGTTAAGCAGTTGAGTTGGGAGTGGAGACTGGCGAGGGGAAATTCTTTCGTTTCTCGTTTCGCTCCATCTGATCCAGTTATGTTAGGTTGGCTGGGGCCGTTTGATTTTGGTCGCCGTTACAAGTCAGTGAATCCGGGTGATTTCATCTGTGGTTTCTCTCCTTCTTCGTTTATGTCGATTCATTGGATTCAACTTCGTGAAATCCCATTACTGTTCTCTCTGAGTTGTATCGTGGAGGAGAGGCTGGCCCCATGTTACAGCAACCGAACCGTCATGTCAACTGACATTGAATTTCAACCATGAATGAAACGACATCCCTTCCATCGGATTAACACATACGAAACACACATCTAGCACACGTAGCTATGCATGTGATTCCAGTCGCTTTCTGGAATGGCCATCCCATCCGTCCAAATACACATTTCACGTACCTCCTATGTTCTATACTAAACAACACCTATTTACTGTCTACAAACTCATATTCAGAGCTAATGTACTTTCAGAAGGAATTTTGCTATACTTTATTCGTATACAGAGCACGTACATAATGCATTAGTCCTCACAGTTGTACTTTCTGTTCTAATATTCACTTTTTCCAATAACCAATATCGTTATTTATTTACTCGTCATGAGATATTCACCACCATGTTCATACTGCACAGGGATTGTCAAACATTAAAACAATTCCTCATTCTCCAAATACTATCCATGTGATGTAGGGTACAAAGGTGTCCATGTCCATACATTCTATAGGCAATTTATAAATACGTATGATGAAACCGCAATTTCTTTAGGCTATTCTTGGTGAATGACATATAAATAATACAGAAGGCAATATAGACAATACAAATGCAAAAATGCATCCTCTTTTATAACAATTTTTTCGTCCACTTCCATGCAATTTTACACCTGCTACGTTATACGTGTTAAGTTATAAAAAATGTATATCGAAAAATCAACAATGACGATTCATTACGACATTGAATATAATAATTGAAACAAATGTATTCAAAACATTTGACGCCAGTAGATATATGAATCCCCTATTTATGAGTTAACCTTTAAAGGTGTAAATTTTGGGCAATAATAATTATCATTAGCAAGATTAATTACCATAACACATTCATCTGAAAGTTTTCTTATAGCGTAAAGAACCAATTTGGGAAAACTAATAATGTATTTACTGCATAATGGGGTAACAAATTTCCAGAAATGCAGAAAATAAATAATCTGCACATTTTTCTTTTACTAAATTTGCCATTTTAACAACTAAATTTATTTTTACTTCTGAATAATTTCTTCTTTCTTTTTCTCTACTCATAAATTCAATAAAATCTGTTTTATGATATTACGTCAATGGATAGTTTTAAGTTGGATGTTTTCTTCTCGTTACATTCAGGGATAATGTTCAAGAAACCAGTTATAAGTAATGAAGTACTGAATGTACTATTGGCAAAGACAAATTCTGTACACTAATGGCAGCTCACTTTCAAGAGTTCAAAACAAGGAAGGGAGTGAAATCAAAGTGTTTGCAGAAAGTAGGCAAGAAAAGGAATGAATGTGAATTTAATTTAGCCTTGATGAGACAGTCTGAGTAAGTGAAATGAACCTTTACAAGTAATTTAATCCATTTACACGTGTAAAGATCTGAGAAAGGAAAGCTTTTCCAAGATGTTTAAGACAAACAGATCAAGGGCGCACTAAATTGCTTAATATAGTCCTTGAGAAACTCTCTTTCACTGATTCAGTCACATGCCCTGTCAACATAATTTATTTATTCAATTCGGTCGATTTCCTCAAGTTGAGGAAATCGATTATCGAAATTCGAATCGAGTGGCCATATAGGTAGTTTAGGATTGCCTATTATAAAATGAATGACGGTAATAATTTTTTAATTACTAAATATAAATTATCATGATAAATCAATTTATAGTGCCATTATACATAGTTCAATATAAATTAGAGAAACAAGACTCAACAAATATGTTTTCAATTTTGTTTTAAATAAAGCATACGTTTTCTTGAAACTTCTGGATCTGACGGTTACCTTTACAATCTGGAGATTTTAGTTTCGGCCATTAAAAAATTAGAAAAAAGTTAAGTAGTGACAACTGAGAGAGGAGTTAGTAAAAGTTTAGAAGTTATTCCTAAGTAACCATACAGTAAAGTCAACTTGAATTGAATGTTGACTTGCTTGTTAATGCAATTAGTGGTTACTAATTGAAATAACTTCTTTGTGATGCAAAAGTCAAAGTTGACATGCTCTAACAATACTGTTGCAGGTAACTAAGAGAGAAAAATGTAAATACGAATGTCTACAATAGTAGCAGGTGTATTTGTTTGGAAAATTACCAAATATGTTTTACTTGTGGGTGTTCTGAGATCTCAAGCAATACATATAGATTTTATCTGGTGAATGGCCCTCGAAAATAAATGAAAATTTAGAACTTCTTGTTTACATGTTTTAAAGTCACTACAGTTAAGCATACCTACTTATTTCATAAGTTAATAGTAATTAAATTGGTTCATGAATCACCTCTACATGTTTTTTAAATAATAAAAAATCTTTTGACGAGTATTTGCAGCACAGATAATTTTGTTACTTCCTGTTCACCTATGCTCATAAAAGCTGTAGGTGCGTTAGATTTAATAGTACTACTTAATTGCGTAAATAAAGGTACTAAAATCAAACAGTCGAAGATATGTTATACGATAACCTAATGCACTTAAAACTTGTTTAGAATGCATTGAAAAAACTGACTATTTGCAGGTGAGTATATTTTGTATACTTATATATGTGAAAAGTGAGCAGAATTTTCCTTCATCGTCTCATTGACAATAGGTGAATGAAGAAGCTTTTACAGAGCGTGAACATCACCTTTAGATGAATGAATTTTACAATTGTTTTAGTCTACACAGCTGAACGCATCGAAAAATACAAAGGCCTTCTTCATTCACATTTCCTATAACTCATTTATGCAGAGCGTAGTACGCTTATACATTATACACCCACAAACCTGGTGGAATGATCAAAGGTGAAATAGTGAAAGCGCAAACCAGGAAGGTAGCATTTTTGATTCTCCATTTTATCAAAGACAGAAGAGAACGTTTGACTCGCTGAACTGTTTCATTTCTAATAAGATTACCCAAAATCTACTCTTATTAAAATATGAATTACTACTTGTAATGTGAACACAATATTATTACTATTTGATATTAGAGATTGTATAATATTTCATTCATAAAAAGGACCTTCTCTGTACTACTTGCCTAGCGTTTTACAAATACACTCGAATTGATTGCACAGGCAGCATTAGGATTACATATTTTCAGTTATATCAAGACTGTTATATTTTGTTGTAGCATTACATTATGACCGGAGGATTCATACAATTCCCTTTGTTGTTTTTATAACAATGGTATGGGAATAAAGTGAATTATTCGTGTACCGGTACTGAAATGATACTTTGGTTCTTTAAAGCTAGGCATATTTTCAATTCCGGTATGAATGGGACAGATGTATATCTTAGATACTATAGGTATATAAAGCTTTACTAATTATGCTTACATAGAAGAATTATTCCGCTTACTACAAAATTAATACATTTCTGAGCATTCTTTTGTTTAAAATTCCTTTTCATCGTTACTTAGTTGGATGCACAGTGACATACTTGCAGGAGTTTAATCGTAAGCGAAGTGGTGTAAATTTACGTTATTAAGTTACCCACGATATTATATTGTTTGGAATGCGCAATGCTACATAATATTATTTTATGAATCACCGTAGTTGAACAAGTGAGAAACTCCCACAATTCATTCATAAAATATCCTGGTTAAACAACTCTATGCTTCACTTTTGTGAGCTTCTCAGATTCATGTTTAAAATGCAGGCACCTAGGAAAAACACTACGCAACAGAAATCCTTAACGTGAATTTTATATTATGTAATTGGAGAAATGGGCGCAGTAGTGGTGCGGAGATATAAAATTCGATAGCTGATACAATCTCTAGAGTATTGTGCGAGTACGTGACGTAGTACAGAAGCGAGGCTGCACACTGGCATTCTGTCAGCGTAAAGTGCGTACGATTCTCTGCCTGTTGTTGGATAAAGTATTAGATGAGTAGTTCCTAACTTTGTCTAATTATACGTCCAAAGGGTTGTGGAGCAGAATTACATAGAATTTGTGAATCGCACTGCATAAAGCGTGAAGTGCAAAATGTCAAACATTTCTCCTTATCTGTTCCTTTTCCACCCATCGTCAATTCTATATGAAATTGTTCCACTCTGGTGTGCATTATGTATTTCCCTGAATACCTGTACTGCACCCATTGTATTGATACAATAATTACATACGCTCTCTTTGGGGCTTCATTCAATCGTTTCTTATACATTACATAATAGTTTGCAAGTATAGGTGTAGTCTACACATCTTCAAACATTATCAATGAATGCAAGTTGAAGATAAACAGATCCATTTCGGTGGTATCTATGTATTTATGCAAAGTGAATGCTTCTCTATAGGGTGGGAGAATAATTTATATTCATAATACAAAACAGATGAAATACTACATATTCTTCAGTTTCATATTGCAGTAAAATAAAAAATGAAATAGGGAACGCAATTTTCCACATTGCTTTTGTCTGTCCTCGAGTATTGTTTCGTCAGAAGGGTGTCAAATGTCCTCTTAGAGGCAAATGAATGGGTACGCTAGCATCTACGGGTGCTAAGGTTAACATAACAGCAAGTGAGGAGAAGTAATACCCTGTCTATGGCTCACACTATAACTTCTTCCATCCAAAAGGAAAATAATTCTTTTTCCGTTACTTTCCCTTCTTTCTGTAGTAATTTGCAGGGTACGTCGCTTTTATTTTTTAATTACTTCCAGTGAATTTCGATTCCTTCCGCTTTATTATCCCCATTTATTCCTGTTTGTTGTTATTCTCAATCAAGTCTTAATGAAAATTTTATGTTTGCACAGCACTTCTAATTTTGTTACTCATAAAATTATCAAAGTGAACTACCGTCAATAACTCAACAGCGCCCCCCTGCATGTTTTGTCTGTTGAACTATATTCACACACACACATATTGGTAGAAATTTGTGCGACATTGTTTTATGAAGGTACACACACTTTTGACCCTTGATTGCAAACATTCTGTAGAAGTATTGCAATTGCAAGAAGTATTGTAACTATTGTAGAAGTAAGTTAATTCCATTTAAATATTAATAAACCATTTATAAATATCAAAATGTTTTAAAATTTGAAAATTCGGTTATGTCAATTTGTAAATGAAATTTACTAAAATGTTACCACGGTTGAATAAATGGTGGGAATGGTTTTGGGATTGAGGTATAGGGACTTATTTCAATAGGATGTAAACTTACAAACCACTTTTTGTATGCGTGAATACGAAAGTCATAATTATGACAACCTATGTAAACAAATAACTTGGTGTATTTACACTCTTTGTAGTTTTTACACTATATTTAGTGCATTTTCTAGTCTTATGCTAAAGTGTCATTCAAATTCTTGTAAGTTGAAGCATCATGTTATTATGGCATATTAGTAATGGGTGGTAAGTCAGTTCCAAGAAATTTTCCAATTAGTAACAGCATTTAAGAGTGGGATTCACATTATTATGCTCATTGTTAGTATCCGCAAAGTGCGTGAGGAATATGATAATGAAACATCCAAAGTTACTTTACACAGCTTAATGATCATGCGTTGCATAGATATAATGAAGTTATTTTCCAAAACGAATTTTACAGCACTCGTTATAAGTAAATGCGTTTCCGTGCTGAATTTACAATTTTGCTTAGGATTAGTGCATGGCAATTGTGCAGATGACGACTAAATTTTCTAGAAATTATTACTAAACCAACATTATTCCGCTATAGTATCACTCTAAGAAACAATTAAATGAGTACTTGGAATTTTTAATTTCAAGCTTAAGAAGCAGGCATACGTACATAGTTAGGTTCAACCCCTTAGGTCATGCCTGAAATTTTCAGTGCTCGAAAAGATTTCTCTGAATATTTACATCGAAAGAGACTTATACATCTTGCACTATAATCTAGCTGTGTGAATTGTTACATATTTGCAAGGTGCACTAGAAACATGTTTAAGTTTGCCATCTGAAACTGTAGTGGGTGCCGTAAAACGAACATAACTTGCAGAGTTAGTTTTTGCCCCTAGAATTATGAAGCTTGTAATATTTCAAACATGTCAGTTACCTTACTCAACACAAGGTGCAATAAAGTTTTAGTGGGGCTTTAGAATACAAATATAGGTAAATACTTTTAAAGAATTTGGTTTGGAACGATGGAGTAAAGACAACATAAGGAGGAATTAAACCTTATTGCATACTTAAGCCAAAATAAGTTATGTAGTAAAATGACTACTTATACATTTCATGAAGGGCAAGTTAAGTTACGGCAAGCAATTCGGTAAATATATGAAAACTGCAGGTTAATACAAGTAATGTAATGGTTCATGTTTTCGAATAGAAATATTTTGCTTATTAGAATAAGTACTTTTCACAATAATTTCCCGTGCTTTCATGAAAATGCCTTACTTAGGAAAGCACACATATTTGCATTAGTATATGCAACAAAGTCGGTACAATGAAAAGGAATTTTTATGGTATACTTTGACATGAATAAATGAAGAGATTCAGACTTTCCATGAGAATATTTCTCTCTGTCATGGATGCCACGTAGTTCATTCTCTTGTTTTTAGTACATACGAGTAATGTTACAGAACTGTGATGACGATGGCAGACAAAAAAACGAAATGGGTCATACCAAGAAAATATCAAGATGGTCGCGTAAATGAGTATACAAGTACAGGAGCATCATGCTTGTTTTTAATAAATACAACATGCATCGAAGGTAATATTTTTTATGTCTAAGCCCACCAGGTAAAAATAACTATTCTTCTGACAAATTCTTATCAGTTCCATTTGTGGTGCATTTATAAGACAGTTATTTTATTAAAATATGGGCATAAAGCAAAAGAAATGAATATAAATGTTACATCAGCCTTTGTGATAATGAAATATCATTGTTTTCTACCAACGGAAAATGGTCAGCCTAAGACTAATTTTTTGTTTAACGGTTTACCTCACTTTCTAGCAAAAAATATCCTCCGCCTACCATGGGATAACATTAACAAGACAGGCAAAAACAGTCGAACATAAAATTTGCAATAAAATGGAATTTTAAGTGAAATGTAATTGGGTTTTGAGTCTATCGTCAAGTGTAGATTTTACGAGCACACGTAACGCAATGTCATGTCCGTAACGCAAAGTTACTTACATTAAAGCCGACATGGGACCTCATTTCCTACATGCCTTAATGTTTATTGCAACACGTAGGCATCACACAGAACTACAACCCCACTCATATACAGGGTCAGCCATATATATGTTAACACGGTAAATGAGCTCTAGCAGCCAAACGAGGGCTGCTACCAAAATATGGTTTATACCATTAAAAAGAGGGGAAAATTTGCAACAAAGCCAGGTGTCACAATTTTTCTTGCTGAAATTGAAAAACAGACAAAAATACAATATCAAACTATCCAAAAAAGCCATGTAATCCATGGCATTGTGACCCAACCAAGGTTCGCCTTCCTTTGTTACGAATGCGTTATCAAATCACTTCGTTACAAATTCGGAAACGGATTTGCTCATCCCACACGTTGACTCCTTGACTCTTGAGGCCATTCTTCATTACTTGGTGCGGATAATTCATAGCCCAAGTTATTTGATGCCTGTTCATCTGTGAAACTGCTTTAGTCTGACTACCACAGACAAAATTGTCATCATGACTGACAGCATAAAACCAAATTTTTTTCCAGAAGACATTTTCCAAATAATCACAAATTAATCGCTTAGAATAATCACAAATTTTAATTCTTCCACCTTAGCCGGACGGTTAGGCTTCAGTGTTAGCGCATTCAGTCGTCTGCTTATGGATCCTTAGTCAAATTTCATTTGAGTTTGTGCTTCAGAATGTAAAGTCTGGTATTCTTATCAAATCCAGTCCCCATTCTTTTCAAATTTTCTTTAATAAGAATTGATCTGGAGTGGCTCGACAGTAAATGGCCATTGATAACGGATCCCGGTTCATTAATTTCATTTTTACTTCTCAAGAGCCGTTTTAACTGTCGTTTAATCGGGTGGCAGAACAGTTCACAGAATCTTTCTGTTGAATCGGTTCAAGACTTCATAAATACTGTTACTCGATATTTCCAAGATAATTCGTTCTGGGACGGGGAGAAGTGGCTTTGCTTTGGAAGACTACTTTATGATTTTTGAATTGGGAAAATGTAATTTAACATGGGAAATGCCACTCCAACATTTCGATTTTTTGCTTCGTGAATGAAATACGGTACAGATATTAAAATATCTGGGTTTATTGCAAATTTTCCCCTCTTTTCAGTGGTGTCAACCATATTTTGGTAGCAGCCACCGTTTGGCTGCTAGAGCTCATTTACTGTGTTAACATATATATGGCTGACCCTGTACGAGACATTAAATCTCATGGTCTCTCACCTTTACCGTTTATTGTCCGTACTGCTTTGCTAAAACACACTGCAACGGCAAATAATGCGTGTATTTTTGCACGTGTATGTTGCAAAACTTTAATGTAATGTCACTAGCCGAAAACCAACTGCCGTCGTAAAAGATATTTAATTTCTTCTACTGTGTACCTTGCTTTATTCACTATTTCCCTTTGTAGCGTCTATTCAACAAAACTTCTTTTATCTCTACAATATGTCTGTAAATCAATTTTGATTTTAATTTATCAGTGTTCGTGGCATAATAAGGTCTTGCTTCCATAAATCCACAGACCCTTTCCTAAGTTCCACAAGAATATACTAGCCACCCCAGAAACGGCGACCCGGATTACACAACCCAAGTTCTCGTCTACTCCATGAGAATATATATAACCAACAGCCTAGCCAACGGGCTAAAGGACCGTAACGGAAAATATTATGAGTGTTCCACTCTGAAGGTTCATAATAACCATGAATTTCGAAGTATCTCTTACCAGCAACTTTCTGCAGTACTTAATAAATTTGCGTAGGTTGTATTTAGATTCTTAAAAGTCAGAAAACCAACTTTTCTAAGTCCTACAGACAGTATCAGATTTTATTCGAGAAATATTCTCTTAAATGAAATATCCTGTATTTCTAATGTAAAATTATCTTCCAAAGCCAAATATCTTGTCTGTATTGATAGTAGAAAATTTACATGAAAAGTAAAGCATGATATAAAAGTATGGTATTCGGTGACAGAAGTATGGTTGGCGGTACAAATTTTAATATCTCGAATTTAGAAAGCCCTTTATTTGACAACTATCAATTGAGAAACATTAACCTAAATTTGAATGCACTCATTACACATATTCTAAATAATGCAAATATTTCTTGTCAACAACTTATGTATCCATTTTATAATGTCATAAATTGAAGCATTGAAAGGTAAATTTAATTCCGACAACTCATTTTACAAATACAATGTTCAAGTAAATATTAACAAACTTTCTAATTAACGACTGCAAAATTTAAGATTAAGGACACATTATATAAACAAACAGCAGTATGTATCACATAGCTTTTATTGTACTACATTGTATGAACTTGTATAGAAATGGTAATAATACAAGTATCCTCTCTTAATTATGTATGGAAATGCAAATACGGCGGTAAGGAATACCTTCATAAATACACATTAGTCATGATATGAATTCATTAATAGCAGTGATTGCTGCACGAAAAGTTTAAAGTGCAGTAGTATGTTAATACGAAAAAATGATTTAGCACTTGGCATCTGAAAATTGCAGTTATTATTTGTATTAGCCACGTAATGGAGAAAGAGTCCTTTAGAACGGTATTGCGTTGGAATGCAAGTAGTAAAATGGTGTATAAAGACGATGGAATTGGTTGAATAAAAACAATTTGTATACAATGGAAGTAAACTTGTGTAAAAGTTGTAGCAGCAGATTGCACAGAAAAAGGAGAAAAGGGAGACCACGTGGTGGAAAGAGAAACAAAAAAGAAATGCGTGTAGTATGTGTGTAATGGGATGTGATGTGAACCTGAATTTGGTTCATTGAAGCAGAAGAGAAGAAATACAAAGCGTAGAGAAATACTGTGTACGAGAAAAAAGGGTGGATAGGAATTCCATGGGGGCAACGCACTTCCACCGACGCTGCATTCCTCCGCTTTTTCAGTTCCCATCGTCAGACACACAGATACAAAGTACAAAACTTCGTCTGACTGCGTTGCATATTGCATTCCCTCCTCTATCCCATTCCTATACAGTATAGTTTTGATTTTCTCCATTTCGCCACTACACTACTTCTCAGCCATCTCTATATACCACTTATATTATACCAGAACAAATGCTGCCCAACAGTTATACACTCACAAGCTCATTAAGCTCTACACTACATATGACCTAACCACTTATCCAGAAGAAACATTAGTTGCAAAATGCATCCATGAAGTTTCTCACTTGGTTTCTCGTCTGGTCAACGAAACCAAAACCAAACTTGAGGAGGCTTATTTATTTTCTCGCAAAAACTTGTCGTGAAACAAAATATCAATACCTTAGGTGCTTTCTAATGCTTGCTGTGCAAAAGCAGGGCTATAACTCTGCGTCATCTCATTCAATTGCATAAAAATAAGAAAGTAACCACTCTTACATTACGTGATGACTAAAATCAAAAGAATGCTGTGAGAAATATTTTGCACAAATATGTGCTAAGAAACTCTGCTTCAATTTTTTCAAAATCACATTAGAAGTACGCTTGTGCAGAACTGCTTTTGCATTTCAAATGCCAAAACAAATAAATATCTTTATTGTCTTGCCGAAAGACTAAGAAAAGATTTTGTTGTTAAACTGCTCAGCTCATTGAACTACTGCAATCATGCATATAACAATCAAAATTAATGAAATAATAATTTTTAAATATATTAGCTAATTATCTTTGAGATGCCAATTAAAGGTAGAATTGGATTTCATTAAGCAAATAATATTACCGCTATTAATATACAAAGAATTATGAGAGCAGGTAATTTGTCTCAAAAAGGAGATTTTGATTGCCACCATAATTATTGCTATGCAATAATTTGTAATAATTGAATAAGGGATTAAATTCTCATTTAGTACCTTTTTCTCCTATGAAAACTGATTAATATATGTGATATTAAACAGATAAACTGTAACAGCACATCATTTAATGATAAATTAGTAATGTATAGGGAAATGGCACCACATGAAAGTTGTATTAGTGTTGTATTTTGCAAATACACATGCTGTCCAATTAATTTGACTTTATTTACATTGAGTGCAGTAATATCCTGTGTGTGCTCACGGTTAGTAGTAAACCACATAGGTATACAATGGAAACAGTAATAGTAGTCAGACGAGTATATTTGCGAGTGTGCAATGCAACGTGATGGTTTGTGTATAGTAATTGAGAATCGGACAGTCATTGTCAGCAGCGTAGAGCAAAAGTAGATGTACCGAAGTAGTAAAGCATGTTTTTACTGTTTGATTGCGAGATTTAATTGGGTAAAGCAACACCTACTAACACTTCTGTTGGATGCACGTTGGTATTTAATGTTTGCTTTGGTTTCTTCTTGTCTGTGAAAGTCAATGAATGTTGGTTAATAAACTTGGTCTTTTGCGTCGTAAGATTAAAAATTGGCTTGGTTTTGGCTTTCATTTCATAGTGCATGAACAGACTCCTGATTAAAATGTTGATATGTATCTGTAGAGTACATGATACATGTATCAACTGTATGCTTTTATTGTGCCAAGCAACGCTAACTGCATTTCTGTAGTAATATAACTAATGCAATACAATAAAATGCTTACATTATTTAGACAGGGAGACACTAACTTCATAGACAACAGTTTGCTTGTTGGCTGAAGAGCACACAAGAGCTGAGAATTCTGTATGGCAATGGTAAGTAGTGTGTACCATTACATTATCTAGCATCCTCATCTCATCACCTTCAGAAAATGTGCAGCACACCACACATCCTATCAAATTAAGCACCCTATATGTTACAGACAGTATTTAAAATAAGAAATCATACCCAAGGAATTTGCATTCTCTCTTGCAGAAAGATACCAAAGAATGCCATGCAAAATGGAATGTTCACTAACTTTGCATCATATAATCATTACTATCATTCACAATTCCCATACACACGTAAACTAACGGTGGCGAAAAATTCCGATGGTTTATTTCAGCCTCTTTTACAACATATTCTTAAGAATTGCATGTGGGTTTGCTCGTTGAGATCTCAAGTATAACATAACCGCTTTTCCTCTATTGCTTAGTGATTAAGAACTGAAATTAGAAGGAAAGAACTTTTGATTCAGACATGCGTATTAAAAGTAAAAGAATACAACCGGATATAATTACACTTTTAATATTTTTCGTGTACGGCTACATTAAAAGAATAATATACACAGAAAGAATGAAAATTAGTTAATTACAAAGTCATAAAATCCTAACCCCAGTCTTCAAATGAAATTCATTTAGAAGCTCTCGCTGAACCGATTCCTTCTCACTTGCTAACTTAATTTCATATTCATTATACGACTTGATATTACTTTACATTAAATTAACGCTGCCCAAGTTTCGGAAGAGTTTCATAGTGCATGCAGTATACAAATTGAACAACTTATAAAAGACGCACAGTTTTAAATACATGCAGTAAGCAAAACATAGGGACCTATCCTTAATTTATAATATAAATGTGCAACTCACATCCATCCTTATATACTAGATTGCAAAGTACACAGAAAGCCAAGGTATGCATACTACACTTTTAATTGCCTTCTACTTTCTACCTGTAATATCTAAGACTGCTATATATAGTCCTATATAGAGAGTCCTATATAGTTCCTTCCGCCTCAGAAAAATTCCTACATCTTCCAACTCCGTTTTAATTTAAATCTTAGCTGAGCTTAGCCCAGTGCCTGTCGCTATTTACAACCCGAATTCAGCAATAAAAAGAAATGGAATTATTTTGAACTTCCCCTAACTCACGTAGTTCTTCTCTCCTATCCCTTTCCTCTATTCCTCTTGATGTTGCTAATTGAAGGACAGACTTATATCATCTTATATTATCAACTTATTCTCCAATGCCCTTCTCCTCCCCTTTTCAAATTACGTTTGCTTTGTGTATAGCTTGTACACTTCCAAGGAAATTTACCTATCTTGTATCTTCAGAGTTTGCCTATGTAATTTCTTCTTTTGACGAATCTCTTGTGTACATTTCATTCACTCTGGCTGACTTCGCTGACTAGCGAGTAGAAATCATTGAGATGAGACTACAGAAAACACAGTTCCATTTAATACCATCCCAAAATTACGCTTTTCACAGAAACAGAAAGGAGTTCCCTTAGTAAAAATATGAGGAACCAATAAGAATAAGGTATTTCTTTTTGAATAAATTATACTTGAGTAAACATTCTCGCGTAGCAAATAATTAAGCCTTAAATTAATAAAAAACGTTTGGAAAATAGAATTTATGATTATTAATCCGAAATGTTTTTAAATATTCATAAATGAGAATGGTGACAGTCAACTGTAAAGGAATCTCACGTATTATTAACCAGCCAAGTGAAGTCATTAATGGAGATAAATCAAACAGAGTATAGGAACGGAAGGAAAGGAAAGAGCAACGAACTCTTCCTTCTATTTCTCATTAAAGAAGTGCAAGTGGACGGCTTAAGTGAGAAGTTGGTTGTTGAACGTAGTACTCGCCTTGTGTAACGTTCTGCCCTGCACGGATTTCAATACAATAATAATGCGACGTAGTAACCTATTACATTCTGCACACTCTGCTGCCTCTTCCCTGGGTTTTCCACATAATCTTTCTTGTCATTTATTGCATACCTCTATGTTAGTGCACACTCTACATAGGTAGGTACAGGTAATAACAACACACATAGGGATATTCCAGTGTGCCCAGGTACATACACAAATATTATTAACCCTGCGTTTCCTTTTTGTCTTTCACACACTTCAGCAGTGCAACTCGAGATTTTAATACGCAGCGAGTGAGTACAACGAACAGCAATCTTTATCATATTTGATAGTTGGTTAATACTTATCAGCGTAGCATCAACACAGCGGCATTCACGTCTTATACAAAGCCTTACCTAGTCTCTCCTGTCTAATCCAATAATACTGCTTACTTACCTTACTTCAATCCTCAATACAGATTATATGCAACCCATTCACCAATTTTGGACGTCCTATAAAACTTGTTCTTTACGTTAACTATAATACCACGGTCTAAGCAAACTTACCTACATAACGATGCTACACTCACTGGTACAGTGGAACCCGATTTACTATAAATGTACCATTTAGTTCTAACACGTTATCTAACCATAAGAAAAGAGAGTCGCTTCGCTTTATATCAAATTGAGCCTCGTAATATTGCTCTCTGTGAGTCAGGTATAACTTTTGCATGTTAGGCAGCCCCTAGCAGTATATTTATTAGTTCTACACAATAAAATGAGAGTTTTTCATTGTTGTTGTCACGTCAGTGAGTGCAATGTATTGCAGTACTAAGCGGCACTTGCTTCGCACTCAAACATCACATTATTCATTCAAAAGAAACAGACATCTTCGTCGTTTCTTTCTGTGAGTCCAAGCACATCAGGCGTTTATGCTTTTCCGCGCTCCATGCTCCCTGTTACGTGTAATAAAATTCTACTTTATGCCACCAAACGGTTTAACCTCGTTAATGCAACACGTTTCTTTAAGCAATTTGTTTCCCTGCCATCTAATTAAAATATTAAAAACCATAAACTTATAATAATTAGCACCCTAAATCAATTTAGTGGTGTGACATATTGTAACTTTTCCGTAGTGAAATGTAAGGGAGCTGGAAAGGGCTTAAATATTACGATGTAAAATATGTAAGGCTAATTTGAACCGTTGGGGAAAGAAGAAATCAATTCAGCAACATTCGAGTATTTGAAATTTTTTCTGCAAATATACGAAGAATTAGGTTAGTGATTTTAGGTTATTGCCAATAGTAATTCTGGCAAAAGAATTCTTACGTACAACTTACATGATAACTAAAAATATTAAACATGAAAAAATATTCAGTTAGAGCCTCATCATAATCATTCACAGAAAACACAAGGAAAGCAGTCATTTAACATATATCAGTTATAAAATAATAATGCAATGCTTTTTGCATTTCCACGTGCAATTTTCCACTGCTGCTTTACGTATTGCTATTTACAATTAACTTCTCATGTACTACTTCTACACATACATATTATAAAGGGTCATATTTTACACACACGCAAAGTAACCGTTTCATTATTTGATTTCACAACTACTATGTAATACTAGGAAAAATAATTCGACATTTATTATTCGTTCGTTCCAATTTATTATTTCGTTCCACTTCAATGGGCAAAATAAAGGAAATGAATAAAAATATAAATGCTGTACGATGGAATTATAATAATGGTAATTTGAATATGGAACATATAAATTATGTTTTTAATCAGTGTTTTCAATATTTAAGAAATAACAACCTTTAAGTGTGCTTTCTTGCTTTCATCCCTTCATCAGAATTGTCTGACAACTGTATTAGAATAAAAATGGGGAAAAGTGTTTTGAAAGCATTACAAATAATAAACTTACGTTAAGAAAAATTTTCCCGTGTCATCATTCATGGTACATTGGACATTACGAAGTAACTCTCAGATAATTTTTATGCAATAGAATTTACTTTCTTTTTACAAGGAATTATTAAAAAAACTGTGAGTAAAATTCATATATATGTATGCTTGTTTCGCAGTAGCAAATTCAAAACGACAAAAGCTTGAAAACAGTCCTTAATGCAGACCTACTTTATCTATGTTCAATGGTTAAAGAACTAATAAACAAAGAAACACGAATTTACTTTAACTAAACCATGGCTAGTAAAATATATGGACCCCTTTGGAAAAACTGTATGGTATGAATTAAAGAAATAAATTGATAAAATAAATGGTGTGTGGCTCAAATTCCATATTGCATTTCGTTAATATTCTGAAATTGCATAAAAATTGCTGCCTGCAGTATGTGAAATCCATTTACCCGTGGGATTTATGGGAAGCTAATTTTCATTAATTTTCAAAACGAAGGTAATTAATATTATAAGTAGCAGAACTAGAGGAAACGAAATTAGGTGTACCTAGATAAGTCTACTCAAAGAACTTTTCTTATGTAAATGTATTTGTGTAGGATTACTTCCCATCTTGAGGCCCTTACTGTAATCAATGCTTAGGAAAATTAGATTGGAATTAGCCAAAAATTAAAAAAGAAGGTCGACTAGAAACCCGTGTGTTCATAGGTGCTATCCTTGGAATACTTCACCATTTGCCATAACTCCTACTTAGTTTTTGTTATGCTGCGTAAGCAAAAT
The DNA here is from genome assembly GCA_020352615.2 of Yoshiicerus persimilis. Classification (NCBI taxonomy): domain Eukaryota; kingdom Metazoa; phylum Arthropoda; class Collembola; order Entomobryomorpha; family Tomoceridae; genus Yoshiicerus; species Yoshiicerus persimilis. Next base: position 33,172,456 of record CM060170.1, on the reverse strand, counting down.
AATGGTTATGTACAAGACATAGACTCAAGAAAAGTAATTTACAGTTTGCTTCTTAATGAAGAAACTAATCCATTCCAAAATATTAAGTAGGTAATGTCTGTGGGGATAGGCTTAGGACCTTTGTATGGAAATTTGTACGGAAAGAGCAGAGCCGGAATTCGTTCAGTTAACTTTGCGTATTTTAAGACGAGGTTTTTTTCATCACCTTACGTCATGTGCTCAGTTCAGTCAGTTATGCAATGGAAAGGAATCTATATACAAGATTTACACCCTCCGCTTGCTCTTGTAGACGAATTCAAATTAATTCTCTAAAGTCACGAGAAACCGTTGGTTAGCTCAGCCAAACCCAAGTCAAGAAGTCAGTTAATTGGCCAAGAGATTTTATTAAGGCTCAGGTTTTATTTAGCATCGTTACTGATGCCTATTTCTATGTAAATATAGATATGTAGGTAGGTATTAAATATTCCTCGTGCACATGATAAGCAGTCTTGTGTTGCACACTCGGTGACACACTCCATGACATGTGGAGCGGCCAAAGTGCATGTTCTTGCATGCAGTTCATTGTCTCCCACTAATAAAATATATCCGTAGGTAGAAGTACATCGAGCTTGTCCAGAGATTCTGCTCAATATTTATAATTATGTAATGCGAACAGTTCCTGAGGATATGTTTAGATTTCTGGAATGCAAATGACTTTATATCAGATCTTGTAATGTTTAAATGGAAGTGCAACGCAAGCCCAAGTAATAGTACAACAGCTGTAAAAAGGGTAAAGTCTTGCAGTAAAATGGCTTGTTGCCATATTATGCCAGAATCACACCTAGTTGAATATTTGTACCTCCTGTTTTAAATATGTGTGTCATTTGGTAGAGACTGCTAAATATTTCATGATATTAAGATTGCAAATTGCAATTTCTTTCTGAACTTGCAGTTTGGACTTTACACTTTACTCAGGCAAAATATATAACTTTGTATTAACTTTTAAGACCTCTTCATACTTTCTCATGAACTTTTCCATGTTGTAAGCCAACAGTAGTAATGTTCTGCCTTTTTCTAATTATAATCCATAAAAGATTTTCAAAACTCTCAAAATAAATGCATAATTTCCTAAAGTTTTAGATACAGATGAAGTTTCAACAGAACAAAATATAGTTATGCTTCTGCGAATTTTCCTATGCAAAATTTTAATACTTACGCAATAGCTCTATTAGTAAAAAGAATGAGCATTTATAATTAATCACAAGGTTCGTAACTGTTCCTCAGTTTCCAATGAATTTATGCTAGTAAAACTTGTTTTGCTTAGCAGGTATCAACAGTTTTTGCTAGAGATAGAGTTGGCCATGATCAAAATATAATTTGGAAGTAACTGAAACATGTGTATAGTATATGCACACTTCATAGAAATGATTGGACTAACGGAAAGATTTGATGCATGCAAGCCGATCAAAATTTCGCTTGTCCCAAAGGACTAAACCTTTAACATTTGCTCACTCCCACCTAGTAACAAAGTAAACTTGCAAAAAGTGGCTGTAGAATTTATGATGGAAAGGATTCCTAGAAAGTAAGCTGTAATATACCCGTGTGGATGCTTGTAATTCAGATGTCTGTACTTTAAATCAGGTCTACTGGGCTCCTCATCTCGCATTTGCACGTTTCATTTCGTGCACTAGGCAACTTCTCTCTTCATCCACCATTCATCAAAGGTAACCTTTGGAATTTCTAGGAATCATTTCGTCCTTTACTTAGCTAACTTTTCCAAACCTCTCTAGTACAGATAATAAAGCCAGTGTAATTGTATCTCAGTGAGTATCCTTTATGGAAGTGCCCTAAGTGGAAATTTATTACGTTGTAGTAGGTACCTGTTTCCACTGCATACTTGTTTCCTAGAAGAATCACGAAAAGTCTCTTGTCCCTTCCAAAAGTCCCTTCCACAACCAGTAGGTATTGCTTCACACAGCTCACTTCCTTACAAAAATGTTTTTTAAATTTCCATTCGAGTTTAAGATAAAAGTTTTAATTAGCATGCCACTAGGACAGAATATGCTCTTTGAAAGTTAAATGTATGTAATCATGAAAAGTTCACAGGTACTCACACCTGTTACAGGTAAAATGGCATAGGAAATACATATGCATCCCGTTCAGGTTTTTTGAAGTTGAAAATATTAAGTCATATAATTTTTATTATATTACCTTCTTGAAAATGAAAAGCTTTATTATTAATAAGTATTCTACTTTTTTTATTTAAAATTTTCAACCTTAATTAGGTCAAGCTAGCAAGCATCAGAAGTTTGAATTTATATGTACTAGGTGTATACTTGTCCAAAATGAACAATTACCTATATGATAACATTCATTCCATGATTTGTAATAATAGCAGACACTTGGAGCAGTTAAAAAGTTATGTAACGTGACAAAGGGCAATTACAAATAATTCCTTAGGTAGTACGCTTTATAGATACTTAAATAATATATATGCTATTCCAATCTCACAAATCGTAAAATCTGAGCGTCTAAAAGGTATAATTACAAAATATCAGGACGGACTTAAAATTTAAGGCATTTTTCTATCTCTATAGCGGATTTTTAGTGAATTGCTAGGAAGATAGTTCTTTTACTGCTTTACATTTTCTCAGCAAATTAAATATAATATGTAGTAGACTTTATTTTACAGCAAGGAGAATCGTAATTCTAAAGCACAGAAACACTTGTGGAGTAATGTGAATGCTAATTAACAGCAATAAAAGCATGATTAGAATATGAATGCATATCATATAGTGCAGTTTCCTTCTTAAGGTAGCAATATTTATGCATCATAGGAACAGGGTAATACTGAATTATGAATTAGGATATAATTTGCTCTACATATGCATAGAGTACAACAATTGTGTTCTGATTTCCATTGTGCTTGCGTTCCTTCTTGTATATAACATGCGGCTGAGAGAATTACAAGTGAATTTAAATAAGGTTTATGACTTGAAAAGCCAAAGCTTAGAATGACAATAATAACGATTAAGTATTACTCCCAGACATAAGCGAAAGTCGTAGAAAAACGGATAGAAACCAGTAATAGCCGGTATTTATGTTGTGCTATTCCATTCATAACAGACTAAGATTCCATGACCCTGTTTCCAAACATGAAATCGTATTCGGAATATTTGAGGCGCCGTAATTATGCTAAACTGAAGGCAGCGATTTGTTTCGCTTTGCCATTAAATATTCCCATTTGGCCTTCTGCACTCTATGTTACTATTGCACAGTGAAGCAACTAGGAAGAAATCGTAACCGCTTTCGTGAAGTTTTTTCTGGTTACTGTCGCTCCTCACTAATCTCACACAACAACACATTCACAACCGGCCATTTAATTATGCCTGCCATGATGTGAATAAATATATTGATAAACAAACTATTTATAACATTTTAAGCTTAGCATCTTTGGCATAATCTCATACCACCTCTATACTTTGTCATTTCCTCATCGTTTTAATATGATATAACTATCAATTTACCCATGTTGTGTTTTTCTTGGGGGAACCTAAATGTACTTCATAACCTCCGTAATCCTCAGTGCGATTCCGATTATCTAAATATAAACTTACTTTTACTGGTATCGTATGTGTGTATAAACTTGGTTAAGTATATGCTCACGGTCTTTCCCATTATAAAAATAGAATGCTTTATTACTGTAGCATGTATCTATCATATCTGCAGTCCATATTGAAGATATTTTAAATTAGCAAATCCAATGAGTTAGAGTGCAAGCATAAATAGTTACCTCACTAACAAATAAAAGTAGTTGTTCATCCAAGTATTTATCTTTATACACGTATAGACAGTTTTTTCTACACCAGTCTTAATATAATGCATATGCAGAGTGCTTACTTAACGTTTGCTCATAATGCAATTAGTTCATAAGAATACATTAAATAAATAAAATTTAATAGTCTGTGCATCAGAAATTAGGAATCCAAATTAGATGTTGTGTAATACAGCCGCGAGCATTTTTGATCATTATGATTTTTCGTTTCTATCTTTCACGATTGTTTTGTCAGTTGGAAATTCCTGATATTACTTTATGTAATGATGCTCTTATAACTATTAGAAAATTACCATTTATTTATAATTATTGCAGGAACTAATTCCGTAGCTTGCTACTTTCGTCAGCAGATTTTTCTTTGCCTGAATTAACAATGTTACGTCTTCTTTCGTTATGTTGCTAACAAACAACTTTCAAAGATTCTTATGTTCAGTATATTTTTCTCAAGAATACTAAGAATGTTATGTAAGTCTATTAGAATCAAAAGTAAGCTCAATTCATCCATCAGAAGTAAAACATGTGAAACGTGTTTTATAAGCTACACGTATGATAAAATGTTGGCGTAGTATTTGGAACTCTCCAATCCAGGAAAATTACATAAGTAACATACGACTGGACTGTAACGGTTTATAATTACTAAAATTAGTCTGTGAATGGATGTCGTTACCACAGACTGAAGTAAAAGAAAATATTATTTATAAAATTCCAAAAATTGTCAACTACGGTTTAAGTAACAATAAATTCTCGGAGTATGCGGAAAACAGTGTAGTATACCTTGCAATGCATATGCTGTAGCTCTAAATATGAATAAGGTTAAGGGTCCATCAAAATTTAGAAGGTACATTTGTCGTATTCACTGATTGATAATTAAATAGCAATTATGCTAGTAGGAGAAATGAATAATAATTGTAATATTTATTAGCTACACCCAGCTATTCAAATCCATGAAAGCTACTATGAGAACTCATACTTTAATGAAATGATCGAACGGATCCCAATCCTGCAACTGTTGAAATTATCCTTTGTAACAGAGAATCTCTAGCGAATACTCGAACTCATTCATAATAATAATTAAATTCAACAGTGTCTACGGACGCTGATGGTTTAAAGACCCATTTTACCTTCGTTTATGGAAAACTAAAAAGTGAAATGAGATTATGACTGTAGACATTAAATGGAATACAGATAAAACGTGTAATGCAAAAACATTAACTTTGAGCAGCGTACTGGCACCCTCATTCCACATGATTTTATGGATTGCAATAAAATTTAATTGCCAGTTGGAAATGGAAACATACACTATTATGAAGAACCCTGTAATTAATCTATCTGCTTTTATACTCTAATAAAACTCAATATATATTTTATCATCACTAGATGATCTGTTTACGGAGAATGGAATTGCGATATTGGTGAATAAAATATTAATAATATAGTATAATATTACTGTTTACATTTTATTTCATTTTTTCTTAATACAGATCGTATGATCAATAGTAATTACTCATTTTTATATTATTTATCTCAGGTAATTATAATAAGAACACAAAGGTCTTTCTTAATTTTTCTAAAGTCAATTAAAACACATCATTTACTCAATATTACTGTCAATGATAATAGGAATAGTACCAACGGACCTTTGCGGATTATTTCACGTAAAATAACCTTATTTTAGATACATGAATGGAGAAACCCTAAAACATTTCCTTACTTGTCCACTACGAAAAGTCCTTACAGCATCAAAAAATTAGCAAAATAAAATCATCACTGACCTCAGTAGCAATTATGCTTCTTTTTATAACGTGAATAGTAATTCAAGAGTTAGTGCTACCAATATTTTACTTATGCAAAAGTCACATTTCCGAGTTTTATTGCTCAGCTTCAAAATTCATCGCTTGGCCTTCTTGACGTAGCATTCTTCTTTCTTTAATTCTCTTAATGGTCACATCAGCCAACGTTTGATAAAATGTATTACTGCCAAAGTTAGGCTTAGACCGTGGGGATAAATACAATTTAATCATTTCTTGACTCATCATGGTGATGTTCACTGTAGGTGGATATTCACAAATCTGCGAACCTTGAAACTCGATATAAATGGATCCGTTTGGATTTTGCCTAATAATATTTTTTGGTCCAACTTTATTAATTGTTGAACTATTTTTTTCAAATGTTGAGTTCTCCGAACACATGGCTTGTTGTTTGCGGATAAGGGAGTCATAATGGCGATCCAGATAACTTCCGTCCAATTTAGGGTACTTTCTTTTCTTGCCAATTCTAATTCTGGTTATTTGCTCTTGAATGTCTTTGTGAGTGAGGTGAATCATTTTAGAAACTGCCTCGTAGGCATTTTCGGCGTGCAACACAGGCTTCACAACACAAGGAGTGTGAAGGAATTCATTTTTGAAAGAAAAGCAGTTAGGAGACTTTCCTATACTAAGCAGTTGTTTTGCACTTCCTGTTGGAGATCGCGGATGCGGTTTTCGTCTCATAAAAACCTTCCTTAAAATATCCATCTTGGTTGTGGTTTCGGCAGTTTTCGGTTTCACAGGAGTCACTCTAGGTTTCAAAGGAGTAACTCTAGGCTTCATAGGAGTCACTCTGAGTTTCCGTTTTCTCGGGTTTTGAGCTGGAGTCAGTCTTCGAGGAGTATTCACAATTTTTTGAACAACTGGTAGGACCGGCTTTTCGCGTAGCTTGACCATTTCGATTATTTAAAGTTTCACACTCTGTGAAATCAAATCTATAATTATAAAATCATAATATATTTTTAGTAATTGTAATTATTATTTACTATACAATTAATAATATCATCAGAACGTATACAAACATTTTGTGCAAACAAATACAAACAAATTGTAGAAACTTTCTCAGAAGTATACCTTTACGCTCTGAAATAATATCCGAATTATATTGAATTTAAGAAATCTTGAATATGACTTAGAAAACCGAAAGCTTTAAGATGTAGCAGCATATTATTGTACAGATAGAAGTTCCCAACTGTTGAATTCCCGGGTCTCACTTCTTTCAAGTTCGTTCCTTTACTATATTCGATATTTAATTTTATGTAAAGCATGCCGACCCTTGCCTGTCCTTCTAAATCTACTTAATGTTTATATCTGGATTTGTATGTTAGCTACAAATTGTAAAAGATAGCAAGGGAAAGAGATTTACATGTTTTTGTTTTGAAGTCATGCTTACTAAGATTAAGTGTAATGGAAACATATAAACAAGAAGCTAATGCATTTATGCATTAAGTATGTATTTGTTCCATTTTGCATAAAACAACGCACTTTTTTAATAATGTTTGTAAATAGGCATTATCAAAGATTTGATTTGAATAATAGAGAGGGCAGATTGGATCTGGTGGATTGTGATAAGTAAACATTGTAAATCGACCCCTGAGTTCACCTTCTATCTGTACACACTTCCATAATGACGCCAGAAAGAACTGCCTCCGTGCACTACAGTAGGACCGAAGCGATGTGGAACTCGATGCAGGATTGTGCAATGACTTTGATTTGACTATCATTACTTAGAATCAGAATCGCATTGCCGTCTTGGAAGAAAGAAGCTCTGGTAACTAAATATGTCCATGTGAGTCAGACAGATTTATTTAGATTTATTTCGATCTGTTTCTTCTCCCACGCCTCAACGTACATTTACCCTCGTCCAACTCCAATCTCAAAGCATCGCAGTCGCCATTCCCATTCCACCATCCATCACATAAACTTTTTTGACATTACCTTTTCAAATTCCTTATCTCTTCACTAGAAAAGTAGAATTTGCCTCACTTTGAACACTTCCTTTGTCCTAAACAAAGAAACCGCAAGGACTTCGCTTCAAGACGTAATCGTAACAAACATATTATAGATACATATGAATAGCATATCCGGTATGATGAATATTTACAATTAGTTGGTAAACCTATGTACACATTTGGATAGACTTGAGACTACGAGAACTAAAGAGATATCTCTGTAAAAAAACCTCTGCGTATAATATTTGTAAATACACTGGAAATACTAACTAGGATGGTGTCCATTCTTTTAGGTAGGTACTCTACTGATAATATCTCCTTTGTTATTGTTTATACATGAGAATGCAAGCGTATGCTAAGTTTTATATGTATTTGGTATTCACAACGTGAGATTTAAATGCGGCAAATATCCAGACTCTCAAAGGATGAATAAAGCCACGGAAATCGTTCCTTTGAAGAAATTGACAGCCAGGCACCTTCACAGAACTACCGCTGTGTGTTAGTCAACCGTTTATTTTTATTGATGCAGCCTTCCTATGCTGCACAGAGATTCGTATTACTTTCCATCCCAGTACTCTTATACGTGCTTTTCAGGATGTGTTTACCAATTTTAATGAAAATTTCATGCCTAATGACACGTGGAAAAGCAACCTTATGCAAACTCTAATAGAATCCATATTTAATTTAAAGTTGGTAGCTAACCTCAAGAAGTGCCGATTCCAAGTACATTTCCCACAAGTGGTGTACATCTATTTGCATAGTAATGCCTACAGGGCAGCGCAGCGTAGAAGTAGATTGCGAAAAATAGACTACGTTAACAGAATATACTATTCCTCGGGAAACATTTTACGATTTGATTCATAAAATTGTTGGAGGCAAACAAATAATATTTTCCTGCACATCTATCAGCTTAATAAATATACCTAGTACAGTAAAGTTTATTACCCTAGAAATGTCATCGTAAATGCGAAAGAAAAACTCTGAATCCATGATGTAGGTAAAGGTTGTTCAGCTACAGAGAATATTGCTGAACCTATTTAACAATGTTTATTGCATACAATGCAAGCAAAGAAACGGAATCCTTAAAATAAGCCAAAAAGTCATTTATTGCAGTTAGCACCGTTTATTTAGATGGACAACAATGCTGCACTTCTGCAAGGTACACTGTAGTCCACGTCCTTCTCAGTTAAATGTGTTAAACTAAATAGGCCCTCGAATTATTGCAGGAACGCTTTAAGGTTTTCATCAGCAGTAAAATGGAGGAGTGTTGACCCAATAAAGTACTTAGGATTGTCAATAAAATTAGGTTTATATAACCCCCATCAGGTATTATATTTTTACGCCTTTTTGATGATACTGATGATGGAAATGGGATCATTGTTATACACAATAAACTGAAATGAAATAAAACAGAACATTGCCAACTGTGTAACGTGACAGATAATTATTCCTACAACTGTTATGCTCCATCAATAGGTAGTGAACGCTAGGTGATGCATTTTTCTTTCGGAAATAAAACCAAAGAAAATGTAAGAGAACTCTTTCCTAAATTATTTACAAACAGTTTCATATTTGTTTTGCATATTGGAAGTATAGTTGTTTATTATGAAACTGACGATTGATAGAAATGCAACAATCATTAGATTAGGAAATTATAATCCATAAAAATAATAACTTAGTACCAATAATTTTATTTTGGTTGGTAAAAGTATCACTCAGCCTGAAAACTGTAGGACTGGTCCTTACTAACTATCAATAAATCTTGATGAAGGTGTTTTTTATTATTTTGGAGTAAAGTGAGTTGTAGGAAGGATTTTCGGTGTAGGAGCGGACCCTAGTAGAAAAACTGTCTTAATACTTATACTGTGTGTACCATCAATAAACTGGTATAATAATACTGCTTAATAGAGTTTATGTTTAGCTTATTGCTTTTGATAGAGGACCTTTTATTGATGTACTCATATATTGTAGGTGTAGCTATTTATTATATTTATGTGTAGTGCACCATTTTTCTTGATTTGTAAATTGGTATATTCATTCAATTATTCACAATAAAGCATTTAAAGCGTAATTGCATTTAGAAAGTCAGATCATAACATGAGGAGGGATGCAGATGCGAAGGACGATGATTAATACACAGTCCATATTGAAATAAATGATAGTTATAGTGTTTTGTATAGGACCCAGCGCTGGGAAGTTGGGATGGGTTGAGTTAGACTTGAGATCAGACCTTTACTCAGCTCAATTCAATTTATTGCCAGTGTATTTCGTATATTCGTGGTGGCATGGCAAAGGACGCATCCATTAAATTATATGGCAGGTTAAACCTTACGACTATTGTGCCAAGCAATCAATGAATTCAGAAAGTTCAAAATGTTCTTGTACTGCAGATACATTGTCCCTACGCCATATTCGAAGAATGAGGTAATACAAACAATACAATGGGAAACTGTAATACTGAAACGCTGTACATCCAGAGATATTTGCCCATGGTTCTTAACTGTAAGGAATTATGACCACGAAAGATCAGATGATATCTACAAGAAGAGGTACAAAGCAAAAACGACAAAATGCTAAATAAATTAAATTATATATCCTGTTTCTCTTAACATTTTACGACCTGTGCAGCACGAGAAACGGAGAATTTGTAATAGTTGAACACTTTCTAAATTCACTTTCCTGAAGGCTTTACCAATAAAAACAATAGAATTATTTCTATTGTAATAACTCTTTGGGTTCATCACGATTACGCAGATTTCCAAAATGCTTAGAAATTTGAGATACTTAATATGTCATAAAATGTCAAGAGAATATTGCGAAACGGAAAACTATAATCACATTTACTGTCATTGTACTCCATATCTGATTTAGTGCTTTCAAGGTTCAATAGCTACTAAAATTTAGCATTTTTCTATTTAAACGTGCTAAAAAATTCAAAAAGTATGACAAAGCAATAGTTTAGATATTTCTTGATGATTTTGTCATATCGCTGCAATGTATGCTGTGGTTCAACCCAGATTTGAGGAAGATGGAATTTAGCAGGGTCGTAATGTGGCCCTCAATTGTCAATCAGTAGCTAAACGTTGTGTGAAATACGGAGGAGAGAAGGGCTTGGGAGAATATGCAAAGCGGGGACTAAAGATGAATAGAGAGATTGACTCGACATAATCCGTAAGTGTTCTATTATGAAGTGAGTGAGGGGTTCCCCGCGTTAAGTGGAAAGTGAGTGAGGAGGTAACCTGTCCGTTCTCCTTCGTTTTATGATTCTGCCGATGGTTTCCTGTCAATTTTATTGCTCATTAAACTCTGTGCTCGCGTTTACACTGCGTCTCCATGCTCATTCATCAATCAGTCTTTGTTGCTCGAAAGCTATAAAATGGTGACATTATGTGAGGGGCAAGGAAACCTCCGTTTTATGACTTTGGCTTTCGCTCCGAACTTCAGATTGCTTAAACTTAACTATTTAGTGGTTAACTGATTTATTCAAGCAATGACTCTGACAAGTTAGTACTTCTCCAGCTAAGTAATTATCATTAGTGCGCGTACAATTGTCAATATACTCTGATTCCTGCAATAGCCGAACGATGACAGTGAATTCTGCTTCATCTAGTATATCTTAAGTTCGGAATTACATAGAGTACATTTACCTTATGAAAATAAACGTGTATTATGCTATGCAAATTTTGCTTACGAAATATGCGCAGTTAGAAATACGTTGAAAGTGAAACTCTAATTCCATATTTGAGTACAAAAGGTAAGTTACGAGAACGCACTGTATTACGTTGTAGCATTCCATGAAGAATATGCGACTTTGTTGGATAAGGTTGAAGGTTAGCATTGGCAGAAGATATACACCTGCAGCAAAACATTCGATCTCACAAAATATAATCCTTACTCTCTAATTTGCGTTCTAGTAGAAGCGATGTGCAACCCAGAGAAAGGAGTTGCAACGCATTAATCCTCTTATTAAGGTCGTTAGTTGATTCTTTGTCATGAACTAATACTTAGGATGGAATGACGTAAACGTTTGAGCTCTCTGATGGCTTCGGAAGTCTGCATCTTCTGTCTATGCTGAGAAAAAGTCCGGTAATAGAAACTATTATGTTACTTCTTGCTGGCACTATGGATGCCTGTGAAACCTGAACTGAGCTGATGATGGAGTTGCGAGAAGACAGATCTGTAGAGCTGGATAAGTTGTTTTGTCACTGTTATACAAATCAGTCAATTAGTGAAATTGGATCGCTTCATTCTTCACCTATACTTAGTTCCCCGATAGGCATGGTCACGTCAGATAAGCCAAGAAACGGAGATGAAAGTTATTTGAAACTTGGAGCATTTTATCAAACTTTTGTATATATAATTACAATGCACTCTCCATTACTTATCATTAAATCCTGTTGCTTTGATTAAGTAAATGTTATAAAATCTTATTACATAAACGGATTTTATAGTCGTAACTGGATTCTGAGAACTTGTATAAGTTTCGCAGTAGCAATAAAAGGAAAGTGTTTTTCAAAGGATTTGTTATGTAATTGGAGCTTTCGTCGAAAATAAGACTCGGGTTTCTAAACATTTCTGGCTACCTGTAGATACACATACATTTTTAGTATAGAAAATCCACTGTTTATGTAAGAATGATATACATATCGCGATTTTTGGTCGCAGTTCTTGGAAAAGAAGAAAGAAGCAGAAACGATTACCGAAGATGGTATTAGTCATAAGAGAAGCCATTGCTACTTGCTACATGGTTTTGTCAGATACTTCTGAGAGAAGTGGAGATTATGAGTCAAGACATCCAAAGGTTGATGCAGAAGGAAGAGGGAATTGTTAGACAAAGGCTAGAGTCCAAAGTTCACATTAATGTGTTGCACATACCAAACTGAACTCCTTGAGTCTGCCTGTAGAAGCAGAGAGCATAATGTATTATTTATCTTGGGCGATAAAGAAAGAATGACAATGTATTGATTGAGGGCAGAGAGGATGGTTGACTTCAGTGTACCTAAGACTGAAGGATGTTGGAGTACCGCGTGTGTGTGGTGTAAGTGAGAATGACGAGGTTGTGTGTCCAAGTGTGTTGAGCTGAGATGTGGATGAGATGAGCGACTGGAGGAGTGAGCCACTCAGCCTCACTTCAGTCTTTCATCTCTGATGCTCCTCTTTTATGAATGGAGCGACAGGACGGGAGCTGAAGTGAATTTCCGTTCAGTCGATTCCACTTCATTCTGCGATATACAAGATGGATGACCCAAGTTGACTCCAGTCAGTTACTACGGAATGCGCTCCACCAGATAAGAAAACCTCGAGATGCAACTTTTCATTTTCCTCTTCTCAGAAATCCCTCACTGACAATTTCTGTCCTGGAATTTCACCCATCATCCGGTGTCCTTTGCCCAACACTTCATTTTCTGTTACGTCCTCAGGTTATTTGGCTTGGCCTCTTTCTACACCAAATATGTCATTCTATTGTGGTCGTCTCTACATCGGCCCAACACTAATACACTACCAATTCTCTTATCACAACCCACTTGGCTGTGCAGAGCGATGCCACCACTCCACGCTAAACTTTTCTCATTCTTACTTACTTTTTCTATAGCTTAAGTAACATTAGTAACATTGGCTCAGTACTTTGCATCCTCTTTCTTCTACGCAATAATAACTTGGAAAATTACGCAATTTTTAATTGTCAATAGTTTTTAGACATATTTAGAAATCTATCATTTCTGATAATATATAACCACTATATCAGATAAGATCGGTTCATAAATTGTCTTGTTTGCTAAGTAGGTATATTAGAATTTATTGGATAAGTCCACAAAAGAAGTCCAAGAATTAATATATGGAAATCAGTATGGTGAGTACCACAATCACTCACACGTTTAATTTCAGCTGGTCGTGCAGTAAGCTATATTCAATGTTCCTATTCATCATCTAGTAGTGTTGTTCAAAATCAAATGCTGACGTAATTAAATGTTAAACAGATGCTGAATTCCTTTTACGGGATGTCACTTTATGAAGTAAATTTTTAGCAAACCGTTATGTATAGGTATCGTGCATTATAACTAAAAATTCAATGATAATTCTACCTATAAAACACTTTACTAGAAATCTGGGATAGACCAAATTTGAAATTTATCATAAGACGTTACTAAATCATTTACAAAATTACAAACATGTTACTTATTCTATGTTCCTTAGCACTTTGAAAGCATCAATAAAATAGAATGGTGTCTTTAAAATGTAAAGCAACCTAATTTAAAACGGACATTTTACTCTACGCTAAAGAGTAATGAAATAATTCTAAACTAGTCAAACAAAAGATTTAGTATTCATCCTAAGGATATATTACAAAAATAGTATTTACAATGATATATACTGTTGTTTCATATTTATCAACTACCAATGTTTTGTTAACTTTTCCGAAACATAAAGCAGATGAATCAGTCTTTAGTCTAAGAACTCAAACAAAGCGTATCTCCTTGTTTGTGGCAGTAAGATAACCTCAATTGTAAGGTCAAATAGATGTGTTTTATAGTCCTATTACAGTAGCATACTAGCAAAGGACAACTATTTATCTTTTCCTGCACTACTGACCGAGACAGCGTGTACTGCTTGCACACTTGTGTATCATCTCTTCCGGTATATACTCGTGCGTTTATGTACATTAGGTATTTGTTTTTTGAGTAAAATAATATGACGTATGAAAATACTAAGATAACATTTTTGAAAACATTATGCACACACGAGACTAATGATGTCCATGTGCACAAACATAGATTAAATTAATTACTAATCCAGTCATCAAAATAAAAATGCACGTTTGGAATAATTGTGTATCCTGTAGGTCCTTTATGTAATATTGTTGATCTTTTGCTTGATTTTTAACATCTATTCACTGTGGTGAGACAATTTATTTTACAAAACCTTTAGATTTACAAATCCAAATCGGGTAACCTCATCGATGCATTTAGGAGCACAGTAGATATTGCATTATCGGTAGTAAATACTTGCATCTACAATTCCTCTATCCAAAGAAATAATTAATACAATGATTAGTTACGTTTAATTTTACTATGGGAATGTCTATTTTATGGAATAACGGCCAATGTTCCGTCACCCAGCAAATATAATTTAATTCAACTTGAAACGTTACAGTGTGGTTTATTTGGGATTTTCTCATCTTACGGAGTTTATGGATGAATAGGAAAAAAGAGAATTTCAGTGGTTTGGTAGGACAAAGCAGTTTGCGGGTGAATTGTGAAGGTATCGACATTGAAGATATCGAGTAACACAAGCCTTTTACATGGATGATTCGAACTCGATGACCTGCTCTGTGATCTCTCGCTATTCAGTAAGTGCAATGCTAATGTTGGCCTTGTTACTCCGTTCCCTGCCTTATCCACTCGCTGACTTTTGAATCCCACCAGAACTCGATTATCTTCTCCGATTACATTTCATTACATTCCAACTACAGGATCCTTTCTATCTGCACAACGTCACTCTTCCAGCAATCATTCTAGGCAAACGGAAGTACAGAGTACGCAGAGCTGTGAAATCTTAACTCCCTGTGTAGACTCCTGTTATGCTCAATGTCAATCTGTATTGTTTCTAGCAACTTGGGTGCGACCGACCAACATAATCTGAGACAAAGTAATTCTGTTCTAGAAGGGACCTCCCACTCTAATGGAATAGCATTTCATTTTTCTGGTGTCAATCCCCTCGATTCTTTTCAAAAACGCTAAATACAAATGTTTGAGTTTAGTTTGCGCTGATTAGCCGTTGTTCAATAAAAGACGAAGTAATACTTGCAATTTTTTATTAAATAAAGCAAAAAACTGCCAAAGAATTTCCTGCAAAGATGATGACGAAAGGGGATTTATTTACTTTATTGGCTTATTTATTATAGATACGAAATTTTAGCAAATTATAGCGAAAAATACACTAGCTATGTATACTATATGAAAGCAAAATCTACGACTATTGCAACGTGGAATATGTAGATATATAAAATAATTTTGACAAAAGCATGAGAGACTACTGCCTAATTGTTTTAGGCTATTTTGCAATAATGGTAAACAGTTTTTGCTAATTTCAATAGCTTTTATTGTTAGTATTATTAGTACATCTTCTGGTTGTCAAGTTAATAACTTTTGATGGCGTCCTTTGCAATCCATTTAAAAAGAAGTTTCCATAAATTGTGTTTAAGAATAAATTAGTTTTAAGTCGAACCATTAAGTGTGATTACGTTTACAAGTACTCAAACACAGAATAGAATATGCGGAAGAGAAATGAAGTTTCAATGATTCCTGCATTAAAAATTTAAAACCTCATTTACAGTTAAATTTAAAACAATTTCTTGGTTGACTTTCATAAAGAGATACCAATGTTGTAGTGCAATGTAAGTAGTTCTTGGAATTAATTTCATAAAGGTTTCACATTCCTTTAAGGTACTTTTGAACGTATGCATTATTAAAATCGTTACTCTATATGTATATATTTCTATTTGTGCTTAATGTAAATATTTGTGTGTACAGTAGTTCTCAGGAGCAGATCAGAGGTACCTAAATACCTTTCATAGGTATAAAAGTTACGTGCTGATAAGGCGAGCGAATAGTATATCACATCATATCTTCTAAACATCAGATACCGTGTATAATAGCTAGTGTTCCTACCTAAAAGCAATTTATTCCCATGTTACATTACCTCTACTCTTTTCTTTGTTTTGATTTCGCGTGTGTGCAATTTACTTCAAGGCCACTGACTTGAAATTGGGATGACTACCTCCGTATGCAAATGTATCAAATAACAAGGTACGTCTCAATTGGATTGGGAAATATGATTCATATTTTCCTATCAACTGAGATATCACACATAAAATATTTATATATCATCCTTCTCTTCCACTGATTGCTTTTTTAGGTTGCTAAGTTGGTTATAAAACTATCTGTAAAGCGCTTCAATATCTACGCAACAATAATACTTAAAATCACTAAAGTAAATACACAGATGATTTACTGCATAAGGAATACTTATGCAATTATAATTCATTATAAAGCATGCAATCATTATGTTTAGAACCTAAATAAACCCGGATGTTCTTTTGTCAAGGTACTCATTTAAAGGTCTACTCAGCATTTAATATTGAGTCTTGTAATTAAAACGTGTACAAACCCAACTTATATAATACTACAATCTTGAGGAATCCATGAATTTAGAAATAGAAAAAATCAGAAGCTTAAGTCAACTAATAAACTCAGCGCCTGATTTCTATGTCGACGTATTCACAAATAGTAAAAGCATTTCTAAAATCTGACTACCACACCAATCATGCAAGTATGTAATGTAAATACGGTGAGTTATGTAATAATATTATCTGTTTGTGTAGTTAATGTTGTACATTGCTACTACCTATAGATAAGCTTTACGTAAGTGTAACCCTGTTCACATGAACATACTAGAACTATTTCATTGTCTCCATAAGGTATTTGGAGAAGCCGTGTTTTGTGTTTATGTACAACTCAGGTTTCATTGTCGTACACCGAGGACCAGCTCAGTGAGTAATAAAACAGCATAATATTATTATTATGCGTAGGTACTTAAACATAAGTAGGTTAGATTGGGTAAGCATGGATCTGTTGATCCTAATCCGGCTTCCCACTTGGGTGGCTTCTTTTCAGCTTACGGTTAACATACCAATTATATATTTTATCTCCGCCTGTCATAGCATTAACATAACACAAATGCCTTCTTTGCGGCCATAGGAAGATTGTAGCATAATGTAAATCCAACTGTAGGTAAACGATTTGTATTTATTACTTTTGCCTACCTCTAGATTGGTTCGATAGTTTTGTAATGCAAAGTTACCAACGAGGGAAAAGATAAAAACCATTGAATGCGCTATTGGTTTTAAGTCGAGCTACACACATTTATCAACTATGAAATATTATGCAGGATTGTCGATGCATTGGGAATTCTCTCTTGACAGAGTTAATTTTAGATTTGGACTCAGGTGGTTTTTGTAAATAGAAAATAATGCAATAAAGGGAGATCACTGATACTCTAGAAGTATCTTTGCCATCCCGGTAATAAAAATGTCATCTGCAACTATATTAAGCACATAGAATGAAGACTTTAATGTATTTTTTTCATTTTCAAATTAAGCTTCAAGTTGTGAGAGCAGGCCCTAAATTCTGCTCCCTCTACAGAAAGTTTTCTACCGTGACTCACATGAATAAATGATTTAAACTATTTTGATATCTGGATTAAGCTACTACACCAAAAACTAAATAGTGATTACCCAAATTATATGCTATTTCATAGAAGCATCAAGTGACATTGTGAATATAACTTTAGTGTGTTTTAGGAACGAGTTTTCTAAAATACCTAAGAGTGTAAGAAAACATAAGAAAGCGTATTTGTTGGTAAAAGTACCATGATAAAGATTCGTAAAGCCAAATGGAAAACATTCTAGACTATTTACTTAACTGAAACCTCCAAAATGAAATGTGAATAAAGGAAAACCTTGCGTAACCAAAAATGACAGAGTTAAATTGGACGTACTGAGCTATATGTAGCAGTGAAAGTATATTGTCAGTCTATAAGGCAACAATAGCAAATCGATTGGTAGACTGTGACCTTTGTGGATTTGTTTTCTCTATGTATGCAGTCATAAGATAGTGAGTGTGAAATGTATCAAAGTAAAAGAAAGATGCCTGTTGCTCATTGTGGACGACATAGAATGCAGAAGGTAGGAAGTAAGTAGTGCATACCTAGAGCGAGGACCTCGTAGTTCTACAAAGTAGTTTTTGTTTCGTGGCTGGATCTGCTAAAAACTCGCGTATGTTGCCAGACGTGACAAAGTCTGGGCTTTTAACCTTTAGAAAGTCTTTCCGCTGACGAAATCTGGTACACACATATATATTTATATCTAAGGTACTTGTACCTTGGGCCTAATATGTATGTACTCATCAGTTTACATGTGCAGCCTGCTGCATAACATTTACATCTTCTAGAATGAGAGATGCTATATGGAAAGTGCATAGTAGGAGCAATATGGGTGTTGATTCTATTTCCATCCTGCATTATCCTACTCTGCTACACTTAACTCCGTCTGGGTATACGTAACATGCGGTTTTACATTTTATATGTGTCTAGGCATTAATAAGGGAGGGTTGATATAGATACAGATATTTTTACAGTAAGTGCATAGCATAATTGCAGTAGCGTAAGAAGAGTGTGTTTATAAAGTAGAGAGATGTTCTTTGCACTATCCATTTTTCCATTTCACTTATGGTTAAAGAAATGTCCACGTTGTATGTGGAGTATACTACAGTTATATAGAATGTATGAATAAGTAGTATATCCGCCTATAAATATACATACTCATTTATGAGATGAAGGTTCGACTGAGCTAAGAATAGATAAGTG
Source organism: Yoshiicerus persimilis (assembly GCA_020352615.2). Lineage (NCBI taxonomy): Eukaryota > Metazoa > Arthropoda > Collembola > Entomobryomorpha > Tomoceridae > Yoshiicerus > Yoshiicerus persimilis. Next base: position 33,153,461 of record CM060170.1, on the reverse strand, counting down.
AAAAAAATGCAGTCGGCTCGAGCCAAAATGTTCATCTGTCTGCTACATTTAGGGTGTATCTGCATCTGCAGTTGCATTGCAGTATTATTCAAGCAAGTTGGATCGAGTACATTACACATACACTTTACTGATGCACTAGTACATGTAGAGTGCTTTCTACGTACTCATTCTACCGACTGCACTATAGGATGTCTAACTGCCACCAGTTCCTTTCCAGGACTAATTGAATATGCATATTCAGTTCTTCCATTCAGCTATATTGTGTAACAATATTTTAGAATTTGGTCCTGTGAACCGAGACGCAGTGGAAATAAGAAAACATTTCTTTTACTCAGTTATTGTGCACACATAAAAGAATAAATCCATAGTGAGGAACAATGAGCCACAGGAAAATGCAATGGAAAACCTTGGATTTTAAAAGATGCGATCTAGATACATGGATTTAGGAGGCATTGTGTCTGGGACTGGGGCTAGGGTTCAGAAGCCCCTTTAAGATCGAGCCCTGAGCTGGAGGAGAGAAAGAATAGGAAATGAAGTGAATAGAGAAAAAAAGGAAGGGTCGTCTTTCGTTTCGTCTTTGGATTTCAATTGAAAATTCAGGACGAAATGTGCCCTGACCTGGAGGAAAAATAAACAGGAACTGTTTGTTATCACTGAATGCAGAGTAAGGGTTTAGAGTTAACAAGTAAGACAAGGCAAGGCCATGGAGACGGAAAGGAGATCAGCTTGAGACAAGAGACGAGAGAGAAAAGCCCACGAAGGGTGTATTTCTTCAATTGATCTTGACTGGCAAGCCAAGTTGATGGAGTGCTTCCTACTGAAACCAAAGATGAAAATAAGATGGAAGTGTGACAAGAACACCTGGGCTTTCTTCCTTGTACTACTTCTCAGACACTCACATACCCTTCCATGTGAATTTAATCAGATGGTTCAACACGGCCTATGTCGAGCAACACGAGCCCATTCTCTGCCATCACTAACTTAACGCAACAATGCGACATTTGTATCAAAATCCTATTGAGAAAGGCGGACACGACAAAATGTCCCTATCAGATCCTCCCCATATTAAACACCACTAACCTTTATAATCTGATCCCACTGCACTGCACACCAGTCAACGATATCCAATATTTACAGCAAAATAATATGTGCATATCCAGCTACTCGTTGTAAAATCATGACATAATCCATCTGTAACTTTTACTTACCAACTCAGTATTTCATTCAGCAAAATTTAATTAACCTGTACGATAGGAGAAGATTTGACTAAAATTATTTACAGAAAATAGTTTAACTACACATTAAGTATAAATGAAATCTTCATTCAATGAGATCACAAAAGTCTATTTTCCCCCAACAATCACCAGCCCATCACAATAGTTTTCCACGAGTAATATTGCATTTTCCAAATAATACCCTGCTTTAGAAATCATTGCAATTTGCAGAAGCAAAAGGTAACAACAGCATTACTTGAGAGATATTAAATTGATACATTGATTGTTCTAAGCCGATTTGGTATTATGCATATCTGTATGCGTGTTAAAACCGATTGTTATTAGCTGTGTCTTTACACGCTTGGATAAGAATAGGTTTTCTCGATAAATGGGAAAATGATTAAGAAAAATAATTCCGGTAACTGAGCATTGAAGAGTAATCAAGAGCATTTTGTGACGCTTTGTAGTTTGTACCGATAATGTTGGTTAGCGGAATAGAGAGGAATTGCACAAGGTTTGAGACGTTAGTGATTGTGTGACAGGGCAAAGCAGCTGGCTTTTATTACAAGTGATGTGACTCTATTGAATTGCAAGCTTTGTGCATTAGAAGAGACATAGAAGTTGAAGAAGAAGTAGAATGTCTGAGTGCGTAGAAAACAAAACGAGATGAGAGGGATTGAGAGTGGCAAAGAGGTTCACTCACTCACGACAGAGAAATAATAAGAATACCTGAGTGAGCTGATTGTGTGTCAGAAGAGATGGGAGCAGAGCACAAGTTAGGGTTTCGTTTGTGTGGAGAGTCATAAAGGACGAAAAGGAGTCCTTTACAATTTTTGAGGAAAGTCTTCTTGAAAAGAGAAGAATGGGAAATGCATCTCTTCTCTATAACTAATGTTATTCTCATTCCTCCTTTACTCTTTAGCTCCCCATTCATGTCGCCACCAACAAAGGCAATAAATAACAGAAAATAATCATCTCCTTTAGATCTTCCCTTCTCCTCAATGTCCATACTCCGATCTGCACCACTCACTTCTCTCTACTGCCAAATAAAATGTCAAGGCAAACTGTATCGAAATATTATCCCCATTACAACCATTCTGGAGTAGTGTCCCATTCTTACAATTCATCCACCAGTATATAGCTACTAAGTAAATTCTTCCAAATCCTCAGATTTACTATCTTTGATTCTAATCCATTCTGTGATCGTATATTTATCTACTTTATTGGCTTCACAATACAGTTACCAATGAAAATTCGACATTAACTCGTTTAATTGAATTTTTCGTTCCAATACAACTTCTTCGAAAGCTGTATTGTTCTCTCCAAAGTTACATGAGGAATATTTTTGAGAAAATTGGGTTCCTGGAAGCCGGATAATTATTTTCGTTCTCTGAATGTAATTAGGTCCCCTTTTGTAACTTATTTACCATACATTTAATAAGAAATACTATACTTTTTCTTCCATGGAATGATTTTATGCAACCATGTATTACTTTTTCACTTCACTTTATAGTACAGTAAAAAATAAAAATACCCATCTATAAACTGTAATATCAGCATAAAGAGCCCATACAAAAACGTAAGTTCCTAAATTCTAGGACGTCTATGAACACTATTGATCCTAGTAGTTAAATGGGATTAATTTCTATACCAAAAAACGTAAACAATCAGAAAGTATTGGAAATTGCCTTAAGAAAAGTTCAACATATGTTTATTTTTTGTTCGTGCTTTATGCTGCATCTTGTTGAAATTTCATATGTGGCATGTTAGTTGTACCTTAAGGTATTCATCATAATTCTTGGTTAGAGTGTTGCAATTACAGTGATGTACTTATTGTAATTTGAGTATTCCAGTTAAAAAATGAAGTTGGAGAAAGGATCATTTAACATTTAAAATATCAGGATCCCAGTCTCTCAGTAATCTCAAAATCACCCACAGGTCATCATATTAACCGCATCACATTTTCAGTTGTGAGTCAATTGTGTGTTGATCTCCCTTAAATACTTTTATACTTGTGTAACAATACTGCTCTGCGATTCATACCCTGTGTTTGCTCATTTGGTTACCCATTCACTTTTAATATTGTTACTTAAGTGCTTACACCTCTTTTTTCATATACATAATTGTATGACGCAGGTACTATTCCGGATTCAACTCTATTTTAAAACTCAGCTTGTATTTTAAACTGCCTTTAGCACAAAAGAAGTATGTAATTGTACTATTCCCCTACTCTATGAACTATTCTCAGCAGTGGATAACTAGAAGGCTTAAATGGTGGCCTTAACAGGTTTCTCCTATTATATTTACCTCGATTCTTTATTTGAAACATTCAAATGTTACTGAAGGACTGCCTCTTTATACATAGTCCTCCGTAATCCGTAAGCTGTAGTAACAAACAAACATAACAAACTCTGCAGATTTTTCTTAGCCACTCATCATGAATTTATTGGCACAAAATTAGGAGTAACACATTCAATTTATTTTTGTTGCATGATTCTTGTTACAATTAAAGAATGAATTATTGCTGCTTCTTTTAATAAAACGTTATTAGTTGCTTATAGGTACAGTATTGCAATTCTGAAGGATGTGAATTTTCCGTGATGTGCAACTATTGAAAGTGTGGATTTAAGGTTACAGGAAATTTTTAGTTTCGATCCAAGTTAAAGACAATAACATTAACTATTAAGAAGAATGAGCCTAATGCCCTTACAACTTTCAGTTGAGCAGAACTAACTAGGTACATAACGAATTAGCACTAGAATTGCATGTACATATGTTTTAATTATTCAAAAGTGAGTTTCGTGTATGAGACATAAGGGGTAATCAGCATTCAATGAGACCCTTGGTCAATTCACTAACTTGCATTTGGTTGTTAAGTATAGCAACCAGTAATTAACGCACATTACATTTAAAAGCTGTGCCGCATTCATCCAAACTGTTACGGTTGCTCTGTTCCTGTTTCTCCATATGTCTACCACAGATTGTTTATTGCTTGCACAGGTCCGGAAATGCAAAAAATTCTGCAGCTGTATATAATTTGAAAGGTTTTGCAGATAAGAAAAGGAGATTGTGTTGGAATCATCAGTTAATTAAGGAGTATGTCTAGGTCACTAGTCACTTGTAAGGAGGGATAGCGACTTCTACTTTTTATTAGCACACAAATTTTTAGAAACTTGGAATTCTTGTGAAGGGAGAAGACAAATGGGGAGAATTAAATTAGAATTTCTTGGAAGCAATCATATCTTCATTGCAATAATAATAAATGAGCGAAACCCGTAACGCTAGACATGGTAGCATATGTTATACAGTATGTTTTCAGTCATGCTGCTTACCAATGCAATGGAATGAAATTCCCTATAACTGTCCGTAATTTGGATATGCATGAAAGCAATTGTATATAAGAGCCGTGTTTCGCTTTGTATCACTATGATTTCAGGTCTGTCTGATCAATCTCTATTTCAAGGAATACAGTCTACGATTTCCGTGGAACTTGGGACCAAAATACTACTCTATGCATGTCTGCATAAGGTAGACGAGACATAGCATACCGCAAATCAAATGATATCATTATACATGAAACTACACACTATATGTAAACCACCAGAGAGTAGAAAGCGTTGAAGGTCAGAAAAAAGCAACGAACGAGACGGCCGAATCTATTCCCTTTTCCATTGCATAACAATAAAGAAAAGTCGGCATGAGAAGAAAACAGTGTAATGCACTGTGATATAATGAAAGACAGAGGTGAAGGGACACCTGGCAGTCGGGAAGTCCTACCTTGTCTTATCTTCTCCTACCTTCACACTCACGGTTATTTCTATCCGTTATATGCAACTACGCATCTGTATTCATAATTCTATGGCCACTTACTACCTGTGCTTCCCAAATATACCTATTAGTACAAATAAGTACATTGGTACGTTGTAGATACCTTTATGTGTCCATGTGTACTCACTATAGGTGGAAAAACTGAATTAGAGGGATATTCTGTAAAAATGGGTTTACATATATACAGTAGTATAGTAAACACATATCTGATAAACGGAGTCCTATTCTGTATGCGTTTGAATTGGAAAAGAAGAGTTAAAGAAATAATAATGGTAGTCTGGCCATATACTTAGTTGGTGAGGGAAGAGAAATAAAAGTGTTTGTAGTTAGTGCATGCAATGGATTGTGTTACAATAGTAAGTCCAACCAAAGTCGAAGATATTAAGGAGTTTTGCTGCACGCGACACGATCTTTCCATCTTATGCTCGTTTCTTTCTTTTCAATGCTCATTGTTATGGCATTAAAATTGGGAGCCCATGGGATTGTCAGGGTGGAAGATCTCATTGTCAGTTAAGTTAAAACCAGAGGAGCGCAATTGAACAAGAATCAAAGCAGACCAGATGTTTCAGAGATGCACTTACAAATCCATGTACATCACAGCAGACGTCAAGGCATTATGTTCCCAATCTTCCATTATTATATATACTCCTTCTCCGTCACACATTCACTGCACTTACACATGTAGAAATGACGAATTCCCTATTATGCAATTTATTGTAAGAGAATGCTCCACGTACACTCAAATCCTAATACCGAACAAACTTATGAGATCCACAGTTGTGTACAATAATGCGGCAACCTTTACAACATTAAGTAATGTGATTTATATAAGAAAACACAATTGTACACTTAATTTACGATAACAGGAGCAATGATTTATTTCTACCAAATTTACTAGAACATTTAATATGGCCATTGCGCCTTTTGACATTCTTACATACATTATGCTGAAAAATGTACTCTTAGTACAAAGCCAAATATAAGAGTAGAGCGATGTTAAAAATACACATGCCTGAATTCAAATTCCTTACCAGGAATTTCTTTTATCCAGGTTTTAGAAATCTCTAGACAGGAAAAATATTTAGTTCACATAACGTTTATTCCCTTTTCCTCTCTGTATTACAAAACAATCTACCGACATCCCTATTACATTGGAAATGTGTCTTTAAAGAAACATTTTTGAAATGGGATATCTCATACAAAATTTTCTATTCCTATAAATCCCAAAAATTATTCCTTTATCAGAAATTTTAATTTATTTTCCTTTGACGGATGTTCATTTTTGGAAAAAGTAATAAATATTGCAAAATTAAATCACACTTAGAATGACATTTCTAAGCATCCACACTTTCTATTTAATTGTAACACATTTAAATATTTAAAAATATTGTATTACTCTTTGCTACTTCTACCGTTAAAGGACGTAACACCAATGTACATTCATCACATTTAGGGGTTTTCATATGAAATATTGTGTGCTCTTCACCCTGAAAAGGACCACCTGTCTTATATAAGTACTACTTACACTGAAAAGTGTACACTGTGATAAACATAGTAGGAGTGGTGTATTTCAGTGAATCTCTGGAGTAATGCAATGGTGTGTTGTTCACTGGTCTTTCACTTTGCGTATCTAGCAGATGACGCAAGAAAATCAGGGGGTTGGATGCAAAGCTAAGAAAGCACGAAATGAAGGAAATAGAATGACGAAGGAATAAGTACAATGAGAAAATGCAGGTAAGCACATACATCACAAAATGGAAATAAATACGTGCATTATTAAAATCTCCTAAATTGTTTCTTTCTTGAATAGATCCATAAAAGTGGGACATTTGATGTGTGCCACGGGCTGAGGAGGTCGTTTGCCATGAGGTTCGCTTCACGTTTCCAGCAGATGATCTTCAATCTCCCGTTCTTAGCAGTCTACACCTACAACTTGTCTGGCGATGGGTACAAATGTAACTCTGCCCTGCCTCCACACTACCACTCCAATATACTGAAATATAAAGTGAAACTACAAAATAACAATGCTCATTATATCATAATCATCATTTATACTTCATCGTTATTGCCCTGACTTGACGCAAACCTTTTCTCCACAAAAATACACAGAGTTAAGTAAGTAACGATCATAATATTAGTATAGAAAACAAGTAGGGGAACTAAAAATCTACAGACGGAGAACCCTCCTCCACATGTTCTCTATTATTTCAGTTATATACCTACTGATAAGTTTATTCCGAGGGCTTACGCATCAACAAAGATTACAAAAGTCTCATAGCATACTATAATGTAACTTCATAAAACACAAATTATCATCTCTTTCAGTACCAGTCTTAATAAAAACCAATTTACGCTAGATTTACCTTCCAGCTCTCCAGTTTACGCTTATTGTTAGTATAAATACGTTAAATCCTTTACAGCACGGATTATTTGTATGTTCGCAATTACCACAATAGGGTGTACTTCATTTCGGTATAAACTGTTGTACTTTTGAAAGTTCTAACTCACCGAGCAGACCATTGTAATTATAACTAGTAGTGCTGTATTGGTGTTGTGAGGGTTACATAAATAAACTAAGGATAAGCGTAGATGTACCACCTGTTTGTCTCTTCTCCTGACGTACCTAGTTATCTTTACTCTTTTTTAATTCGGTTGAGGTAATAGCTACACGGCCAACAGCGTAATATTGAAAAAAACTAATCCAAAGATGTATGCCGTGCTATGCATCCTATCTACGATTGAAGGTAAAATAAATCGTAACAGCAGTGCAGCGCTCCAGTGTATTGTATAATACAGTAGCGTGTGTACGAATGTACAGTTTAGTTATTATATGTACTAACTTAACCATGAGTCATTACTATCATCTGAATTTCTGTTGTTTTATTATTGCTTTCTCACTAATAGTGCAGTAGCCTTTGTGGTAGTATTTGTGTAAGCAATACAGAAGGCCTCAAATAGTTACTAGTTGACGAGATCCAGTCCACACGTCATAGCCGTACGGATCATTCAGGCAGAACGTTCAATTTACAAATATTACTAACCGCCAAGCACTCCAATTTCAGAACGTGTTATAATTTTCTTATTGTTTATAGCTTTAACGTTATGGACAATTTTAAAAATGTTGGCATTTACTCTGGAATATAATAGAAAAATATTCTGTTAATTTACCGGTTTTAAATCAGTGAAACTAGTATCTATTGGTATATTTACTGCTACTTGAGTTTTTGCATAACAAGTTGCAAGCAATTATTGTCCTCTGTTGGAAACCAGAGTGTACTTCTGAATATCGTTTGTCAATCAATACATTACAATTACAATACCAAAAAATTATTCAAATTTCGATAAATGAAATGAAGAAGTAAAGTAAGACAGTCGGCCTAGAAAATTTGTGGTCCACCATTTGGACTAGCTAAATGAACTGGTGGATATTCGACATACTTACCACAGCGCTTGTACTCTTGGTATTCGTAGACTCACCAAAACCCCAGTTCTGTTACCTGTCTTATAATCACCATTGCATAGATCAAGAGAAGACCAAGCACGTCCGACATAAAATAAACTCAATTTCATTGTAAAGCAACACGTAAATTAACTGGCCACGAGTTTAGGTTGGCGTACTTACTCATACTCATAGTACTACAAGATTGTCTGTCCAAATACAGTTTCACCTTCATTTGTGTTACTGAGTCTCAATTTCTATTATGAACTTCACCAACTGTATACTTAACACATGTACCCTTGCATTTTCTTTTATGGTTAAATATCATACTTACAACAATATGCTTCCGACAAGCTTCAAACAGCTTTCTTAACTTCTTTCATTTACTGTAACATAGAAACGTAACTTCGTGTGACTGTTATATAACTGACTGGCACACTTCTTTCCTTTTTGTAAGCTACACCGTATAATTACTTATTTTAATAATATCTGACGTGCAGAAAACATAAGGTTTTGAGAAATATTGTTTTCCCACAAAAAGTAAAATTGCTTTGTATTCCTTGCATGATTTCACTTAAAGTTCTTGATAACAGAGAATATGTATGATGGGTAGAAGGTAGGTTTGTATTATGATGACAATGCAAAACTACAATAATTACTTACTGAACGTATGTTCGCCTGCAGAACTGCTACGCATTGTGCGTATACACGTGCCTGTAAACCATAACCAATTTCATTGCAATATTGAAGTAATTTATTTTTTAATTCTACATGTGGTGGGCAGGCCACTTACTTGGCAGAATACTAACTATGACCTGTTAGCTTGATGTTAAAAGTTGTCCATGTCAACTTACTACTCTAAATGATTACTGAAGCTTTGAAAAAATAATTTTCGATACGATAGTTATTGATACACAGAGTTTATTAGCATTTAGTATTCTTAAAGTGAATACAGCATAATTTATACCCTATAATAGTTATTGTGTTTAGCATACAGAAATTAACCTGTGTAGTTTTACCTTGTAATCAATTTTAGCATCTATTTTTCTGTTTTGTTAACAGAAATCTTGCACTTCAACGGCAGTTATATTGATGATTTACTTTAAAATATTTCGTACGATAAAGTAATTTCATGGTTAATTTTCACCAAAAAGCAGTAAGAAGTAAATACGGAAACGTTGGTAGCGCTTGTGTTTTTGGGCCGATATTCTTTGTTCTTTGGTTAATATTATTTGTTACGAAAAGAGCATGGGGTACCTATTCAGCACATGCTCATCCTTACTGTAGACTTACACGTGGCGGTGATTACCGATGTAAGTGCAAACGGAGAAAAAGAATTGCTGCGTGGGGACAGTTTGCGAAATAAATAATTATTATTAAACTAACAATTTTGTCTTTGTTGTTTGTTTTGTGAATTAATAAAGCGGAACAGGCAGATGCTAGCCGCAGACGTGGTTCGGTCCATAAATGACTAACTATGTAGGACGCATTGTGGGCACGCGAACCAAATTACCACGCGCCACGCAATGTACAAGTTCCTATCACTGTTCACTAGTGTGTGGTGCAGTTTCCTAATGCTTTGGCAATACAATTACAATTGTACGCAAATGGAAGTTTTACTTATTGAATATTCCTTAAGACTTTACATTAATTTCCAGATCTAGTAAATCATACTGGAAACACATTTTATGAGATTTCGTTTTGGAAAGCATTAAGATTAAAGTCTTTGCTATGGAAAGTGTATCAGTGCATTTTTAGTATAGAAAGTATTTCAGTTCACCTTTTGCAGGGGCAATTTAATTTCTGTTTAAATTCCTTAATGATTTTATTACTGATGATAAGTAAGGCGTTATTTAAAAGTTGTCTATAAAATTGAGCCTTTAAGAAGACACAGTTCAGTAAATTAATTTCTGCAGCAGTAATAAAAACCAAAAATGGTAATTTGGAGAATCTTTTATAATTCCTTATATAAAAAGGTGTACTTATTTTTAGTGTCGGTATTTTTATGTAGAGCAAGCACACAATATGGTAATATACTGGGAGCATTAATGACAAAGAAAATGGATATCCCTTCGCACAGAATTTAGTAGAGTGTGGAACAGTAAGTGGCTACAGATGCAGTTTGGGTAATTGGAAGAAATCCAAAAATGAAGAACATTGTACCATGAAGCGAGCCTTGTGCCGGAAACCGATTGAAACTAGAAATAACTAGTAATATAAAAGTCTAGGAAATGAGTTTGCCTTAAGAAAGCACTTGTAGCCATTTAGTGCAAAATGCACAGAAGGGATTTCCAGAGTTTTGCATCAGGACCAACCTCAACGAATTCTCTTTTAGCCTTCACTTCGCTTTTACATCTTACTAATGCAACCATCCACCAGCTAATTCCCAAACATCGATTTTCTCACTAATAGTGAGCAGCAATTCTTTTCTCCACATGTTGTCTACAAATGCCTACTTAATCATCTATGCGTAATTTCACTTTTCCATCGTATATTTCATCTGTCTTCAATGTGAGTGGAGACGTCATTTCAATTATATAGCTATTGCATAAACTAGAAACTGGATTTTAAAATGTGTGTTTCAATTCTAAATATATACGCGGTTCACAAGTTTTAGAAGTGACGTGTTTGGCGGCTAAGGCTGATGGAAACGCTGCTTGAGCATAGCCTCAATCCCTCAATTAGAATTGAAATGAGGACATTCCTACTAACTTTACTCATGTCGGAGAGAGTATCGTATAGCGGTCTACCAGTGAAATTGCAACCGAACATAAACATTCACTTCTCTTTCCCAGCATTGCAAACCTTGCTCAATTCCAAAATTCTACTCAACTTTATCTGCACTTGTTCGTAAAAGAAAACCTTAAACGTGCATCTTCTGAAGAAAGTCATTTGGGTACCAATGCATTTGGAGGTAGTCTATCAACAGCATTTTATAGGTTAGATAAAATGCATAGAGAGATCGGACCGTTTCGTTTCATTCGATTTTCCCTGAATAACGAAAAGGTTTTAATTTGAAACAACGAAAACATTGAAAACGAAACTATTTTTAAATAAACGGAATTCAAAAATGTGGTTTATTTCATTTCAGTGGCAATAGTATAATTCAAATACACACTGTTTGTTCCGCTATTCTGTATCAATTGTAAGCATACAAATAATTTTTGCTAGTGTATTGTATGACTGAAGGGGGTAATTCCTGCATGGATTAGGTCAACGATTCAATATGTTGGCACCCTTCAGGACTTTGAATATCAGCCATATAAACCGTGCAGCAACAATGTCGCAAAGTGGCCGAAGATAGTACCGGAAAGTTTGATCATCGTTTAACTAATATTTGGCTATTGAGTATCGGTTATGTAATTGTCCGTCTCCGGAAACTGACTCAATGACTGTAGGGTACCTTCTGACTGACTGTAGAATACTGCCTTACTGTCTGTGAGGTTGACGTTTTTGATTTTTTATTCCGGTGTCAATGGACAGAAAGTGCTCTTCATCGAACTTGGGCAAGCGATTTCATAGCTATTATTAAAAAATGACCGAATTATTTCATGCGTTATTGACTTATACAGTAATTTCGATAATTAACTCACAGACAGACAGACAAACTAAAAGTATAAAGCGACGTTGTCCGCTAATAATTTGATACTTGAAATTAATACCTAGCCAGAAAGAGCAATTCCTGGAATGCTGTGAAGAATTTAATAATAAAGATACTATTAAATATAATTAAAAAGATGTTAACTCTAAATTCTGTCAATGTCAGCAAAAATAGAATCAAAATGATTCTCATTGCCTTCATTTTAATTAAAATAAATGACATTTTAGGGTAATTATCACAAAAATGCACAATTTTAGGGTAGTCTTTTAATAACTTCCAATTTGATCATTAAATGGCCAAAAGGACATTGATATCCTGATACCCAAAACGTAGCTACAATATCATTAGAGTGATTGACGTAAGTAAGATATTTATTCTGTACTTCTTCATTCTCTTCATTTTTAGTGACGTAGAATTAATAAAAATATTCGGCAATTGGAATGCAGTTTTGAAAATAATGATAAATAAAACCAATATAAGAAGTGCTAATTTGATATCATGGCTTTATCAACCAAGAGGCACTTTTAATTATTGTTGCTGTTTAACTTTGAATTGTACATCATTAAGAGTTTCATTACTTTAGTTGTTTTCTTATTGTCATATTATTATTTCTTTGAATCTTTGAAGTACTAAATAAAAGTATTGCATTCCTCAAAAGTATTTTTTGGTTAGCGACACAAATAATTTGATTTATACGCAGTGGAAGATAAGGAATCTCATTTGGGCATGGGTGCTCATAATTGCATCTCTGCATGTAGGTTGTACAACTGACAGTCACATTCCATAAAAGCCTGGGTTGACTGTTTTACGCAGCAACAACGTTGTTGGGAGAGTTTGATTGCTCGTGGTGGTAAACGTATGCGACGAACATAATTTAAAACATGATATTTTATCCATATGATAGAAGCCATTAGTGGCCGCAAATAAGTAGAAAGTCGACGGAGGAAGGTATTATTAAGGACGTGAATACAAAGAGTAGATTAGACGGGACATGTGAGAAGTGTGGTGTGACTCATATTCATAAATGGCGTCCCAGCAGTAAATGATAAAGTGAAGGCATGTGATAAGACACACTTCTGTGGCATTCAGTGGACAGAAACGAAGAAATCGTAGGAAAGACGCAGTCATAAATATAAAGTCTGAAATAATAGCTTGCGTACGACCGACAACATGAGAAATAAAAGCGTGCAGTAAAGCCTTGAGTACACCTGGCCTGCTGGTATCTTGTGTCCTAGCACGTGCTCTCATCTCATCAAAACAGAAATCGAGAGAAGAAGAAAAGAACCGTTCAAGTTTAAAGAGTTGGACAAAAAGTGTAAATATCCACATTGACTCAAGGAAAACAAAGGCAGTTGTGGAATAACAGAGAGAGACAAGTACAAGGTACACTAATCCTTGTTCTACCAGTTACATGCAACTATATTTTCCATCACGTAATGTACTACAGATGAGTATAACCTGCAGCAGGTATATTTAATGAACTTCTTACCTGACTATTTCCATTGTACTGCATTATATTAAGAATATATCAGGCAATAAATGCATCCAGGATCATAAAAGGTAAGAGAATCAGTTTGTTTTTCTGCCTGCCGATGTAACCAAGATAAAAAGGTGGTAAGCACATGGCAAACAATGCTACTCAACTTCTATATAAGACAATTCCAGATTCCATCAAGCCTGACATTACTTAGATTAGATCAAAATCCAAGATCTTCACTATTTTCACTTGCAATGCTACACATGTAACATTACCTCTGTATACCTCTATTTATTTTACTACAGTAGTCATCTTACCATTAGTACAATCCTCACCTATATCGCTTTGGTATAGAAAAGTCCTGTTTACAATTCAGTTTAAAGCTGCACAAAGAGGAATCTAGCATAGAGCACTCATCAAACCCCGTAGACAGATTCTTTGTAATTTCGTTGCAGACATCAACAGTGCAGAATGAGATTACACAAGTACATAATAGTGCACTTTGACGTCTTTTACCTTTGTGATGGTTTAGAAAGACAGAAATGAATATTAGAGCAAGTCGGAGTCTGTCTCAGACAAACAGAATAGAGTTGGTGTGGCAGGGAACAAAACACCTGGACATCTGCTCCTTTACACTTCTCTCCTTCATGCTCCTTCCACTAATGTATTCTTCTGCCAGACAGGTTAAGATTTCGTCCTTGTACCTGGTCTGGGTTGCTTGGGTGAACTCTAAGTAAAGTACTACTACGTCGTGAGGGGAACCAGTGGGTAAATAGTCCGTGTTTGTAGTTCGTTGCAACTCTCCTTGCTCATGTCTTCCCCCGGGTACAGATTCCTCCACAAAGCCTGTTAGTACCGATGCAACTTTTCAGAACCAACCGTTGCCTTATTCATTTTCTAAAATACTCTTACACGACTTCCACAACTGCTCTTTCATGCGTTAGCTATGCTTTAATTTCGTCTCAAGTGAATACAAATCTCTGACTTCACCTTTACTGCGCCCTATACTTTTATTCACTTCGCATCAAAACCAAAGAATGAGGAAAAACCTAACTGAGAAACTAGCCACGCTTCGTTTCACTCACGTGCCTCTAATATCCAAATCACAAACGACATTTCCATTACAAACAGATCATATATTCACATACCTATTAAATAATACAAGTAACACCTAAGGTAAATAATACATAATACAAGACACTATCTTGATACATAACCAAGCACACAGATTATAGAATTCTGGTAGTACTTTTTGATGTACTAACCTATCCAATGCATTCAACTCAACGGCTTTCTTTGCCCTCTCAATCTTTTGTTATTATTACCCATTTGATAGGTTGTGCTTTCGCTCTTTGGCAATTTCATCCGTTACAAGGTTTCACGAAACGAAAAGGAAAAGTGTGTAGAGGAGAGTCTGCTTTTGGCGTGGCCTGCACACACGATTTTCCGTGAAAATGAAAAATCTATCAGGAAGACTAATAAAAATCTGCAAAATTCGTGATTTCGACGCCGCACATAAAATATTTATATTTTTTATTAGAGTGTATTATAATAGTAGCATTAGATGCGTTGTGGTGTAGTCTACATTTGAATCAGTACTTTTATTTTTAACTACAGGTTACTTCTACAAAGATATTTCAGTACCAAAGTATGTTTCACATAAAAAGATAAGAAATTGCATTATTTTTGGCCCAAATGGCATTTTCTATTGGTACTATATTTATTTGGCGAATAAAATAAAATTTAGTTGGGTTTAAGGAACTAATGCGGTAGAATGTTGGGGTGACCAAAAGGAAAAGACATTGTCATTGTATTAGTGGGAGGATATAAAGGAAGAGCTGTTTTATTAGATATTTATGTAAAGAGACTAGTAGTAGACGGGAGGCACACTTTGCAGGTTTGTTTCTGTCTACATGATGTAAAATGTTGTGTATGTATGTGAATTGTGTTCAGAATCAGTTAGGTTTGTTGATACCTCGAAATAAAATGGCTTTCTCAGGTTTACTTGACTTGGTTGGCTTATATTAGTATTGGTGTGGTTTTCGTGTAAGTGTGGTTGTACATTCACACAGTTCGTTTCGGTTTGGATATTTTCGTTTCACCAGACTATAAAACAGTTTGCTAGACAAACATATACATACATATAGGAATAATATGTTTCCTAAATGTAACAAACTGAACTGTTTCTCTCGTACACTCGCACGTTCCCTATCACTGTTGACAAATTCAACACGAGGCCAAATCCTCCCCTCCGAAAACAGTTTCCTCGTTTACTTACAGGCAAGAAGTACATAATGGTAAGTAAGTAGGTAGAGGTAGATGTGTTTCTCTAATGCTACTTACCATTACTCCTACCGCTATGCTACTTACATGAGCAACATAAATATCAAGGCACATATGTCTGTCCTCTCTCTATCTCCATCTCCTCCAACCTCTACTCCACATTCGATAGTGCTAATACCTACACACTGCCTCTATAATGCACTTCTGTCTCTGCACACACAAACCGAATTCTATATCACTCCCCGCAGTCAACTATAGCCACACAGGAGTACATTAGTGCAGCAATTTCTAAATCTAACACTATGCATACACAAAGCATTCACTGAAACTTAAGTTTTTACTTTTCCACTGTTTCCCTAACTCTGGTATTTCTCTATGCGTGTCTCAAATAACCGAAATATTATAAATCCAGACAGCTAAATGGAAGGGTGTCTAGTGTCTGCTCTGAGTCAAATGTTTTACTTAACTCTAGTAGCTCTGTATTCTAAGGGTAAGACAAACTGCCTTGTCTCTGCCATTCCGCTTACAGATCAAAAGAAATCTGTAATAAGTTTTCCTTCAATCTCAAGTTTATTGCCAACGCGATATAAAATGGAAGGCATTGGTTATTTCCCTGATAAATAAACTCATCTATGTACGTGCTTGTTAGAAATTAGACAAAGGATTTCTACTGATGCTACAAGTAAAAATTGTGGATAATCTCCTATCATCAGTGTTGAAAAGAAATCACGTAATCTAGTACAGAACATATCGCATAATAAATAGCTGGGAACTTATAAAAGAAAACGAGTCTGAAAAAAGCTCAATTAAATTGATTCATTAACACCCACGTTTATCTAGGCTTCTTTAATGAAACTACCTTGTGGGTATATAAGTTAAGTAGAGCGAAAAAGTTCAGCTCCGTCTTAGCAAATGTAGCACATCACATCATAAGGTTCCCAGATACCATGAAAGAACGGAGAAACTGTAAACACGTCAACATTCCTCAGTCAACCGGAAAGAAATGAAGTAATTATAATTTGCTAGCTCTCAAAGACGAACAAAAACAAGAAACGACCGAGAAATGCAGTGCAGTTCTAATGAGGACTCTAATTATATTCTACAACAGCCGCTGTATACACCAATTCAATCGTTCGAGTTGCAGATGGATGGTTAACTTCTAATTGTTAATTATAGCATAAAGATATACACCATTATGCATCAAAGCAATTCCTCTTTTACAAAAACACAAATACAAAAATAGAAGGCATTAAGGAACAATTAGGTAACTATTATAACAAATTAATGACTTTGTAATTGTTTCTGAGCACGTTGGATCGAAATTCTATTAAGAGGTACAAAAGGAAAACATGTTATCCTATTTTCAAAACAATCTTACGGAATACTTTTTGTACATACACCGTGCAAGTATTTGAAAACGGGAACATAGCACATGGTTTTAATTAAGAGGTAAAACAATGTACTTCCTTGCTAAAAACAAGTTGATCATAATTGTAATAAATTTTTTATCGTCATTAGTTCACATGTTGAAATAAAGGCGCATTGAAAAGAAAGCTTTGTATGTAAGTCTGCGTGCCTAGAACACTGACTGAGTGGGAGGTTTAGGGTTTCACGAAATGTGGAATGAATTGACGCGTGGGTTGATGATGCTGTAAGGAAGAAGATCGTGAAAAATCAAGCCGGTTGAGTTAGGGAGTATGGAAAGTACTTTGTGCATAAAATATTGCCATTGCTTAAGTATGCAGTAATTACATAATAATCATTGAGCATTCACTACAAAGGGTTATGCAAATTGCGTTCTATATGTGTTGTGTTGTGTAGGAGGGAAATACATAAGCCAATAGGACGCTTGGCACGTCTGACGGAATAAATATTCTAGGAGTTTTGCTTAATCTTTGAATAGACAATTTTCATTCATCTTGAGAAGTAGTTGCAACAAATGAAGCATTTGGCAAATTTTATTCCAGTTTGACGGATGAATTAAATTACTGAAATTGATAATAATGGTTAAGGCTTTCAGACATCTTTCCATATTTATTATGTGTAACACGTTTGGTTTTCAGTTGCAAACCGATTTACTGACTGTGACAACACGGAAACTGTAAGAATGAAATTCTGTATCTATTATTAGACAGTTTGTCTACTTATTGTCTGAATGCTGCAATTTATTTACTATGGGATGGTAATGTATTGCTTACAAATATTCCATGAGCTTGGTGGTCATTTGGAAACAGATGTGCAAGATGAGATGACCCTTTCCCATGAATACAATACTTTCTACACTAAAACAATCTTCGGAACCCCGGACATTAGTATCGACTGAAATATCTAAATCTGTATTGAAATCTCTTGTCCAGTCCAGCTGCATTTCAACTTCACTCACTAGAAATGCAGAAGGAGAGCAATAACCATAGACACGACAGCGATAACACACTCTGCCAGCTTCAGCAGCATATGAAGAAAGACGCACATTAGGATTATAAGGCAGTACAGTAAAAGTGTAACTTTTGAAATTCTTGGCGTACATTGGAATTAGATTGGTTTTGTGGCTATGGAATGGTTTATTGTGTCGTTCCCTTTGAATGGCTAACGAGTTCACTCCTCCAATGATTAGAGCGTCACCAATCTGCCGATCGTTTGTTTGACTGCTTTCCAGTGTCATAATGACGGCTTTGACGAAATTATTTGACAAGTAATGGCAATCGTGGATTTGGAGTTCCTAAACTGGATACGGTAATGGTTGGTTGTTGTGGGCTTAGGGAATTCCGCTTCACTTGTAATTTTTCACTTGCCCTTTCGCTCCTCCATGAATTGTGCATTTGAAAGTGAGTGAGAGAAAATTATTAGAGTGACGACATGTGGACACAGTTGTGTCAATGCTACTCTCAACTCCTGACCCAGACTTCTATCATTTTCCTCAATATCGACTGCCTACACATTATGACTCTGCTGACGTAAGACTTTTGAGTTTATTTAACGCCAGTTTTCCTTCCGTCTAGCCATGATATTATAGCTCAAACGAGTTTCCTTTGATTTATCACCCAGTCTTACGGGCACTGGGTCGTCGTTTACATTTCTAACGATATTGCAGTGCAAGTAATCGGTTTATGTCACGAGGTCAATATTCACCATCCACTATAAACATAAATGAAAATCCTCTTTATTTTTAAAAACCATAAAGCTTGCTCATACTCATTTTTTACGGTACATACTGCATCAGGATTTATTTAATGTTTCCTGTTCAGCTAATCGTAAGAAAGAATAGTTTCAACCTAAATTTTATGATATGACCAACTTCAGCAATAGTTTTGGAAGATTATCACAATATGAAATATTACTGTTTACCATTTATTTTTAAAGTGAGTCATTTATTTTACAAAATGACTCATGAAAAACTGTAGCAAATTCATTGTTAATGTAATAAGTCAGAGCTCTGAGTCACATCCTCTTCGGCTACAAAAGCATGCAGGGCAATCAATGCATTTATATTAAGAGGAAGAACTTGCAGAGATTTTCGTAAAAAATTATTTATCTTTATGAGGTAGAATTGTACTCCGAGTACAACTCATAGCGCTACATATAAGGACTTGAGAAGATTTTTGTCTTGAGTCACAATATCGAAACTGAGTATTTTATTCTTGACTAAAGAAGTATTGAAACCTCCTTTGAAAATGGGAAGTGTAAAGGTTTGTGAACCCGACTCATCTTTAGAGTCATTTTCAGCAATTTTAGTAGTGAAGTGACAGTGGAGTGCCATCAAAACCACTGATAAAAGAATTTAAAAGAAAACTGAATGCTTTTACCGACAGGAGGTTGATTCTACAGATAAACTCAACTTTCAAACAGATTGAGAGGGAAGTACATTCTAGCACATAAAAGAGAGCTTCACTTTTATAGGTACTTCTGACTAAAGGAGTGCAATGAGCAGAAGAGCGGAGAGGAAGATTTTGACATTTAGCTCTTCAGCGAACATAGCGGAAGAAAATCTAAAAATTGCTACTGTCAGTTTATACGAAGGAAAAGACACTGTCATTGTACGTATTAAAATATTTGCAAAGAACACTTCGTAAAAAGATAATGCATGTATGTATTATAAAATAGCTTTTAGTTATGACACTTTTCATAGTATGTTTTAGAATGAATACTGTGTTCGTAAGAAAAACTGTACCATTGTATAGATTTATAATACGACACATATTACGTTTCAAATCCTACTTAGGTACCTGATACCCATATATATTACATTACCTATATATAGTGCTAGTATACTATACCGTATATTCCGGTTGAATTTCCCGATGCATATTATTCCTCATTTAGTGAATTATTTCGGCAAAATAAGATAACCTCTATGTGAATTGTGAATTGTATTTTATTTAAGTGCCAGTTAAATTTGGTACAAGCAGTTATGTTCCATTTCTCAGAAACCAGCACCGAAGACAAGCCGAAGACTTTACTATAAAATTATAAATAGTAATGGTATGTGATCCGTATGATTCTTCTTATGTTTGTCTTTATGGTTCTTATATGGTGTAGACTCACGAGTACGGAAAGATTTTTGAATTTTAAATTTCACCATTTGTGCTTATAGATTATTGGGTAATAAATTTTGATTCTTTCGGCGCCCAAAATAATTAATGCGAAAAACAATTCCCCGGGAAAATAAATAGGTATATACGGTAATTATCCCCGTTGTAGTTGCTAAATTACATAAACTAATTACATTACAGTTTGTGTGTAAATGTCACACTGAATGTTAGTAATGTAGGGCGTGCGTAGTAATTACGATTTCTTTTGTCATAAATACTTATATTAGCTACTCCATTAAGTAAGGCATTAATAGGAAATGTGATGTGATGAGAAATGATGATTATGTAACGTTATGTAATATACAAACAATAGATAATTGCGTAATGTTTCTGACATGAATAGATATCAAGAAGGATTCTTTACGAAAGTTCAAGACGAAAGAAGATAATGATACAGAACAAGTTACTCTCCACTTATATCCTTTCTTTGGAACTTTCTATTCCTGTCTGTTTCAACTTTCTCTATGATGATAAGATTATCAGTAAAGACAAGAATGAAATGGCAAAATAAGATACTCTGATTGTGTGCTACTTATTCTACTTATACAATAAAAGGATCTTAACTTTCACTGTCCATGCGGTACGAAGTAGTTGGAGTTTCTTTCAATCCTATAAATGTGTTAATATTTAGTTCTGCAAACTGACAAACGGACAAAAGGAAAAAAACCTTTGCAATGTTATGTAACATGCACGTACCATGATACGTGTCGTAAAGCATTTGTATATCCGGTTTTTGAAGAAGTATGAAGAATGTTATCAATACCTAATTGTCTACAGGCAGTTGAATACACTACTGTCAACACTCCTTTGACAATTGATAACCGCAAGCAGCAATTGGTACATCATTTCTTTCCAAATTGATTATTTCCTGAATATTTATTTATCATTGCTTATGAACATAGCATCATTATTAAATTCCAATTTTATAACATTAAGAATTTCATTGAAAAGTTATCCATCTGTTTTGCTGTATTTGCATTTCATATGGAGAAGCCTTTTTAGTTTAGTGCACAAAAGGAAAAAGAGCACCCATTTCGTTGGGATAAACTGCATGAAATTGCTATAGAAGGACATCAAAATTCCCCCATATAGGATTGGGCATTGTTTGAGAGTGAGACGGAGACTCTCCCCTACTAGCCAATATAAGACTAGTCGCTCCTGTCTCACACATTGTTTCTGCAGTAGCTCGGATGAAATGGTCGGGTGGGAGTACCAATAAAGAAGTTTTCGTCATCGCATCACTCGGCAATTTCCCAAGACATTTTGAAGGGAATATGACAAAACTTCTGAATATCTCTTGCTAGGTTGCTAGCCAAATCAGCGTTCACGTCCCCAACTGATTCCCGTACTTTCTGCATGTTGCGCTGATAGAGCACTGTAATGGAGATCAGAATATTCCTTACAACCAAAGATTTCTCCATTCAGGTTACTATTATTGGGGCTAAGTGGAGTCAAAAATAAATGAACAATCCAAATTGGGCGAGGTCAGATGAAATGCCATTTTTCAGTGTTACTGTAATAAAACAAGGTTCAATGAGGAAGGTCAATGCTGGATGAATCAACTAAGACTTTTAACGTCCAAGATTGCCAATCGGAACTATTAGTATTTTAGAATGGCAGTATGAAAACTTTAGAAATTCATTATCACTGCATCAAATATTAGTCAAAATGAACCCTAATTTTAAAGTTGGATTTAAATGAACGTAATTGTTAATATACAAAGTTAAGTTGAATTGAGTTTAAATTACGATTAACGGGTTTCTTTTTTTAAATTAGAGCTCTTGGCATAATTATTACGAAATAGTTGTTTTAAGTCTAAGTGGGTCTTTATTACATGACAAAGTAAGTATTTCTTAAGCTCGTTTGAATCAAAGCAATATATTAACAACAACTTCATAATCACTTTCGTATTTTTGCATTATAATTATTAGTGAACGTTGGTAAAGTTTGCACTAACAGTGCAGATTATCTCTAAATTTTTGATAAAGTTCAATGACAAAGAGTAAACTTTTTACTGAAAGCGGATTAGGAATGCTGAGTGAGAGATGATTAGTATTAGTATTAGTGGCAATATCTCTAGGTTGGAAAACGGTAGCAGTTACATGTTCAACAAAGGTAGTGTTTTACGTCCAAAGCGGAGGAGTGTGGCCCATCTGCCCATGTAATTTAATAGAAGAAGACAAAAAGCGAGGCTTGCCAGGCCGGGCTATCTGGAGATTTAACCGTCAAGACAACAAACCTTGCTCTTATTTTGTTGGCTGCTAACACAGGTCTCAGTTAAACTTCAGGTTTTCGTCAGCGACAAAGAAGAAGAGACTAACCATGTTGAAAAGTGAACTTGGCATTTTTTAACATTGACATGTGCGTACCTATGAAACGAATGCTTCTCGAATCTCGATGTATGTCTAAGGAAAACGAAGATTGATGTAATTTAATAGAAGAAGACAAAAAGCGAGGCTTGCCAGGCCGGGCTATCTGGAGATTTAACCGTCAAGACAACAAACCTTGCTCTTATTTTGTTGGCTGCTAACACAGGTCTCAGTTAAACTTCAGGTTTTCGTCAGCGACAAAGAAGAAGAGACTAACCATGTTGAAAAGTGAACTTGGCATTTTTTAACATTGACATGTGCGTACCTATGAAACGAATGCTTCTCGAATCTCGATGTATGTCTAAGGAAAACGAAAGAAAATTGTCCTGGCTATTTAAACTAATTATGTTCTGTTAATTATTATAATTGACTACGTTTTCATTTTTCATATTTGTTCTACGTTATTTTATTCTATGCGCACGTGAACACGTAACACCGACCCTTATGCAAAAGCTGAGTATCAAGTTGGTATAAATCCAAATACGAACTGTGTTTAGAGCATTTATTTATTGTCAGCAAGCTTCTTGTATTATTATAAAAGATCTATACTTACATTGTAAGCTATAAATACTGCTACCATTATAAATATTACATATGGCGAGCTTCGGCATAAGATGTGCTTGTGGCTAGACTATCCGCGAGCCTACAGATGTACGTACACGGAAGAACACAATGCAAGTGTATGGCTGTAACGAAACCAGATCACACGAGATGAGAAGGAAAGCAAAAGCACAAATTAGTCAGATAGCAGATGTGAACGGAGATGCGGATGATAATGCTTAATATGTTTTTACAATGGTACGGCAATCTGGTGTTACTGTTTTAACCATGTAGGTATCTATTAGTACCTGAACTTATTAGTCAAGGGAAAGGCCATCCTTATAGTATTCTCGTTTGCCAGCAACAAAAACAGTTATGCGTGTCCACATAGCTATATTAAATTAATTATTGAAAAATATTGCATGTAGCGATCGTCTTGAACCTTGTAAAGCATTTAAATATTTTATGATTTCGTGCAAGCTGGGAAGGAAATATTTAATCACTAGACTAGCAAATTGAAAAAACATCAAACCACTTGGTACGTTTAATTAAGCAGTTGGACAGCATGGCGGTATTAAGGCAAGAACAAGTCCCTTTGGGTATGCGTTACTACATCGTCAATGTTGATGTGATGTACGGCACGGCAATAATTATTACGTGCTTATGAACACAATGTATTACATAAGGTGTGAATACCTGAATTTGGTAATGGCGAGTCCTAACTTTAAGAAGGGCATTGTGGGCATACGAAGAAGTTCGTACAATTAAATATCAAAACTATATTTAGTACTTGGAAATGCATTTAAGAAGATAGAATCTTGAAATTTTAATAAAATTCAATTAATACAGTAATTTGTTTGATATTCGGGTAAATTGGTATCTAAAAATATATTTAAAAAATAAATAATTATATTAAAAAAATATTGTAAGGTGCTGAGCATTGTGTTTTCCGAGTATCATATATAATATGGTATATTTGCATGGTTTTTGCTTTTATTCTACTTCTATGACGTTTGTACACACATTATGGTGTATGAAATGAAGAACTCCAGCCAGAAAGGTGTAAATTGTGCAGCATGCATCTTAAACCAAAGCTGTTATGAGTTCAGTTTCCATTCCAAGTGAGATTTCAATGACTAAAGAGAAAAGTGATAAAAAACTATCTTTTTACAGTGAACAGCTGCAAAGCTAACTAGTTTTTTGTTCCAAAACTTAATACTGTGTGTCCGCGGTCCACATTTCAAACTGACTAACTGTTAAGTGGTAGTACTATACACTACACTGGTACACCAACTGCAACCACTGCTCCATTGAGACACCACATACGCAAATTGATGCTCCGTATCTTTACTTCCAAACATAATATAAAGGTTCTCGGTATAGTTTTCATTTTTCATAATTGATGGTGTTCCAACTTACATGGATGAATACTAAAATTATACCTCCTACTAATGAAGAATAATGCATTTATTGATTTATACTCATGCTTCGCGTACATGTTATCCTTATGCGTTGAAGCCACTTTGTAACTATGTAGATATATTTTGCAGAGTTCAAACTCAAGAAAAATTCAGAATCTCAAGGGACATTAGTGTGGGCTCCAACCATATCTCAATGAACACTGTGGGGCTTTCGCCTTTTCCCTTCTATTAATGCAGTAGCAATACCAGTTAACAATATTGTTTTATTTTACTTAAGAAAAGGTTAAAATACTTGTAAAATCCTAGAGTTGTGAAGTGAATACATATGGCGCTATACGGGGTCACAACAGCTACTCTGTCATCATAATCTCAACCCTCCTTTCAATATACCTTCCCGAACCAATTCTAATAAGAAAATATGTTTCAAAAACTATAGTTTTCTATTTTTGCTACGAAAATGTTGCCCAGGAGAAGAATTTTGCATTTTGGAATAGGCATGACACAATCTATTCTTACTTTTTGCATTTCACTTTGGTCTTTTATGGTAAACATATTTCGCAAAAAAATTATGAATTAAAAGTGCTCAAACTACTCATGAAATTGAACGAAAACTGCTTTCCTCTTTTTCAATTACAACTATTATTGAAAGAACTGTTTTATGGCCGAAATACAGTAATTTATTTACAGGAAAAGAAATAAAACGTTTGCATGCGTTCTAACTGCGAATACAAAGAACATTTGTTTCAGTTTAGAAATTTGATGCCCTGCAAAATCAATACTTTTTTCTAATGTAAATACAATTGTTTCAATTTGCGTTGCGGTTATTTAATAAAAAGGCCTATGTCTAAAAATTGATCATATAAGTGAACAGGAACTTCTTATAAAATTCAAATTAATTGAATCGAAAGTATTCCAGGAATAATTAAAAATAAATTTGCAAAATTCATGAGTACATGAAAGACAAATAGCGCAATGTATAACTTCTATTACTATATCTAGTAATAAATACAATATAACTGAATCTGTTTAGTTATAGTGTGTCATACAAAGCAGATGAAGATGAAACTGATACACAGACGTCTTTGGTCTCTCAGTGCGTCAGGCAGTTTAAGAAGAATGAAGAAAGAAGGCAAGTAACAGCTGCACACCGTACAAGAAGTACAATAAAGTAAACATAAAAGTAAACCATAAAATAAATGCAGTTACCAAACCAGCCGATACCACGCAAAGCCAAAAGTCAAATTACACTGTACGTTTCATTTTGTTGACTGGCACGAGCCACTCAGCCACTTGCAGTCGCAAGAGTTTCTTCAAGTACACACAGGCAATTGGGGACATTCACATATCACGAACATCTTTTCAAAACATCTTTATGGAACAGGAAAGCAGATCTGAAGCTGTGCATCTGCTATCCTATTATAATCCTATGCATTTTGTATTGAAAAATTGAATGCTATTTCTGTGATTGTCAAATATCTTTGTATTACTATTGATCTAGTATAGTAACACCTCAATAATTGGTTATTAATTACCTACTTGGTTGACACAATTTGTTCAAACTGCATATTCATCCCTAAATAATAATTTCAGTGATTTATAAAGATAATCCACATAATTGAGATTATTAAGAATATGGAGGAAGCAAGCATGTGTCAAATAATAATACAATGATGTTGTACAGTTTCTTGTTAATTAGTTGTTTTAGATAGCGCACAGTGCACGACGTGAAAAGAAAGCTTTGCAGGAGGTGTTGCTCAATAAGCTACTATAATAATACATGACACTAGAATCGTATCAGAAAAAAGAATAAGCACTCTCATCTTAAGGTTTTTACGTGTAATCGGATAGGTACAAATAGATAAAAAAGACAAATGCTACAAAGTCATGTGCTGGAGGTAATCTTTTGCTTCTTTAGATTACAGATCATATTTATGCACTATGTTTACGCTCTTATTACAAAACAAAGCATGACTAAAGCAAGCATTGATGTTTCAACTGCTTCTTGTTTTGTGCTGGTTACAAAATGTTACAGTTAGAAATTATCTTACGATCTAACATCATTACGTGAAATGGATTCCTCTTTCATTTAATTATTTGTAAATAGTAAGTGTTAGCAATACACTTAAATTTAAGGATACAGGCTTTTTGTGGCTACAATTAATATATATGGATAGATATGTGATTTGGATATACTGCCCTAAGAGAAAACAATAAACGCCGTAAAAGGTTTTCCAATAGTAATTGGAAAATTGGACTCTAAGTTACATGGAAGATATGTTTAACTGAGATCTCAAGGGTTTCAAGTCAGCGAAATGAGATTTGACTTGTTAGGTATTTAAGATAACACATGTAATTAATATTGTGTAATTTTTCCCCAAACTCGTGTTGGATAGACATACAACATATACAGATAATAAAGGTTAATGGCCCGCGTTTCATGATCAGTCACAACTAAAGAGCTACAAATAAGAGCATGCAGACAGAAATCATAATTTATATTGATAATATGCTTCTCTGTACATTGGGATACTAAGGGTTGCGTAACAACAGGAGCAATAATAGTATACTAGGGATAGATAGAAAACTTGCAGTTGCACACCACCCTTATATATTGCGTGTGGTTTGGCAATTCAGTTATTACATTAGACATACTATTAGTATAGAGTACTTATGATAATAATGTCCAATGGTCGCCATTAAATAATGATCACGTACTGCACCGTACACGCTATCTTGATCCGGAGTTGACTAGTAGAGAAGATCAAACGCAAACTAGTAGTTACATTCATGTGAACCCTATACAATATGAGTACTGAACCAGAGAAGTGAAGTCGAAAGTGTAAGGCAAGCAAACGGACGGATGGACAATGACAGCGAAAGCTAACATTACAATGACCAAAGAAAGACGACCGGATGTGCCAGGAGCAACTGCCGACTTCAGTCTGTCCTTGTTCATTTCGTCTGGCCCATATCTTGACAGGCAGACAAAATCCTTTCCACAAAGATGATGCGATTAGGGGTATGCACTTAGGAACTCGGTGTGCCCAATGTAAGGTTTGGACGTTCTATAATATTGAGTTCACTAATGACATGCGTTCACTAATGGAATCGTGTTGTCTGTCCTCACGTATGTACGTATACACCATAACTCCCAAACGCATTGACCGATTTGGATTAAACCTAGGATTTATACTTATCTCAACCTAGTTTAGAACCCTATTGAAAATACGCTTGGTCGGCCCTTTTCTTTCTGAGATAACGCGCCCTAATTTTATACTAAATAAGATATGGAAATATGGTTTTGCGTAATGAAATATTACACACCGCTTCCAGAGGTTTGATAGTGGGATAGTAAGAAACATTTACTCTGTTTCCACTTTATATATGACAAAATAAGTTTTTTAGGTGTAAAATATAGTACACCGTTCTCAATTGATTTTTCCACTTATAGGAAGCGCTAAGCTAACTTTTTTGTGTTTCTACTTATATGAAACTCTTGTCCAACATTTTGAACATTTCCACTTATAGGGAGCGATAAGTTAATGGTTTGGGTGCTTCCACTTATAGGGAG
Source organism: Yoshiicerus persimilis (assembly GCA_020352615.2). NCBI lineage: Eukaryota > Metazoa > Arthropoda > Collembola > Entomobryomorpha > Tomoceridae > Yoshiicerus > Yoshiicerus persimilis. The sequence goes on along the minus strand of CM060170.1, from coordinate 33,125,129 downwards.
CGCTAAGCTAGTAGTTTGAATGGTTCCACTTGTAGGAGGCGCCAAGGTAAATTTTTGGGTGCGTCCACTTATAAAAAGCAGCAAGCTAATTTTTTGAATGTTTCCACTTGTAGGAAGCGGTAAGCAAACATTTCGAGTGTTTCCTATTATAGGAAGCGGTAAGCAAACTTTTCGAGTGTTTCCTATTATAGGAAGCGGTAAGCAAACTTTTTTGCGTTCCTATTAAAAATTGATAATGTTCGTGTTTATATGGCAAAATTAATTGATTTTGATGTTTTCATGACAAAATTGATTAGTTTTACGCTTCTTTGACAAAATTCATTTTTTGTCATTCCATGATAAAAATTTATAATTACAAAAGTTATAATACTAATAGTCATACAGGTAACCTTACACTCCGGCTCGCTTCTGTTAAGGCTTGCTGTTAGTTATTATAGACGCATCACTTTACTATGCTGTGTAGTATGAGAATTGCGACATGAAAGTGGTGCTAATCTTTTTTATGAGAATTATTTACCAGCGATATATGCTTCGCTTATGTTATACCATATAATACGAATGCACTATGTCATGGATACACAAAGAGAAAGAAATAAACCAGTCGCTAAATTGTAAAAAATTTACCACAATCATACCGTTTTTTCTTTTCGGTAACTTGGGTTTAAAAAAACTACAAGAAAAATAAAACATTCTTTGTAAACGAGATTGAGAGAAGAGAAGAGCATGACACTGACATTTATTCATTATATTATTTTCATTGCTTGGTGCTTTTTAGAAAATTTAAAACTATTTGAACACAAACATGTAATTCAAGAAAATGAGTAAAGTTGTAATTAATGACGCCTTACGGGTAATGTGAGGAGGAAAAATTGTCATCGCAGGGTTAGTATTAATTAGTAATTAGTATGGAAAGTTTATTCCCATGTTCTTGCATCTTACATATAGGCAATACCATGTAAGAATACAATTCAAACCTATCTTATAATGTGACATTTATACCGCTAAAGTACAGATAAAGAGTCAATAACATTTTTGCGGGGGAGGAGTGACAGTTTGCTTATAAATATGAAGCAGAACAAAAATAAGGCAATGGGAAGTAGTTGCAACTGTGATCCTGTATTTCTGTGTCTGGAATACTGAAGATGGATGGAAAATGTTTTTTGTGTTTCCTTTGACAAGAGTTATTAACCAAGGCCTGATTAAAGAAAGCAGTATGTTATAATAGTGAGGTCACATGAAACTAAAGTTGAGCAGTTAAATGAGCAGAAAGTGAAAGCATGCCGCCGTGAATGAGATAAAGCCATCCGCGCGATTTGAGTTGCATATGCGTTGTGTAACGCCAGAGATGTTTAGTCCTAAAATAAAATGGTATTGTAAAAAATTAGAAAAGCGCCGAAAAGGTCGAATTGGTTATGCAGCTGACATGGCTCTGTAATGTTCCTGACATGACGTTTCTGTTTGGCTTGGTTACTTGTGTACCGCAATGACAGAGAAGTTAAGTGGCGGCAATAGCGGGCAGTCGCGGTTGGGCATAACATTTTGACATTGCCTGACTGCATGGGTAAAGTTTCCAACTTTATATGTAGCGTGGCAATGGCCCCCAATGCAAAACAAATACATTTATTTTTAAGACGCTGTCGACCTACTTGCATGTAAATTAGATTTTAAAGTGATCTTTTACGAGCTTGTCCACAAAGTCTAGACATTGCATGCATGTTGCAGATACACTTACAAAATCACCTATTACCAACATAGTGCCACATAATGTTTCATGGTGAAAACCCATATCTCAGGAATATAAATACTGCTACCTCCAACTAACTGAGTCTGCTGTGCGAAGTGAGGTCTGGCTACAGTGCTGTGGGTACACAGTGCATGCGAATTAACTTTGTACTACACCGTGCTGTGACCTTACTTAATGTGCTTTCTGTATGAGCTGTCTCACACTTACTCCATGTGGAATTTCCAGTTACAATTCAGCTTCGCTAAATACAGCTGCGATCGCACCAGTTCACTTTTACTACTCCTTAACTATATCCGTCGGTTCTTTACTACTCCCTCTTTACTGCCGCTATTAGTATACCTGGGCTCCCTGCTCCACATATTTACATTTATATCCATCCACACTTTGTTTCTATTGCCCTGGTCTTTAGTTTTTATGTAGTTATACCCGTTAGATCTGGATTCCACACACATTTCCATTTTAAGCTGGTCACCTTAAAGTCCAAGCCGTGTCATATCACATGAAAAGTTACTATGTTATTGCATGTTATTGTCCACTTCACTGCATTAACATTGCATTCTATATTTTATATCAGTAAAACGGACTTCTCTGTTTTACATCATTTCCCTTAACGTCCACCAGTCTACCTGCAGAAAACTAATGTAGTTACAATTACCCAAGCATCAAAGTCAAAGTAGAAACATAATATGAGCAATATTATACAGATACGCTTTCAATGTATGATGTAATTATGTATTTATGCCAAAAATAATGTATGATTGTTGCCTTTAAACAACAGATTGCTAATTATTTAATTCCGGTACTCACAACTCGAGCATCTTTATTCACATCGATAAGTAATACATTTTCACTGTAAGAGAATTAAATATCTTACTTAGCTATACATGCATATTGCGATCCATGTCTAGTGATTGGCAGATGAGGATTTATAAAGTAAATAATTCCCGAGGCTTCAGCCGCCAGACGCCAAATGCCACCGAGCACTCACTGAAACTGTCTTTTCCAGGAATAACATTATTGTATAGAAAATTCCAAGTAGAAACAAAGGTACCTGCCTCCACGCTCTTTTATTCTATAATTTCACACGAAACTGGCACACTATCGTTGTCTACATTATTACTGCCAATTGACCATGCAAAACTCATAGCAGCTGCACACTTGCGGTGGTGGCTCTGAAATTCCAATTTAATGTCATCATTACGCATATCCTTTGCGGTCCTACTTACTCTTTGTAAAGAAAATGAACTCATGACATTTACAAAAACTAAATAATTTAATAGGACATAAATTCTAAGGTACTTTGTAGTTTGTTCACTTCTCACTAACGTTCTACACAATCTGCAAATTGTAATATTTAAGATATGGACTCAACCACTATTTTGACCTTGTGTGTAGATTACATAATATACAAAATATTACATAACATATACATAACAAAACACATAATAGACATAACAGCACTAACCCACCAACTAACGACGAACTAATTTAATTCCGATCTATTCATTTTGGCTATTGACTATATTCCTATGTATACTGAGCCATTTCACCTGAGGGTTAGAGAAAATTAAACCACGGATTACCTTGAAACATCTCAGTCACCTAAGCATTGCGCACAGCATCCACCTAAACATGAAATCTAATTGCACGCACAAGTTACTTTCAAACGAAAACGAAATTGCAACATCAACTTTGACTTCGTAGTCATTTCGCTTTAGTACACGGAAGCAATAATTGTCAATTAGTAAATGCATTATTTCGAGGGCAATCATGTTAACTTGGTTATTTTGTCATTTCGAAACTCTGGTCAAAAAAAGTATTTTGTCCTTTAGCTAATAATCTTTCAGGCAAAAATGAAAGTTTGACTTCGGTTATGTAATACTAAATATTGTTTTGTACTGATTATAGGTTATGCAGAAAATTTTATAAAACATGCAATTACGTTATTCTAGAAATAGGCGAAGCTATTGCAAATTGCAACTACCTTAATTCCATCAGTATTATAGGTTGATTACACTAGTATAATAGTCTACTATATAAGAAGTACGTACATGTGTAGAGTACATGCACCGAAGTACATTAAAATAATATGTCCCCTAAATGCAGTAATATTATTATGCTCTCCAGGATTACGTATTGATTGTAACAGTATCATAACAGACAGCAAATCAATAATCATAAATTCTATAACTGTGAAATGGACATAGTAGTTCCTTGAAAATAAATTGCAGATAAGTTAAAATATAATATAATATATAGCGAAATCTCACTTTAGATAATGATATATTTTCATTTCTAACGAAAGTAAAACCTGAAAAGGACCACATAAATGTAATAATACTTCTACTTGAACTGACTAATAATCATACCCGGGAAAGTGCAAACCATGTGTAAGTAATATGCAGGTACTGAATAAACACATCCTACATATGTATGTACACATGAATGCTTGTCCAAAATCTGAAATGCTGAGTCATATACGCCCACTGTGTTCTCTAAAATAGTTCACCGAAAAATTAGTTTTCCCAGAATAGATAACGTACTGCATCGACGTAAAACAAGAAATACCATTTTACATCATATTTGTAAATGCATTAATTTTTTAATGATATTTCGTAAACCAAAAATTAAATCTCAGGTTATCCCATTCCATGTTATTTTAGGGTTTAAAAATGGTTATTTACATTTTTGCATGAATTGCAAGTACTGCTTAATACACCACCACTATCTACAGAATTAATCTATACATTCAGAAACGGGCAGCGTTAACTAATGATAATTGATAGTGGTGTTTACTATCAGTTTCTGGAGGCACAGGAATGACAAGAAAGAAATGAAACTGTACATTTTATAAAATAAAAATAACCAAGACTTCCGAAGTAATGATACTACGCTACTCGGTAAACTTTATATGAGGTGGTCCAGTTGCAGAATATATAGAAATTGTATTGTCAGAAATTGGTAGTTCTCATTTGGAATAATAAGTGGTGGTGGTACGTCGTATGTAGATGGAATTGTAAATGAAGTTTGGATATGTGTGGATGTGTGTAATAAAGAGTGTTTGTTGATTTTCGGATTCAGATGTGAAATGACTCATCTTTTGCATGGGTTATGAGAGTGAATGAACTTTCAACCACCAGCTGCTCCGACCTCGGGTTTTCATTTGTTCTGCTCCACATTCGAACATGAGGGAGAGGATTTATCTGCGGCGCTCGACAACAACAAACCCTTGCATTATGTGCCCAGGAGTACCTTTGCGGAAACACTTTGTGTGCAAGCAGACACACCTACAAATAGCAATGTTAATGTCTCTCTATTTACTGTGCAGACACCTCGACTGCAAAGTCTATTACTCTCTCCCACTATGAGTCTGAGCAAGTGATGCCGCCCAGTGCTAGATGCACTTACACTTTCCGCCGGCCTATTATAAGGACGTCATGTCCACAATATCGATGGGATATTTATTACGTACTGCAAAACATAAGGCTGGATACATAGTACTCTCTGCTTAGAAGCACTTCTTTGAAAGTATTTTATCAGAAAGTTGCCGTTATTGCTTTCATAATGGCTTGACATACATAAAAGTAGACATATCTCCTGAAATGATTTGTATACCCTTGCAAAAACGATGCTTAGATGCACTGCACACGTTTTAAATGACTATGCCTCAATTGCAAAAAACCCATTCCTCTCACTTTCAATGCAATTTTATTGACAATATGTTTGCATAGCAAAAGGCCTCATTTTAATGATATGGTTACAATGTACGCTTTATGGTGTCTCTAAAAATTGTATCCATTTTACTATGAGCACACAAAGGTAAATACAATACACAAACGACAGTAAGCAAATAAACCACTACCAATAAAAACTAGGTAAATATGAATGAGTAGTTCATGTTGAAATATATTCTGAATACTTTGATGCTTAGTGCGTGCCCTGACGATAAGTTTGTACACTGAAGAGTTGTGTTTTAAATATTTAAATATGACGGTAAGTAGTGTATTCAGTGTAGTCAATTCTGCAAATGTAGATTAATAGTGTACAGTGTACCCCGTACATACTTAAATGGATGCTACACTTCTTTGAACGTTACAGTTGTAGACCCACCTAGGTTTATAGATTTCTCTACCTGCTTAAAAGAGTGTGACGGTTTTGGCTTGTTTGCAAACTTTTAGTGGTAATGTATGCAAATTCATAAATGACAGCACACCGCAGTGCTAAGCCGAAGCCCTCGCTTTCACTCCCGTCTAGATCGACAATCACAAAGACTTGCCTGCACAATAGTGTAATTGCAAACTCAGGTAGCGTTCTCTCTCACATATCTGTCTGAGAGTACCATTAATCACAATGCGTTACGCAAGGCTTATTAAAACCACGTTGAGCAAAAGGCAAGAGCGTTATATTTTCCTCCGGCACGATTTCTTTTCCTTGGAATAGGCATAGCTTTGTAGGACAGATCTTTAATCAAGATAGTATTCAGTCACATTTATTCTCATTAGCATATCATAATCATTCAATTTAATCATTCATCCTGCAGCTTTCCGGTGTCATTTCTGCACGCTATGTTGAGTACCTCAATGGAACGCATGTGCATGTACCTAGGATCCGGTTTAACGTCAGCAAAAATACTAAGTAACACATTCTTACGGTATTTAATAGCACTAAATGTAAACAAACCGGCGTAATTGGTTTTAACAACATTTATACCCGCTGTTTATATTGCTCATTAAAATGGGAAAATGTAGCAGGTTTTGTAGATAAAAACGAATGGTAAATAAATCTTCTTAAAAAGTAGAACTACCGAAGTAGACAAATTATGCACTATAAAAATTATACCTATTCAGATTTGAATGTAGAAAGGCCTTAATACTTGAATATATTTTCATTCATATCATATGCATTTACGCTTAAAAAGATTGTTACACTTTAAATGTGCAAAACTAATGAAATAATTGCTAAATTTATTTTATATTGGATTTGAGGCGAGCCTTTTCATTCTTCACCTATGCACAATGGAAATAATGTATGTAACTGGGGAACAAGAGTCTTTGTCATGTAAATTATATAAAAAGGGAATACGGAAAAATTGTTCTCACGCGTGTCTTCATGACTTTTGAGAGAAGATTCTTCAAAGGTAAAACCTTGCCCTTTAGTATGAGTGAGTGTAAGTCGTATATTGCTCTAAACTGTCTGTAATTTTGAATGCAGGGGTGAAATGGAGTTTAGAGCATTGCGAAGCAAATCAAAAGGCAACTGAAACTAAAGGAAAGAAAAGCAATGTAACCACTAACTCAATGTGATGTAATCTAATGGAGTTGCACTCCACATTCACGTCATATCAGCTTTAAATCAGACCATAACCGTAAACCGTACCTTGGTATTATAAGCAGATGATATGTTTTTATGGAGCACTGAGCTTGCTGTACCATGTAAATCAAAGGAAACAAGAAAAGCAGAGCAGGCAAGGAAAGGGTCCGATCAATCTGTCTTTTCTTCCCAACATGCAACAACAGACATACAAACAATGCACTCAATTTTATATAGGCTACCCATATTACGTTATGCAGAGATAGGAGAAGACAGGATTAATACTACGGCTATTATATCCGTATTAAATGTAATGTAATAAGGTTTTGTCTTGTTCCCGTTCCCCTGTACATACATTTCTCTCTTGCTATAGTATTGCTTTTGCTAATGATGGTAAACTTTGTGTGCTGCAGTGTAAATTAAGCATTGTCAGGCACCGTAGCATATTTTCTGGTCTTTCCTTTGCCTTCTTTTGATTGCTGAAGAGATGAGACTTTCCGTGAGAATTTATTTTCGCCTTGGCCTCGCTCGCACCCATTTCAGATAGGAGAAGATAAAAGTGGATGAAACCAAACAGAGCAGAATGAAAGCAAGATTTAATTCCAAGACAGTAAAGTGCACAGCCAACATACAATTTCTATCTCATGAAAAATCACAACAGTTCAGTTACTTGCCTACTCTTTTCTCAGGCTTATTTCTGATTTTGTCCCTTACAGCGCCTAAGCATTACAGAACTAATAAACCAGAAGCACACAGTAAAGACTTTAACACCACCATCCGCTACTACTTTGGCTAAATACCCTTAGTATCATACACACTGCCAATTGAAGTGCTAACTATTGATAATAATAGAGGAAAATATAACTTCCTTCTGGGAGTTGATTCCTTCAATAAACAGGACACGATTTTGTTCACTCGTCGAGGACGATAAACAAAACATGGTCATTAGCACGTAATAGATTTTCTGGTAATTGAAAGATGGAGAATTTTTAAATATTCTCGGTAATTAGTATTCACGGCTGATTCTTATCATGGACTCCACAGTAAGAAATAGTAATATCTGTTACAGCGAGATAAGTCCATCAATATCTCTTTAGGTGGGGGTTACAACATTTATTATGGTTTTATTCAGAAAAAACTCAAAATGTAGTGGATTTATGCTCCTGTACAAACATCTCTCATAGAAATAATTGCTTACATTTAAAAAATACTTAATTCAAAAAACAGAATCAAACGTGCTAGCATAAACAAGTGCTTTAGGACTGTGGAATGAAAAATGCTTTTTAGTAGTTTACGCAATAGAAGCGTCTTATTTTGTGTTTGTAATTTACATAATTGATAAAAAAAACATTCAATAACAAAAATATTTGACACTAAGCATTTCAATATTATTTAATACATTTATATATTCAAGGATTAGACGGTTTAGAATTTAAAGATTTTGCGTATATTATGTACTTATATTTTTATTTGATTTGTTTACTTTCTGTAGTATATAGCAGGTTGGAAAATAAAACTGCTTGTAAAACAAATGACTTTGGTTTAGAGGAAAGCTAATAAGCAGAAAAGTAGAATAGAAAATAGTTGGTATTGCGTTCGGTTAATATGTTTTTATATTATGCTTCTGTCGTCAGCAAAGGGTATGACTACAAACAGTTTTCCTATGATTAGACATGAACAAAAGAAGCGACAGGACAATGTTAACCACAAAATTTCTTGCAACTGATTTAATTTGTCTCATGAATTGCAAATGGTTTACAAAACATTTAGATTCGTTTGAATGCATCATGGAGTTATTTTGACATTTTCCTTGTCTACCTAACAATAAAGTTTGTTCTGTGCAATTAAATTATACATGCACAAATAATATCTGGAGTCGTTGTGTTTTTTGTGTTTCAGGAGTGATTAAATAAATTAGTTCAAACGAAAATTCGGCGTTAAGTAACACTGCAATAAATCTGCTTACGGTTGAGCAAACAAACAAGGATTACATTTACCTTAAAGAAAACCTGGCCGCAATGTGTTGAGTATCCTAATTCCACATTACGCAATCTTGATAGTAATCTAATTGAATATCCACCTTCTTTGTCCTGTGTATCCCTTGATTGCACTGCCAGTGCGTAGGTACTCACCATGACTAATCTTTAACTTTATCAAGAAAGTGTTCTTAGAAGCTTAGTTAGTTGAGTGATTGATGCACAGACATTTTTTAATGCACATGCAATTCAATGCTAGCTGAAAAGCTCTTAAAAACCAGTCTGTTGTTTGGCATACAATTGAAATATTTGCAAACAATGCCAACGTAACGTCCATCAATCAAGCACAAAAAGCTGAGTGTACAACAAACCAGGCATACCTTAATAGTAATTACATCTGCATCCTCTGTATAATATACAACAATATTATTGTTTCTAAGCCAAGGTATGCACTGCGATCTGCGGTGCACCAACCTAGTAGTTAGAAGATAATACAGATCTGTTTATTGTTAGGATTTGCATACCCTCTCTGTGTTATTTAATTCGGAATTTAATGCTCACCAATGCAAAGAGGTGTAGTGCTTTTTTAGGCATTGTTGAAGAGGATGACCTAAAGCTTACTACTAATTACATAGCTGTATTACATGTCATCGCATCTTTCTTGGAACTCAATGTTGTTTGTTTCGCCTACGACCTTGTACTTTGAACTGTAAGTCGATGGAAGGAGATTTTCTACCTGCGAATTTTACTAAAAAACGTCTTTATTGCGTATATCGTTTCTTTCTCATCGGAGCTTACGCAAATAATTTCTCAATCCCTATAGATACTGTCTTTGTTTGGGATAAGAAATGCTTCACTGAAAAATTGAAAGTTTTCCTACACTTTCCTCATACAATCAGACCTAGTCCTTAACGAATATCAATATATACAACCATCTACAACTTAATTTTATGAATACATTAATTAAGTTCACAAATTTTTGTGATAGCATTGTTTTTCTGATATATTAAATTGGCTACAAAGGTCTCTCTCACTAGTGTTGACGGAAAAGATGTACAAATTTATGTCTACGATTGAGAGATTATAATCGAATTATCTACTATAGAAGAGAGTTAGTATGAACTTTGCGTAAAGAAAACTAGAAACTTCTAGGTTGGTATGATACTAAGTTAATACGGCAGATACTAGAGAGTACAATATCTATGTTTATGTATTTGGACCCCCTCTATCTCAATATGTCAAAACTTATGATGCTTTTGTTCTGATGAACAAAAGAATGAAATGTACATACAGTGACAATGGAATAAGTAAAAGCGATGCTTAAGACATTTTCCACGATTCAGCAGCTACTTACTATTATGACAATAACTGTCCGATAACTCCTATTTAGCCGAGATGAGAGTAAAACGAGTCGAAACTCTTTGTCTTTTAAGCTATTAGCAAGAACCGTAAATATCATTTCCACATTTATAGCCGATGAATGTATCTGTACTTAACTTCTATGCATGAGGAGTAGGAATAGGCACATTAGTGTTATTATACCGGACGGATGGGTAGGCTAAGAATAAGTCTGTAGGAGGAGAAGCGTAGCTCTCTTGATTCAAACTGAGCCATAAGTTTGTGTTAGTTAAGTTGTTTATGATAATTTGTGAAGCTCTGCTTGGCAGTTGTACTTTTCTCTTTCCTTTTATTTCCTTTTCTCCCTAGACTCGCCTGCACTTTTCTTATGATGCCGATGACTTCTGTAGTGACTTCTCGCTTTCTGCATGGCTGTGGCTCTCTCCACTTATTTCCTCTGTGTGTAACCGAAGAGAAAGAAGAGCATGGAGAGTGAGTCAGATTCAATCTAATCTAAATGTAAAGTATGGCAAGGAGAGGCTGTTAAAAGGAGAAAAGGCAGAAAACACTGGAATTAAAAGTCGACTACAGAAATATCGTGTGATGTGATGAGCGTTGTAATTAGTTTCATTTGGTGGATCTCAACTGACGCAGTCAAGTCAAGCAAAGTCAGCCAGACAACGCAATTCAATGCCACTCAGCTTCCTCTGACTTACTCTTGTCAGCTTCGCCTTCGTCTTAGTTTCCCTGTCCGCTCACATTTGTCACCACCAAAACACTTTTCTCTGTACCTTATGCCATCCACAATTTCCCCTTTCCTGTCCACTTATATCAACCTTACTCTATACAACACATCCTCGTCACGTGTGCCTCTCCTCAATGGAGTTTACTTGCAAGGAACATCTTCCTGTAGACAACCCTTCGGTTATGTGTCATATAGCTAACCAAGTGTAGTCGTCTAGACGGCTCGCAGACACAGACATCTGAGAACCACGAGGAGAACATCCAGGGGTGAAACTACTCGAAAAACTTATTTTTATAACACTGCGTAGACCATACCACAAATGTAGATAAACACAAAAGCTACGCGTACTACTTCTTGACAATGAACATATTCATATGCACAATGAATAAGATTACCTCCAAGTATTATGGCCTTGTACAAAACACTGTTTGTTCTTCTAAAATGCATATGCAAATTTTCCCACAAATTAATTGGGGGAAACGTCTTTCGAACAGTAAAATCCTATTTTTAGTCGCCCTATTAATTAGTTATGCAGAATGCACCAGGGAACATAAAAGTAATTTACCTTTTCCTAGAAGGCACAGGTACAATGAATACAGTCTGTGCTCTCTTATTCTAAATGTTTTAAAATAGAAATAAATACTTCACACAAAAATACTTTTAAGAAGTGAAGAAAAAACCTTATGGAAGCCTCCCTATATTATGGGTGCGTTTAATAATGTGGAAGGGGATAATCCTATGCGATATTTTAACATGACATCGCATCGGCGTCATGTTTGGATTTACGGAGTCAAAAAGTAAAAGGTTTGTGTTACATGTGGGTGGTCACTTTCCTACTAAGAATTTGCTTATATTAAGTTGCAGCAATTGATGCATCGATTTTTCGTATTGATTTTTTCTTGGTTTGAATACTTTCATGTCTCGACAAGGCTCATTAATTCTTCGGGTTCAAACATTTCCTGTATTAGCTTAAATTAAAAATAAAATCTCAATGAATTGCTTCAATGGATCTAACCTATCGGGTCTAAAGAATTCACAGGCCCTAAGTATAGAAAGAGCAATGAAGTTACTGCAACTTGAAATATGGCAACCATAAGCATTCATTAAGGTTAGAAAAAATAAATAGTCAATTAACAATCGCAAGGTTTATTGCAATGCCACCTGAAAATTGTTTTCGACCAACAAAAGGTTAAACTACAGAAGAGTATCAATTAAAAATTGAACTGTAACTTCATTGGTAAGTGCACAATTTGATTTTCCCATGTGTCTCGCTGTAACATAGGCGATACGTAGATGATATTAAAAGTCCGGAAATTGATATGAAAGTTATAGTGTGAGCGATGCGAGCGTGTTCTCCATCCTGATTGCATTATAATAGGGATCCCTTTGATAATGCAAAGACAAGACAATAATAAGAGGAAAAGTGCAGTGACATTCTCAGACATCACATCTCTGTAGCTCTTAACTTGATAATAACTTATAGCTTTTCCCGCTTTCTCTAAATCCTCTCTTCCTCCGAGCGGCAGTTCATATACTCATAAAGAAAGAAATGCAACCTAATACCAAAAATTCATTCAGCCGCAGCACAGCAAACCAACATCGTAACCGCTACAGGAGAAAGCCATAATCCCCTAAATACATTATGAAAAATACATTTTCCTCAATTTTCTTGTAGTTAAGATTGCCAAGCCGAAAGAAGGCACGCGTCACTTTCAGTTCTACTCACAAACACACAGTGGAAGAGACTCCGATGCCACGAAGTGAAGTAAGCAATAAAATTATATCAGTTCTATTGTTGTCAGTCATTATATTGGATATTGGAACCGAAGTGCGTAGAAGGAGGTATCAATAAGGAAACGGAGATACGTAATGTAATGAAATACCATTAGTTTTCCTTCTAATAATTATTATTCAGGGCTAGTCACGAAACCAATGGGAAACCACGATACGCAATACACAGCCTCAGGTTATACTTACTTAGTACAAATACTGCACATTTCGTAACAAATAATTCTGACTGCTTTTCTACGAAAATGAAAATTCACAATCTTTCAGGAACAAAGCATAGGTTTCTTAATGATCCTCCTGTGACTTTTGGGGGTTCCAATTACAATTTATTTTTGCTTTGTAACGATTGGTACGTTGCTACACAGTTTTACAGACTATGCCTACATAAGTTATATAGTACATATAATTATAAAATGGTTAAAAAATATAATATTAGTGTGTAATGTATGGAGAAAGTTGTGTAAGCAAATAAAATTATTATGTTAATTTGAATGAGAATTAGAAAAGTCCTATAAATTTGAGTCTGTTATGCTATATGTTATAATACTTTCTACACTGCTTACAGAATTGAAATTGTTAGTAAATTAGCAAAGGGTATACGTGTAGTCGGTAAAGTAAATTGATGGAATTGTTTGGCATGCTATTTTACAACCGTATTATGCATTATTCAATTTATATATATTGTGAGAACTTTATTGCAGCAATGTAATAACCTCAAACATGGAAGTTGTCCTTTGAATAAATACTAAATGTTTTTGCTGGAAACTATTGTGACTATTTCCGAAAGTGTCAATCTGTACTGAACCCGTACGTATGTTTATCAACAGTTTGTAATAAAACTAATAATGCACAATACGCAAACACAACCTTGGCATGTTAATAGCCTTACACTGTACAGCCAATGTACTACTGTACATTAATATGAACTCTCCTGACTCCATGGTATTATTGTTTGATCAATAAAATTGGGACATGGGAGGGAACTGACAGATGGAAATGTTTATACCCGACGTTTTACACAATATGTTCATGTAATGTATTTGCAGCATAAAAAGGGTCAGAAAAAACCCCGTTTTAATTACGCAGACAAAAACTATCATTACACTTTATTTCAATGAAAACTAAAGAGAGCACGGCATCGTCATCCAAGTTGTTAAATAGCGACGATAGATTACTTTTAATTTTATAAAATCGATCTCAGAATAAAACCGCACATTAAATTATATTCTTTACAGGGTGTGTTATCTTGAAAGACTTCATGAGAGAGTCTTCTTGTTATTGTTCGAATTTGGTGGTCAGCCTGGACGGCCTTCCCGGATACTCTAAAAGTGTAGATGTATGCAGTATGGATGTACTATTAGTGCAGATGCTATAGATGAGGGTGGTTTAGAAATAGCAAAGGAGAGGCAATATAACCATCAACTGAAATGTACAGCAGTAGCAGCTCTGACTGACTGGTTGCCAATAAGTGAATGTCTCATCTGCTCTTTGTCTCTTTGGTGTTCTATAGAAGCAAGTTGTTGGTAACATTATTGTATTGATGTTTTCTGGACAATACATCACGAACAACGGAATCAATACAATATATTGCATTTATACTGCTATAAGTGTGCATTGCACACAGATACTCAAACAAAATGCATTATATTCGATGACCATTCGACTTCTACTTGTACTGCCCCTTCAATAATCCTATTTCTACCCCACTGTGGCGATTAAATTCATCGGTAAAGCAATATACCAGTGTCACTGTGGAGGCAGCACAATGCTACAGGAGATGACACAAATGATCATCTTCCCAACAGTCCAAGACACTAATATGCCTGATACAATATACATTGCCAAACATCACATATTCTATACAGGTTGGCTTCCGTCAAAGAATTCCAACCTGGAACGGACCAACAGCCAAAGTTTATTCATTTCTCCGTCCTTTAGTCATATTGTGTAGCATAGTCCCACAGGTCCTAAAAGGTGGTTGATGGATAACAGACTAACACTATTGCCAACTGGCTAAACTTTGTGTATTTACTTTTGTGCGTCATCCTCAGCTATCCCAGAAATTCCCAATTCCTTCATCAACACATATTCACGAACAATTGTTAACCAGTTCATTTTTATATTGTATTCCCTTTTATTTACCAAGCACCTTATATAAAAAACTAATCAAAACACATAGCATACTTGTCATCGAGTAGGTACAATTTCATTGATTCATATAGGGAGAAGCATATTGCTACAAATATGTCACCTAGCATTGTTGTGTTCACGAAACTCTAGTATATACATTTAAAATGTTACCGATGGCCATTTGATATTTTGATATACGTGATATACTTGAAAAGAAGGATTATGACTAATTGTTAATGCTTTTAAAATATAAAAAGTATAATAAAGTAATTTCTTGATGGAAAGCATTAAATTTAATAATGCTTATGTAAATCATCAGGGGTGGCCAAAATACTTTGTCGGAATACAAAATACAAAATACAAAATACTCCATGTATTTTGTATTTTCTGAAAGTTCGAGCGGAGTATTTTGTATTTTGTATTTTGACTAATTTGTCAAAAGTATTTTGTATTTTGTATTTTCACTAATTTTGGAAAGTATTTTGATAGTGAAAATACTTGAGGAAATACAAAATACTTTGTCTGCAGGAAAACGTGCATGCGCACGCTTTGCGTTTGGTTATCGTTTCAGAGGGTATTCTTACTAAGACTCGGGCAACTTTAGTCTCAACTACCAAGCAGAGATATCTGAAATTTGATTACTCTTCCATTACTTTATACTGAAATTTCATTAGGTGTAAACTCAGTGACCCAAATTTTGAGAAATTGACTCTTTTGAAAATCAATAACTACTAAGTTATTGCTAGAAGTTCGTTGATGCGGCTTTTAAACTTGAGTTATTAAATTAAGTAGCTAATATTAAATTAAATTGTAATATTAAATTAAATTGTAATATTACATTAAATTATGATAGTAAATCGGCAGTTAAAGTGGAAAGAAAGAATTGAAAAAATTGCAGTATTTTGTATTTTATCAAGTATTTTGATTAAATACTTTGTATTTTCTGGAAGTTCGAGCAAAGTATTTTGTATTTTGTATTTTGACTAATTTGTCAAAGTATTTTGTATTTTGTATTTTGACTAATTTGTCAAAGTATTTTGTATTTTGTATTTTGACTAAATTTGTCAAAAGTATTTTGTATTTTGTATTTTGACTAATTTGTCAAAAGTATTTTGTATTTCGTACTTTGTATTTTCACTAATTTTGAAAAGTATTTTGTATTTTGTATTTTGTATTTTCGAATTGAAGTATTTTGGCCAACCCTGTAAATCATCTATAAATTTTTTCTATAAGTTTTGTACAACTTACCTAGATGCTATAATATTATGTCTTCTGATTTAAAAAGTTTAACTAGTACAACCACCAATAGACACCGAAATAAGAAAATGTGTTATCCGAATACAGTACCGCAGAGTCCTCAATGGGAAAAGCATTAAGCTACAAAAAAACTCTTCACTGCGAGTAGTGTCTGGTCTGCTATGTTTCTCCATTAGATTTACATGTATTTTCGGGCAGAGCTCTAAGCTCACTCAGCCAGACCAAACAAGATGAGTGTCCCTTAATGAAAAGTTGAGTCAAGGGATAAGGGATAGGGAAACCAAGGCAGACATCATTATTGTCTCACATGCATTTGTTTTTGCTCACTTCCCCCTCATTGGAAATGAAAATCTGTTGCACATACTTCCACATTATTATTACTTCCCTCCTGACGCAACGTGAAATGTATCTGCCATTATGATACCAAACTATAGTATACCCCTCTGTCCAAAAGCATCACTCCCACAGTTTCCAATACGTATCAGTGTTTCTCCTAATTATTCTGATACAAGGCAACTTAAACGTAATTGATAAGTATAAAGAATGTCTATCTGCAACATGAATAAATTTTACTTCAGATATTTGAAACAATACTAGGACAGCAAGCAATGATTTATTAGGACGACTTTCATATTTGTAAACACTTATTTATTTATTTTATCATCGTATACTAAGTGTATTTTATGTATCACTAAGCATGAGTTTTGTATCATTAGAATCTAGACAAAGTATGCAGCGGTTACTGTATTGAAGGGTAACTAAAAAGTATTGATGACGCGTTAAAATATAACCATAAACATACAATATTGGTTTTATTAATTCGTTCAAATAATTCAGTTCAACTTGTTTCGGAAGTTATTTGAAGTCAGCTCACCTTGCTACTTGAAAGGTAAAAGTGCGATTAAGCTACTCCCATTAAACATATGCTTTTCGAAAGCTATCCACAAAAAGAACCTCGCGCGAGGGCTCATTGCTAACAGGTACCTGTGAAGATTGTTTATTTTTGATGTGTTGTAGGGGAAGCCTCCTTGACCATTTTTATTTAAGGAATTTTTTCAAAAAACATCAGCGTCTGTAGTGGAGCGCTTTAAATGTCACCGTTTTACGTCTAAAACAGTTCTGAGGCGTAAGAGGCGTTATCTTTTAACTTTACTTCTACAGAATCATTGTCCTACATCTCAGAGCTCTTTTACACGTAAAACGATGACATTTAAAGCACTCCAGCGGTTACCCTTATATGTTTTTTGAAAAAATTCCTGAACTAAAAATGGTCAAGGAGGCTTCCTTTACAACATATCAACAATAAACTATTTTCACTGGTCCCTGTTAACAATGAGCCCTCATGTGAGTTTCTTTAATTAAACACAAATTTTTTGATAGTGAAACAAATAAATGATGCTACATTTTGACTATTTTGTTGAATAAGCAGACTTAAGTATTGTGTTAGCATTTATTACTAATTTGAGCAGGAAAGTTGCCCATAATTATTACTATGATTGCAATCGCCGATTGCTGATTCACAAACTATGATATTGGAACCTATTTCAAGGAAATTGTAATTGAGGCATGTAATTACATTAGGATTGATTTGGTATAATTACAGGTTTTCCAGGAAACAGTGTATTAGATATTAGAGTACTAGCAAACGGCTTAAGAAAACTGTTTGAAAATGTTTTAATCTGTACAGCTTGTAAAGAAAGATTACTGAAATGTTTCAGGATTTTAATTTAGTTAGAATGTTTAGTCGAAGACAGAAAAGTAGAGCAGGATTGGCAAAGCTTCATTTAATTGAATTTTGCAATTATTCTGTTCAATTGGGGTTATCATTTTAGAAGTACTTAGCAATAGGCTTACATTTGTGTCACATTTGCACCTAACAAAATTGCACGCTAAACTGCTGTAATGAAATCCATTAAAAAACATTGACTGTGTATACTTTCTCCCAGAAGACTCCTTCCATTCCGAAAGTTGTGTTCTCTGTAAACATGAAAACCATTTTAAAAAGCTGAATGAAGTATAGTGGATTAAACATTCCCAACTGGAAGGCCAAAGTTGATTGAAAATGGATTTATAAAACAACCCAAATATAGATTATGTGTAAACGGGAATTATTTATTAATTGAAGGAAGACAACAATTCCAACCCACCCAATTGTTTTTTGAGAATACTTCCTTGTTTATAGTCTAAATAGTCCATTTCCGGCTACATTTCTATTTTACGGTATTTATTACGCTATATACAAAATACTAAGTAGGTTTAACTTTCGGATTGTACTGCCGAATGCTACAAACTCTGTTACTAGGCTTACATATTCTCATTCAAGCAGTATGTGATACAGCTAAATGTCTGTATTCCCACCTATTATGCAGGTGGAGTTACAAGCATTAAGTATTTACATAAAGGTAGAAGTAAAAAATGGAAAAAGAAGCGCAAATTATGTATTAAAAAATTACCCAATCATGGGTCATAGTTAAATTTTCAATGACATTAATTTTAGTCAGCCCATGCACATGACGATTTATTAAAAAGAGAACGAGATATCTGCAGAGCCGTAGGCGGGTAGTAATGACCAGAATCGTGGTCGCATTCATGTTTCATGAAGTCCAGCTTAAAGAGAGCCATTTGTGTTTAGATAACCCTGCTGTACATGGTTTATGCACAGCTCATGTAGAACCGGAACTATAAGTAGATACGCCGTAGATTCAATTGCGAAGGGGTATATCCTGCAGAGAGGATGTAGAGTTTACTTTATACCGATGCACTGTGACATTACTCACTACCGCAGTCAGCGACCAAGTGGAGTTGTGACAGAAAATCGAAAAGTTTGTTTTGTGCCGAGGTCCTGATCCTCTGATATAGTAGCTTAGGTAAGCATTTCATGGTTCGGGTCGTATACCTCACTTATTATGAATGTACTCACTTGTGTCATTTTAGTTAAATTCCAAGTTGCATGACATCTAGTATATAGTATATGCTTTGAATCTGTGTTTGTATGTAGTACACATTAAATTTCCTTTCCTATTTCCGTTTGAACCTGGCGAAAGGGAATCGGTAATAACATACACATGTAACTCTCATTTCTAGTTAGCTACGATGCTCTACATAAGTAGGGATCAAGACAAGGAAGTGAAATGAAAACACAAGGCAATTTAGGAAGGCAACTTTAAAGGAAACGCACATTCGGAGTAAAGGAATAAGGAATACAGATTTCCAATGAAAGAAAACTACATTCCAACTCAATATTCTCCTGGCTATTATTCCTATACACAATATTTTAATGTGTCCTTACATAACCTTATAGGCTACTGTAGAGCATACTTAAGTACGTATATAAATGATAATGAAAGTAAATAGTATACAAACAAAATAGTATAATATTGGTTTGCAGTCTCGCATGTCACGTTCTACTTTGAATGATTGAATACCTTCAGGGTGTATAGAAAGATGATTGAGAATACAAGAGACGGGGAGATGGATTGAATTCTCCATGCTTCATAAACCTGGAGACATATTTCTTCATCTATTGCAGCTTACAGAAAGTGAAATTCTGCCTAACTGAGTGAATGAGACGGTTAGGGATGCCTGCAAGCTTAGCAGAGTTCCAATACATATATCTGTAGCCTTCCAGCCACCTGAGATGTGGTTACCAGTACATAAATGGATTTAAATGCCATTAGAAATGTTATTACGCGGTTCTAGCAAACACGAATTTACAGAGAAATTCGAGAGATACTGAGATTGAAGTCAATACGCCGGAATATTAAATTATTCCACTTCCTTACCACGTTTTCGTACTACAGTTAAGGCCAACGTTGCATTAAGGCTCCGAGTAGGTAAAAGTTGTTTTCCTTTTGAAATTTTATTGCTACAATTAAGTGGTTTGATTTCTTGTATTGTCCCTGAAACCTTAAGAAAATTGAAATTGTTAACAGGAACACTATTTTCTTACTGAATGTATCGTGAACTTTAGTGAAAGTACGACTTACAACTATTTACCTAACAGTATTTATTGATTCAAACGTAGCTTGCTTTCAATGAGACGAATAACTGTAGAAATGGTAGAGTGAAAACAAATTGAATTTGAATATAATAGAATAGGAAGAGGAAGTGAAGGGAAAGTGAAGGTGTAATCGCTTGATATTGATACTGAATCAATGGAAAGCGAAATGGAGGATTCCTTTACATGGATATCTTAGCAAGAGACAATTCTAAGTGAACAACAGGAAAACAATAATTAGAGCATCCTTATTAAATGGAACTCTTTTACAGTGCTACATTATATGTCTTTTCATACCTAGTAGTTGTGAAATCAAAACTTCATTATATATTTTCCTTGAAAATTCAGTTCTAAGTCAAAGTCTGTTGTCTTCAAAGCTCTCAAATGTACTCCAAGCTATGCAATAAATCGAATTAACAAATAGTAGCAAACTAATGTTATTGGCACAAAATCTTTCAAAACCAAACTACTAAACTACCTTTCGTAATACAATTCAATGATAAAGAGTGATCCTTCCTTCGGTACATATTACTTCCAGCTCCTTTACTTACCATAGTAAGAAAGCAAGGAAGAATATCAAAATGTGCCTCTTTACAATAATAAATAAATACAATTGATAATATCAATCAAGATTGGGAAACTTCATTGGCTTATTTTCGAAAATATAGGTAGTTCTCCATTCTCAGCCAACTTTGTTACTTGATGGGTTTCATTTACATTGTCCCCTTTTCATTAGTGCGTTTCTGTTCATTTAATTCATACCACCATAACACTAGTAACCTCATATTTTCAAATCATTAAATTAAGAAATTTTATGAGTATATGAGTACCACTTTTTAAAACGAGCCCTTGTTTCCAAAGTATTCTTAAATTTCCAAATCTGCTGTAAACTTGCCACATTTCTTTCAAGTTGACAACTGATCTAGTAAATAGCAGCCGATTTTGATTCATAGCATTAAAATTCCTTTCGAATGATATGGTATATAAAAATGGGGTTATATATGTGCAGTGTAGAATGTAGAACCCAGAAGGGGTTCATTCACTGAAAATACAGCAGAGCATATTTACTATCCCTTTCGGTATAATAAGAATGCATTGGTTTTAGGAGAAAGCAAAACAGTTTATACGATGCTAGAAGAGTCGCGAAGAGCCGAAGCCGTAGCAGTTGCTGAAGTTAGTTTTTATGTTCAGTAATGACATAAATGAAATACCTATTAGATGAAGATCAAATATCTTTGGCTGGGAGGCTCTCTTCGATAAATTGACATGATGACTTCCAGGGAGAGTGAACAAGTTGATTTCTCTTAGCTGTTTACACTAATAAATTGGAGGAAGTTATACCTTAGCCTAATCATGAGTTCAGGGCAACAGCACCAGATCATTTAATGTCTTATACTAAGGTATACAAACCGCTTTCTTTTTCACTATTTGGAGTTCATATCCATGTATAATGTATAGATAATAAAAACCTCGTCTATGCAAGTAAACACTGTTATCCGAAAGTAAAGTTGTGCTAAGTAGATTTAATGAAGAGTATGCGTAATATCTGCTAATCTTCAACGTAAGCCAGGAAATGACTGTGAAACGGAAGATGGTAATGTCCTTGATTCCTATACAAGTGACACTTATAATATGGGAAATAAATATAAGTGGGAGAGGAAAGCGGAGAGAATGAAAGGTTCGATTTTCTCCATTATTCTATCTGTTCAGTGTGAATTGTGTTTGAGAGCGACTAAAAGTGGAGGACTAGCTGCCTTTCTGAATGATGCGAAACTTTTTCAATGGCTTTAGTTATCTGAAGTGAACTACTAATAATCGTTGATGTGAGAGTCCTCACTCTTCAGCTAGTGATCCTTAACTTAACTACTGATCCGCAGAAAGCAGAGGTACTAAACAAAAATATAGTTTTCTAATCCTGATGCTAAGTAATGGTGTTTGTCTAATAGAGCGTGTGTGGATTTCCACGACTCACTTCCATCTCACTCCACTTATTTACTAATACGGCAAGAAAAATTAAGAAAAGTGTTCCGAACAAGTTTTCGATGGAATTTATGTTTGCGTATGAGTGGAGGGAGTGGGAGAGAAATGGCAAATGAAGATGAAGAGCTGGCCAAGTGTAATGTCTGTACAGGGGTGGCGGACTCGCATTCCAGAAGGCAGTGTCAGGCACACAATCGTGGCAAAGACAAGGGCTTCACTGCCTGATTTCTCTTAGTTAGCCATGTTGCTTTCCCTCCACGTCTCTCTCGTTTTACGGATACGGGGCAGCAAGTCTTCTCCAGAAACAATGCCCGGATCGGAAGAAAGATCCAGGAAACCAGGGACACGTGCACATTTAACATACATCTCACCCGAATTCGGAAGGAAGGAAGGCTCTAAGTTCCTTCCACATTTACTTCCTTCTTGTCAGACTTTGCCAATATTCCAAATGCACTCTCAAAAGTGTCCTTCATTACATTTCGTTAACTCATACTTGCAAATTCGTAAAAAGTTAGCCATACATTATGCATTCAATATTAATAATTCTCCTCCCTCAAATATTGAAATAATCAAAAGCCTAATTATCAAAATAATAATGTGGCAAATTTTTGTAAATATAGAAAAACACTTTCTTCATTATTAAATTTTTGCAAAATTTGTTTCAATTTGAATAATTTTGCAATTTAATGTTAACTCGTTTATCATTAGTGATGAAGATTTACAAAATTAGAAGAAATCTTTACCCCTTAAAGGAGGAATGAAAACTCCTCCATCAACTTCTCTTTATGACTATTGATATTATCACTGATTTTCTGTTTTAGATTTCACATGGAAAAATAAGCTTAAGATTAAAGTATGCGGAATTTGGTATGGCATAGCAATAGACTTAAGTAATTTAATTATAATCCATAGGATTAACGATGAATAGATTTTATTTACTTAAGCATGACTGAAGTATCTTTGATTTGACTTTTGTAAGTCTTTCTTAACTGTGTAACTCTTAATAAATTGCACTAATGCTCCCTTATCGTTAGGTATCTGAAGTTGAATAGAATAGAGTCATTCGCCATTTAACTTGCTTAACAAAATAATCCCAGCTTAGTTTTGAGACTGGCCCTTTTGCATGCAGCTGGAGGAAAGAGAGGAAGAAATGGTGTAATGGTAAATAGTAATTGTGCATAATGAAAACAATGTTGTGATTGAGTTTATGAGAATTGTTGACGGAATAGAGAAAAGGTAAGTCAAATGGTGGACAAGAGGAGGAGGAGGCTTAAGCGTTGTAAGTGAATATAAGAATGAAAGGAGTTTCTCTCATTGTCAGTTGGCATGAAGCGATTGAGACGAGAAGTGAATGTGTTTGTACATAAGGAGTGAGTTGGAGTATGGCCAGCACCACGTGCCGACAAAACTCTCTGCGATCGATAGACTTTTACACAAACTTTATTCTACAACTCTGTCGGCCTTTCTGTCTTCCTTCCTTGCTCTCTGTCTCTACGCTCCACCATGCACAATCAACTCACATTCAGCTAACTAGCGATAAGGCATTATCTCCATCCAACTGCCCATCTATATCTCTAATGAACACTAGCTATATGTATCACGTTACAAATTCTTACTACATATATTAGCACATAAATCTTATATGGCCAACCATGTACACACAATTTCTCTAAATATATTCTAAACATATCTTTTGTTAGTCACAGTGCTTAATATACAACAATCTTTATACTGATACTCCATTCGCCTCTGCTGAAACACGGTTTTTGTATTTATCTGTATGTATGGCACATGGTACACTGTATCAACTCTCTTACCCCTTGTCTGCTTCCCCTATCATTTTCACTGGTAGCTACAGTATTCATTTGTACTCTAATAACTAATACTCAACTGGGACTTCTGCCTTAACTCAAAATCGGAGCTCTACATTAAACACAATCCAATTTCCATTACCGACATTTTATACCAAGTGGAAATAGTATACAACATACATATTTATACAATCCAGAACTATTCGCATACTACTACTACATAATTCACATAGAACACATGTGCAAGACAATCGTCCCTCTTTTTATTACAATTTTGCCAGCAATAAATCTGGTAGTCAATAATTCTTCATAAAATGTACTGCATGCGAATTGTGTCAATAATAAGCATAAATAAACAAAATACAATTGTGTAATACCTGAAAATGATTCATTAAATTTGCCAATTACGTAAACAAGACCTGCAATAATTACACAATACATTATTAATACAAATCTGTGTCCCAAAAATATTGTCAATGGAAATAAATGAATTGTACATTTGTTCTCTTTCTTGCAAACTGAAAGAGGGTATGGTAATAAATACCACTGGTAGTTCCCAGGAATGCTAAGAGTATGAATGGAAAATAGTGGTAGCAGGAACGAATTAAATGATACATAATGATATGTCACGGAGAGGGAGATAAATATCTAAATACATATTGGTAAGCCTAAGCATTTCTCATGTTCACTTTTATGGTAGAAAGAAAGAAAAAGTTTCTTTGTTGCATTGCTTAAAGTTGAGACATATTTTTGGAGGAGTGGAGGGAGATGGGAGAGGAGTTTGTTTAGCGTTGCCAGTGAAATATGACGGTGATAGAGATGATATAGGACTAGGAGTGTTTAGAAGTAAAAACGTGGTTGGCTGAGGAAAGTATTTTGTAAGTAAAAACTGTGAGTGAGGAATAGCTATTAGAAAAGATGTTTACTCGAGAAATATGTGAAGGAATAAATAGAAAATGGGATTCACCAATTTGACTTAAGTTACATGAATAGTGGCCAATTTATCTTTGCTTGAAAAGGGAATGATCAATGAAAACATTATGAGGCTATTGAGCATTAGTGCGTACATATCCTTATCTTTAGTTATAAAACGTAATGTGTAGCTAATAGGGGAGGCAAAGGCAAAGGCATGCTTCAATAATTCAGTGCAAAACGAAACCGAAGGAAGGAAACATGACACAAAACGAAAAGCAGAGCAGACCAGAGAGACCAGAACAGACAGATGATACAGATAGAGTCGACTCTCTTATTCATTCGAGAGTCTCTAATAGCTAACCCTCCTTAACTCCTTCCACCACATTCTTCCAGCACTCCTAAGCACATAATACCACACTCCTCCAGAGCACACAGCCTTTGCATATTCTAATATCTCCGACCATGAGTCTTCCCTGTGCAAAGCTGGAAAATAAAACTTTCTGTTAATAGCCAACGCTTACTTCTCTCTACACTAATTCCCGTGCATGGCCGACAACGTACACATGTCCGCTGTGTACACATCTATAAAACATAAGGCAGAGCTCCTAACCACTACTGCAATGGAAATCAAAGTGACTGGGAACAAGAGATTATTCTGCTCACTTAAATTTCTATAGGAGTAATAATAATATTATGTCTCTCGTTAGTAGCTACAGTGTAAGCACATGGATGTCCAGCGGAGTGGTATCTGTGTGACACATCCGCGGAACAAGATGGAGAACAGACTTAGCATTAAGTAAGTGGCTTAGTTGGCTGAATTGACTTTCCATGATATTAGTTATTAATACGGGTAAACTGGAAGTTGGTTGTCGTCATTACAGGCAAGTAGGTATCTGTGGCTGTGCATGTGTGGAGTGGAGTGCAGTGGCAATAAAGGAGGCATTACATAATATAGTGACAAGACTTGACTTGAGTGGCACTCCACTGGCATCGCACCAGACCCAACCAGACCAGAGCACTTACTACACCACCACATGTGTTTCTGTTTCGGATGTTGCTGTTGATTGTCGTAGAAAGGAGGCTTTGAAAAGTCTAGGTCGTTCACATTGCACAGTCACAGTCACAGCCGTCAAGCCAAACCAAGTTAAGTCAATGCTTGTATTTGTTCTTCCACGAGTCACCCTTACGAGGTGCATTCGCAGGCCTATCATATGCACACACACATGCACCATTTCCTATCACGACTCGTGGAGTTTCTCCTAAAATGCCCTACTTATTCTATACACTTTTTATATCCTTCACTACTATTCCATTTAAAACTCAGGGTTTAAATACAAAAATCCCTATTCTCAACCCGTGCGTAAATACTTTTCATTTCTTAAGTATGCCCTCCTATCTCGCTGATCTCATTTAACTTTTCTTTTACTACACAAGCACAACCTCTTTATCTACTCAAATACATTACGACTTTATTGTGTTTTAATAATGCATTCTACATAAGTAGGTATGCCCCGACTGGAGGAGTAGAGAAGGTATTCAATTTAACGAGTCAATTATTAAAAGGGGCTTTTATTAGTGTTTACTAATAGAATCGAGGTATATGGGGATTTCCTGGATTTTTAATAGTATTGGTGCGAAGTGTGTAAAACTTGTTAGGTAGGAGAGTGCAGTGGGAAATGGTGCGTTAGGAACGCGTATATTCACATAAAATTATGTTTCTCTATGAGAGTGTGTAGGATATCTATGTAGTATAGGTACTAAAATAATCTTGAGAAAATCGTAAAATTAACACACTCACTAAAGAACCTGTATTTTCACGGTTTTTCATAGTCTGCCTTCCATACTTTGGTTTAATGAATGAAATCTTGCTGGAACTCCGTTGACGTAAAAGGAATTACAAAGACATGCACGAAGGAGGTTGAAAGGAAATTGGTGAAAGCTTATCTCGTTTCTAATTAAAATATTATTTGTTTCGGAGAAGCACTCACCTCACTCGCCCTTTTCACAGAATGCGTTACGTAATTTCGGTGAAAAGTATGCCAGGCTATTCTAGGTACAAAGGAAGCTTTCGCTCCTGGAAAAATTCCATGCTGGAGAAAGACATGAAAGTTTTTTAAGTGGAAGCAAAAGCCTTTTCTACGTATTGCTAGTGAATATTGTATGAGGTTTTAGATATAGCAAGTAGTTTTCAGTTTAATATCCACATGCAACTCGGAATTTGCTGTTTTCTTGTAAGGCACACTTCATTCATCAAAATACCTTTACTTTATACGTCATTCTTTATTCTATACACAACACACACTCGTATAACCACGCACTCATGTCAGCGATTGCAAGAAACTCCTTTCTGACTTTACCTGGTTTATCTACTATAGGAGCAGAAGTACAATTTTAATGCATATATTGCACACAGGGTACTCCCAGAACTATATTGTGGAAAAAACAGTAAAAATCAACGGGAACTTAAAAGATAAATGGTATTTACTTCCTTCGCGTTTCCGCAAATTTGACGACACGAATTAATTGCTAGAGTGAGCTTGACTCAAGTGGAGCGAAAATAGCAACCCGTAGTGTGGTGACTCGGCAACAAACCAAAATACACAAAGATCCACTTCATTAAACACATGACAATTTCTTCCTCTGGCTCCCATGCAGCCTATAAATAAATATAGATCAAGATATCAACTACCTATAGAAAAGCGCAATTTCTGACTTTAATCGAATCGCTACATTACGACACTAGAGATATGTATCAAATTAACAAAATTTCAGAGAGAGCTCGTTCAAGTTAGCGAATTCAATGTGTAACAAATGTCCACGAGAGGAATTGGAACTTTCCACTGGAGAAAGCGAGAGTCGCTTTATTGGTCCTTGTTGGTTCGTTGGCTTTCCTCCGTAGGTTGTTGGTGGCGCACGTTTGTGTAACTCGATCTAACTTATCAAGTTGACCGTGTTTATTTTTCTAACAAGTCTTCTTTCGTTTCTCCTTTCCTTTCCTCACGCCGTTAACTTTCCTCCGTTTTGTTCGCTTGCGGCAAATTGAGTGATTTGTTGACCATATTTCATATGGTATCGCAACACTTATTTAGTTAGAATTATTGGGATTGTGACTCGTATTTCACAACATTTTATGTCCCGCATGCTGCCTCCTATTATGCTGTTCCTATAACTGCTCCAACAAACCAACCATATAACGAAGTAAGGAGTACTTACCCAAGGCACATGATTTTACTGCTTTACTAGAGACAGTTTGCTCCTTTCATTTCTTCTGCTTAGGATTTGTTTGTTGATACATGGACGGATACCTACTCCTTTTATTAAGATACACAATATCAGGTTATATTTATTGTTCCAAATAATTGGATGTCATTCAGACTTAACCATTTTGTCAATAACAACAACAATAAAAACTTTACGGCATATTTACAGTTTTTCCTTTCATATGTCAAAGCAGATGTTTTAAGACTTACCTCAGCAATATAGTACTCAAATACCCAAATGTATAGAGGAAAATAATACATATTTACTATTATAAAATACGGGATCAAGGCCAGTAAATAAATTCGGCAACTTGTAATACAGTATTATTATTATTCTCTGCCACAGCATTTATATCGGTTTGTAGTTTTAGAAATGCCCTACATTGACAATTAATAGTTACACTAAGGAACGCATTATATTGTAAGCTTTGGACTGTTTGTAATATATTGCATTATTACGTATAAAGATATACCCAATAATTTTGTCATATCTTTGTAAAATGTACATAATACAAATGTAGATTTCATTCGCATAATTATAAATACATTAATACATTGTTCATTTGGTACCTTCCTGGATTTCGCATTTTGGACAAAAATTCTTAAAGGAATGGCGAATGTTAACAATATTTCTCATGTAGTCACAAACAGTGAATATCAACCACAAAATTTTTGATATTGGCTTCATTGGGCAATTATTTTTCTAGTTATTAGCTTGTAGATAAATTCTTTGCATTCTCTGCATTATTTAAAAGTAAATAATGGTCGTGGAAAACAAAAGCCAGTATCAACGAGCTATTTTCATTTCTGTACAAAATAAGCAAAAGAGCATCAAAATACTAGAAAATTTATTTATAAAAATAAAAGATAGCATTAGAGTGCGAGTGGAATGTATTTAAGATAATGCGACGTTTACGCAATGAAGAAGGGAGATAGCGTTAGCGTAACCTTATTTTTGCTACACTATGGGTTTCCTTAACCTGTCAGGCGAAGCTCGTGTGTGATACAGTAAAGAGGAGCTGTAATGCAATGTAAAGAAGAACTGTAAGCTGAAGAATCCAAGTAAGTAAGACCGAAAAGAAAATAAAAGAGTTGAGCAAGCATTAGTCCCTCTCAAGTATGATCCTAGAATGAAGGGATTTACTGGGCAGGAAGAAGGAGAAGAAGAAATAGAACCAAATAAGGAAAACAAGCTTCAACCACGTGCAATTTTATTTTTAGATGAAGAGCACATCAATATCCGTATCATAGTGTTGTACATAGAGAATGAAAAGTTTAAATGCATACGAAACAAGAACTGTCTAGCTTTATTCCTACAACGCAAGTATTCCTACAAGACATAATTCCTACTGAGTAATTCATTCCTACGAGACAATTCCTACCATGAGTATTATTCCTACTGTGACATTGAGTTGAGACATGACTACAGTTTTCAAAGAATATAAAAAAAATAATTGCACTTGCTCTTGTTCCCTATGAAGATATAGTGTCCAGATATCAAATATTGTGTTCTTCACCATTTTATATTGACAATGAGATTTAGCGGCCGCTTTGCACACGTTGGTTAACAACATAGTTGTTTCTTAAATGTGACCATTTCGCCGATTTAATGAAATAGTACTATATGCATATCTGTAAAACAACTTAGGCGTTTAACTAGTGAACTTAATGTTGTGACCCTTCATGCAATGCCATGCAATGTGATGGTTGTAGGAATATCCTTTAGATAGGAATAATTTTCTTCGTAGGTTTGTTTCACGTTATTGGAGTAAAGCGGTTCGTAAGACTGATCAGTCTAGTAAGAATAGTTTCTCGTTGGAATACTTTCACTGTAGGAATGGAAATCGGTCACCATGCACGAGCAAGGGACTATAGTTTGTGTATGTCTATCCGTGTTTATTTATTAGTATCAAGATAATAATATGTATGTACAAAGATATGGATGAAGTGAGCAGATAACCCTATAGTGATGAAAAGTGTATACTGGCGGATGGGTTTAGAGTTTATACTTGAGTTTGCATGAAGAGTGTGAAACGAATGGGGAAACTTAGAAAACATAGTTGCAAAGTGAGGGACTTGGTGTGTAGTGAAAAAGCAATAGTGAGGAGAGTACGGGAAGGTTTGTGAAAGATATATTATGAATGTATCTATGTTTGTATAGTAGACAGGAAAATAGTCGAATGCCATGTTCACGATCAAGAATCTGCGTTACGCTCTTGTACGCAACTTACACTTACAAAGTTAGAGAACATAGGGACGTGAAATCTATTGACTGACTTTACTTTTATATGGCGACCGTATAACTCTTATAACTGTAATAGTGTAGCTAGCATATGAAAGTATCCCAAGTGTATACATGTGACGGGACAGAGGAAGACAAGGATGTAGAGAGTAGTAGTAGTGTGAAGCCATGTCGTAAGTGCAATGCAATGTGTAGTAGCGGAGCCATGTGTACGTAGTAAAGTAATAGTAGTCGTAGTATGTAGTAGCTGACTGCATGCAGCAGTTTGTAGTAAAGTTGAAAATAACATGTCGTAGTACGGATAGTAACCAAGAAGAGAGAAGAGGGAGAAAGAAATAGTTCGTGTTACTAATGTGTACTTACTAGTCAATGTACTATATCCGATATAGGAACGGTTTTTGTCGTAAGGCCATGCATGCATTGCAATGAAAATACAAACCGCGTTATATAAAATATATCTTTGATAGTATCCAACTGAACATGAGTGTTGATATCGCTGTGAAGTTTGTAGGCACCTAGGAGAGTAGTATGTATGTACAGCATGTTATGAAAGGAGTAGAAAAGTAGTGAATACAGATACTCGTGCAAAGGCACTTTAGAAAACAGGCCAAGCCTGAGAGAAACTAGACAAAGTCTGTTCGATGCATACTAAAATACATAGTTGATATAAATAGTGACTCGACTGGGGAAATGTGCGAGAATGTAATGGATATAAAAGTGCAGCTTAGGGTATAGTTGCTAACCTTAGATGAAACGTAGCAGATAACTACAATATGCACCACCTTTGTGTAGTGGCAGTTTTATGTGTTATATAAGCCTAGCAAAGTTTTGGCGGGCGGGAGCGGAGGTCTCACTTCTGTAATGCAAGAGTACTATTCCCCGAATTAATAGGAAAAGTTCCAGACGAGACGAGACTCGAGCGACAGAGCACGAGACGGAGTTCCCGAACTCGCCCGATGCCGGGCATTCACCTCCAGCGTCAAAATAAATTTCCTCCTCCCCTTTGCTCTCCCTTTTGAAATTTCGATCGGGTCCGCAAAGTCTGCCGACGCTGAGTCAGAGGAGAACCAAGGCAGTGAGGCACACAGCTACTGCTCTTACTACTACAACAACAGTAGATAAGATGAGAACATCCAATCCATACTCCCCACACACAGTTAAACTTATACCCTATTAGATCCTTTATGCTTTCCATTACATTACAAGTTATAGCAGCCCTCTCTCCTTCTCGACAAACGTCTATCCACGTCCCAATCCACTAGGCTCTGCAGATTACATATAAATACCGTTCTCCCGATATTATATCTGTGCGGACGAGAACTTGCCACGGAGGAGTTAGCACAATACACTAAATACATGTTACTATGCTCTCCTGTCTGGCTCTGTCTGGCTCCTTTCCTTTTACACTTTGTCTGGCCAACTCTTTTGTAACAAAATTCTTATTGCTATGTAGTGGCTGCAGTCGTGCAGTCTCAACTTGTATACCTACTTCTTAGTGCTTATGTATACAATGGATACCTATGTGTTGTGTGTACCTATGTTAAGTACATGATACAGGGACTGTGTACGTATTTACTTTCACTGTTTCTGAATAGATTTCGTGGACATACCTTATTGACTGGAGTCTATGAGCGAGCAATAGAAAAGTTCTATCCATAATATATGTAGCATGCATAAACAGAATAGCAACTAAGTAGGTAGCTGCAGAAAATAGAGAATTCTCTTTTGCGAACCCAAACCATCGTAATGATTCGTCTATTCAACTACACCACTCCTGCTCTGAATACTACACAATAACACAAAACCCATAGTTAAGTATCTGTATAAATAAAATTTTTGGATATGTGTAATATGCTATTGTGGAGTAGTTCTAGGAATGCATTACACACAGTGCAGTAGATATTTAAGGAATACTTCTTCCTCCGCTTTTCTGTCTTGGCTATTATTTTCCCCGCCATTGCATACGTAAGTACAGTTCCTCAACGCTACGTTACGTAACATTTATGTGGAACATTCAGCTCGTGCTTCCTTCCTATCCAGTCCAATCCACTGGCCTAGTCTATTTCAATTCAGTGTGCTATGATGTCTGGAAACTAAGTATACTATACTTAACGATACGTAGGGTGCACGGGTACTTTGTAGCAGCAGTTTGCACGCTATGGCCTTAACATATTTAACAGGAGCCCCTACTTCAACCAACTTCCTTATACCCATAGACAACACACCATTTAGTTGTTAAAGTTCCCATCTCGACTCCAATATTAACTTTATACGGTTTTACTCGTCTACTTTGCTCCATGTGTAGACATTTTATACTTTGCAAGTGGAAATATTTAGTTCTTATGTTAAAGCGCATTACCATAGTGGAGCAGTGTGAAGAAGATACTGCTGATAAAATACTAGGATGCCCTGCTATGCAAGGTTCGATGTCTTGGACACTTTAGTCCGTATTATTATTCTATTCAGAGAAATTAGAAATGCTGTCGTATACTAGGAAAGAATGGATGTTTTCTTCTCCGACTTCTTCCTTACGTTCAATTAGGTACATAGCATCTCTAAAGAGCCAAAGCTCAACTTGCACAAGGCAGCGACTGTACACAACAACAACATCGTGACATTCACTAACTCTTTCTTTCCCTTTTTCCATCTCCCATCATCTCCAATTCACAGACAAGACAGACATTACAGATAGACATATATCTTCTGTCCCCTAGTCTACTCCCGACCGATTTACTTAACTTTTATTCAGCACGCTTTCTTTCTATACGATACGACATACGGTACAATATTGTAGTAGCAGTCAGTATTTATTCATACATGCGTGTATTCCTGTATTCTGTCGCACTACGTTCGCCAGGAGATGTATTCTCCTAAGGACTTATTTAGGACTGGAACTAAAGCAATTTTCGCCTTTGCCTCACACACACTATGAATGACAATGATTTCATCAAAAGCATCTCAAAGATATAAACTTTCTTGACATAGTAGTAGTGGTGCTATTTTTAGATGTCCCCTTCTCCGTCTTTTAAACAATGCAAAATTGCACTCCTTTGCTTCACTCTCGAGTCTTTTCTTTCATCTTTTGAATACAAATCCAGAAATATAGTCACCATGCACCGTCTTCAAATGTATGCAGATATGATTATTATTATGTAGTTCTAAGTGTTCCTTTTGTGCATTTCCAACCTTTTGTCTTAATACATTATTTATTCTAAACTCGTATTTTAAACATCTATGTATCCCTCTACTACTATTTATGTATTGTATGATAGGTTGACTAAATCGGAATCTAGTCTAGCACAAAGAGTAGTACGAGTGGGTAATAGCACTATTAAAACGAAATTAATTACGCAGAATTCATTTAGAAATCCTATTCACAATGCTAAGATTTAAATTACAAAGTAGTGATATTGTGGCAGTTGGAAAACCTGATTTTTCTATTTCAGATTTAGCGAAGCGATATGATATTCGTGTAACTGAGTTCTAGGGCGATAAGAAGGAAGCTTATTGAACTTGTAGAAATTAATGAAAATACTCATTAGGTGCATATAAACATTCTCTAATAACAGAGTAGATTCACAGTGTTGATGGATAAGAGAGTAAACTGTGTAGCAAGTGACAGACAGTTGACTTTGACGGTATCGCTAGACATGACAAAGTTAGACAGCAGGTTTCACTGAAAAGGGAAATTAAGTTAACTTCACGCATATAACGAAGCTGCACGTTCCCGTTGTTAGTTTACAGTCGAACTAAAACTCTTACGTCATTTTAACAAACCTTGCTTAAGGTTACGTTAGTTTACGTATTCCATGTTGCGTTGTTCCATTTCTTTCCACTACTTTTCATGTGAGTGAGAGTTACGATCGACGTGTGACGGCGTGTGCATGCATTTAATTACTCTGATAAACTAGATTGCTGTGCTAAACTAAAGTTGGAACCCCTGGGGCTACAGAAAATCCAAAAAGACTACAGTGTATCAACTATTTCCTATTAGGAAATTATATCCACCACCTACACATTTCAAGAAACAAGGTCATTACTGCCTCCCGACAAGGTACCTCTATTTTAAAATATCTGCTCTTCGTAGCAGCCATAAAATAACAAACCCAATTTTCAGAAATATCAAAAATATTCCCATAATCATATTATTATGATATACAAGAGAAATACCAACTACTTTATCCACCAGAAATGCATCAATAAAGGTGCAAAACAGAAGTGTAAATAGTTAAATGGGTTATATTCTAATGGTTAATGAATAAAATTGACCAACAGAAATAGAAAATACTTACTAGGGGTAGGTAGGTACCAAACATATACTTTAAAACAGAAAATCTACCACATGAAAGCTTTACGTCGCAATGTACCATTTACCTATTCACTACAGAATTTATACATGTACACAAATTCACAGAGAGGCACCTATATGTTTCCAACCTTTGCTTTGGTGGTTGAAATGCAAAGTAGTACAAATAAACAACAGGAGACTAGAGGTATAAGAGATGTCTGGATTTAGTTGGAGAGCGTAGAAGTACGTACATGCAAAATGCAATTCAGAAAACAAAGCTAGTACAGAGAGGCTAATGCAATGGCAATGGCAGTGACACACTAACTGAGCAATAACAGATTTCACGCAAAACACGATGGCTTTCACTCTACCAAGGTTAACGCGGGTATAAAGGGCTTATTGCTTGGTGTACCATTCAGTAAATCAAAAATGACAAACGGGTCTGATTGTCGCCATCCGTAGGCAGAATGCCCTACTCTGGAATACAAGTGCGAATGCCTAAGTAGCAAGTGACAACCTTGAATGAAGAATTTAGACTGCTGGAGAACACTTACAATACAATAGACACAAAAAGCTTTTATACATTCGATACTACGAGAAATCTGAGAAAAATCGTGAATGGAGAAAAGGAGAAAAATTTTCTACGGCAAAAATACTTTCACTTGTTTTCGTTCATTCAGAACTTGTTTCTTTTACCCCAAATATTGAAAAGTAGAGTGTTTTACATATTTTTCAGCTGCAAGCTAATAATATTCTAAAGTTGTGATACGTTTTATAACTACAATTATCAAACATTATTGTCAAACAATTTACTGTAAAATGAATACATTGGGAAATGATCTTGAAAATTTGGCTAGATAGGTACTACGGAAATTGGAGTGGAATAAGCGACTATTAGTTTAGAAAACAAGAGATTCTAATCTATGGCTACATAGTGGGCAGGATGGGAACGAATGTGGAGAGTGAAGGAATGATAGTGTAGACATTATATGCGTATGCGATGTAATGCACCAAAAGCAAAGTAAACCAAAGCAGACTTCTTACAAATTCGGATCGATAGTTCCGTCTCGCTCGCGGAATTTTATACAAACAGAAGACGATTCCGGATGGCTTCCTTAGACGTTTACACCATGTGTATTTGTATATAGGTAGGAGCTCCCAGAAAAGGAACAGACACAGAGGCAACTGAGATCAGAGTTTAGAAGCACAGAAAGAACTCGTATGCCTAGTGACCGCTGATGGGTTAAACAGGATTATCTGTCGATTTGTCGTCTTTCGTTAACCTTATCACAACATGCCGGAAGCTGCCTTCATTCTATTTAAAGTCATTTCTATCTCCTTCAGCATGTCAATTTCATTTTTAACATAAAGGCCATACCCGTCAGTCATTTAACCAATAATTCTTTGTAAAATAGACTATCTGCAGTTCATTACATAGTTTGACCTTCAACAAACCTATCAAAATTATTCATGTTCACACTTTACCATCAGTGAACAAGTAATATTTTCATATCTAGAGAAATGTACTACAATTATAGTAAAATTGACACTAGAGGCGCTGGATTCCGAAGCAAAACGAAGTTATTGCCAATTCTTAGGTAAATACCAGCTTACATTACATCTGTACACAATTACTAGTATTCGAGAGTCATCCAATTCTCGTAACTTGATAACTCCTGATCAGAGTTTTGCTGATTCTTGTGCTTGGGGCGGTGAAAAACCGAAAACTAGATTTTAAAAAGTGTGCATGACGTATGTCATGTTTACGTATTCAGTTAGTGCGGAGAAGCAAAAGGCAACGAGGTGTATACCTGGAAAAGTAATGGGGTATGGCTCAGGAAAAGAAAGCGAGACAAAGATGCTACGAAGAAAGTGAGTCAGACAACCTTGTAGTCTACTGCGTAACTTGATGCGATTCCAGATATTTGTAGTGGGTAGCTATGTGTCTGTCTGGATATTGGAAAATTCCGTCAGAAATCAGCTTTATCAATACAAGGAAGATAAATAATACATAAGTACGTACACGTAGGCGTAAGGAAGCCATCCTAATAAAATTCTATTTATGTCCAGTTGGTGTTGACGAAGTCATAATTAACAGACGGACAGGGTCGCCTGAAAAAGTGAGACGTAGCCAAATAAGTTGGATAAACAAATGGATAATATTATTGACTGTAAGAAAAGTCGACGATTCGAAGACTTTGACTATCTATTCGAGAACAGTGGAATCTGAGCCAAGAAGGGAGTGCAGAAAGGAGGACTGTGAGGAATTGCAGTTGCGACTTGCTTGATTTCATTTGCCCTTTCACCCTTTTCTGGCTTTCTCTCAGCTCTTCCCGACTTTCATTGGTCGCCCACGCACTCTTTGCTTCGCTTACCCAACTCAATATCCCGCTCAAACTCCGCACTTACACGTATACAATACACCAGCTTAAGGTTTAAGCTAGTCCTAGTCAGAGATATCCAAGTCGCACTGCTTTCGCTACCTACTACTACGTTCTTTAATACTTGGCTGTCTCTGATCTGTGTGGCTACGTCCTATGGCATTGATATAAATACCAGCCAACATGCACTACGTAGTTGTACATTGTAATACGTCGTCATACAGACCGTGTAGTCACGTTTGCTTAACGTTTACATTACTGCGTACTTTCTGTTTACTTTCTTTTTCCTGTTGTCAGTGACGTCAGTGACTTTCTCTTCCGCTAATACGCTTTTTGATCCACTCAACTCAGTCTACTGGGTTTTAATTCTTATGCAAAATGGGGCAAAATGGAAAATAAATCATTGACTATACTGGGATTGTAGTACTACTGACTTTTTCAATTGCGACGACTCCTCCACCAGGAAAATGTATACCTAGGATGAATACTAACCTTTTTATATCATTTGAACAGTTCATGAATATCATATTGAGATAAGCTTTATAGTACGTTCTCACTGCATTTTGGTAGCGTGTGGTAGTGAAGTGAAGTACCTATAGGATGTTGGACATATATAATTGGAGTAGCTTGATAAGGTTTAATGTATTTGTTTATATTTATATGGAGAATATCATGTAGTAGTACCTATTGTATACATAACTGCGTGGAAGTAGATTAGTGAACAGTAAAAGCTGGATAACAACGTTTGGAGCAATGGAGCCGTGTCGACAAGTATTATTACTTAGGAATCCCATGACCTCATTTCTCTAAGCAGACTGTCTATGCAGTAGTATTGAGTAAAGAGCTTATTATGCTCAAACAATAGACAAAGCTCTTTTCTTCCTCCCAAATCTATACCCCTAAAACCCATACGATTCACTATGTGTCTGTTGTAGTAGTTCATATTGCACTTGTCATATGCCAGGAAGGTTTACCTATATAATGTATGATACAAAGTGGGGCAGATCGGCTAACATAATCCGAAATGCTAGACAAACTGGAAGAGAAAGTCATACATGACGAAAGTCAAAGCTATATCTATGTATTTGTTATGGCTTTCGCAATCTCTTTCAAGTGAATATACCATGCTTATGCTCCCATTTACAATTCATGTAAAACTTCAATTGAAGGGCCTCAATGACATTTGTTACTTTACTAAAGCAACTAGCATACCTAGCTATAAATGCAATTATAGGTTCTCTTTCAAAGAGAAACTGATTTTGTCAACAAACTTGATCTACAATCTACAATATTGCAATTACGGTAAGTAAAGACGAAACTGGAAAACAAAGCGTAGTCACCATTCATATTGCCATTCCCTGCTGAACTTTAAATGTATTATTTATTTACAAGGTTATCGATACATGACGCGAAGTAGGTCACTATTTCCAATAAGTAGAATACTCCGTCGCAGAATGCTACTCTTACAAATGTTGCATGTCCAATAAAGGCTAAGGCTAATTCTAATTACTTTCGTAATACATTGAAACATCTCTAACTTTCTTAGCCTAAATTTAATATAATGAATTATTAATTATTGTAAGCAATCAAAAAGATACTTCAAATTCTAAATCTAAACTACCTAGGGTAATTATACTTAAATGTTTCCCTGTAATACAGTGAAGGGGTCTTTTGCGGTAGGGTAGCGATTACATAAGTAGATTCAGGTACCCAATAGTCATTTCTGAACTACAGATTGGGTTATTTTTAAGATCATCCAAATTTTTGCTAGTTCCCTGACAGTAATTGCACTGACCATTTATCATCTTTTCTTTTTAAATTACAATGAAGAACAATCTTCATCTCTTTGTGCTAAATAAGAATCAATCTACTAATGCAGTTTTAAGTGGTTATTATTAGAAATGCCCTCAGTGCTATTTGTTGCTCTTTTGGTTACTAATATCTAGAAATCAAAGTCATTTTACATAACGGTCAATACATGAATAACAACTGCCTCAAGCTGAGGAATATTTCATACAAATTTCCTCACAACTCCGATTTTACATGAGAACAATGTTTTCATTTATTGATTGAAATTTCCAAATACTGTAAGTTGTACACGGGTAGTACATAAATACGTATCTATGTCTAGGAGTTACACACAATGACAATGGGGCAACAAATATTTTACATGCTGGCCAGCCAAAGGGAATCTTTGAAGCAGAAGCGGAAACAGGAGAATGAGCAATGGAGATGTTAAGTTCGAATTGCCCTTTTGTAGAGAACTTTAAATCCTAAATTTAGTAATAACGCTTCATAAACGAAGGAACATGTATTTGGTTAACGGATCTGACGGCCTTTCCTCTTTCACTTGTAACTTTCATCATCTCTTACTAACAAGTATAGAGCAACCAGCCAAAGACATACTCAGTTTCATTTTAACTTATCCTCATTTCTCCTGCTTTGTTATTTAGTTATCTGAGACCATTTGCTGTACTACATGTGTAGTTAGGTAGGATGTATGTATGATTGCGTCTAGTATTTAATACAGGGTGTGCATATCGACGTTTCATTACTAAAAGCATATGAGTTCACCATCACTAGTCTTACCTTTGAAAACACGAATATGAATAATAGACACCTAATAAAGATTAATTATTTACACGGCACTACGTAACCTTGAAAAAATATAAAAGTTGTTCAGAATTTGCAGAAAATATCAAATTCAAAGCCATTTATGGTCCAGAAATATTTGAAACCCTACGATCTCTGAAAGACTATTATCATAACTGAACTACATTCCTATATTTCCATTACCTGTATAGTACAGCTCATGAGCATGGAATTTTGTGTTCCTAAGGACATCAATTTCCCCTAATACTTTAGGATAACACCTCATAGTGGTGCATGAAAATCAAAAACCCTGTATTTGTGAAAAAACTAGAGTCAGATAGAAAGAGGCAAAAGGCGCGACGTCAGATCTTGCTTCCCATGATGTCCTGACATGAATAGTAAAAAGGTGCGAGTGAGCCCCGCGCCCCGGTGTTATATATTGTGTAGACCCCTATACTAATATAACGTGCACAACGCAATTCAAAGTCAAAGTACTAGGTTGTTACAAACTAGTTAACAAATATTTATTTCTCCTCGATAGGTGAAAAAATGACAGTGAGTTGGGTATTATGTCCAAATTCAATGTTCCTATTCAATCAGTGCACTGTTTACTGACGGTCAAGAAAGGGGTATTTTTAATGCTATTTATTATACCTCCAATCAATCAAAAACAATACAATAAATTCACTGGGCTTAACTGGCTCCAGGAATAAAAACAAAAACAAATTTAGTTCAAAAATAACTGAAAACTTATCAATCTCGAGCAGCGTCCCGAATTAGGCGTCCGTTGTTCGATCTCTCTAACTTCCAACTGTCACTTTCTGGCGAGTCTCCTGCCGCTCTCTCATCCGCACACTTTTTGCTGGCTCACCCAGCCCACATGCATTTCTGGCGGGAACATTCCCCTCCTCGTAAAGGGAAGTGTTGACCTTTACTCTTGGCAAAACGTCCAGAATGCATGCCTTCATCATCGGTCTTCGGAATGTTCCTCCAACTGTACGCCCATCAACGACTCGCGCCGTTCCATCATTTCCGGGGTAAATTGCTGTCACTGCTCCTTTAGGACAGCAATTCCTTCGACACTTTTCGTCCATAGGATCCAAACTCACATAACTGAGTTCGAGGCAGTTCACTGTGTGTTCGGTCTCCTTCAGCAAAAATCTTACAGTTTTCTCTGTATTGGGCTTTATCTCCGTTCCATTTTGCTGAATCTTTGGTAGCACTCGATTCCCATAGTCATCTGATTCATCCGTATCTTCCGGATCTTCTTCACCTTTTACAGCTGCGCAAAAGTTTACCGGATCCGGTTTCTTTTCCATGCCACCTAACTCATCCTGTGACAGACGAGTTTCATTTTCAACTGGCCGATGTTCCATCGACAGTTTGTTCGTTTGGAAATCCTTTTCCTCTAAACGGTACAATTCTTCGTCCCCGATATCTTTATAAATGTGACAGCTGTATTCTCCAACACTACCTTCTGTGGAGGGTCCATGCACTGCCCATCCTAACTTCGTTCTGGAAGCAAGTGGAGCTTCCTCGGGGCCTTCTAATAATTCCCGAGAGCTTATCAGGTGTCCATGATTTTGCCCAATTAGTATGGTGGGCTTTGCGTTGTGTAGATCTGGAAAATCAGCTTTTCTCAGATGCTTCCAACTTTTCTTTAATTCTTTTGCATTCACAGACTGAGAAGGCAAATCCAAATAATTTTTCGTGTAGGCAAACAAATCAAATCTCTGACCTACACTTTTGTGACCAGCATTGATTTGCAGATTAACGAATCGAGACTCAGTATTCTGTTGATGAGTCGAGTCCATCCATTTAATCTTCAGATTAACTTTCTTCCCCTCGGCTCCGAGCCTTTCTGCGACAGACGGGTGAACTAAAGTTACTGTTGAGCATTCATCAAGCAACGCGTACGTCTCCAGTTTTCCAGCTGGACCCCACAGAGTAATAGGTAACACTTTCAATAACGTCTTACTATTAAAACTGTAATGAGGAAATGATGAATTTACTGTCATTGTAGCTTCGCTGCTACTTTCACTATTTCGGCGCACTTTGGTCTTGTGCAACAGGAAGTGATGATTTAATTTGCATCCATCTTTCCCGCATTCTTTTTTCTCCTTGCAATCGGGAGCCCGGTGGTTGGTAGTCTGCAAGCACTGGAAACAAATCTTCATTTCCTTGGCCCAGGTCCAACGCTTTTCAAATTGCTCGTTTTCAAGTTCATTACACAGAGAAGTAATGTGACTTGACTTATCACAAAACAAACACCTTTTCATTTCATTTTCCGATTCGGCATCCTCTGCTACTGCAAAAGTCCTCTCTCGGTTTCGATGTCCTTTCTGATGTCTGTCTTCTTGACTCTTCTGTTCATAGTTCTCGTATGACACTAGTCTGCTAGCTTTGTCAGCAATTTTCTCCAGCCACTCACACAGAAGATTTAGATCTGCTCCTTTTGCATCAAATGAGTAGTCAATCCACTGCATTCTGTAGCTCGGTGGTAACTTTCCAATTATTCCTTTAATAAGTTGGGGGTTCATCAGATACGCCGCTTCATCCAACGTATTAATAGTCGTCGTCAAGTTTAGCACTGCGTTGGACAAATCAACAATAGTCTCTGGTTTGTCTTCCTTTGTATTGGGAATCTTCTGCACTACGTCAATCAGACCCTCCACAATTACATCGGAACGTCCAAAATTTCTTTCCAGCACCTTGATGATCTTGTCAACGTTTTCAGGCACCACCATCATGGCCAGCACTGCGTCTCGAGCTCTTCCTTTGAGGCACTTACGTAGTCTGGTCATATTTTCAACTTTCGAATATTCACAAATATCACTAGTGTTTCTAAACTCACTAATAAAGTTGGGCCACTCAATCGGATTTCCAGAGAACTGCGGGAGGTCCCTCGAAGTCGTCTGCCTTGCCAGGAACTTCTCCAGTTTATCTTCTCTGCCAATGGTACATGGTGCAATCGGATCCGAGACAGCAACAACTTTCGGGCCAACGTGTCCAGCGTTTTTTGACGCCACTGGAACGTTAACTATCGATTTTTTACTAATTTCACTGGGTACGGGTGATGGCATAGTCACTCTAGCTTTCTCAGTCCAGTCTTTCACTCTATCATTTTTATGACTCACTTTGTCGCCAAGCATTTCCATGAGTTCGGCGTCGCGTGGATCATCTAACTCATTTTCACTATCGTCCCTGTCCAGCTCCTCCGAAATAATTACTTTGGCGGCTGCCAGTTTCTTTTCTACTAATTTTCTTTTACTCTCAGCCAGTTTAGCATGGAGTTCCATGGTTCTGTTTATTTCCTCTGCGTCAATTCTGAGCAATTCATTCATCGCCTCCAACTCTGCTTCTGCCCTTAACTTTCTGGCGGAACTGGCAGCAGATTGACGAGTACGATTCGTTCGGGTAGACCTCGGTGGTACGGATATACTTGCCTGGCTATCACTTACTGTCCTTGGATTCTGGTTCCCGGTGCTTTCACCTCTCAAGAAGTCCCCTGGGCTTGTAAACCCCGGATCCGGGTTTTGTGCGAGTTTCTTGGGTTGACTATTCTTAGTTCTTCTCCCGTACTCCACAGCTCCCAGTCTCTCCGGCGGAAGTCCAAAATTCTCCCGTGTACTCTTTCGAGTTGCTCCTTCCGGTCCCACTCCAGTTGATCCAGTAGGTGTATCCATAATCACAATCACAAGTTCCAATTTTAACGGTCAACGAATACTATTCCGTTAATTGTCACAGTTCGTTCACGATTTCACTATCAATCTTTTCACACTGTAGCACTGATTTCCAAAGTGCGGTTCTATCGTGGCTCTGAAGGACCATGTCACAAACTAGTTAACAAATATTTATTTCTCCTCGATAGGTGAAAAAATGACAGTGAGTTGGGGTATGTCCAATTTCAATGTTCCTACTAAATCAGTGCACTGTTTACTGACGGTCAAGAAAGGGGTATTTTTAATGCTATTTATTATACCTCCAATCAATCAAAAACAATACAAAAATATCACTGGGCTAAGACTGGCTCCAGGAATAGAAACAAAAATAAATTTAATTCAAAAATAACTGAAAACTTATCAATCTCGAGCAGCGTCCCGAATTAGGCGTCCGTTGTTCGATCTCTCTAACTTCCAACTGTCACTTTCTGGCGAGTCTCCTGCCGCTCTCTCATCCGCACACTTTTTGCTGGCTCACCCAGCCCACATGCATTTCTGGCGGGAACATAGGTACTTCACTATCGTTAGAGGTTCAAGAAATCCGAATTGTACTTTCCGACTTTCTTACATATCTGTACACAAACTGTATATGTAATGTCCTAGAGCATATATAGTTATCGTATAGTATCCCTATAATATGTATACTTTTCCACTTAGGTATTCCTGTACAGTATACTAGAATTTACTAGGACACTAGTTACACAAGGGGAGATGTAACGAAACACTGGAAAATTCTTGAAGAATGCCTACTAGATACTATTTAGTTAGTAGCGGTAGCAAAGCAGAAGTAAGTAATGCTCATTGTTCGTAATCCGCATTTTGGTCTATAGGAAGAAAGATACATCCGTGGAGAGAACACGATACACTCGTTCACTTAGCTTAGCGCTCGGCTTCTTC
Source organism: Yoshiicerus persimilis (assembly GCA_020352615.2). NCBI lineage: Eukaryota > Metazoa > Arthropoda > Collembola > Entomobryomorpha > Tomoceridae > Yoshiicerus > Yoshiicerus persimilis. Next base: position 33,080,756 of record CM060170.1, on the reverse strand, counting down.
TGTGTGCTGTTGTACTCTCGTCGTCTCGTAGTGTTCATCGTCAGAATTTCGCTAGCTTTAATGTTATAGTTAGTATAAAATATATTGGCCTTCTATACTTGGTACAAGCTGTAGTACTTCGTTTTTTATGCCAGAAACGGAAGGAGGCGAAAAGAGGCTGACTGTGAGACGAGACGAGAATAAGAAGAAAACTAAGAAATTGTAGTATACAATAACATCTATTCTATTATTGTATCCTGATGTTCAGGCTGATGCAGTGCAACAGCAGCTTCTGATCTCCTTTTGCTTTCTAGGTACCCCTTAGTAAAATTAAAAGTGTAAGTAAAAGCTTGAAATGTGTGATAATCGAGTATCCCACCGACTAGATGAAAAATGTGAGAGACCAATAAGTAGTTTTATTACAAGTGTAATAACTGTAGTATATAATTTAAATACATTGGATAGCATAATAATATGTCATTGAACAAACGAATTTGCGTCTTTCCATCCACTCCATAGGAAAACCGAGTATCACACATTTCAATCCTTTACCTACACTTTTAAATCGCAGCCCTTAGTAAATACACGAATACACATGGATAGTAAATCGGATGTATGTGTGTACAGGAACTTTATGTTGTGTAATGCTTACTTTTATATTGCTACTGGGTATAGGTGTTAGACATTTGTGCCATTACTAGTGCGACAATTTTGTATTTTTGTAGCATATTTGAATAGGTGTCTCAACGCTAATAATCCAGCATTCCTTAGAGAGTGACTGACCTTTAGAAAGTAAAACTTATCAATTTCTCTTATTATTCTGCAAGATTGTGTTAAGTTTTCAACTTAAAATGTATTTAATTACTGGCAAATAGTAGTACCTATATGCTTTTTGATAACAAAGCCTTCAAAATCTCAAAAAATGCAGATTTGACTACCATTTAAATTTATATATCTTACTTCTTTCAAATTTTGTAGCAATATAATGCATTTCACTTATAAGCAACACAGATATAAGAATCTCCCGCGTGACTTTTAGGTAGATATTCACGAGAGACATATACATGTAAAAGTGTATTTTCCGACTTGTCTTGTATGATAACTATGAAATGAAATTAATGTAATTAATTCTACTCACAAAAAGTATCTGTCTAACTAAGGTCACTTGAGTTCGATTACAAAATACCATAATGGTACTTGAGTTTGGATGCAAAAGAAACGAAAATAAGATGTTGAAATCTGAGCGGCCTTCTTAGTTTCCTCTTAAGAGACCGTAAAACCTTGGCCGAGATCCTGGAAATGACTTACTGTACGTTACATGAATTGCAGTTGAAAATTGTTACTACAGGGGAAGCAATTCTAAAATTTTGGAAACCTGATTTTCCCGGCTTACAGAGGACACCCACTAAAGACTGGTTTTGTATGCTATTAATCAGTGAAGCAGTTATTCTTTTACTTTCGGGTAAAAGAAGCAATTACAAATAGTAGAGTATTTAAGTATTTAATTAAATTGAAGTTGAACTGGTAAATAAAGGGTAATACAAATAAGTTATCGTTTGTTCTTTTAGGACAAACCTCCACTAAAATATTGGCTTCTGACCCATGACAAGTGTATGTTCATACACATTTAATGTTATCCAAGGCGTACAATCAGACACAAGATGCAAAGGTACATGCTACATTTCCTATACTTGTTTGTATGGTATTTGTACATATGAAAGTTCAAACAGTGGTGCAGAATGTCTGTAAGGTACACAAAAAAACCCTCTTACGATTTAGTTAGTCTGACTAGACTAAATCGAAAGATAAAACACGGAGGATATGAAGGAAAGTGATGTTTACAGAATGTCCTCTATAAAAGCCAAACTACTACATCTAGAGAAATAAAAGAAAGTAGTTATGTTATTGGATGGCCAAATCCAATTTGAACTCATTAATAAATCATGACGTGGGGAGCTTGTCTCGTTAATATTGTAAGAAGCACTCGTCACAAGGCAAATATACTATACACTTCTATACATGGATTTAACCTTCCTAACCACTACACACTACCCACTATTTCTGTAAAGCTTGCCACAAATGCCTGACTTGTTTATATTTACTTGTATCTAATTCTATTTTGCTTTGCCTGGAGTACCTTGAGCTACTTATGAACTTGTATTGTCTCTGATGCTAAACGTGAGATAGGAGATACAAATAGAGTCAAGCAAGAAACTAATCAAGAAACAAGAACAGATAGGAGCTAAATAGATCGCAATCAAATTTTATCTTTTATTTCGGAAGTATCGGTAATACAATTCCTAAAATGAGCTTATGTCAACTTTCGCTTGAAATTGATATGAAAGTTTTCATTTGTTCAAATACCAATTAAATTCATTACTTTCATACCTATTTCATTCAAATTGATATATAGTAGACAGAATCAATAGACTCAGAGAAAGGTCACTGCTATCCCTCTATAATTTACCAAAACATTCTGAAATTGTACTACCAGGATAATATTATGAAGTTACTGTTCACTTAAATTTGTAGAATTATATTTAACCTGATGCTATTTTTCAAAGGTATTTGCATCCAAATTGGAAGTCTTTGGAAATTGAGCGTATCTACTAGTACTGAGTGACGACTTTTGTCGTCGATTTAAATTATCTCTTCCAATTATTGTTGTTCCACATTTAAAGGAGGTTGCCATCAATTAGAACTTTACCTAGGTGTGTTGCTTACTTTCAAATTGTTTCATAAATGAAACATAAAACGGTTTGGCCGTATTAACACCATGTACAAACCTTGTACACAAATTGATTCCAAGAGATTTCCATTTATTCTGTTGGTTCCGCAACCAAGAAGACCATTACACGAGTTCTTTGGCAATTACGAAAGAAAACTGATATTTATTACACTCAAAGCCATCCTTAGCAAGTTAACGCAGGGAGTTTGGTCCACACATTACAACTGTAGGCCACCATTTATTTTCATTATTTCGTCAACTGTTATGTTACTCTACACCACACACAACGAGATCATTCTGGATTCCACTGGTTCACAGTAGTTCACTCACTATTTGTTTGCGCAAATGAGAAAGCCATACATTACAACATGTGCCTTCTATTTGACAATAATAATTTTCCTAGTTGTATAGCTCTGATTTACATACATGTTTATGCCCCGCTTACATAATAAAATACACCTTGGCTGCAACTAATTATTATTTACTAAGGGTAATAATCTGTCTGTTTATACAATATTTGTATTCAAGACATAAATAGGCATTCAGGACTAAATATTCACAATTATTTTTGTTGAACATAAATATACCATAACACCATAAAGGTATCACTTATGCAAACTTTACTTCCGACTGGTACACCCCATGTGAATTGAGTACACCTTTCTGAATATCCCATAAGCATAAACAGTTGCAAGCAGTAGTCAAGTCATTTCTAATCATCTAACTTTGTTGCATTTTAAAATTATAATCGCTTTGCAGATTTTAACACCTATTTCCGCGTTTTACAAAAAGACTTTCTTTGTTTCTTGAATGCGTTGCATCATGCAACACTTTCACGAAACAATAATACAAGGTGCAGGAGGTTAACAGAGAAAAAAATGAGAATTTTATTAAAATTTTCTTATTAAGATGGGTTTGTTATATTTTGATGAGGTTTAGTGAGAAAATGCAACCAAACCAAATGTCTGTGACAAATAATTGTTAGCCAATATCTAGTATTTTGCAAATATGGTGATTATATTTTGTAATCTCGTAGTTCTCATAGTAAAACCATAATATTTCAACCATTATTTTTGCGTTCTAAAATTGTGTAGCTGCATTATAGGAATGGATGAACATGATTATAGAACTCTTTTTACTGGGCTACTGAGTTGAGGGAGTATTTTGCCTCTACACATACAAAAGGATAAACCGAGAATATGTTTTAGTTAAATTTGGCTTTATAAATGAATGCACAAATGCTAAAAAAGCTTATAATATCGTGTGAAATGAATTTCCTTTTCATTGGCAATATAGTTGCAAAACAATCAACCGTAGATAGGAAAAGGGTACAAAAGACTCACTGGGTTTAAGACGGAACTTATTCTGAATTATTTTTTTTAAATAAGGAAGTAACACTGAGCTTAGTAGATTCCGTCTGTTATACACATGTCTACTAAACGATACTCCTTGTGCTGACAAAGCAAACATTAATTAAATGGTTGCTTACTTTGTAGTATCTTTTGACTGTTTGCGTGTTTATTAACTAAAAGTAGCTAATTAATAAAAGTAAACAAATACTAGTAAAATTAATTGCAGTACCCAAAAATGGCTTTAAATTATGTGATGAAGAAATAAATTGACGTTATCTATATTTAGAATTGAGAATAATACCCATTAAATTACTATTATTGCAGCTGTGCTAATTCTAGTTGGGTACCTTGAACCTCTAACAGTGTAGCCACAAAAATAACAAATTCCTTGCTGCAGGCAGGTAAATAAGAAAGCGATATAATTTTGCATGGAGTCCGCTGTTTGGTTTTTGGTTTGAGCTGAATGCCTGGAAAAGAGGATATTTTTGTTGCATTGAATGGACGAAAGTATCCAGTTTGACAGGAAAGTTTGTTGAGAAAAGGAACTGATAGGACGGCAACGGGGAGATGGAGGAAATGTTTGAGAAGCATTAGTAGGAGTAGCCTGCGTCTTGTGAATTACGGAACTTAGCCAAGCCGGTCGTGAATGTTACGGATGGACAGAGAATGTGACTGGAATTGAGTGAGTGTGGGAGAGAGAGGGAAGTTGGTTCGGCAGAGGACCGAGGTTGCTACAGCATAGACTCCTAGCTGGGCACATGGCTGGAGGATGAATTGGAGAGAGACAGGAAGAGTAAAAGGAAAAACTGAGAGAAGAACGCAAGTCTTAAGTTTCTTGTTGGTGGTTTTGTTTGGGTGGCTGGAAAGAGTTCCTCCGAGGAGTCTGATGTTGAGGAGGAATCTAAGGAGCTCAAGAACCGCGGCAAAGATGCGCCACGTGCAACTTGGAAAACTCCGAAAGGGAGAAATGGCAATGGCCCTGTTGGGACTTGAAATTCGGGGAAAGTGAGGGACGCATTTCGTCTGCTACTCCACACTCTCTCGCCATCCTCTCCACCACCAACATTTACTACTATTTACTACAACTCCTCTATATCCTTCTAAAGTACTGGAGAACTACATCCAGACTGTCTCGTCTGCCTCTCTAGCACCATCATAGCACACCGACTACTCTAATATGTCTGGAAAAGGGCTTACTTATTACACAACACTGCCTAGCATTACGCTATAGACAGAACCCGCATCTATGGAAGCTGCACTCCCTTCTTTATACACTGTTTTGTTCCTAAGTATACGTATACATTCATATTCACCTTATGTCGTGCAGTACTACGTGTACCTACTTCCTATAATATGCACCACGGCTACGGTAGACTCCTGACTTTAAAATCCCCGAAATTCCCAAGTCCCGGTTGGGGTTTCATGATCTGTCTTCTCTGCCCGGGACTAGGACCAGAGTGTCGAGTGTGCCGTAAATGCCGCATGTCGTGTATTGCCCTAAATGCCGTCAATCCAGAATGTATTTTATTTTCGGCATGCCGTAAAAGCAGTAAATTATATAAACACGGTAAATATTCATGATTACCACGTGTTTTGTGCTCTTTACGTTATTTACGGCATTTGCGGCACTTTTGGCATGCGGTATCAAAAAATAATTTACGGTGTGCCAACTTTATACTCCGACTAGGACCAAAGATAGACAAAGCTATGGAGGGTAGTCGACTTTAAGCCTAGATGCTACCATTACAATAAGTTCTGAGATAGACAGACGCGGGGCTAAGCCAAACTATGCTTAATAGATGCACAGCATATTATGTACTGGTGCTATAAAGTAGCCCTGAGTATCCACCTACTAGTATCGTCGAGGCTCAAAATATGCTCTGAATATACACATTGAATTTATATTACATGCTACTAAATGATCTCACAAACAACCTTTCGAGCTTCTTTCCTAAATCATACAAACTTACATAGTGCAGCATGGACAAGCCAGAATCACTCTAAAATCTTCAAATACAACTTCACCACAACTATTACTACTATTTCAGACTAAAAAGATTAACATAATGACATAATCACCTTCTGCAATATATTTGCTAAAAACTTAGCAATAACACTTTCGTCTCCAAAATCAATGCCAAGTTTACATTTCAGAACTGCAAAAATTGTAACAGACATACAACACCTCTGAAACAACTGAAATGAAAGCAAATTTGCATACTTAATTTTTTGAAGACTGGCGATCAGCATTTTTTGGACATGATGAAAAGTAAAAACAAAATCGATTTATTTACATTTACTACTTTTGCTGGAATTTTCTTTAATTAAAAATTTCGATTTAATATGCATGGCGATTACACAAGGGACTTCTTCCTAAACAAGAACGATTCAAGTACATTCGAAAATAATTTTCCGTGTGGTTCGTGCACTGCGATGGAAGCTTCCCAGTGCAAGATAACAACTATGCATTTCTAATCTGGATCACCTACTTCAATTTATAAAGTTATTCAATGAATTGCAGACATCGGTTGCTTAATTAGCTTTGTGTAAGGTTGTCACATATTTTATCAATGTTATAATACAAGTGTGTGCACAATGCATTAATAAATAGTTCAAAAGCAAAGTTTAATTGATGAATGATTGAACGAGGAACCCGTAAAGATACATTAGAATGACAAGTGGAAGAGAATCACTAGCTAATAATCAGAAGATAGTAGGAATGGTAAACTGTGCATTACTTAGTTTGTCCAATTTCTAAGTGCCTGGAGAGATCAACATAATTACCTCGATGGCATTGGCCATTCATCGCAACATCATCTCCAGAGTACTTAACTTTAGACTGTTCGAATGAATGAATGAAGATTGAAGAGCAGTGTGTAATGGTTGTGATTGCTAGCCGAAAGCACATTATGAAAGAAAGCGCAGACAAAACACAACCAACCTACCAGAACAATGGCCCCTTCCTTTCAGCTAATTGTAGCAACTGGGGGGAAACACTAGACTAGGATCATGAAAAATTGAATTAAAAAGGATTGATCGTCCTCAGCATTCAATGGAGAGGTTTGATCTAATTTCATGTCGAAACTCTTTCACATCTTTTTCAATGTCGCTCAATGTCTTTAAGTGTCATAAATTTTACATATGCAAAACACAAGTACTCAATTCTTTGTACCCCAAGGACTAAATTGACGATAGGAAATACTAAATTATGAAATCCGTTTTTTCTAAAGTGCTGTTTTACCATAATTAGACTAAGTTTTGGTTTCATTTTTTATTAACCTTATATTATACGCCATCTAGCAAAACACCATTAATAAAAATTCCAATTGGTCCAGGATTAAAATAGGTACTTTAAACAATATACTAATATATTACAGTGATTGGGCAAAGGTAAGAGTATTGATGGCATTCCCTTTTCTAACATCATCATAGCCCTTAAAGTTTCATCTAATTATCACTCTCGCCATGATCATATCTTAGAATATTCATCTGAGGAATTAAAACTACCAGAAAGACATATAATTCATACAGTCTTAGTATTTAATGAGCTTGTCCTCATCACATACATGCATTAATTCTGGAGTGTTGTCATATAAAACGAGTTGAATACAAACATTGGATTACATTACCTACAGCAATACGTTTTACTACTCTAAGCAGTAGTCATTATGCACCTTATACGTGAGTTTTGAACGAGTTCAGCTTCAGAGCGACGTAAGAAGGAAATGAGTCAACGTACTTCTAATAAAATTGGTAAAACGAGAACAAGCAACTACACTAGACTTTATTGAAGCATACCACTTATTTTACGTTGCGTTATACTATATTTAGTAAGTCTGTCTGTTTTCAAGGCCGGTCTGAACGCGTCGAGTTACGTCGTAGTATATTGGCGTCAAGGTAAGTCGTACATTCACCTCAACGTAACCTAGAACTTTCACCAGCGAATCCAAGTAGTAGGCATGGATTGTTTTGAAACAAAGACTGTTTTCATCGACGCCGTCTGTAATTTTCTTTTTGCGTCTTAATAATCTTCTGTAGTAAACAGTAGGTTATGGAATTTACTTAAAGTTTTATTAATAGGTTAATAATTTAATTTATACAAATCGGTTCAATTATCTAAAAGTAATACATGCAGGAAATGAGTTATGATTAATCTTAATCTTATAAGTTATGATCTTTAACCGATTTGAAAACTATAAATAAAGGCAACAAAACATGTCTTCATTTAAGAAGTATCTTAATTATGTAAATTCCTGAGCGTTAGGTTAAATAGGTTGTCAGCCTACGTAGTGTCTATGTCTGTATGTTTTGTGTATTACATGATATGCTAATAAAATAATAAACCAGTGTAACACTGTAGTAGCCAAGTATCGTCCGAAATAAAGGTGGAAAAATGATATGAATGTGTAAATTGTCAAAGATAACTGAAATTCCGATATGAGATCCAAACCATAACTAAGAAAACTGTTCTAATAGGCCAGTTTTGGAATATATTCTGAAAACAATATTTCTGTTGAAACCAAAGGTCAAAATATCGACGGGAGTTATGTATTTGGGAAGGGGTGGATACTTAACTTAGTTATGCGGCATATGGGTTATATTATGTTTAACTTTTGTAATATACATTGATGAGATGTAACTGAGTTCTGACGCATGCGCTTTGTATAATGTATGCAGTTTCGAAACCTTCATACATGACACGTCTATTAATACACGAACTGTAGGATTAATGTTTACGACTCTATTTCTGGAACCGGTTGACCGGATGACGTCATCTTCGAAATTGATCTCGTACTTACATACATTGATCCCATTCTCATACATAGATGTGTTCCAAGTTTGAAGCCATTGCGTCAAACCGTTTTTGAGTTATCGCTCAGACGGACGGACAGCCGGCCAGTGCATTCGAACAAAGTATCTGACGATATTTAATAATGAGATATTATTTGCATCATAATTATCAAAATGACTTTTTACCACTAGTTTGTATAATAAGAGCAAACACACGTGTCGAACTACGGTGTATTATGCATAATAGTATACAGAGATAGGGGCGCATAATTATATATCTCAATTGTAACAGGAATAATTCAACTGCCTTCTTTATTTCAAAAAGTACAAATATAAAGTAGGCCAGGGGCACAAAATTATGCATCTAGGTAGGTAATGAAAGTTTGAAACGCGTGTATAAAATGTGTTCCATTTTTATAAAGCAAAATAGAAAAAACCGGAAGAATAGAAGGTACATCGAAAGAGACGAATATCGAAGGAGACACCGAATCCCTCAATAGAAACTACCTGCTTAAGGAGTCCTACTATCTCAACAGACATCTACAATTACAACAAACGTAACATATTTAATCTAGATAGGTATATGGCGCTTATACCTCTGTAGACATAACACCAGTAAACTAAAATATAACAATTGTACATCCGTTCTTAGTTGTATAAAGTATATTTATATTACATTATAGCACATATGAACATATTATTACTGTCAAGTAGGTCTTTTTTCATTAAGTGCATGCCTAGTTACATGAAACAGTACAATTACACTTTACACATCGTATGGTAGCTGTTAAACCTGTAAGTTGTAAGTTGTAAGACTGACGATTAGAGGAATAATAATAAAACTACAGTCTTACAACTGTTGCGTCTTATCTGTAATTCACAGCGAATAGGAAACGTAACGTAACCCTGAACTGAATTGACTGAAACGACTCTTGAGTCTTTACACTCAAGAGCAGGTTCCATCCGCTTTATAAAAACTACGAACACAAGGCAAAGGATTTTCTACTCATCTGTCGTTTCTTTTGCATTCGATTCGATCTCGTTTTCGTTTCATTAACCAAATGGACATTTCCGCTTACCTGATGTGATGTTTGCATGTTTGTCTGTTCCTTACTTTTGTTTATTAGTTTACTTCTGTGAACTTTCCTCAGGTGTTTCAGGTGTACCCTGAAAACAGAAGCTGCTATTTCATCATAATAAAAATGTAACCTAAGTGTTTTGAGTGTCTACACCGTTTCTCTTTCCATTTGTTCCAAATAAAATACACGTGCAATTATAGTCAGAGGCCCAGACTCATTGTCAGGAACCTCATAATATTATTACGAAGCATATGAATTGTGCAAGCTGCAGACCGGTAGAGAAATGTTACGGAAAATTACAGTATAATCTAATCACTACACTGCAAAAAATATATAGGTATTCTTAAATCCCATCTATTTACTGTTATTACGTGATTAGCATACGAAATTACTTCATGCAAGCCTTCACTAAGACACTTTAAATGTTAAAAATTTAGCAAACGTTATGCAATGGATTCTGATTAGACTCACACACCTGGCTTTTATTTTTAAATTGCAAAACGTCATACCTAACAAAGGCCAGGAAATTATCTAGAAATAGGTTCTCATTTTTTGTAGAATACTATATCATTTAATTTTTATTTCCACAGTCTATTTAGTTACAAACTGAAGGAATATTTAATTTGATATTTTTACGTATTCTATAAATAACGAAAATGAACTATTTAAGAGTCACATAAATAAGTAATTAACCTTTTACTGTATTTTAATGCTTTAGCTGTTCATGATATTCTCAGAAACTCTTAATAAAGTTAAATAACGATCTTTACTGCAATCTTAACAACTTCCACAAGATTGTTGATTTTATTAAGCGACAAGTGGTTTTCGGGTTTCCACTTATAATGCAGCGCAAGTGCACTCCAAATAAAGATTGTAGCAAAGGAAATCATTATTAATAGTAATAAATATGCAGGCGTAATGTATTATAATAAATAGCATATGGCATGCACAGTGCCGAAGCTCCGGATTATACAACAAAGTTATAGGTCACACTGAATTTCTTTTACCTTGATTATTTGGTGCACATAATATAAATGTGATCCAGCAACTATTGTAATGTTAACAAAGTAAAACTGTTTGCTTTATTTGAAAGCCCAAAGGCTTGACCGTGCAAAAGAATGGGAATTACTTGTCAGCCTGCAACCTCTTCATTATTAAGTCTACTCAATCTGTAGCGTCAATGACATTATATATGGCAAAGATATCATGTAATTTTGCGATCTCTGTGTTACCGCAATATTCTTATCCGACTTACCCTATTCGGTCTCCTCTTTTGGTGACCTGTAACATTTCAGTATGTTCAATATTCAAATTTAATCAAAAGCTATACGATTTAGTACGAAAAACGATAGCTCAACCGCAAATAATAATAATACACAGATACTTTTTAAATGTCTTTCACAGGCAATCGAATGGTATTATTTATTCAACAGTTACTATAAGTTTGTTATATACTTTTTATTTCTAAACTGTAATTTACATTTCATTTGCATAAAAAACAACTTAACTGAAACCTGGTAATATACCTCAATCGGTGGAAATACTATATCTTACATATTGTATTATTGCTACGAAGCTAAACATCTGGACAAGTCTACCTGAATAAGTTTCTCTATTAATTACCTTTAAAACAGGATGCTAGTTTAGGTAACATTGAAAAGAAAGAAAAGCGTAGCGAAACCATTCATCACTCTTAATACAAGCTTCCTTTCCATCGCTCATTAATTATTCAACTGGAGCAAGTGAAAAGAAAGAGTGAAGACTAAAGGCATTCTCAGTCTCTTAATGTTCATCATAAAGTTCAATGTATAATGCATACGACATTAACTGCATGCATGCTTGTAAATTTAGAAGTGTAATATGCTCGTAGTTATAAAGAAGAATATGCGTAGATTAGTAAGTATATAAATAGGTCCCTCACCTTTTGTTTCCTATATAGTACACATTATAATGGTTAAATGGTGTGGGTGGTTATAAATGAGTGTAATAATGTTCATCCAGTTCTAATTCAACTTTCAACTCTACCTAAATAGAGATAAAGCAGATCCATGCAAGTAGTTTTGGTTTGATAGACTGCAGACTTGACTATGCACGGAGGGATAGTTTCACTAAGGTATAATCGTAAAATGTGCTTAAGCTCTATCCATGTTAAGTTCTAATTGTATTCCTCTTTGTTGTGTCTGTGTCTGGCTCTGTCTCATTTGCAGACTGTACTCAGCTTCATTCTTTACTAAATATATCAATATTATAATCTGCTCCGTAATATGTGTTTATCTATATCGCACATATCATGGAGCATAAGTATTTACATAGTGCATAGAAGATAAGTTGAGCGTAACCTACATAATCTGACTGTGTGTAGCTATTCCAAGGAGAGAAAAGTTTTTGTGGTTTGGCTTGACTCTCAGCTCTCGACGATTCAGTTATTTACTTGAATGTAGTCAGTTTGTGTTGGGAAGAGTGGTGATGAGTGGCTATGTAATAGGTAGATAGCACTACATAATGAATAGCTCTTCAGGAGGTCCTCCGTAACAAAATTGTTACTAAAGATTTGTACCCTGTCAACTTGGCTTTCTATCTATACCCACTGTCTATGGTACTCATTTAATTTAAGACTTTTCATCTCTTAGGTCTTACTCACAATTAGTGCAGGAAGTTCTTCCCTTATAGATGCACCCCAAGAGATACTATAGCCCTACACTCCAATGTAAACCCTAATCCCTTCCTTTGTCATCATTATTCTTACTTAAGATGCTTTACATGTTAATGCCAAATTCAGATTATCATTCTGATCTAATAAGAAACCTCTGGACACTCTTTCCCATCATTATCTTAAATCAACACTTTTCCTTTTAGTAATGCTTATATGCATGAAGAAGGAATTTTCGGCGTTGGACTAGCATGTGTGTCCACTTATTTTCAATGGCATTAAACATAATCAAGACTTCCTTCGAACAAATTTAACTGTCCACACTTTTCATTTTGTTATCCAGAATTAAGCAGCAAATATATAAATTATTTTAATTCACATGAATTACATATTTAGGGCTTTAGAGCCTGTTACAGTTTTAATGTCTTTAAATTTAAAAATTATTTTTTTTGTAAAATCAGTAATTAATTAATAAATATTTCAAACTTCCCATTTTTCTACTGTTTCACACGAAAACTTATTTATTTCTGAAAGCAAAAGTTATTTAACAAATTTTGGAAAACGTAAAACAAAGGTGTTACTGAAAAACTTAAGCAAAAGTTTTAAGGAAAAGATGAAGCAACAATTTCATTGAAAAGTTAATGCAGAAAGTTTATTGAAAATTGAAAATATTAAATATTGTACTACCCAATAGCCACAGTGTTTCCCATAATTCTACATATTATGTACCAGTTTACCCTCCAACTAAAACTTTTAATAATATCTCAACTGTGTAAGACGACCCACCAATTTTTCGCCATCTCATTCGGTGCGTTACTTGACCACCAACTTTCTATCAACGTTCTCTGAAAAGTGAAGTTGATACCACCCTATCACAATCTTCAGCTGCTTTCATCTCCGTGCGATTTCCATTTCTGAAAATATTATAGCTCAAGGAGATGGGGCACATAAAACCCTGGACTGACTGGGAAAATCTTGGTGATTGCGATGCCTAATGGATGGGGGATGTGGGAATGGAGAAACTCCCTACTTTTTGGCAATTATGGTGATGTTTAGCATTGTAAAATTCAAGGCGAATTTTGTTCAAATTCATTTAATCTCTTACCACGTAAGGCGTTAGTGCATGTTGTACAAAAACTTCAACAGCACCATCTGATGTATATGTATGAAAATATTACTGAAGGGAATAATATTCCTTCAACGTAATATGTATTTAATAGAACGGTCTTTCCTGTGTGTTTTCTTATTAGTGAAGCGTCCTTTACAATTACATCCTCTCCTCAACATTTCAGTGTTTGCGTCAATATTGGGGCATTCGGCAAACTATAAAATATGTTGTATTTTTCGCCTTTATGTAGACATTTTTTATGTGAAACAATCCATTTTCTAAAAGTATACCATTGGATTACCTCACTATTGAAAAGCACTTTATTAATTCCTTCTTATTTTTAGAAAACATTTTTAAGGCTGATAATAGTTTTTTATCCTTTCTATTTTATTAGTATTATTAGTGGTTCAAAAAGTCCTACCTAAGTGATATTTAATCGAATAACATTTCGTTCGTGTGAGTTGTAATCTTTTTCTAACAGAATGGACTAGGTATGTATAACAGCATGGAGTTTTTATTGTAATGAGTCTTTTGATGCTTTGACGGTCTAACCATTTGGTCTAAAACAAACACAAATGCAGCATTATAGAAATGAAATTTTGGTGTTCACCTTTTAAGTTTTAAAAGAGACTTTGCTGTAATGTACGAAGCAATGGAATAATTCAACGAATTATCGTGACATGGTATAGTGAACAAAAATTGAGGGAAAAACAAGTGGTGATCATAATAGAAGTTCGTTAGATTTTTGATTGGATGAACGTTTATAGACAACGTAATGTCATTTTTGTTATAGCGTTTATATCCAGCAAGAAAGAACGGGAGCACATAATTTATTGGCTTTACAATTTTCCAAGCATTAAACAATTGCATTTCGGTTGTAATACCGATTATTGTGAATCTCAAGATGAAACAATGCAAACGTAAACTAATTGTAAGAAATGGAAGTTTTCCAGTTTCCCTAACCAGGGAAAATTACAATAGAAATTATTTATTAGTCTCATTCAAGAATTTTGTCATTTCAAGTTGACATTGTTAACATAATGTCAGCATTCATTCGTTACCAAACTAGCTGCAAATGAGTTACATCAGCACTTTTAAAATCTTAATCAGTATCTACTATCCATGCTTATTTGACATATAACAGGTAAATAAATTAAAATGACTACAATTCTCAACTTCATTCTTGGTTAACATAAAGATGTTCATTAATTGTTAATTATACTGTCAGCTTGGATAATTTTGAAAATTCGGCACCACATTAGCGCGAAATGAAGAGAGGCGCTCATATTACAAACCCCATTCTGAAATTGTTTAATTGGAAAAATTAATCGACAAGCTCGCTTGCACTAATTGACAATGTCTCACATATTAAAGTCGCCAGTGCAGCAATATTATACCGGCGATTTTTGCTTTTAATTGCATTGCGGAAGGTTGATAAACTGTGCAGTCGCAGCTTCTCCGTTAATACTGAGCTATGTACTTAAATAGGTAAGGATCCTTTGATGTAGATGTATACGGGTAATGTAAGTTGTACAATTGCACGTTTTGTAAACTTCTTGAACTTCTGTGGCAGGTATAGTGGATTAGATTCTATTATGGATACTATTGTATTTTTTGGGTGTCTCATATTGGTCAAATGCGTTCATGAGAAATGCTATACGATAAGAGTAGTGTGTAAAATTTAACCACTGTGTACAGGATTATATAAAATGAGAAAACAAGATAGGTCCAGTGCAACAATGAAAGTCCACATAAAGTCCTTACTATTTAATCGAACGTTGCTGCGGATCATATTGTCTACTAGTACATACAAATAAATATATGCATGCAGTATCAGTAGTAACATTAAATTGTGAAGCTTATTTAAGATGTTCTATCTCCAAGCCAAATAATCTCTTACATACCAATAGTAGTACAATTATTACGACATGATAAAGAAATTATTATTTGTCACTGCTAGTTAATTCTCTTGCTGACTTGGGAATCGGGTAATAAAGGTGAAATTAAATAATAAGTTATATACATTGTTTATAGTAATAACATAATAAAATAATAATAACTGAACTTATAATTGCAATTTTATAGAAACCTAAAACATGAAACGACAGGTACTATATAAATATTATGGATAGAGCACTAGCAGTAGGCACTAGTACATGGTAATTGTTGTATATTGCTATTGTTCTTCAATTGAAATATGTACATATACATTGTGATCAATATCATTTCAATACTAATTGTAAATATGGCATTTCTTGTACAATTGTCTAGTTAACATCCACTCGTACTTACACATTTCCAAAACATTATTTATCAACAACGGTGCAAAAGAAGACATCAATTTTTACGCTTTAGCTACAATATAATGTGTCATGCAGGTAATGTCTAATGTACATAGGTAGGATTAAAATCTATATTATACTATATAAGGTTAGTAGTCATGACTCACAATCTTTTAATTGCATGTACTTTGTCGTAATGTAACTTACGGTTAGGAAAACACACGATGTCTACTTGGTTAAAAATCATAAAGATACTTATTCTCTTTAAATGCAAAGACCGTCGGTTATAAATAATTACAGCACATTCTACTTTGCATAGAAGTGAAGCATTCAGCGTAGTATGCTTATTTGCACGTCGCTGAAATTTATTTGATCTGTGTTTAGCGTTAAAACATGGAGAGCCAGAATTCGGTCAAAATTGAAAATATTCCCATGAGCAATTCTGCTTACAAACTTATTACCTAATTTGCTCTTTTTGAGCTACTTGTTATGTTACGACTAATCGAGTTTGCTAATCCATTTTTACAAAGCTAAAGCTATTAAAATATCCGACCACGGCAAAGCATATACTGAATAAAAATTTGAATAATATCATGTGGCAGTTCACAATACATTACAGCATTTGAAAAGAATTAAACTGCTAAAAGATTTTGAAAATGTATTTCTATTTCGCCTGACGTAATTTCTAAAATTATGCACATTTTAAAACTCTACTATATCTAGTTCGATGATGACGAGATATTAACATTACGGGGAATTTGGTAAACTGAAATTGTGATTTCAAGATTTCATAATGGATACAATTTTGACCAAATGGTTCTAATGTATCCTCCAGTTCATAACTCTAAGTGGGCAGTATCAATTGTTTTGCTTGCTTGATAAACTCTATTTTAATGAATACATAGAGGACACCTCAGGTCCTTAAGTAGTTCACTCCGCCGTTTGTAATAATATACGTAAAAACGACCTAACCTAAGTAACCAATAATTTGTCGGCTTGAAACCTACAAATGCTATGTCATTAGTAATTGATACACAAACAATATTTGCTCATATTCAGTCCATTTTTATCCAGGTAATTTCAAAGGAGCACTTAACACAGCTACATGTACCTGGAAAAACTATTTATATGTCCTATGGTTGAGTGTGCACACCTTTTGCTCATTATTGCGTTATGAAATTCTTAAGCCACAAAAAATAGGTCGGCATTTTCCTGAAGTTGATGGCCCTGTTGCTCACAGTTATAATAGTTTGCATTACTTTTATACTTAGATAGAGTGGTAACCCACTTCTGAAGATCAGATAGTGGCTCCACAAAGAACGTCAATTAATTGCAGACAGTACAAAGGAACTTATCATCTCGGTCTGTTTTTCAGTTGTGTTGAACAAGTCAATAGAACACAAGCAACCTGCTTTAGATGGCGGGGAAGATATCCGTAATTTTTTAACCCTATGTGATTTAATCGACCCTACCTTGAGAGCGACAATATTCATTTAATCCATTGAAAACCGTAACAGCCATGCTGCAAAAACTGTCTAATGTTTATATCATTCAAACTTTAGTTTTACTTGTCATCTTAGCAATTGGGCAAGATTAGCAATTGCTTTTAGCTTTGCGCAGTGGACTTTTGGGGTCTGCGTGACTTATCACTAAATTATTGTTCCTGCCGGGCTGCCTCTAACACTGTACGCAATGCCTGTAATTTTACGCCCAATTTACAGTGCTCTCCGAGAAATCTAGGCAAGATAAGAATGGCTAGATTACTCTGAGAGTATATTACTTAGTATTTGAAATATCACTACAATTATTAATGTCTGGCATGGACTCAATCATTAAAATGGCTATCCTAAAAGGTACATCAATAGTTAAGCTTACTATGACAAATTCAGTCTGCTATCCAAAACCGAAAGCTAAATCTGGCTCTCGATTATTGTATACGTACAAAATGATTTTAGTGAACTTTAATACAATTTTGTTCATTCGGATATCATTTAGCTGCAGACATACGCACTTATAAAGACACTCATATCATGTTTTAAAGCAGGCATATTGGGATTAAAATATTAATGGCAATAAACAAAAGCCCGATTTTTTCCTACCACTTTCTAAAGAGGATTGTTATTTTGCACATTTCGATGCATGCACATTGAAAACATAAATGCTTGTAATTTCTGCAAAATCACACGGGATTTTCCACTGCAAGTTCTACTCTTCACACATTCTAATTATGTTATCCGAGTTTCTCAGATCTGTTTCCCTAAATGGTATTTATGGAAACAGGGGTCAGATCAGCAGTATTACGTAAAGCTGACACGGCACAACATCCTTATTGCTCATTATACAGATACCTCAAAGGCATAGGATATTTGTAAAAGTAATTCAAAAGAACTGGGGGTTGGCGTCCAATCTGAGACCGAAAATGTGTGTACACAATCTGCATTTTATCGTAACCTAGTATTTAATTAGATACTATTATCATATGAACCCATTTGAATTAATGAGCTCGTCCCAGTCAACAGGATTATTAAAAACTTCTTGATCTAGCCAAACTTCGTAGTTTTCTTTGAATGTATTCGTCAGCTGAACAGGTCTTCCTAACACGCTGGTAACACATTGGTCCACAGGCTCAAAGTCAGGCAATATCTACATTAATAACCGTTTTTAACATTAAAATTCCCTTGTCAGATACATTTAGGAAGCACCAATGATTACAGGCAATTATGCGCGTTAAGTATTTACATGTGGTAATTTTACAACACAAATGCAGTAATCTACAGAGTAGGAAGGTCATACTACCTTTGATGAATCCCCGTATCTGCGATTATTAAATCTATCAACTGCAGCTCTCAGAGCACATTCCTCTGCTTGAAAATCCCAAGGTCTAGCATCAAGATCTATTTAAAGACAAATGACACTCACACTATTAAAATTACTATTTTGGAAATCTCTTGAAGAATACCCTGGAGTCGAATTGTTGGGTTAAGTATAGCTAAATTTTATAAAATTTACGTAAATTACTTTTATAAAGCCCATTTAATTAGAAGAACCTGTACATTGTACAAAAGAACGTATATTCGATTTTGTTTATGGTCAAAAATTGCACAACTTTAATATAAGACAGAATTGATTTTTCATAAAACACTATTATATACATGGATTATGTAAGCCTAAGATTAGCAGTTTTTGATGATGAGGCATAATTTTCGGGGTGTCTATATAGTAATAACAATATAAAAACGCAAATGGCATCCGCAGCATAAATTAATTGCAAACTAGAAAGGAGATACCCAGTCTAAAATTGCGTCAATAGACTTAGGAAGCTAAGCTTAGGTCTCCATATGAGAAACTAGCATAAATAACGAATCATTGCCCTTTTCCGCGAAGCAACAAAGCTTTCAAGGGCAACTGCTTTTAACCAGCACCATGAACACTCGAGACTTCAGAAATATAATTATAGTCCTAAAACTTCCACGGAAGCTAATTACAAAGAATACACATACAATATTCCAATAAAAAATCTTGTTTACTTGATATAAATTACAGTTCGTCTTATTCGCTGATGTAAATCAGGAGCTCAAAAACCAAGAATACAAGGTTGGTCGTCGAACTATGATTTACATTGTATTTTGCGTTCTAAAACATATTTGAGTAGAAAGTAGACTACCAACTGCACTCTCAAAATATAATTTTGGAAAAAAACAAAATTTTATGAAATATAAAATTTTCTTCAGAAAAATATGAATGTTAGAGCGATTAACAACAAATTACATTTAAATGTTTTCTAAACTTTTGCTATCTTTTGTCATTAATTACCTTCGTTTATGTCAAGTAAAATATCTAGTCCTTTCGTCTTGTTCCATGCGGATATGCTTTATGTGGTCTACTCTATAAGACCATAGAAAGAAATAATTTAAAAAATCTTACCGTTTCCGTAGGCCCAGTCATCTGTTAACCTATGTCTGACTTTTTGATATATAGCAGACATGGTTTTCATATTAGCTTTCCGCCACTGCCTTCCTAGGTATTTGGTTTGCATTTTTAACAGCTTTAGAATATATAATTGTAAAACAGGATGTTTAACTCTGAGAGAACGTTTTAAAATTGGAGCAGATTTAAAAACCACCAACATCTACAAATATTCACAAAACAGAAACGTATTAACAAATTAAGTATTTAGCCAACCTTTATATTATAGTATACTAGAAATGCAACACATGAGAAACTATGAATTTGGGATTAGTAGTAAAAATATATGAAAATGTTAATACTTATAATAATGTATGCTGTAACATATACACCTAATGTAATAAATTTGCATGAACTAACTGAGCATTACCATTATTCGAGAATGCTTCCACTTGGTCAGTTTATTGAGTATTCTAAGTAAATTTATGCAAGCAAATAAGTTTCTCCAACAATATGGCTGAGGTTCTCCTAATTCCAAACTCTCAGGTGTCAATTCAGGTGGTTCTCCCAATACACAGGATGGGAAATCTGTTAGTGCAATTCTATTGGAGCCAAACAATAAAAATTCTTAATTTAAAACATATTTGTACACGTGTTATAAATTACTAACTTACGTGTTCTTTGCTGTTATGTAGGCAGTTATGTTTTGATTGAAGAATTTAAGTACCAGAGGAATACAATTGGCGAAAACAAGATGTTGGGAAATAAACTCGAATTGGTATACGTGATTTATCTTGGTATGCTTCAACAACAGAAGAATTATCGCTGATATTGCTTTAACGATTATTTCTTTATGTCGGGCAACGTCTATTCCGAGTTTCATCGATTGTACTACTGTCATTCTAGAAGGTTTAATAGGCAGGTAAATATATATAAGTAAATATTTTTCATTTACTAATTATATTTTATTTTCAAAATTACGGCATTTCTTCGGGCAAAACATCAGCCATGATGTTAATTGACTCAGATTTACTCTTCGAAGTCGGAGCAGCTGCCAATAAAATCTTTAACAGAGCTATAATGTATTGAGGTAAATTTGGAAGCATTGCTGAATACAATGACTCCACACCACCACTTAAAGCTTCCAATTCTCCTTCCGCCATGGAGAGTGGACATTTCCACAATTCCTCTTCTCTATTCATTTGCCATTCACTCAGCGAAACATAAATGTGCTATAAAATAACATAATCGTAGAACACCAACATACTCAAAATTGTATTTTATCTGCTGCTTTAATGTAAAATGCAATTCAAACCTGCTTCAAAACTTTGACTCCTTCATGAATTGGTGCTGGTAACCCAGCTAAAGTATCACGATCGCCTTGAACAGGAAAACCTACGAATTTCATTCTGGAGTTGTCCAGAAATAAATCCAAGTCTTTTTGTCTGACCTTTGGTGTCCATGGAAGCCCTAATTACCATTGAAAGAGTTATGTTATTTTAATTCGTTAATAAAAAGTACCGTTCAAATTAATACTAATAAATGACATTATTTGCATAAATGGAGTACACTGGCATTGAAGGCCTCACCTTTGGTTTTAGATGGTACTGGGGTCAAAGGTCGTGGTGACGGAGGTTGAGGAAGCTCACCTGACTCTTCCATAGCTCTCCTCTCTTCAATTTCTTTCATTTCATCCTCCATATGATCATTCATCTCTAAATCTAAAGTTGCTGACTCGTCCAAACTACTTTGTTTTATCAAACTCTATAAAACATAAATGTCATAATTTTTTGTTCTTATTTGTAAATTCTGTGGTGCATTTTAACCGTGTTACCCTTCTTAGAGGTCGCAAATTTCTTCGTTCGTTTTGAGCATCAAGCAGATCTGTAGCACTGGCAGGAGGCGAAGCTGCCCTCATATTACGAGAGACTTCCAGGGTATCTTCCTTTAAAGCAGCAAGGCCAGCAGCTTCTCGATATTTTCCTGGAATTCAAGGTTATTTATGTTTACCGATGGAGAATAAACATCCAGGGCATTAATAATTATTAGTAGTAGTTTACTTTTTAGTTCACGAAGTTCTTGAGTGCCTCCCAAAGAGAGAAGAATCACTTTCCATAAAAGTAAGAGTACCTTTTTAATAGGAAAGTGTGGGGCAGACCCACCGCAGAATTTAGTTACCATATTTAGCAACTTAATTGCCAAGAGTTCTTCCCTAATTGGTTGCCCTAAAACAAAATGGGGATTTTAAAGTAGACTGTTCCCAAATTTCAAATATAAATACATTGGAAAACAATTTACCAATTTCGGCTCTAAAGTTTTGTCTCAATTCTTCAAATTCCTCGGTGTCGTCTTCTGATGTACATCGAACTGTTTCTACAATAGTGTACAATATACTAAGAATGACCCTCAATTCGGCAGAATCCGCCAGGCTGACAGCTGGCTTTCTAATTGCCATTGGTCCAAAGCTGCCAAAATCAAAGTTCAGATTTACATGTGTATCCAATAACAAATACAATAAATTATCGTCGTTATTACAAAGTGCTTACTCAATTTCTAGGCTTAGTAAATCGACAACTGCTGGGAAAATTCCATTTCTTAAAAGAACGGAGACATTATAACGTGTCCACTGCTGCTGTTCCTGTTCTGATTGCACTTCATTCCAACAACCCTAGCCCAAGCAAAAGGTAAAGGTTACTTCCAAATTGTCCAAAATATTACAATTGTAATTTTCTTGAAGTTTGGAATGTAAAACCTACCTGTGCAACATAAAGTACAGCTCGAGCTGCCTCAGCCCTCAATACTTTATTGGACAGCTCTAGATGGTTAAGAAGACGAAGGACAGCTGATTTTCTTAGCTCAGGTGAAAGACGCTGCCATTGAAAAGGAATTCCCCATCTCCCCATAACAGTCTCGTAAGCATTGACATTTCTCCTAAACTCGGGTACTTCAGTATAACTGTATAATTCGGAAACTTCATTGGTATAAGCGTCCGCGTCATCGTACACGAATTCCAATTCGGAACTGTCGTCACACCCTCCCTCAGATTCTTGTCGCTGTCTTCGTATCAGATCTCTAATTTTAGAAATGCCGTTCCTTTCGGAAATGTTCATCCCGTCACCACCATCCATGTTTACGGGCCTATTTGTCTTTCAAATACAACATAACCACACTATTAGACACAACTACATTTGGTCATAGGTCCTCTCAATATCTCACACAAAGTCACCAATTCAGCTACGAATGACAAATACAGAAGACAAATGTCCACATTCCCACAAAATTCATTGTTGAATATCACATTTACGAAACTCCAATGTACAACTTAAGAGGAAATTACACGTACCAACACTGATGATAATGAAGAATGTCCAAAACAGCAGTCTTCAAAATTTATTTATACACATCTGATTTTTCAATTTTCCTTCTCGGACGCACCAGTGTCAAGTGACAAGATTAAGACGATAATACTAAAGCTTAAGTAATTATCTGTGTGTCATACAAACTACGGACTACAATCCAATTCAAATCAAATAATTTACAGATAACAAAATAATTTACGTTAATGTGAAGTGTTATAAAATTAAAAGAGTACGATTAGTATTAGTACCCACTAGGTACTTGGGTAGGAATAGGTGTTTGTTATGTAAATACATTTACACAACACAATGACCAATCCAATCTGAATCTGCTGTTGAGTGTTGAGGTTGAGTGCCGAATCGACTGAACCAGGAGTAGTGTAGGCTTGTGAACTATTCCCAAAATCCCAACACCCGACAAAAATTACCCGACAAACCAGACACCCAATGTTAAGCTAGCCGACATATAATACTATAAGACAATATATATAATCTATTATTCCACTAAGTATTATTTATATCACCGTTATTTTCTTTATTATCTTTCTTTATTACAATCTTATTTATTATTTATTTATTATATTAGCAACATTTTTTATTATTTTATAACTGAAGATAGACAGATATAACTGAAGACTAATAGATTGTAAAACATCTGATATTTCTACTGTAAATGAAAAACCTTCTTGAATATAAAACATATTAAAATGGCTGCTTTTCATAGCACAGTTTTAGCAATTCGAAATCATGTTGACAATGTTCCTCTACAATTAATATGACATTAATAATTTTATTCTAAGAAATTCCATTTCAGAACGAAGAACTACATTACAGGTTTACAACTGTACATTTTGTTTATTTGTGATTATTACTTAGGCACCTATACCAAATTACTATGTAAAAATGAGTGTCCTTTACCCATATGAGACTGTTATCGGTATCATAAGTAAAAATATAATAATAATAATAATTGAGTCTGAAACGGGCATGAAACCTCAGTAATACTTAACTAATTGTGGAACACAATTTAAGAATTCTATCAATGCTAAAATACCCACTATAATAAATAATAATTACTGCATTCTATGAGGATATTCTCAAAATTGAAAACAATTATAATTGTTTTGCACTATATTCGTGGAATAATACACCAAAGAATTACGGCAGAGGCGACTTACAGTGCTGACTGCAGGAATTGACTTCTTTCACACAAAAATTGTGCTTAGTACTCTTCGAAAAAATTGCAAGATGTCACCTATGCACTGGATTTAAGTTTCGTTCTTCTCTTGAGTGTTGTCAAGAAGAATGCAATCAAGAAGTGGTTGTGTGTTTATCGTGCAGTGTATCATTCTGGCCTCATCATCTACAAACCTGACAATTCTTTTTTCTTATTCTTTTATTTTATAATAGCAAATATCTGTTCTACTATTGCACAGACCTTTTTTTTATAAAACTCACTCCCCCTGCTACGTATAATTGTTATAATATCTATATCTGATATATCTAATATCTACCTCGATTTATGTATTTTCCAAAGTCCAAATCTTCCTCAATGCTGTACAAAATTGTTCAGTTTGAAACCATAATATTATTATTACTTGAAGACTTCATCATCGAACAAGTTCAAGAAATTCCTAATAAAGAATAATGCTTTGCCAAACGGTATGTTTGGGATATATTTTATATTTTAAAAACATCTTTGTAATAGGTAATGACGGAGGTTAGTAAATAAGAAGCAATGTTCTTAATAAATTGCCTTTTCCAAGTAAGAGAAATCCTTATAAATGACACCGAAAAATGATAGAAGTACTGATTACACTGACAACACTTAGAAATACAAGCCAGCAATTACTTGTCATTTTTTATGTAAAATGGTTTAAAATATTTTCTTTTTTGACCAAATATAATAAAAGATAATTAAATTACAATACTCAGTTGCCATGCCTTAAGACTTAACAAGGAATGGGTTTTATATTTATCTTGCGGAATTATCCTTTAAGTAATCTTTATGCAATCTTATCACAACATCGTATTATACTTTGGAATTTGCATTATTCACTGCATTTCAGCAATTGCATATTGCAATGCAGAAATGAAGTGCTGTTATTGTGCGTTGTTGTAATTATATAAAACCTTCATCGTGTCTAATTTATTTATTCATAACCCAGCAAATTCACAGTGAAATTAATTTAACTCGCCTTTTGTTTTAATTACGAGTATAATGTATATATACTCAAAATGCATTGACTATATTCTAGAAGTTGTGCATCATTTATTACACTGAAGAGTATGAATTGTTGTGCTTGATGCATTGCATTGGTAAGTCAAAAAGTAGACTATCGGGGTATTATGACTTTATGACGCAATACTCAGTCAATATTATTATAATTAACTTGTTAAATATTGATTGATAAATGAATTACTTGTCATTTCTACAGACGAAAAAAATCCTTATTAAAAGTAGAGACTAAAATTAATGGAGGCGAAGGTTTCTATATATGTTTTTCTCATATAATAGATCAGACAAGAGAAACTTAAGCTGTGATCCCTAGTTATAGCTTCCTAGCTTTCAATAGAACTCAATACACAAAAAAATAGTTCACGTCTGGTAAACAGTGAAACTTTTCCCCTGACAGTGCTTAAGCCATGTATTAATCAACACTTTAAAAGCGACTGTACTTCCTGGAAAATATGTGTTGAAACTGACCTGTGCCACACTCACATTTAAAACATGGAAATTTTAATTCCAGCCATTAAAAAATTAGAAAAAAATTTAATGGGCACAATCATTACGGGAGGGAGCTTTTCATTGATGCGGTAGCTCCCTTGTCTAGTTGATACTTGTATTTGGGTAATGTAACTTCCCATTGATGGAAAATCATTTTTGGAATGAGTCAACAGCTCTCTATTTCTACAATTAAAAATCCCAATTAAGTGCCTTTAAGTTAGGTCGATGAAAACATTAATGATTTTTATATTGTAATAAATGTGTGTGCTGTGTACCGCAAAGTAATTTTATTACAGAAAATCATTTTCAGATCTTTAAGGTTGCTTATGCAACGTCTATCTATTTATTACTACCAAACTTTAAGTAAGATTTATTAGCCGCTTGGGAAGTTATAATTTTTCGACGACACAAGAGAATAAGTGCTCACTCAATCTCCACTATTTAATTGTCGATACCTGAAATATAAGCCATTTAAAGTTGTATACACTCTGCACATCCACGTATACGAAGTGGGATAGCGATTCTTGCTACCTAATAATAATGATTTTGGTATCCTGTCTCATTTAACACCTTTGGACTTGGAAAATGCTTAACAGCTTTATTTTTGGCATTTAATGATACGATATGGTGGCGTTGTCTTATTACTATATGGTAGCCACTTCCTGAGTGAGTGTAAAAATATAATTGAATTGTTTCTGTAGGAAAAAGTAAGTGTCGGTAAGTAATCATTATAAATAAAATGAGAACGCATTAAAAAACAACACCAGCTGTAAATCAACTTATTAAATTATGAGTATGCTTGCTTAGTACTGAATAACATAGGAGATAAGATATCAGATAAGGGTAGGTGGGATCTTATATTACACACATTTAAAATGTTTAACAACGCATTTAACTCTCTATACTTATCTGTATCACCGATACATGCATAAAAAGGCTCTGTGACGAAGAAACCTTAGTGCCACTTTAATGAAATGAAATTATTCGCTATATTAATGAATGCTAACTGTGTTTACAATCATTACTATCATTGTACATATTGACAAGTACTTCAGAAAGGACATAAACCAAATTGTACTCTCACTCGGAAGAGAAGGCAACAAGACCACAATTTGGGAGAGCCTTTATTTTGGGCTACGTAATAATGAGTGCCAATTATTTCGAAAGATGTAATGTATTACTGATGTGTGTATAAATAGAAAATAATAATAATAATATACGTGTGTGACGCATTCTAAGCTGTATAACAACAGTCCCTGTTTGTATAGCAGAGCAGTAGTCACACTTTTATATCATTTACATGCATAAATAGGTGGAGATTTAAGTTACGCAAGAATTTGACATAAAGTATGAGACCGAAGCAAAGAAAGGGTTCAGAGTATAAAAGTTGCCTCTGGTTTTTGTTTTTGTATTAGTTGCTGTTCTTTGTCTCTCTGACAATCGTAATCTAATTTGTTCACAACTTCGAAATGGCAAAATTCTATCTCGGTTTGTTCTGTGCTCTCTTAGGATTTGCTTTTGTCACTGCCCGTGGAATCGGATTTGATCAAGGTGGCGGACTCGGCACTGACTACTATGTAAGTTTCAAACTAAATTTTGTTGCTAAAATGTGACTGTCATCGCAATCTTTCTTTCGGTTGAATGAGATTTCCCCCAAGGTTTGTATTGAAATCTTTTCTAAACCGTAGGCCTATCCGAAATACCAATACGGATACGCTGTGAATGACCCTCATTCTGGGGACTTCAAGAGTGCCGGAGAAGTCCGGGATGGGGATGCTGTCAGAGGTCACTACCAGCTTGTGGAACCAGATGGCTCTGTACGAACTGTACACTACGTTGCAGATGTTGGTGGCTTCCGGGCTAATGTCCAACGGACACCTAATAAGGTTCATGGGGTTAGACATGAAGGGTATCTCGGATAAACCTCCAAGGTGTCTCCAATAGAATAGCTATAAATGATGAAGGGGTGAATGCCGACAAATCATCATTTATCGGCATACACTACTGCGTTGATAGTTTTCTTCTAGTCTTATATTATACTGTTCTAAATATAAATAATTGGCGTCCTGTGTGTAAATTTAATGAGTGATTGAAAAATTATTGTGACAATAAAATATCTGAATCTAAATTTTAAGCTGCTTCGTAGCTTAATTATATTCGCTTAAACTCAATTACTTTGCATTACCACTCTTTATATTCCTAAATTTAATGAAATTTATTTTTTGACAAAATCTAAATCTCTGCTTAACAAAAGTCATAGATAATTCGACTTAATATTATCCATGATATATTAGATTTATTAGCAGTGTGCATTTTTCGCGTCGAATGCAATTATATTTCATATCAAAATATAAAGTCAAAAATTACTCATATATTATAATATTTGCTTTATACATTACAAATTACGTAAGTATATTATAGTATGCAATTAGTTCTGTATATTTTAATTACGCAATAATGCACTCTGCCAAATATGCATAGCCCACTACATTTCCATTAAACCATTTATGGTACTTTTTACAAAGTATGCATTAATTGCACAAATTGTATTGCATTGTATCATTAGGAACAAATATTCCATTTTATTTAATTATAAATTATTTTATTAAGGTGCAGGTAGCAAAAGATGAAATTATATAGCTACAGTACATTCCTTGTTGGACTATTGAATGTAGCATACCATCACGGTTGACTTGAAAATGGTTTTCGTAATTCAGAACTTTGAAATAGACTGGTACGTTTGAGTAGATTTTTCTTCTGAAATTTGTTTCTGTCATACATAGTGATAAGGTAAAAAGTGTAGAGGTATAGCTATCTATTTAATACTTGCTCTCCATTGATTTGAGATTGGCATTCGTGTGAAGAGTTGCAAGTTCTCTCACGCTGGCAAAAAGTTACTAGGATTTTTTGTATTTGTTAGAAAAAGGTGAGCGTACAAAGGGATAGAAGAGCAATTTCTATTAAGTTGGCATTACACAAAGTCGATGTTACGGCAGACAATTTATCAATAAAGTAGAAGTTCACCAAAAGAAAAACTCGACACCTATGGATACTGACGATACATACAGAGTGTTATACTAAAAGAACATTGTGTATGTACCCGACGTCTGCGTTCCATATTTTATGGCAAAAAGCGAAGGGTACAACGTACTTTTGAAGTTATCTCTCGAAGTTTGTTATAGTGTGTTGATGACAGCGTTGGAGTATACTGACTCGAGAATTCGATTCGTGAATCATAACCATAAGACAGACAACTCAAGAATTCTTTAATGTGGTACACTTACTTTTGTTCATTATTACTTTACTTGGTACCTGTGACAGACTTGCCTATACCTGGGGAGTGACTAAGCTCTTAATGCAATCTAATAAAACGAGCAACAGCAGTTAGATGCACTTCGCAAAGACATTCTGAAAGAAGGCAGTAATAATAGTACTCGTTCGTAAGTACACCTACATATGTATTTAATTACATTTCCAAAGTTTTGTCATTTACAGTATAGTCAGTCAACAAGGAAGCAAAAAACTCTTGCCAGGTTTTCCCAAAGACATAGAGATTGCATTGCATATATTAAAACTGAAAGCCGCAAAGAAGTCTTCTATCATTTCCGTTGTTCGCTATTGTTATTAATGTATGATTGGGTATTCTATTTGCATCGTAGCGACAGATAGAGACAGACATGCATTAGTCATCTATCTTCGTCCCTCCAGTTGATGTCTCTCTTTCACTACATTACTTGAAATCTCTCGGCTGGCTTTTGTGTGCTAATAACAAAACATGAACCATTGATACTCATTTTAGCAGCAGGCAGCCTTTGCTTCTAATTTGCATTTGTGAAGAGATCACTCAACTTTTCTTTTCATTTCCGTTTATTTTTGGAATACTATTTTCAACCGACAACTGCCAACTCAAAATTACTACGGATTTTATATGATTATCATTTTACATCCACTTCCCACATCTGATCTTACACTTGTCGGTTCGTTCATGTCTTATCTACGTTTGGCTATTCTCGTAGATATCTCAGGCAATCTACTACTACTACGTAACGTCTTGTATAGGTACGCAAAGGATAACCGAACTTTCGATGACTCAAGTCTTGCAAAACATCAGTTATTTATTTATTATTCTAATATTAAAAAGATGTAATACAGAAAAGCAGTTGTGTATACTAAATCTTATATCATGCACGTATGGAATCACGCTTTTGCAATTCGCTCGTTGCTTTTATATATTTTTCATAAAAACACGGTGCCAAAATGCCAACGTACTTACCCACAGCTATTTCTAAAATATTATGCTTTTATACTTATTGGTGAGGGATGCTGTAATGTCATCTGCTTTTTATTTACCGATGCAGAGAGGTATTGTGCCTAAACACATGAAAAGGCTGCTACTGTTTAGGTTGACTAGCATCCAAGTTTACGCAGAAACGCCTAAATTAAAAACGGAAGCTAGGTAAGCTATGCATGTAGAATACTTTATTTGTATGGGATGCACATGCATTGCAGACTTTCATGCTTTGTGTGAAACTCACCCAGTGTAAAATACAGGTTACTCATAATAATATGCAAATACATGGTGGAAACACGGGAGTATTACTTAGGATGTGCAATGCAAGGTGGTGATACGGAGGTGGTAGGTATCACTTTTATGATGTGACTATGACTAGACCTAAACTGTATAAAACTTCACAGGCCGTTAACTCAGGTTATCCATCTACCTATTTATATTCATGATTTTACATATATTTAATGTACAGCAGTAGATGATGTAAGCTGCGGAACTGCTAGTTTTCCGTGATGTGATGTGCTTGAGTGCCGATGACCTTTATGAATCAATTAGGGTTGTTCACACGTTCCATGCTTCCACTCCAACATAGCCATCCACAGAGGTAGCCAGATATTTAAAAATAGTATCTCACTTAAGTGCCTGTCGCTGATTTGATCTACTTCTCAATTTTCACTGACTCCTCGCCACTCCACATGTCCTACTCCTACCCTTCAGAATAAATGGTCATAGGTGAAAATATTTTAGCCCCACTTTTTGTTGCATACCGTTTCTGCCCATGTAAACAATTACAGCGGCTTTTGATTTATGTAGAATGTGAGATTAAAGTATATGTAGAAATTCTACCAGGCAAAACCTGCGTTTGAATAAAAATTCCAGCTTACGGTGGATATAGACACATTTAATCGCATGCTAGGATGACATACGTCTTTCTATTTTTCACACATGAAAGTAAAGATGTTTAGTATGCAGCAGACAGCAAAGGACTGGGCACAAGCATTAATCTTCACATATCAACCGTGTCGCATATTATTATAAGTATGACTATAATATCCAATCCACTGACTGACTGAGATGCTATTCCAGGTGATTTATTCACTTGTGTATGTTATACAGATGTTTGATATGTTCTACAGGTGGGAAAGTTGTTTAAACTATTTACCGTCATCCTTATATCTCTAATGCTTCCTGTTGTTGGGATATAAATAGAAAGTCTCAATTTGCACCGGTCTTTCCATTTTGATTTCCTACTGCTGAATAAAGAATTCAAACCATTATGTATCCATGCCTCGCTGCTTATTTTAATTTTTATATCTTTGGGTAGATCCTGTATAAAGTAGACTAAAATTGCAGTAGTATCCATCTTTACACTCTGCTGAATCAGTGCTACTCCTACTTTACAAGAATTCTACAGGGTCATCATTAACAATAATGCACAAGTCAGACATTTAAATTAGTCCACAATAAGTCAATTGGGGATTACTATAATTGTTATGCTGAAGTACACATTATTAAAAAGCAATTAAAAAATATATATTCACATACTAATATTTCATTTAATGGAGTCATCAAAAATCCTCAAACGTCAAGTCAAATTTTTTATTTCGTGTATCATGCTTCTTTTTTCTATGGCCTTGAGTATTTGAGTAAGAGAGCATTATTGAAAAGCTTTGCAAACTTTTGTAAACAACGGTACAACATTAAAAACATAAAAAAATGACAGGTATTTTCTTATTTTGTAGAATAGTAAGTTTTCAAATTAGATGTGTACGCTGAAATGACTCCAGAGAGAGAAATACTCTTCAAATTACTTAGAAAATTGTAAGGATGGTATATGTAATTTCAATAAAATTAATTTCCCGTTTGTTTTCATTCACTGAAATTACTTCTGTATGTAGGTAAATTGCTTTCACACATTGTAATGCGAAGCAATCCAATCCACACGTATATGCATGCATGGATGATACCGAAATGAACTAGTTTCAGCGAGAAAATTAATTATGCACATGTATTAACGAAAATTAGGAAATTTCCAATTGGCAATCTTGATAGGTTAGCAGAATATTTAATCAAATATTGAAATGAGGGAAATGTAGTCTATTTCCGCCGAAAACCTTGGATTAATGGAGAATTTGCAGACTCGGCAATTAGTATTCCAATGATATTCAAATGCTGCGGATATTGTGTGGAGCAGAATCTTTTAAGTCAGTGTACAAACATTGGGCGCATTAAAGTACACTTAGAATTTATTACACTGAAACGTACATTATTCTCATTCGGTTCAATCAGGCTCCGAATTCGCGATCAAATATTAACTACCTTTGCAAATAGATATTCTGCATTTGCTTATACGGATTAAAGAATCTGCAAGAATTCAAGCAATATTCCATTAGGATCTCATGACGATGATCCTAAATGAAATCCTGGAGAGAATAGCCACAAGTACAATTCCATGAACCTTTCAATTTCTACACGCAGTGTTCAATATCGGTATTGACGTTTCCATGTTCATGCACAGGTAATTTTTACCTCCTACCGCAATTACCCAATTTTCACATAACCCGCAACACATACAAACACGGTAATAAGCAGACAAGGCTTAGAATATTTTACATGCTACATAAATATCACTATCCACATACACTTAGCATTACATTTTATGTTTTGGTCCAATGAACAGACTCACAAAGATACGACTGTTATTAACTTACTGTCATTATCAGTGGCACCGGTCCGTACTATTTCAACTCTTTAGAACTACATTGCTGTGCACTGACAGTGTACCCAATAACATTTATTCTCTCACTGCAGAAACTACCTAAACACTTTTTCATCTACATTTCCAAAAGCTACAACTCATCGTCATTAATACCCTGTGTTGAGGTACCTTACACTTATACATTGCTACTATTACAGATACACACATGCCACAGTGCTTTTTGCTATTGCATGAGTCAATAGAATTGGTCACCACTACTTTAAAGAATGCAGAATTATTGGAGTTTGAGGTTCTTTCACAGAAAATCTTAAATTCCAACTGGAATTTCACTTTGTAAATTGAACAAAGAAATAAATCATAGTATTTATTTGCTAATATTTAGATCGTACATAAGTAAAGCGGTCAGACAATAAAAAAGGTCTTTGATGACTACTTTATTTTTCGTGTAGCATTAATCAAAGACGAAGGATTTTGTAATTAGATAATACTTATCGCAATCCTTTCAAGTGTAGTGATGTAAACTTTAGTCGTACAATTCAATTACAATGTATGAAGTAATGCTCCTGTTTGGTGCATTTTAATACTACGCATAATATTCAAAATCTAAAAATCAAATAAGGCTGAACAAAATACTTGTTAACAAAAATGTTAGAAAATGATATTCTTTTGCACCGGAACAATTTAAAGATAGAAAATTAGTGCTCAATATTGAGATAAAATTTAATGGATAATTTGAATCGAATTAGGATGCTCTACAGTTTACCGGACAGAGATCTGTACCAACTCTCCACTTTTCCATTCGAAAGAATGAAGGAATCTAATCTCAATATTTTGTTTATCTATTTTCAAGGCACAAGGCACAATGTATAACAAAAAATTTGACTAACAAAAATGTTGTTAGTCTACAAAAGCAAAATTTGTTGTTTATTCAATTCTGTCGTGCGACAGACTTAAGGGTACTTTAAGGCTTAATAAATTTCTATGACTAGTATTCAAAAGTGGAATTTCTTGGCTGGAATTTTATTACAGGGAGATATTACCATCAAATGCATAATGTTATTCTAAATGCAAGCAAAGAATAATATCACACACTAAATCTTTTTTTGTTTGTCCACAACAGTAAAGCAAACTAGAATAATTTAGTTTTACTTTTTCACTGTGGACCTTCAGAAGTCTATTAAATTGTTAATATTTTGTTTTCTACAAACAAGTGCGCATTATTGCATATTCAGGCCTTTTCTCCATTTCTCCCTTCAGTGTGTGCATGGGACTTAATTATTTGTGTTTGTTTCAGGTGTGGTTCCAAAACAAAAGGAGCAAAAAACGGAAACTAAAGCAACTGACGTCGATGGGTCGCGGTCAGTTCTTCGGCTCGTGCAGAAAAATGCGTGGTTTTCCTATGAACATTAGTATGGACGATGGTCCCAACCCGCCATTCCCTCATTTTCCTGATGCCAAATTCTCAGATTTCCTATATGGTCCACCTTATGGTCCTGGACAAGGGTTCCACGGCTTTTTCCCCGGACTCAATTCCCACCAGGAGGAGGTAACTTAACAAAGGATAAGCAACTTTTCTACGAAATATAACTTGCAAGGACAAATGTGATATCCTGGCACAGACTGTGACCTCATAAAAGAGTTATAATATCAAGAGCTTAATACTGTACGAAGGTACGTATGAAATAAAGGGGCCTAACATCCTTTGGTTCTAATTTGTATACCATTTGGAGCTGGAAAAGAAGAAGAAGAAATTGAAATACCTACTAAAAGCAATTAGTTTATCTGTAGATTTCCATTTAAATAGACATAATGAACATAGGAAACATGTGTAAGCTTCTTGATTTTCTTAAGACTGCAAATACATCTTATTTAGTTTAATATTAGATGGAAGTTATTAATTTTTCTGACAAATTAGCTTCACGGGAGAGTTTTAATTTATTAACAAGTTGAGTAATGAAGAATGTAAAAGTTTCAATAGCTTTAGATCTTTTGAAAAGTAAGGAAGAAAATTCTGTAGAAAATTAGAAAGTTTTATGGAATATTATTTTGAAGTGAGTGTTCTCTTTGGAAGGTTGAGGATTCTAGGTACTGGAAAAGGCAAAGGAATATGAAAGAAGTGTCATCGAAGAGGAAAGAAGAACACTTGAGATGAGTGTAAAAGAAAGTGGACTAAAGAAAGTTTAAGCTCTGCAGGCGAAAAGTCTGACAGGTTTTCTTATTCCTGGTAATCAGTACATAGTTCGTGCTTTATGTATGTACGCAGGAATTCCTTTTCGGTTGGGTACTCTTATTGCTAATTTAAAGTAAAAATGAGGCGAAGTTTGCTTTTGGGAAAAGCGAGTCAAGGAAAAATAAATTAGGTAGGCACCATTCTTTTGCATCAGGTACGAAACTAAACAGACAAAGACTGAGAAATTGAGCAAGCAATAAATAGTATGAATAAAATAAATAGTGAGAAGCTAAACGCATTGAGAAAAGAAACGGGTTTTCCTCATTCTTGTTAGTGGTGGAAGGTGTTTATTCTTCTACCCGTGAATATTTCGTCTTAAATACAGCTAACCCAACCATGTCTGCTTTTCAGGTAATCGTTACTTAAGAAAAAGCCATAAAACATCTAGTGTAACGGTAACTGTCACTTCAGTTTATCCTTGAACTGTGCAAATTTAGTACAATGCGAATTTTCTTGTAGGCTATGCTAAAAGTCACACACCAGTGTATTTCCGTACAGACATGCACTCAAATTCGTAAATGCCAAATTCTCCTAGGTATAGCCCACTATATCCATGTCTGAAATGGAACCATGTTTCTCGTATTGTTGTGGCGTAATAGTTGAACAAAGGAAAAATGATTGCTACTTCATATCTGTGGCCTGTAGCTTGGCCCTGCCTCACGCCCGGTTGCTTGCATATTAAATACAGATACAATACCCTAGAATGCTATTGCCCTACTAAATATTAGAATTTGGCTCTTTCATAAAACAAAGACTCCTAAGCATGGTCGCAAAGTAGCAATCTCATACAGCTACCCAGTTTATTCAAAGGCAAATATTATAGCATCCAAGTCACACATATGCACTTTGGTTGGGCAAATACGAACATTTATTATTATGCAGTACCTATTTTTCCTATTTCAGTGTATAAAAGTACAACGTCTGCTATATGCAAAACATTCTATTCTTTCACTGTTACATCGCGTCACCACTGAAAACGTTCAGTCAAATAAGTCTCAGCGTGGTTACCTTGTAGGGCCAATATTTTATAGGCCTTCGCTCCGGTTTCGATCAAATGAAAGAGATAAGCACGAAACTCAAAGTTGCACAATGCATAATAATAACCTACATCCAGTTTGGCTAACCCATTTCATTCTTTGATACGCTTTAGTTCATAAGCACTGAAACTTCGCCAGTTCTCCCTAATGAATTTATTCTAGGCAAGCTTGCTGTGAATTGACTTGTCTTAAACTCTGAAGTACCTTACCATTATATTATTTATGTGTATGTGACACGACTCGGGTCTACTCCACAACAAAACGAAACGATCCAACGTAGCTAAAATAACATTCATAAAACGTCATCCCCAACAGTAAGCAATTGCCAATCTAATAAATACACCATTGTAACACTACACAAAGCTACGTGCAGTACTCCCACTCCACTCTCTGTGGATACCTAGCTGCGTTTGTACTTTCTCCAAGAGAACTAAACACTTTCCTTATATTTACGTACAGACACACCTACGTAACACATAATTATAGGAACTCCGTGAAGGTGAACAGATAAGCGATATAATTCATGTGTAATCACAGCAATGTCATCTCCATAGTACATGTACATGTTGTATTACATATTACACATTACTTGTAATGACTGTAAAACCTAAGTTTACCAATTAAGCAGTCTACAGAGATATATACCATTTATCACAGTAGAATTTATACAGCGCTGCGTACCTTGCATAATAGGAAGAGGTGAACTGGCTACGTAAGTTGTAAACTTTGGCAACAAACACATTACTACCTTTACCGTGTCTGCACGACCCTCACTATGTGATTCTCAAGGGCTTGTAATTAATTTTAGTGTGTACTAAATATTCAGATATTTCGCTATATCTAATCGCAATGCTAAATGGATTGAGCTAAAACAAGGCAACTAACAATACTTGTTACTGCACGTAAATGAATGCCTCTGGAAAGGAAGAAATTACGTAAATGTAAATTTGCTACTCTATCAATGCTATTTATGAATATGGATTTCCTTCCAGAATGAAATAACAAATATTCCAATGGATACAAAACTTGTCTAAATGAAGGAGCAAGGCCTAACTAAATATTCTCAAGGTATTTCTAGCAATTCGTCGTAAAGGGCAATCATTAAAGGTGGAAACCAATCATAACTACGCCGGTGCTTGGTTGTCATTGCATCCATTAAATATTTGTACTTCTTTCAGTACGACTTTTCATTTTTAGTACCAAGCTAGACATCCCATTATTATGTACTTACTTGTTGACTCCAACGTTCTTCTTAAAATAATTTTAAAAACGACTTTTACCTAATCCTGCTAACTCAGTTATATTACTCATGAATGCATTTATACACAATACACACTTTTGCTTTTAGCCAAAACTCTTTTTGATGGATATTATCAAATATAAGATTTGAATTGCAAGTTATCTTGACATTTAGTGTATAGTGTTATCTGCCAGAGTATAGCCCTAAGATATTCCAACTCCTAAAGCTACAATGTTTCCAGTTATCGAATGACGAATTGAATTACCAAGGAAAAATCATATTTTTGATTTCGATTCAATTAATTACATTAAGCATAACGAATAAGAATTTTATCTTAATACAATTAAGTATTACCATCTGACATGTAATTTCGCAATTTCCCCAGCAAATTGGAAAACTGTTCTCTATTTTGACAGTCTATGATTACTCTACTGAAAGAATTTCACTGTATTGAGTGCAGTTGTTTGCCAGTCTCAAGCTAAACCCATCTTCA
The DNA here is from genome assembly GCA_020352615.2 of Yoshiicerus persimilis. Classification (NCBI taxonomy): domain Eukaryota; kingdom Metazoa; phylum Arthropoda; class Collembola; order Entomobryomorpha; family Tomoceridae; genus Yoshiicerus; species Yoshiicerus persimilis. The sequence continues at coordinate 33,042,790 of CM060170.1, read as the reverse complement.
TGTTTGAGAACAATTATCTTAAATTTGAAATATTTAACACAAGTCTTGTTTAGTTGTACTGTGGGTTGCTTGTTCCCCTATGCATAAGAGTACTCTGCTCAGTTAATTTACGAAACACGATAAGGTGAAAATATGAGGAACATTTAGGTATGCTCAAAATTTCATAACGCTATAGTCAGTAAGTTAAATGAGGTTTTGGAGAAATTCTCAAGAGAGCTTAGCAACTTTCCCGACGTGATGTAAGTTTAGTCTTAATTTCGAAAACAAAACCGAGGATCCTTAGAAATAAATTTATTATTGTCCCTTGAAGACTACTGGTAACTGTAATAGTGGGATATTGACACTCATACTATTATGAGGCTATAGTTTATTGAAAAATATAAGACGACAAAAAATATGAAATAGCCTCGGTAGTTACGAGAATGATAAATTTCTTCCTGATCCCGGTTACATCTGCATGCAACATATGTATGGCACCAAAATAGGATTGTAATTCAGCATAATTGGACAGAGATAGGTATAGTGGTAACATTAGTGGTGGTCGCATTATTTCGCTAGATAAATATCCCGGACGGGGAAAATGTTTTCATCTGTTTGTTACTCTTATTACTTAGTTATTTAGTTTGCCAGATTCTTGTTTCCATATCAGAATTAAATCATACACATCCACTGCGATTTCGGTCATGAATTTTGTTGCGGAAATGTGAGGAAAATGAAAATGAGGTTTGTCGCACCGCAAAGCAATAAGTAGTGTAGGTTCGAAGTACTTAAGTACCTATGGTGTACTACTGGAGTACAAAAATGGCTTATCGCTAGTGGAGCGTATTTTACAGGAAAGATGTATAGCTCTCTCTCTGTTTATTACTTGCTTATATAAGCAATGTTGCTTAACAGTGTCTTCTAAGAGTAAAACTAAGTGTAGTTCTATGATCATGTGCCTATTTGTATATGTGCCATTCAGAATTATACTGGAGATACATATAGGTTCGTATGGAGAGAAAGTAGCTTTCTTTGAGCAGAGTAGACACACAGTGTATTTGTAAAGTAATCATAAATAGAGAACGAAGCTGTGGAGAGAATAAGATGAGGCCTAAGGGATTCATTACTGTCCTCCGACCTCCTGCCTGCAACTCACATCAAAACTAGCACAACTACACGGCTACAACGCATCAGCTTCAATCTAATTCTACTATATTGTTGTCCTGTCCTCTTCTACTTTCACTTTCACCAGTGCATGAATGGGTGTAGTAAAACCCAACCAACGCAACCCTACCTTACTCTTTACCAACTTTAAATTGCGAGTGCTCTACTCTACTGCTTTCCCAACAAATTACATCTCTTCAGTCTCCACTCTTTACTATTTTCTTACCAGTCATTAGGTACCCAAGTATCATTCAAGGTCCGCTCTTCACTTAGATTTCCGAAAAAGACATTTATGAATATTTCAAACCAAAAGCCGCAGGTCATCCTACAAAATACACTTGTAAAATAATGTTTTCCAGAATTCTTATGTATTTACTATTGATGATACGACCTATTAAAAGTAACGGGTAATTGCACCTAGCTGCCACCTGCAGTATATGTGATTACTATTTCATTAAGTTAATACCTAAAAAATCTATGCTTTGTAGATTCGGTAATGCTTTTGTGACACTAAAAATAAATAGAAAAACAGTGCATTTAATGTGAGAAACATTTTCGTCAATGAAGACTAAAAAAGAGATTTTACAGTTGTGACAAGTGGTATATATCTAGGGGTAAGGTATATATGTAGGGGTAAGGTATATATGTAGGGGTAATGTGAAGAGAGAAATGTGTGTTTATGTGGGAGATATGTATTAGGGAAGGCATGGTAGTGTATTTGTGTATGGGAAGGATTGCCCTAAAGGCAATCCTCAACGTGTATATGTATTGTATAGTCGAGCTGCTTTGGGGAGCAGACAACAGTCGACGGGTTGCTTTTGGAGTTGTTGGTTGTTGGGAGTTAGAGAATAAATAAATGGGACTCTTGGACTAACTGACTTGACGGGAGTTATTGGCATTTTAACCGGGTTCTCTGCGACCGTCCGATCATAGAAAAGCGGGTTAGGCTACTCATCCGGGCATCATCCTTTTCACAGAAGACGCGGAGTCTGAACCAGCGGAGACCAACGGGGAAAATCTTTTACAAAAGTCAGGTGAGTCTTTTCCAACAAAATAAAAAATGAATTTTCAATATAATTTTTAAAATGGGGATGCAATTTAAATAAATATATGGTTCATTTCATGTTTAAATATATGTTGGGGTTAATATTGAATTTGTGAATATTGAATTTGGGGAATGGGATTTTGAAGGTCAAATGTGTGATCATTGCAATAACAGGGATAAATGGAAGTTTCTTATTCTCTTAATTTAAAATAATAAAACACAGAGCAGAAACCAGCTGCTTTAAATAAATAGGGAACAATTAGATCGTAAAAACACAGAATGACCAGTCATACATAATTTTTTGATTAAAATGTTTCCACTTTCTGAGATTTATGGGCATTTAAACAATAATACTTATATTAAAGTGCAGCCTAATATTTTACCTTCTACCTTTGAAGAATATAAATTATGTTCTGTTATTGAAACTTTTGTGAACAAAAGGAAATGGGGAACCGTTCACACTAATAGATTTGTTACATTCTTGAGCATTGGGATACAGAAGAATTATACATTTTTCTTGATCACAGAGCAGGAAGCATTGCAAAATTATGAGCAGTTTAATCAGATAGTGGGAAATTATTACAATAATTTCACAGCTGAGGAAATTGCTGCACTTCCAACATTGTAATTGCTTTGTTTTCAAAATTTTCAATCAGTTTTCGTGTTAAATTTTTCGTTTTGTATCATAACAGGGTAATGGGCATCATAGTTAATTTAGGGTAAGCATTATATGGTGAAGAGGCGGCTAAGACATAAAACTTCTCACAAATTGGCCAAGTAGAGTTTTCGGTTAGTAAGAAATGCATTATTGGTGGCATTTTCGTTGTATAGCTAAATAGTAAGGGATGCATAAAGGTTATTGCACTCTGATCAAAGTACAGTCTGGTGATTTGCATTACGCATTTACTATCTAAATTTTGTGGAGGACAGAGCCGACTTTGCGGCTACTGCTTAGTACTAAACTAAGTAGGTATATTGTTATCTCTGAATAAGCACATTAGTTTGAGGTTATTAAACTAATCTGTTTGAGTTGTGCATAATGAAACACAGTAAGGCAAACTAGTATGCAGTAACAGTGTGCATAAGCGGATTATACTTTCTAAAAATACAAATAATTTGTATAATTTTTTCCTAAGCTCGTACTAATTGTACTTTTGTTCTGTTGAGCTAATACCCATTGTTTAAGCGACAATGGCCGGTGCTAATCAAGTCATAAATGTGGATGGGAATGAGGATGGCCAGGCAAATGACCATGCGCCTATTATCGACGACCAAATAGAAAACGGGGAAAATGTCGTTGACCCCATCGATGAGTCGAGCGATGAGGAAGAGGAGGAGTTACAGGATAACGCTCACATTGCTGAAGGACAAAATGACGGACAGCGAATAGCCTTGCAGGAACAAGTGAATGCACTCACTAGGGAGTTACAAAGGCTCAGAACGGAGATTAGCTTAAACAATCTGCCGGGTGGTAATGTTCTTTCTGATATTAACGCAACCAGAACAAATACTCTTCCAAGTATGACGAGCACGTCTTTATTCATGCACCATCAGGCGATCCAACAGTTAAGACATTATGATGGAAAGTCTGACGCGGAGGAATTTCTGCTTAAATTTAAGAATGATTTACTCTTTATGGGGCTTAATAGTCAATGGGCAGTACTTAACTTTGACCGTATATTAGACGGGGATGCTAACAAATGGTGGGCATCTGAGTATCCAGCCCTGAGCATACAGTTAGGAGTTCCCAATCCGAATTTTGATTTAATCTGGGAGGGCATTAAAGTAAAATTTTTGAAATACTTCGATCACTCCTCTCAGAAGAGTTCATTTCGAACACAGAATAAACAGTTAGTTTACAAGATAGGCGACGACCCTCAACAGTATGTGTCTAGTAAGCTAGAGATTTTAAGGCACATTGACCCAGCAATGTCTGAAACTAGGAAAATAGAACAGTTAACGAAGTCATTACCGTTTGGGTTACAGAAGGCATTAATTGGCCTTGACTTTAAATCCACTGGGGAATTTTTGGATAAACTGAGGAAAATTGCGGAGATATATGCAACTAATCAGGCAACTTCCAATTTTAAACCTCGGGATGGCTCAAGGAATACTTATGTACCGGGGCCTGTAAATTCGGATAAGTCAAATGTTAATACAAACAAGGGTGGGACATTTACTGAGAATAATTCCCAACAATTAAATGCAGTTAGGACTAGCGGTAGGTCCAATATTACTTGTTTTAATTGTGGTAGGCGTGGACACTATATGAATGAGTGTAAGGCTCCCCCTAATCCAGAAGCGCAACTGCAGAATAGGAGCCATTTTGAAGCAAATTCGAGAAATTACCGTAAAGATGGTAATTATCAGTCCAGAGGAGGGAATAATTACCAACAGCGTGATTATAATAATCAGTCACGCGAGCATCAGAATCAGGAGCAACGCTTTAACGCAAACGCTGCTGCTTACACTCCTGTACAGAATAATGCAAATTCAGGGGCTAATCCAAACCAGGGACAGCAGCCACCCCCTTTAAACAGCGGAAATGTACAGCGCCAGTAAAACTTAATAATCAGATTAACAATAAATGTTCTGGTTCCGGTAGTATCATTGATACACATATATTGGGACATAATAATGAAATGAATTTTGGGGAAACTATGGGAAAATTTGAATTTGATATGAAAAATAATGCATGTATTAGTGGGATTTTTGATTCAACTGGGAATAATAGTAGAAATAAGGGGAACAGTTATATTGGTGGCATTGAGAATAATTCATATAGTTATAATAATTTTGAAAATGACATGGTAGTCTACAAACCATTTTTGGGAGATAGTACGGGATCTGAGCATACTTGTTATCAGTGTGGGAGATTATTAAATTATAGTAAGAACCATAGGAATGAATATGGTGATAGAATAGATTATTGTAGTGAATGCAATGATACATATATAGAGGAGAATAGGTTTTTGAATTCATTGATAGTTCATAATTCATCCAAGCGGTCAGTACTTACACAGAATGATCATATTGCATTTCGGAATAGTAATGTGAACATTAATCCTGTAGGGAAAGTAGAGGACTGGCAGCTGGAAAAGAAATATTTTGATTTGTATGGAAATAATAAGATGAGCAAAGCATTGAGTATGATAATAGGATTTGAAACGAGGGAGCCTAGAGTAAGATGGCTTGATACAGATGAAATTGGCATAAATGATGAAAAGTATTCAATTATTGGTACGCGAGAGAGTTTTGATGTAGGGTTATTTAGCAATGAATCTGCGGGGACGCCTGTAGTAGTTATTGGTAAAGAGACTTGTGCAAAAGACTTAAATGACAGTAAAATTAAATGTGAACAGAAACCAATTAAACAGATATGTTTGGAAAATAATTTAAGTGAGGAAAATGTTAAATTACGAAAGAATTCGCTTGATAATGTTAGTAGTTCTATTAAATTTGATGCTTTGGATGAGAAGAGTAGTAATTTTGTGAGTTTTGATGATGATGAGGATACAGATCATGAACTCTATGAAAATGGGAGTAAAACGGAAGTAACATTAGAAGATATAGATGAAAGTTTACGGCAAAAGCATAATCGGGGAAATAATCTAGATCAGATTTCAGTAACTAGTGTACTTGTAGGTAGTAGTAGTCAAGCATCTGATGAAACTAAATACACGAACACACCCTATGGCATTTTTCCTACTAGATGGCGAAATTTAAAGCATAAGCGTTATAAGGCTAATTTGAATTTCGAAGTAGACGGTCATAAAACTGAAGTGCTGGTTGATAATGGTGCAACAATTTCTGCGATTAGTAAAGACTTTTACAGTGGACTTTTATCTAACGACAGTAACGGAAGAGTAATACATAGATTAACAAAAATACGACCTTTCACTGTAAGACTTTCAATTGACGATGGACGTAAATTTGTAATTGATAGTGAAATTGAAATGTTCATTACAGTTGATAAGTACAAAATATTATGGAGATTTTTTGTAGTAAATGGGCTTAGTAATCGTGTAGTTTTGGGGAAAGACTGGTTAATTGCATATAAAGTTAAGCTCAATTATGGGAATAGAAAAAGAATTTTTGCATTTGGTGTGGACATGGCGGAAGAGTCAAGAAGGTTTCGCAAGGGCGTTCCTTCTACTAACTTCGAATATTATTCTGAGGAAGGTAGAGATGTTGGAGCACAAACCACAATTTCCACCATCAGAGCGCAACAGGTTAGTCAACTGGAACGTTCTGAAAGTGTGACGAAACTTACTAATTCTCCCATTAGAGCGCAACAGGGTAATCAACTGAAACGTTCTAAAAGCGTGAAAACACTTACTAACTCCACCATTAGAGCGCAACAGGGCAATCAACTGAAACGTTCTAAAAGCGTGAAAACCTCCACCATTAGTGCGCAACAGGGCAATCAACTGAAACGTGCTAATCTGGTGATGAACACTAACATACTAACACCAGTAAAAGACTCCATTGATCCATCCAAACCTGAGACCGTAGTAAATTCTGAAAGTTATAGTAAACAACAGGAACACAAAGTCCTACTAACAGAAGCTAGATTGACTAGACAAGTTATCATCCCACCTAGTTATGCTAAGAGGGTTTACTTTCAGATAGGGGAGGAGCTTAATGGCAGTATCATAATTGAACCACGAAAACAATTAGAAAATATTAAAGGTGTTTCAGTAGGTAATACTATTGTAAATGTAAAAGAGGGCAAGGGTTGTACTTACATTATAAATCCTACTAAGAGGCCTATTTTACTTAAAAAACGAACCTTAATTGGCACGTACGAAATACTGGACATGAAACAGATCATTTGCAATGTCGATGAAATAGACACAATGGTACGGTCTGAAAAGAAAGCAGACATCCATTATGACAAACAATCAGATACAGCATCATGGTACGAAGATGGGACTGAGGAATTGCATGGGTTAAATACGGACGAAGCTGAAAAAGAAACTAATGACATTTTGAGTAGTGTAAAACTTGGTGATGACTTAACACAGGAAGAACGACAAAGGGTGTATGGACTACTTGAAAAATACAGACGGGTATTTAGTAAAAATGCACTGGACATTGGTAGATGTCACGGAGTAGAGCACATTATCGATGTACAGGGTGCACAGCCAATTAAAAAGGCACCGTATAGGTATTCACCAGCAGAAAGACAAGAAATAACGAGACAAGTAGATGAGTTGTTAGAAAAGGGAGCAATTAGACATTCTAATTCACCTTGGTCAGCACCAGTAGTTTTAGCAAAGAAACCTAATGGTAAACTAAGATTTTGTGTTGATTATAGGGCAGTCAATTTTCTTACCAAAAAATCGGGCTATCCACTTCCTAGAATTGACGATGCATTAGACAGATTCGCATTTAGTAAGTTTATGAGCACCATGGATTGTAGGAGTGCATATCATCAGATACCTATGCAACAGGAATCGAAAGAAATAACAGCATTTGTTTGTCCAGACGGTTTATACGAATGGAACGTAATGCCATTTGGTCTTTGTAATGCACCTAGCACTTTCCAGAGACTTATCGATGCAGTTTTAGGAGGTTTAAAATGGACTATAGCATTGGCATATTTAGACGACATTATTTGCTATAGCAAAACTTTCGATGAACATTTAGAACATTTGGCAACAATCTTCGAATGTTTAATTAAAGCTGGGTTACAATTAGAACCAACCAAATGTGTATTTGCAGATAATAAGATTAACTTTTTAGGACATGTCATATCACAGGAAGGCATTTCTGCTGATCCAAAGAAATATCAGGCGGTAACGGAATATCCTAGACCGACTAATGTTAAGCAAATTCTTTCATTTGTTAATTTTTGTGGGTATTATAGGAGATTTATTAAAAATTTTGCACATATCACGAGACCATTAACAGCTTTAACATGTAAGGATGTACCTTTTATATGGGGAGAAGAACAGGAAAAGGCATTTTGCGATTTAAAGATAGCATTAACTACCTCACCAGTAATGATTCATCCTAGGGACGATGCACCAACAAGAATTTGTTCCGATGCAAGCTACACAGGCTTGGGAGCAACTCTAGAACAGGTAGCTACTGATCAGACAATTGAGCAGATGAATAAAAAAGGACAATGGCAGCCCGTAGCATACATATCTCGTGCATTAAAACCTAACGAGAAAAAGTACAGTGTAACAGAGATTGAGTGTCTAGGAATCTTGTATGCGATTGAGGCTTTTCGACCATACATTCAAGATAAACATTTCAAAGTAATTACAGATCACTGCTCATTATGCTATTTACTTAAGTTAAAAGATCCTCAGGGTCGTCTAGCGAGATGGGCATTAAGATTGCAACCATATAACTTTGACATTGAGTACGTATCAGGGAAAAATCACGCACATGTAGACGCATTGTCGAGAAATCCTTTGAGTTTGAGTAAGGTAGCATCAGTTTCTGACTTTATGGATTTTGGGGATCAAATGATGGCTTTGCAAACTGATGATTGGGTATTTCATCAAAGGAATGATCCACAGTTAGTAGAAATCATAGGCGATTTACTATTTTTTAATTCAGATGATGAGCTTGAAGTGCAGGAAATACATCAAAATTATTCACTTATTAATGAAATTCTATATAAAGCAGGCACTAGTGAAGATGAGAATATGTGGAAATTGGTAGTACCTAAGGGGTTAAGGAAGAAAGTACTAACTGAAGTTCACGAAAATAATGCAATGCATTTAGGATTCTTTAAGACTTGGTGTTTAATTCGGGCAAGATATCATTGGAACAAAATGTACAGACATACAAGAGAGTTTGTTTTAGGGTGTAAACAATGTCAACAGTATAATAGGCGAATTGGAGCTACTCCAGGAGAGCTACAGCCTGTACCTACACCTGATCTTCCATATGATAGGATTGGCATAGATCTTATTGGGCCTTTTCCGGCAACACCGTTTCCGAGATTGAACACATATGCATTAGTAATAATAGATCATCTTACCAGATTTGTGGATATTTTTGCAGTAAAAGGCTTAGACACGAAATACATAATAAAAGTACTGACCGAGAGCATAATTTACTCATCGCATCATTCGTGTCCGAAAGAAATATTGACAGATAGAGGTACAAATTTCATGTCAGCAGAATTTAAAGATTTTTGTGATAAATATCATATCAAGTTGTTGCATACTTCGGCATATAATCCGCAAACAAACGGAATAGTTGAGAGATCCAACGCAGTAATAAAAAACATACTGGCAAAGCATGTAAACGATCAGATGAACGATTGGGACAAATATTTGAACAGGGTTGCGTACGCTATGAATAATACTACGCATACTATCAACAATTATTCACCTTATTATTTACTACATGGTAGGGAATCTAGACTGCCGTGTGACGCAGTGACACCTACGATTTCGCAAAGAGCAGGCGATAATGAACCTAATGTAGTGATGACCAGAGCTAGGAAAGCACAAATTATGGCAAAAAACCGAACTGAGAAGCATCAACTTTTACAAAAAATGAGATGGGATGAAAAGCATAAGATTAAACATTATGACAAGAACGATAAAGTTTGGCTTGCTAATTTTGCAAAGATAAAGGGTAAAGTATCGAAATGGTTAGTTAAATGGAAGGGACCTTTTGTCATTGTTAAAAAGACAGGACCTATTAATTATGAAATTCGGGATGAACGTGAGAATCATAAAAAAGTCTGTAGAATAGAGAATGTACGGCATTTAAAACCATACTATGAGGAATACACTTCGGAAACGGAGTACGAAGTCTTCGAAGAGGATTCGCTTCCTGCGGATATGGTTTCATATATTACGCATTCAACAGCAGAAACAACAACTTCGCCTAATTTTTCGTGTAGGGGAGATAGTCTTGATTTTAGTGATCGAGAGGGATTTAAAGGTACACCAGGAGAAATTAGTGATCATACAGTCATTACGGGAATAGCTGAAACTTTGGCACCGGATAGGGAAAATATAATATCTAATGAAATGGTTTTGCATACTGGACCAGTAGTGGAAAGCATAAATTCTGATGCACAAATTATTGAGGAAAGCACCACTGATAGTGTACTGCCAAGTAGTGAAAACAGCGTACATATTTCAGGTACGAATGGAAGTAGTAATGAAAATTCGAGTGCAAATGTAAATAATAATGAGGAAATAGTTTTACAGGAATCTGTTAATAGTAATAATGCATCCACGATATTTAGCAGTAGTGTTTCTAATAATAATGGGGAAGATGAAATAATTTCGCATGATATTAATCCGGAATTACCGGGTACAAGTAGTGTGGGAATCATTAATAATAGTTGGGCTGGTTTTTCGGGAAACACAGTACAGAGCAGCACAAGTCGTGAGAGTACAGCTGATAGTTTTAAAACACCATTGGGTAGTCCAGAGAGCGTTTCACAGGCTCAAACTACTCCACCCTTACGAAGGAGTACACGAACAACGAATCCAATCGAGAGGTATGGTACAGTTGTCCCCTCAGACTTGCGCTCCTCTCGTACAACTAATGTTAATAATAGGGGACGATTAAATAAATTGATGGGAATGTTTCATAATATAATTTGGTGATTTGGTGAATAGTTAAACTAAAATTTATTTTTGTATGTAATTTAGATGTCTCGAAATAATAATAGAGAGCTCGTGCCAATGCACGAATGGGAGGACCCAAATGAGGGAGACTGGGAGAATAATGATCCATGGAATGCACCGAACCCTGATCCATGGAGAGCACCTGAAGTTCATCGCGTCGCGCGCAATCACGGCGCACCAGAAGCGATTCCAGCTTGGGAAGGCAATCGTGGCGCTGACGGTGGACATTTTTGGGACAACAGAGGAAATCGGGCTAATCATGGTCAAAGGAATGACAATCGTGGGCAGAATAGAGGAGGAGTTTCTTGGCGAGGAAATCACAGAGGCCGGGGAAATTGGAGAGGACGAGGAGGTCAAATTCCGAGAGCTGTTGCTTGGTTCTACACCAATCGTTATGGACAAAAACGTTGTTTTGGATGCGGTTCCTTAGAGCATCGAGTGATTAACTGTTTGGAAGCTCAGCAACGTATTTTTGATTTGGCAGAAGCAGCAATAGTGTTTTGTGCACGATGCAGAGTTGTGGTTCGTGGGGCTGGTCCACAAATATATTGTCGCTACTGTTTTTGGTATGCTGAACATGGACCATGGAACTAAATTTTGTGTGGTGAATTTCTTAAACTGATTGTTATACATTTGTACTTTTGAATTAATTTAGTACTTATGTTTGAGCATTATTTAATTGTAAGAAGTTGGTTAATTTGATTTTTTGGTGAATAGGCATTTAAGTATGTATTTTTGTGTGGTGGAAATTCTAATACTTGATTTATTTAAAACGATTGTATTAGTCAGTCATCATATTTTGAGTTGTATTCGTATGTAGGGAAAATTAATTATGGGGAATTTCTAGTTATAATTTATTGTTGATGTGAATGCTATGTTTGTGAAGCGAAGGTGGAATAATATGTTGCATAATACTAAATTTTTAAATATGTTGGCATAATATGTGGTTTTGAGAGAGCGAAAAATCAGCGCTCAATTATTGTGGCATACTATTGTAACCGAACTTTTACAAGCAGAGTTGACATAATATTTGTATACAGGGACATACTGCAGGCCCATTAATTAATTAAATACGAAAATTGTAGTATCTAAGTTTATGTTTTTGCTTTTTCAAACCTGATGTTATGTTAGGGTGTTAGCATTGTACACACTTACCTTGTAAATTTAACTACGAATGGGGGGGTTCTATCTGTGATAGTGCTACTCAGCGGAGTTCGTATCTAAATTGGGGTGGTGTGTGACAAGTGGTATATATCTAGGGGTAAGGTATATATGTAGGGGTAAGGTATATATGTAGGGGTAATGTGAAGAGAGAAATGTGTGTTTATGTGGGAGATATGTATTAGGGAAGGCATGGTAGTGTATTTGTGTATGGGAAGGATTGCCCTAAAGGCAATCCTCAACGTGTATATGTATTGTATAGTCGAGCTGCTTTGGGGAGCAGACAACAGTCGACGGGTTGCTTTTGGAGTTGTTGGTTGTTGGGAGTTAGAGAATAAATAAATGGGACTCTTGGACTAACTGACTTGACGGGAGTTATTGGCATTTTAACCGGGTTCTCTGCGACCGTCCGATCATAGAAAAGCGGGTTAGGCTACTCATCCGGGCATCATCCTTTTCACACAGTTTTGATGCAGTTTGGTTACCTTGAAGACTCTTTTAGGTTTACGTGGGAGGTAGAAGGTATATATTACTGCGTCTTGGTATCCTACCCTACGGCTTAAATGTCCTGGAAGACTTCTATGTATCATGAGGATGTAGTTCACAGCGAAATCCTTAAATTAAAAGGAATAGGAAATAAAATGGAAAGCTGCGCACTGTCTACACACTTGCTATGCATGTACCTATAAATATGTATGCATTCATAATTACATGTTTCTTTTCAGTCTCCGAACTTGTGTTTTTAAAGACCAGACAATATGGGTGGGACAATCCAAGTATTTTCTCCTTTCGGTGCACGTTGGGCTGAGAAAGATGGCGAAAGTTGAGAATATCAGATGGTACGCTGTATTATTGTTCATAGAAAAACTATAAAACATTCTTTTGGTTGTATTAGTGCTGATACAGTTTTGTATTTAAAAATGCCTATTTATGGTATGTGGAAATAGTAAAATGTCATGTGCAACATAATGCGAGGAAGATAGTGGCGGTAGTCTCCTTTATAGTATTAGCCAGACAGATTGGACACGTATCTGTGTGAAATAAAAAGAGACGATGATCTGCTTACATGTTCTCCAGTATCCCTTACGTAAACTTTTGGTGCTGGACATGTTAGGTACCACTGACAAGTTTAGAACTGGTTTTAGCTGACTGTGAGCCAGTTAGCCGTAGAGCCAAAGCAAATAAGTAGAGCAGGATATAAAGACGCAAGTTAGCCAAAGTTTTATTCTCTATTTATCAGGAATGGAAAGCTATGCTATAGATTCCCATAGCACATAAATGTATCAGTTCGTAGCTACTTAAGTGGAGCGTTGCGAGTAGCGTGCGGGCACTTGTTAGCTGCAAGTTGGGAAGAGTAATGATTATTGGCGGCGGAGAGTCCAGTCTCCTTTTTCGTCTCTTCCAGTTTGTTTGTACTTCCAGTCTTCCACTACTCCAGTATGCATGTACAACGGATACGTCCGCAGATCCGTTGCTCGACAGGACACTTGGTCACTGCACTGCTCCTAATAACTATACTCCTCTCTTTCTTGGACGTATTACATAGCTCTGCTCCTGTCTTCTCCACAAACAATGAGACAGAACATCGAACAATGGCAAAGACAATTCAGCTTACTCAGCTAACTTTATTTCAACAGAAAGATAAACAGACGAAAACACCAGTAAGCAATGAAAGAAATTTAATGTACCTACGCATTCAATTTTGTAGTCAGCAACAATGTCCAAACCACGGATATACTTGTCTCTCCTGCCTTATCTCACCAAATCCATACTTTCAGCATATCTTTCGCCAGACCTATCGCTTTCTATTTAAACTTCACTAATGATATCTCCCAGACCCTATCTGGAACTGTCTGTACTTCCGCTTAAGGAGACCAATATTTATCATGAAATCTTACACAATAAGATTGCAGATTATATACCAATAGAATTTTCTGCTGCAACTTCTTGACATTCAAATCGAACAGTAGTCGATCGGATAGTTTATTTCCTTTGCAAAGTCGATAAAAATGTATTACAATATTACTAAGGCATACTGCATCTTCACTAGTCTACCGTGATTCAATACATATTCCAGAATGTTGGCTACCATTGACAAGTTTACAATGTTTTTTAGAATTCTTTCTTTCAAAATTAGTAAGGGAATAATATAGTGTATGATATTTTGTATTAGAATACATTATATGAAAAATTTGTGGTAACTAATCGTATAATTATTATATGAAATTTTAATTGTAGTTAATTGTATAATCCTTATGTAATATTTCAATTATTGTGACTTAGGTAATTATTATGTAAAATTTTAATTATAGGGAATTGTATAATCATTATTTAATAATTTGCGTAATTAGTAATTATATAAAATGATTTTTCATTAAATAATATGTGGGTAATTAGTAGTTACACCGAATTATGTAATAGCAATTATAATAAATTATGTGGTATTATATAATAATATGGGTAATTAGCAGTTATAATGAATTATGTATTATTATTATATATTATATAAAAATACAGAATAATATGGGTACTTAGCAATTATACTGGATTATGTAATATTGTATAATAATGTGGGTAATTATAATGAATTATTTAATATAATAATAGTAGGTCAACAAATAAAATTTAATTATACAGTTATGTCGAATTACATAATTTATGATAATTATTTTCTTAAATAACAGATGCATTATAATTTCCTGTTAAGTCAACCAGATTTCAATCTTAAAATTAGTTGTACGTTATCGCTGTGTATATAAATGGAGTTCACATTTAACCGGTTATGTTTTAACAATGACATTATTGAAATACGTAGTTGTGAAACTCCACACTCAATGTGACGTGACACAAAAATTTTAAATTTTCATACTGGAGGTACAAATACAAAAGAAAAGAGGAGTTACCCATGAGGTGAATAGTTAGAATATCTATAATAATTTTTTTTCAATTTTGTTGCAATTTTGACGATGAGAGAAAATTAAAACCTAAAGAATAGATTTGGGGATTTGAGAATGACCTGACTTGAGTCTCTTAGTCTAGTTGAAGTGGCCTATACTTCTGTCTTGTATTGTAGCATGAAATACCCCATTAATTGAAATTCACTTGAAAACCTCAAATCGTTGAGAGACTGATATCACTGATACATTTACAATTTCAAAACTATTAAGGAAACCTACTAATCTTCTCTATCAGTTGATCGATTATTGCTGTATTCAGGAACCAATCCTCTTGAGTTTGTATCTAAAAGCCAGTTTACGTTACAGGCGGCCTGAATTGCTTTCCCAGACCATTATGCTTATGTTTGAACCGTTTATGTCGTGATATTTGACAAATTATTGCATGCTGGTATAGAAGCCATATATTATTAGGGTGTAATGTGAAGGGACATTAAAGATCCTCGTATTTATGATGGATCTGCACTTTTAATGGTAATGTCTATTTATTGATTAAACAAAACTGAAATCTTACAATTCGGGCAATGTATATCGGAGTAATAAAAGATCTATATCTTTGTATTTTAGTTGACATAGTATTTATTGCTGTTGCTTTTAGAGTTACATATGATTTGGAATTCATTATTGTGGTTCATTACTATTTATAGATATATTGCAACAATTTACGACTATATCCAACCTCATTATAAATAGTTGTAACCAAATCGAAAAGTAAAATGGGTCATTACTATATAAGTATTATTTGTGAGTCACTTTACATGTATACTTGTAGAAAAATAATGCCAATATGTTTACGACTGAATAAGACTGTAACCAATGAGGGTTAACAGTTAGAAATAATGTGTACCGTGTGCCCTGAAATCATCAAAACGTCGAATTCCGACCTCAACCCATTCTCAAAAAGTAATAATCAGTTGGAATTATATAACATGCATATAAATCATTGCGGGTAATGGATTTGATCTGCGGCTGGGTATGTTGGTACTTGGTTAGCGTGGCACTATTGGCAGATTTGCACTCAACCTCTTAGCGTCTTGAACGCAATCTTCATCAATGACATGGAAACCCATAAACTCACGAAATATTATGTATTGTACAATAAGAAAGCTTAGGTGCCGAAGAAAGGCAAACAAACTATTGCCCCAACAAACAAACAAGTAGTAATACCGAAAAAAAGTAGTCTATGCGTTCGTGTTCACGAAAAGTAATCTGGCACGAAATCATTTTTACTGAAAAGGTTTGATCTTACAAAATGAAACTAGAGCAAGCAGAGGAGTCCAATATTTTTTTCAGTAAATGTAATGACCATCTCTTGAAAGGCGAATTGCACACAACGGAACACAAAATGTATTTTATGCTTGCATACGGATTGATTGCTTATTTTAGTATCTAGCAAATCCCATGCGAACACAGTTTCTCTACCACACAAAAGATTCCTGACTAAAGTCAATTCTTTTACTTACATGTTTTTCAGAATGCTGATAAGCTCAAAAGGTTACTGGGTGACCGAGGCCGCGGAGGTTAAATAAAAGTAGTAAACTACTTAAAACTCGCATGTAAGAGTTAATGACCCAAAATTAGGCATTAAGCAATAATAGTGAGAAAATCCGTTTTATTTAAAATTGCCAAACAAATCTTCATTTAACAGACAATAGCCACACAACTTTGCATTATATGGATTAAGTGTGATATGTTGCGTCATTACAATTCTTAAGTGTTACTGAACAGTCGTACAACTAAGATTTTCAAAGACATTACGATATTCCCCTTTACAGATAGTTTTCTAATAGGCAACGTAAGTATTTATATTTATTTGCCTTTGTTGTTGGTCTTAATATCCTGCACGGCAGAGACCGTAAGAGAAATATAAGTATCAAAATCACGTGGGTGTGAACGAAACTTTGATAAAGCCCGTGCGATGTGCGGACATAATTACTGGGTGTTATTATGTTTCTGCACAGCCAGATCTTTGCTGTTAAGTAAATGTTTCGACATTTAATATTGTTTACAGTCGCCAGAGAAAATACTTGTACTTGAATTTAATTAAAAATATTATTGCAGAAAATGTCACAGGAAAAATGTATTTGCAATCATAAATGGGAAAGGCTGAAGAGCAAAGCGGCGATAATAGACAAACGTGTGTGGGTTGGGTTAAAGTAAGTGGATTTACCAGCACTTAACCTTTGACATCTAAAAATGGTTTTATAACAATACATTCACACACATGCACAAGCGTTTATCTAATGTTCTCCGTCGAAACTCTTCCCAACTCCACATCTTTCCATTTCCACTTGACTTACTTAGTACATGTTACACAGGAGAATATTGTGTTGAGAGCAGGAGAGACTAGAACGACGTTGTAGAATAGAAAAACAGTGAAAGAAGTTGGAGTATTGGAGCCTCGCCCCGTCAAGTGATCTCATGAATGTGACTAATGGAATAGGCAACAGGGAAGCGAAGATCTAATGTGTTACTCTTAGTAATATCTTTAATAAGGATGTACATTATTGTCAGTATAATATATAATGTATTTTCTTATCCATCGAGGATCACCGTTTGTTCCGTTAGATATGGGGCAACAATGCTCAAGTTTATTATGTAATCCGCAACGGAATCAAATACATTCATGCAGTGCATTAACATTAGTCTTACTTAGCCCTACATTAGGATCACTATATATAATACCGTTAAGTAAATAGGAGAGGAGAATCTAGGTTTATAGGTATCCTCCGGTTTATTTTCCGTGATTACCTCGTTGAACTTTGGCATCTGTCTGTTAGGCGTAAAAAACATCCACAGATGAGCTGAGTGGATCTTTACCTCTAATGAAAATTACTAACTCGTTCGGTAGGCGCGTAAGTCGTAATCGAAGCCAATCCAACATCGCACATCCAAGTGGAACCCAAGTCGGGTCGCAGAACCATGCAGTACTAAATCCATAAGTAGAACAATGGAGCACAGCTGAGTGAATACACTTTAAGCGGAACTATATGCAATCTACCCGTTTTCCACCGTATTACATATGACATGCCAATAATGGAGGAATCATTGAGTAAACTGGGTTCTATAAAGGCACATTTGTACGTTTAAGTGCTTTGCCTACAGCAAGCATCTGTACTCTCTTCTTTACATTTACGGAGACCACGGATGGACCAACATTGCATTTTGCAGTAGGTTGAATCCGATATCTTTCTTGTGTCCACATTATTATCTCGGGAGAATGTTCCAATACATATTGCATTTATGCCTTCGATCTCACCTCGTACCTCCATGCAATTAGTATTACATACAGCTCCACACAAAACGAAAGTGCACCAAGCAACTGAAACTGGCTGGCCATTCAGTTCACAGGGTAATAATATTAGCATTTTACTTACCTTCGCAAATATATGTACATTACCTTATTGTTCTTTAAGTATGAGTACAGATACTTTATATTTCACTTAGCCAACCGAAACATAACAAATAGGAAAAGATCACAGAGAAGCAAAATGCAATTAAAGGCACGTAGAGAATGGAAATGGGAAGGGCAATGTACACACGAAGTCTGTCCAGTTCCAGGATGCATGTGTCGTGGAAAGCCATTGTGAGTGTGGAGGAAGTAGCTGCTGGCTAACCTACATACTCAATCGCACTAACGACGTGCAGTCATAACGCTTCAACTAATTCAACATCATCCATCAAATCCAAGTGTTCCATTACTATGCCATTATATGTGAGTCTTGAATTACCTATTTGCCATGACCATAATGTACTCAAAAATCAATTTCAGCTAAGTCCTAGCAAGGTTACTCTATGCTTTTACTCAAAATTCGAATCTCCAATTTTACGACACAGATCCCCCTTTCATTGCTCCAGAAATAAACCTCTCCATCAGCACGTACATCAGTTTCCTCGTTTCAAGGATAAAAACTGGACTGTATTGATACGACAAGAATCACTAAGTAAATTGTACTACTGCACACACCAAAACCTGTACCGTTTCAAAATACAGTAATCTAATGTGAAACTTTGTGCTGCATCAATAAGTATCTTCAGGTTAAGTAACTATGAATATGGCTTGTACTGTGCTTGGAATTGACAACGATATGAAATACTAAAGACTTTCTCCAGTGCCATTTTGTTTGAGAACAGAAGGAACTAGTGCTGGACAACAATGAATGTGTGTATGAATGTACGTAATATTTTCATGTATAATCTTGCCTAAGGATAGCCAAACTAATGCCTAATGCCTAAAGGATTGCCTAATGAAATTTTTTGTGATATTTCTCTTTTCAAAAATTTTAACTCTCAGAGATGTGTACTATAGTAACTGTTGCGCAGTGAAAACCATTATGTCACCATGACATTAATTCTGTAAGGTCAATTAACCTTCCACTTGAAATTATAGCAAAACATTTTTCCAATTGTCCATAAATCCTTTCAGTACATTGTAATGTGCATTTTATTATTCACCTGTACGTACAGATTAAAGTTAGTTAACCTATATTTAATTCTACTTCATTGTAACCTTTATGCCTTATATAAAATCCACTTCTGAGTTAGCGCACGGATGAAGACTGTTTTTTCATTTTTCCTCCTGGTTCGAGCTTTTACCATGTGTTGACTAGATTTTGGTTTCAAGCAACCTAGGCAAAAATGCTGTAAAAATCATTTTTATTGTTACTCAACAAGGATATTGGCATAAAAATTGTGGTGTCGTTTTTCAGGCATCAAACCGGTTGAGTCGACATTCAAGCAAGTAACATGGGAAAATAATAAGTGTCAAATGCAAATAATGTTCATTTTTGCCATTTCAATGAAAAATTATAATTATTGTGGTTAGTGAGGCTGTGGAGATGGTTTTATCCAATTTGTAGTTAAACGCATTGACATTAGTTCCCATAAGATTCATTCGCAAAGAGTTTTCGAAAAATACATATTAAAAGTTACTTTTATACTATTATTTTAAATAAATCCAATGTTCAAAAATGATTTTCTTAGGTCAATATTCTCAGCGTATGGTTAAAAATAAAAATATTTTTGTTGCCTGTATCTGGTCTACGATCGGATATATTTTTGTCATGAATTGCATAAATTGTGATAAAATGTGCTGTCGGTCTATGTACGTTGTACATGCACTCATGTGTCACTCGTGTGAGGACTGATTAAATGGAAAGCAGTCCATTTGGGAACATCTTAAAGTCCAGTGACTTCTGTTTAGGTACTCACGAACGGTCCTGGTCCAGTCAAAGCCACACAACTCGTATAAAATATCGCTTGAATGAACTCATAACCAGGAATCAGGAAATACATAAAAAGAGCAATGAATTCTATAGGAGTAATATTTCTTTATAGATATACTCCATTATGTTTGGGTTAGCATAATGTAAACGCATAAACTTTCGAGAGCGCTAACCTGCTACTGTACTTCTTTTGAATGAATCCCATTTGCTTTCACAGAAACACTATTAAAGTTTTATGCATTGAGCTACGACGATGTAAACAATATTCAGGCCTTCGTGTACAATTCGTGAATCTATATTAAGCATCACTACCTCGTGAGGGAGACGACCAACGTATAGCAGTTATCTCACAATTAGGATCAATATACGGTAAATGACAGTTAAGTAGTATAGCGCTACTACTGTATACACATAATATGTAAAATGAATGCAGAATAGAGTGCAGTTGCCTATCTGAACCAGTCTGAGCATATTTCAATCACTCTGTTGGATTCTTTGGGCAGGGGATGGAACTGTCGTACACTGGTACAACATCCAAGAACATGTTGTAATCCCACGATTACTGTGCATATGCAATGCATACTACTTGCTGTTTTCATTAAATGTTTCCGGTACGGTCAAAACTTAATACATTTAATTATATGAGATAGAATTCTCAACAGCGTATGTACTCCTGCTTCATTCACTTTTCATTCACAGTTTACTTGATTATTTTACCTTATTGGTTTCAGTTGAAAATTTGGATTATAGATTTATTATGTACTACTTTTTTCGGTTATTGAGCTAAAGTAGAGATTCGCATGAAGTCCGGCTTAAGTAGACCATCAAATTAAGTAGGTACAATTTAATTGTTTTATTGTTGTTGCAGTAATTAAACATGGTAACTATCAAAGTGTGGCTTACATTGTGCTTAATATTACTCCTGGAATCATAAATTTCGGTCTACAAAGTATTAAAGAACCATTCACAGCTCTTTACATGTGGACTGTGCAGAGTTTCTAAATGCTTAGTAGTAATATAATGTAATATGTTTCCATTTCATAATAATAATTATTACTGTGGTTATTGTACCTATTGAATAATACCACTAGACATGAAGTAAATTCCTTTTTTGGCCCTGACAAATTACAAATAACTTGGTCATCACTAATTACATCAATAATATCCAAAATGGACATGGACTGGATGACTTAAATTACTTGGAGAGGTATCATGGAGACTTCATAAATTGTTACCCTAAATGATTTTTTTAGTTAGCAACTCCACATTTGTAGATAAATGGATTCTGAAATCCAAATGATTTTGATAACTTTGTTCATTGATCATATAATACTGCATGGCAGACGTACGTCTGCACAAAGGATAATAGTATCATTGCATAAATTCACAAGAGGTATTTGAATAAAATGTATTTGACATGCGAGGTCTTACATATTGCGTTTTTCTAAGAAATGACAGAACACCCTGAGAGCTACTTCATCGAGTTACGAGTAAAAACAAAGTGTCATCATTCATTATTCGTAGTCTACTGCCATTGTCATTTTTCATTTGCATTGTTCACTGGTCCTAGCTGTCTGTTGTTGCATAACGCTAACGAAAGTTGGCAATTGGCAAAGGGATGTGACAGTGCGTAGTGACTGTGATGCTGAGAGGGAGAGACCGGGAGATGGCACAAAGAGGACAGAGCGGTGGACATGTACCTACGACCGTTGGTAGTGAGATGAGGATGAGATGAGACTAATAATGACAGAGACAGACAAACAGAACACCAACAGCGCAAACAAGCCAGGCGACAGTGACAGAGCGAGCCCAAAAAATGTACGAAATTGTAAAAATGTGCTTCTGTGTGATATTAGGTATGTTTTTGTGTATTGTGAGCTTGAGTATTTGTGAATAGAAAGCAGGAATCCGACGTGAAGTAAACTAGTAATACTAGTAAATAATATTATCTAGAATGAAACTTTTGTAGACCGGAACACTAGTAAATAATAACATTTTCAAAGGAGTGTGCATACGAAGTACAATAGAATACAACCACAACATGAGCATTGTGTACAACAATACAAGCCAAGTTTAAATGAACTCTAGTTCCGGCAAACTGTCATCTAATACAAATAACACATAGGAACATGTATGTTTGTACTTTTTATACAATATGTCGTTGGTTTGTTTTGTTTGTCTCTGCTTATATATAGTACCACTCCATAAATAGGTATAAAGTATGTACCTGTAGTTTTATTTGCTCCCACATTGTAAACATATGTCAAGCACACAATTTTTGGAGCACTAGTGTTAAGTACTGTCTCTAGGCTTAAATACAGTATAAATTTAATTTGGAACTAGTATTTGGAATGATGAAATGTAAAACTGCGTATATTGAATTAGCGTAATAAAATAAACTTGACTGTATTAAAATTTTCTATCTACGGCACCAGAAACAGTATTCATAAGAGGATATCAGTCGATTGTTTACAAAAAGATACTTAAGTAGGTCTAATAATCTTTAATGACTTTGTGATAAATTGCTTTTGTACTCCAAAAGATAGAGACAGCAAGAACACAACAGAAAAATGATTTCTAGCAAATCTTCGTAGGCAGATAGACGGAGAAGAATATTATATTACGGCAAAGATAATAGACATGAAGAACTAGAATTAACTTGTTGATGTTGGCGTTGCCCCACCAGAAGAGTGGAGAAAAGAAGCATTACATTATTCATTAGTGTCCAATTTTATTGTGAGAGTTAAACCAAAGAAACTCACAAACCCAATTCAAGTCAAGGCAAGTCAATTGAATTAAATTGAACTGAAAAAGAACGATACAATGAAGAGCAAGACAGCTTAAGAAAGACACGACATTTTCCATTTACAATTAGGTACTGTGGCAAGCCACCACACAGCAACATATTTTATAGGGAGTAATGGTAAATAAGGATACGATTTAAACTAAGTGTGTATTTGTATGCACAGGCATTTACAGATACTAGTAACCACAGACGGCCAAAGGACGGTTCTTTGGGCCCGTTATAATTTGCTTGAAATTTAAAAATCCAAAATTAACTCGAAATACAAAAAACATCGAACAATTCCAACTTTTTTTCCATTAAGCTTTATTTTTTACCTTTTATTGGCTGCCTTTAAGTAAACTTAGGGATGACAACGATACCCATTACAATCTTCTAATTATTTGAATAAAGCATTTCTGCTTTAAAAAATTTCACATACATTTGTTGAGTATTTTTTTCCACTTTTGAGTGCTATATTTTTCCAGAATATGATTGTCAATTTTAGACAATTTATTACTTGTGAAAATAAAAATAAAATTTGTCGAAAAGAAATGTTGGGGAAATTGTAAGTCTACTTTGCAGCGGCATTGTAGTATATAAAAACCACTACGGCTGCAGATGAAATTATAAAACAAGGAACTTGAAAATGGTTTGCCAGTATTATATAGATGCAATCATAGATAAGATAGGACCAAGCCCTAATTGTACACAAAGCAAATTCTTTACTAGAACGTTACTAGAAATAATTTAATTTATATTACAAAGCGGATTTATGAACCAGAAACAATTGTGGGGGTGTTGACATTAACTGTTAACTTTTAGTTGTTTTTTTCTATGAATGTAAATACATTTGTAACTTACATGTGCATTTATGTAGACTACGCATAGGCAATGTGCATTACATGTACTTATATGTACTGTTGTTACATTTACATTGATGTTTGTGTTGCAGTGTTGCATTGCTGATCTAGGTATCTTTTTTGTGTGATTGTAATGTGAATGTGACTATCAGGTTTATGTGATAATATTAGGAAATTGTGTTGTCGCAACGATGACGATTAACTTGTATTGTATGTGTGTGTTTGTTTTGATGGGATGTTTAACTTGCGGAATAACTATCTCTATGCTTACTGGTTTGGTGTCTTTTGACTTTGCCTATTTCACTTTGACTTCACTTGCTTATGTGTCATTCTCATTATGTTTCCTTGTAAACGTATTTGTCAGAGCAAAAGGAAATTGCGGCATTTATTTTATTGTGCTTGTGGTTGTGACTGCGTTTAGGTTGATGTTAGCAAGAAGATGAAGAAGAGCAAGTAAAAAGGCGGAGGGCAACCCAATGACAAATAAAATGAAGAGAAGAGGGCGGCTGATTGAGTGAATGACATGACGGCAATGAGATTCGACACAAAGATATTGTTGTCATCCGTTTCTTTTTCCCATTTGCCTAACTGTTACTCAAACCATCACTCCTTCTCCTTATCCAACTTTTCACTTTTCTCATCTACTAGGGCATGAAATTTTACCTTGCCTTCGGATGATTAATATCTCTCTTTACACAACTCACATAGCCTTTCTGCTTTTAACTGTAATTTCAGTCAGTTTTGTTTGTATTTTGCACAGTAAAAAACGTTCTTTATATTGACGTTATGTAAGCACTCCTACGTAGCGCCAATACCGAAATGTCTTTAACTTATTTGGTTTACCTTGCTTAATTATGTGTTTGTATAAATTCTGTCTGTAATTTCCATGTCCATCGTCCTACATTTTACTAAAGCCAAATTAAAGAATCGCAGCTATATACTTTTAATGATATAAATCGGCCTTTTTTCAAAACATTTTGCTTTGTATGCGTTTATAAAGAAGATTAGTAGGAATATAATAAATCATTGTATAGCATATGAGCTTCTGTGTTTCAGAATAGTTTATATATGAGTGAAACTGTTTACTTCAAGCTGAACTTTTAAATTCGCCTGTCATTGCACTTTAAAGCAACAGTTATTTGCTATGATGTCAAATTCATATCTTAAAGTGGACGCCATAGAGTCTTAATATTGTGCACGCTATACTACTATAAGAATAAGAATTGATGGAGATTAAGTATGACTGCAACTACTGATATTGACGTAGCTCATGGACTGTGGACTCTGAAGACTTTCGGTAACGACCATTTGGAAAAGACATAAAATTCTGCCATAAATGTTTTGAAGGCTCCTACGCGCTTTTGCAAACCTCAGTAATTGAAAAACGTGTAGCTTGAAGAATAGATTTACTCTTACAACAGACTCGATTCTGCTCACTGTGTAATGTTCTTATGTATTATTCAGATTACCGATACTATATATTTCTATTGCATTATCTATTTATTGCATATAAAATAATTTTATGTTGGAAATGCGCAGTGAGCGTAGAAGCAAATCAAAGTACATTTGTAGAATTACCTTAGTAAACAAACTAATCCATACAGAGATGGATGCAGAATGGCTTGTCGTTATCCGATTAGTTTTTACGAAATTTCACACGAAGCAAAAAAGAGCGAAAGGATAACTTATATTATGCAGTCAGTCAAAATAAAGCTAATACGTACTTAGAATTTAGTACCGACTACTTTTCCATCATAAATGAGTTTATTGCGCATTAGGTTCGACGACTTGTAGGAGAGGACACCGTACTTAAACGGGGAGGCTTCCGTACTATTAGCAAGAAGTATCCATACTAAATGACTTTTAGAGTTGGTCGCAGGACAGTCACCTAAATACATTGCACAAGGCACTTATGAAGTTTCTTGTGCTCCTGTCAATATTCGATAAAGGATTTCAAGTGCTTACTGTCGTCTGCTCTTACGATGCAACATTAGAGTTGGAAAACAGTTCTTTATGAATTCTTGGGAGCTTTGCTTTTGTATAGATTGATTAGCCTGAAGATGAAATTATGTATGCATTAAGAATGGAGACTAGCAAATCTAGTGCCATTCCATCATCTCCCTTCTCCCAAATATGTCAATGTCTCTATGTACAAATAGAGTACTGCACTAAGCCATTTTTCTTGTAGGCCCATGCTAACAAAAGAGAGGCATTGTATATGTGTGTGTATTACTTAACGACAGTAAGCTGTGGAGCTGAGTCGTAATATAAATAAAATTCTCTTGCGATGTGATCAGATCAAACAAAAAATACTTAAGATTAGCCTTGCTCTATTGGATTTGAAAGCAACTGTTCAAGAACGAGACATTCTAGAAGTTAGATAAGAAAAGAAGAGCGATGTAATGCAATCAAGAAAATGTCAGCCTGACTTTTACTTACTTTTTAGCATTACCATCTTTAACTTATCTGTACGTGTATCTACACTACCTACGCTATAGTCGATCCGCCTAGCAATAAGCCTCTCTCAGTAAACGCACACATCTCTCTTATAGTGCATATTTCTAAGTACCTATGCATTCCAGGGAATCCTAATGTACGCTTTTTGGGTTGCATTGCATATCTCCAAGTTTGCACTATCTACGGTACATTAAAGATTGAAACTGAACTTACAATTAGATAGTAAGTGCAAAATACGTGTACGCTGAAAAAAACCAATACAGACTGAGCGTAGTAAATATACAGTAGTGTGTCAACACTGTTATTGCAAGTTATGCACTAGGAAATGCCTTTTTAAGTTAGCTTACATTAGCAGAGCTTAACTTGACTAGAGTAAAGTCAAATAAACTGGTTAGAATGGAATGGAAGTTGAAGTAGCTCACACAGCTTACTTTTCTGTGAGCCATGCCTTCCATTTCCATCTGGCAAATATAATACCCCAGTGTTAGTGCATGAATGTACATCTATTCCTCATAACACGGAGGAAGTATATTATGTAGGAGCCGAGTTATGCATACTAAAGTAATATTTATAGGTACTATTACAATGTTATCGCACTGAGAGTTAAGGTATGTGTTTTCTGAGTGAGAGAGAGAAAAGTAATTGATGAAGCATATAGAGAATGTAGTACAGTAGGTATGTAGTAATGTAAGGCTATAGGCACCTCCTGTGGATTTTGTATTAAGAGACATGTCGCTAAGTTGTGTAGGCAGTGTTACATCCAGAGTGATATCAAGTAGGTCTGTCTGCCGGGTCTCCGTAGTAAATGGCTAAATAGTTAGTTAGTTCAGTTGGTTATTACACAGTGCATAGGCTGAAGAAAAGCTGCACGGGAATGGGAAGAAGTAAAAGTGTTCACGCTATGCGATGTCGTTCAATGCCCTCAAGTCAGTTGAACAATTGCTCAAGTTCTTTTTCGCATGCATTTGTACGTACGTAGCATGCAGAAGCCAAAGCGCCTAAACAAACCGTTAAGAAATGCCTATCACTCCTCCTGGTCTTAGAAGGGTGCATGCCAAACCCGAACCGAAAACAAACCAGGGAAATCCACAGCTGATTTCATTGTGACGAGACCAAACAGAGAAATAAAGAAAGCAAACATAAATTTCCGTGAAAATAAATACAGACATGCTGCCCTTATCCTGGGCACTGCGTATAGAAAAAATACAATAGACCGAACAAACATGAAAACACAAAAGGAAACTGTTCTAGTAGACAATAAAATATTGTGCAAGCCAGTCAGAGTTGACTAGACTAGATGAAACTAACCCAGACTAAATTCCTCTTCTTTTCATCTTATATGGCACACCAAGCTCTTCTCCTATTAAACCATCAGACGTCTGTACAGCTTTCTAACTAAACTTAATACTTAACAAAGCACACTGACAACAGATACTCTTACATTGTACTACTTTGTGCAATTCCTGTACCACTATGCTATACCCGTTTTTTTGCTCGCATATTTCCGCTATATGTGTAACCCTGCTCCCTCCTATAAACTTGTCTCGGCGATATGATGCTGCAAAAAATATTGCTCAAAACAATCTAATTACTTTTCTACGTAGACATTAAAGCGGCTGCAGTGTAGAACCAACGCTTTAATAAAAAATTTAATATATTATCAAAGACAAGTTGTATCTTAAGACACATCATGAGATTGTATTTCATAAGGATCTTTCTTTAATTAACATGCCTCACGATTAAAATCACCTCCAAAATATGAGTAGCCGAAGTAGCTCCGAAAAATCTGTAATATAATACTGAAATTAAGTAGCCCAATGGGTACATGCAAAAAACTTAAAGTAGAAAATGTGCAACTTACTTGCAACACATCTTATGTAAGTGGCCATGGCCAACTAAAATCAATGCAGACAAAGTACAAAAGACAAAGTACTTAAAAAACAAAATTATAGTTAGGTTAGTGAACCAATATTAAGTCCGTACATGCCTACGTTAGACACTAACTGCGTTCTATGTTTTACTAAAGCAGATGTTCAATTATAAAAAAATAAATTAGATTCTCTCAAAGGCTTACATTTTAGGCATAAATGAAAAGAGTTAGCATACAATATAACACCATACTGTAGCATTACACGTGAAAGAAGAGTCAACAAACAAAATTATGATAAGACGCAAATTTAATGGCAAATCAAAGCAAAAAGCACTTAAGATTAGCATATCTTAAATAGGAACACGCTCTTACTCTTTGCAGACGATAAATAGGATCTACTCTAAACTTGTTGGAAGATTGGAATTTTTGGCGCAGAAAAAATTAGAAAAATGCTATTCTGCCTTCAAAGTAAATTGCCGCTTTGGAAAGATAAGATAATGCAAAAGTAACTTGCTCTAGAGAAAGTAATAAAAAGCACTTTACGCAGTTAGTGAGTGGAGACTAGGAACTGGCGCTTTGGAAGGAGTTTTAGCTTGGGACTCTATAGCTGGTGATGATGACAATAAGGGAAACAGAGAAAAGAAATTGTTGCTTGCATGAAGCTTCGACTCCACTAAAGCAATTCAATGTACTATGAATAATTTGTGAGATAACATTCATGCATGCATAAAGGCATCTAGTAGTGCGAAGGATTCCATAAAAAAATTCCATTTCCGCATTGATATTGGTCCTCCAGTCCATGCAGCATAATACACATACGTAATACATTTCTGCTGAGTGCTGGAAACTTGCAACGGAGCTTTCTACTCCACGGGACCTTCAGCTACATTAAATCCTGCCTAATAGAATATTACAAGTTGGAGGCACGTGAAATAAATATTTGTTCCTATTGTGCAAAGAGCTTAGCGACGCATTTACCGTGTACGCGAATGAATTGAATTTTCCCTATCTAAAATGCAAATAAGTCGAGAATAATAGTGAAATCTGTTTGGTCAGCAAACCTGCGCTTGCATAGGAGAGATAAAGGCTATTATCATTCGATACGAAATGCTAGTCGTACTTTTCGTTTGGAGTCGATGGCCTAACTGTTCACCCGTCTCTGTTGGTTCAGCAGGCGAAACGACAAATATTCCTCACGTAACGATAAGCAATCCTTTCCAATAATCCACGACTGACTTACTTTAGTTATCCAAACTAAAATGCTAAATCGACAAGCAACAATCAGCCGGAATACACAAATCCTAACTTTACTTTCTCGTTCCCAACCATTGACTCCAGAGATGCACTAATAGAATCCTCCAGCAAATATTCTAAATTTAGGAGAAACAAATTTAAATATTCATTCAAAGGACATTGTACTTCATATCATACATTCCACGTGTATATCACACACTCTTCGCCCAGAGAATACAATAGCTCCTTTTTCGGTAGCACGAGTGAGTACGTGGGTACTTTACTAATTGCATCCATAAAGAACTAAAGACGGGAGACTTGAGCCTGCAAGTCCTCGGAGAAAGCTCTAAGAAGAAAGTCGTGAAAGTGAAACTGAGGCAGACTCCCATTTCTCCAGTCTCACAAAAAACGTTCCAAATTTTTTCAAAGAAAACCAGTCATTTGATGAGTTCAACCCAACTGTCTAAAAGAACCAATTCCTTGCAACCGAATCGAATCCATGCACAATGGATACGTGGAAGTGGTTGTCTGGGGAGTAGTGGCCTGACTTCACAACACAGGCAACAGACACATGCTCGGCATGCGTAGACTTCCGCACGCACTTTTTGCACTCCCTGTATACAGAGTGGGTAGGTACACTCCGCTAAGCACATGTATTTATTTTCATAGTTCCTGTAGTCTGTGTGTATAGTGGGCGCCGTGTAGTAGTGCTTGAGAGCGTAGTTTGCAGAGCCGTGAAAGGAGCCAAGTAGACACATATAGATGTTGGTGGTTCAACGACGGATTCTGTGTTCACTTCCTATGGTTCCTCTTGTTCGTTGGGCTGATCGATAAGTGGAACGCGTGCAGCACACAAGTTGAGTTTTAAGAGAAACTTATTCAGAGACAGAGATAGAACTGCGTGTGCTTGTCATAGCAAACCAAGAGGCTACTAGCAACTCCTCCACGCTATGCACTTACGTATTTTCTACATACTTTCAGCTTAAGTCACAATACCTAGCAATAAAGGATCGTCCTATTGTCTCGGAGAAGTTATTTTCAAAATTTTCAAAAGAATTTCGGATAATAAAAAATATTTAGATTATATCACTTGATAAAATCCTTTCTTATTCATACAAAAATTTCTATTTGGAAATTATATTTGGCTTCAAAAAAATTTTTCTTTGAGTAGTGGAAAGAATGGTACGCTTAAAAATTACCATTGCATTACTTTTCTATCCTGCGTATGAGTATATTAAATATAATATAAAACCAAATTTTGGTTTTAAATCAGTCCATTAATATTTCTTAGTACTTTTAAAGTAAGTGTTGGTATATGGTTTGACTTTTCTTTCAAAAGACATGCATGCATGGCATGCTTCAAAGGCCAGTTTCCACCATTTATGTGTGTTCCCTTTATGAACACGACCCTAAGTCTAGAAAAGTTCCCGTTATATGGCGACTTAAAAGTTGTACGCATATAGTGTTATTATGCAATAGAAATGTAATGGCTTGAAGGCGAAGCCAGTGTTTAGTAACCATCTCAGTGCATTTTACTTTGCCTAATGTCTTTTGTGTTTAAACATCTAAGATAGCAAAAGATATGAACATTTTGTCTTGCACTTATTGCTACTAGAGTATCACGCACTTTCCACTGATCTATATATTTATATACGGAGCGAAAGTACCTATTGTGCATTACGTAATGCATGTAGTACAAAGTACAAGAGATCATTTCCATTGACAATAGGTAATCTTGGTAAGTATAGTAATATTGGTAATAGGCGTATACATAGATGTCATTACTATGCCGGTAGGTTGTTTGTGGAAGTGAATACATTTGAGCGTAGGAAAATAATATGATATCTAAATAATATAAAAATGGAGTAGACAGGAGATGAGGCAGAGTAGTGGTTGGTAAAGTAGAGATAGCCACATCACATTTTGAGAATGTCGGAATAACAAGGAGAGCAAAGGAGATGCTGAGTCAGGGAAAGTACATTGAAGTCTCTTGAGTTTCCACTTTGGCACATTCGATTATTCAAGTAGGCCACGCACTCATCCGTTCCAGTCTTACATAATACGAAGACTTCTATTAATGTAGCAGAGATATATCCATCCCTACTCCTGGCATTCTTTACGACACAAACGATACATATTATTTTTTCAGTTACATAACATTACAGAGCATTTGCACAATGTATATGCATTTCACTCCACAAGTACTTACTATGGAGCATCTACGGCAACCACCACTCGCTCAATAATGTATCCTGGCTTTCTGCAAACACAATTCTTTATATGCAGTGTGCTACACCAAAATTGCCCTTTATTTTCCTTATATTTACTTGGATTTTGGAGAGTAAATGTATAGATTGTTTTTTATACAGTCGTTATTGGCCCGATTGCTAATAATAAATTGCTATCTTTCAAACAGCTGCTCTTCCGTCACTCTTAACACAAATAGTCATATGTAATACAGATGTATTATGCAACTCTTACTCATTGCTAGTCGCACTGAGGGTTTATAAATGCAAATGTATTACCATTAGCGGAATAGGTAGATATACTTCGGGTCAGGCAAAAACATCAAATCAAATATTAATTTCTGTTTCCATACAATAAATTGTTTACTACGCCTTTGCTACGTTTTTATTACATTGTATTTATTGCAAACATCTATGTGTGTCATCGTATTTTCTCCTTTTACATAACTTATGTTTTCCTCTTTGTATACACAAAATACGAACTCAGTACATTGTAGACATGCAGATATACTCTTCCATGAAACATGCATCCATGATATGGTAGCGATATAGTCGTTCTGCCAGGTATGATTATTAAGTATCGTAGATACATTATAGAAGTGACTGTCCGTCTTTCCGTCCGTCCGTCCGTCCCGGATATAATTTCGGAACCGAATGACATACTGTCTTCAAACTTGGAATACATCTAGCTAAGGTTCAGGGGAAGACCAAGTTCGAAGATGATGTCATTCGGTCAATCGGTTCCAGAAATAGCGTCCCAAATATAGAGGCTACAGTTCCATGTATTAATAGACAGTGTGTGTATGCATATGTGCGGATGCTTCATATTTACTGATTACACACACTATACTCCACAGCTACATAAACGTAGGCATAAACCTTTAACAATGTATGTTTGATTTCTTATTTCGTCAATTCATGTCCACTATTTCCACTGTATCCAATATCTCTTTTCCCACTATATT
This sequence comes from Yoshiicerus persimilis, assembly GCA_020352615.2. Taxonomy (NCBI): domain Eukaryota; kingdom Metazoa; phylum Arthropoda; class Collembola; order Entomobryomorpha; family Tomoceridae; genus Yoshiicerus; species Yoshiicerus persimilis. The sequence continues at coordinate 33,010,228 of CM060170.1, read as the reverse complement.
TCCCGGACGATACTTGGCTAACCCAGTGCTAAACGGGTTTATAGGTGGAAAAGAGTAATGTCATAGGTATGAAAACGAAGGCAGAGCAAACAGTAAAAATTCAACGTAAACATTAGCATGAGCAATGGGGAGCTCCATTCTAAAAGTTTTTGCTGTCATTGCCCTTTATTCTCATAACTTTGTCAGTTGTAAAGAAAAGGAAAGCATTTGGAAAGGAAGGCTTACACGGCATATGTATGCATTTATGTGTATGTGTAATGGGAAAGCTAGCGTAACAAAGTTTTCCCATTTTGTAGAATTGTAGTAGTAATCATAGAATGCTTCTCTATTTAACAGAAGTCAAGTCAAGACTAACAATAAGAATTAGTTAGTCTAACAATCCCCATTTATACGGGCATTGTCTCACAAAATGTCACGTAAGAGGATGAAATATAAATGACACCACAGTAATAAGATACATTTAAATGAAGAATGAACCTCGGACTTAATTCCCTTCCAAAATACCAACAAAAATCCAGCTACCACATTCAGACATCCATACGTACCTATTTAATGCGAATATTAAACCAAATGAAAGTCAGAGAAAGTCAGTAAACTCGCAATCAATAACCAGCTGTTTGCTACTGATACGGCAACCTACAATACATATGAAGAATGCTTGCCTACCGACTATGCTTATTCGAAGAGGTCGTTTATTACGATATTTTGAATGGTGGAACTATTTTTAATTCTCATGTCAATTATTTCAATAAAATTATTTTTTAGAAGCCTAGGAAATTTTACTCAGCAAAAGTCATTTCAAAAAGGAAAGTATTGCAAATGCTGAAAACAAATTACGATTTAACAATTTGAAGAAGTTACTAAATATTAACGTAACTTTGAACTTAATTGTACCTATTTATTATAATAATACATTTAGTTAATAATTTTAAATTGTATGGCGTTGATTGAAAAGAGTTAGATAAATGCGTACGCATGAGAGAACGGAATTTATTGGAATAAGTCATTTCTTAGAGGAGAAGAGACGATAATTATAGCTCACACGGTATATTCACCATACACATGCATTATTTGAAAATGGTTTTTATGACTACGTATATCCAAACTGAGGCTCAAAGAATACTAGCGTTGAAGATATACATTTGAGCGCGACTACATAGGTTGTGGGTAGAAACTTGAAATTTACTTAACAAGTAAAGTAATACCCCGAAAGCTACAAAGGTTTGTCCTTGCAAAGTTTATTTTGTTCGGAATGAGACGGAAGCAAGTCAAATGCAGAAAAGACAATTTGAGAGCTTTCTGTTTTGTTTTTAACGGCTGCTGCTGAGAATTTGGTGGAGTCGCAAAAGAAAGCGAATTGCACAGCAGGATATGGCATGCGGCGATTCGGTGAATTTTGCTTACTTTATGGTTGGCATCAACATCAACCTACTCTCTTTTTGCTGCCTCGGATGGCCGTGCACTGTAGCGTGTCAGAAAAACTCTTTACTTACGTTTACGCACACAAACACTTGAAGTTACTAGAACAATGGAGTACTACAGCCGTGAAATGCCGACTCCTATTTTCTGAAGCAGGAAAGCATGGGGACATAAAAGAAGGAATAAGTCAACGACAGACAATTACGTTTTCTCACTTTGTTCTCTGGAAATACTCGGTTATATTTCAGTATGAGTTGCTGATGTTGGATTCTTAATTAATACATACTGTATTAATGAGAGGAGATATAAGGAATGCACGTCGTTTGGAGTTTGAAAAGCTGTGACTTAAATCTGGTAAACACTCTTGTAGTTCCTCAGAGCAGTTTCCATTGTACCTAATAGAACTCCTCGTGCTGATTGTGTACGGATGAAATGAAAGCCAAAGAAAGATGAAATTTAAAGCTTCTATGTGAGTGTTCAGACCTACTAGTATAAGATCTGGTAGCATAGGATACTTTCAGGATTATTTTGCTAACAGTAAGTGGGATTGAATGCCTACCTTGAGTAGACTGGAGAAGAGATTCCAGTCGAGCAAGAGGAAGGAGAGGAGTGGTTGGTGAAAACTATTAAGAGAAAGTGTCGCGCGTAACATTTCAGTGAAAGTGGCCCAATGGAGTTGAGATGTTATAAGTGTTTGTGGTGTGCTCCGCGATGCTCAACTCTTCCACCACGCTATGCTAGATCAAATGAAACGGTTATTATATCACTTCGACCGTTCTACCAACAGTTAAAAGAGATAGCGCCTATACTATCTACATATGTATCAGTCAACCGTAAATTCTCAACTAAAACCCAAAGATTTCCAATCGAATTTATATTCCTTTCAGATCTCTTATGTAACACTTCCGACTAGTACTCCTTATTTTGCTACCACGGGATGAAATGACAACACGTCCTCATGATTAATTCATGATTTTCCTACATTACCACATTATAATGACAAAATGTATATAACCCTAGTAATTTAGTGAGCCTCCAAGTTATAAAAATGGAGATTCCGTAATTTTCTTGCTCCGACGTTCCTAATAAAGTATTTACTGTGAAATTTTGTGTTTTTATGCAATCACATTGGCAGAGGTAGATGTAGGAAGGGAGCGGGTGAATATCCATTTGTAACAAAGTACGTAGCAAAAGAGATGTGCTAACTAAGCCAAAGGAAGCCAGGTCAAGCCAAGAAGAGGAATGCCTAAATATCATTGTAATACTTGTTTGTTTTCAGCTTACACAGATATCTACATGGCATTAGATGGGTTCCCCGAAGTTTTCATAAGTATGTGAGTTGCATTCTAGTCTCATATATTTCCCAGTAGTTGCAATAAAGGATGGTGTAAAGCTATACTGCCTGCATTACATAGTCAAAGCTCTGGGGCCAACTCTAATAACGTAGGTTCCTCCGGTGCGATCCCCAGTTTGGAAATGCTGTTTTGGCTCCTTCCGGTAACTCGTTCACAGTTCGCTTCCAGTTCAGATAAGAAGAACTACACACAATATGACATACACTAAGTAGGTACGTGCCTAGACTAACCTCTATTTACTCCATTCATGCCCCAACCCAACATTGATGTCTTTTCTATTAGATCCAGTGCAACTCCAGTGCAAAAATATGTATTCTTCCCGCGGTGGTGGCATAATTCAGCTGATAGGTAGCTGATGCATATACCTGTGTATGTATGTACACTCTACATAACACGAGACACAGGATTAAGAGAAAGAAGACAATCGAGGTGCGTAATACATGCATTCGGTTCGTTGATCTTCCATTTCTTGCTTACAGAGTGAAATAGGGAGATAGCTACTTAGGAGCAGTGGCGTAAGAGTAGTAGTAGGTATAATTTGGCCTTGTCTGGTATTATGGTTAGGAAGGGTATAAGAAGAGTGGCCTACTTTCGTGTTGCCCGTAGACAAAGATATAGACAGCTGGATTTAGTTCCCTGAGTAAAATAAAATGAAGTTAAGACTGGAGCCAGGTTTTGAGTTGTCCGTTGCATTGCATTTGATTGCATTAGATTGCAGCTGTAAGGTTGAGAGTAAAAGGAAAGTTGAGAGGAAGGAACTGGGCGCCAGCCGGAGCCAGCTAGTTTACTTTGGTTGACGTGACTTTAGTTTAAATAAGCAATTGGAGTAGCAAGAAGAATGCCGAAATGAAAAGTTGAAATTCGCACAGAAAGTCCCACAGGGTGGCTCGATTTCCTGTGCTAGTGCTGGAGTGTTGGCGAAAACCCTGTAGCTCTCCGCTCTGCTGCTGTAATGCAATGTCGAGAACGGGGAGAGAAGTAACGGAAGTAAGAAAAAGTAGTGAGTGAGTGAGTAGAACACAAGAGGGAATAAAGAAAGCATAAACATAGATCTTTGCACGTACGTATAGCGACTGCTGGATATCAATAGTCAGTCAGGATCCTTATCTGCAGTCTACAAGCATAAGTACATGCAAGGGCTATAAGGAAATACTTATTCGGGGCGTTATGGCTTATGCCGCAGTTATAGAGTTGGATAATACATTATATATCGTTTCTCGTGTAGTGTAACGCAGTCAGGATGGAAGTACATAGTTTAGAGACTTGATGCGTTATCTGCCCAGTCACCGTGACTGTAATATAGCTCTGCATAACTCAATCAGTTCAGCTTCTTTGTTTTTATAGCCCGTATAGCGGTGGAGGGCGAGGAGGAGGATGGCAGAGTTGGCCGAGATGGAAATATGTTGGGAGACAGCTACACATAACACATAACATAACACAATATGAGAAAGTTGAATTGTATGAAGTAGTAAGTTTATAACGTACGTGGTCTGGTTCGGTTCGGGCGGCTGGTCTCTCTTGTTTTAGTTGGCGTAAGTAGAAAGTAGAACTTTGTCTGTCTGTGTGAGTGGAGCAGTTAAGGGAAGAGAAAATCGGGCAATTTCCACTTTCTTACGCTTTCTCCTAAAAATCCAATTCCACTCAATTCAATCTTGAAGGAGAAAGTAAAGGAAAGCAAACCAAGTGTTTTTCCAATAATCTCTTGACTGCCCGTGTACGGATATACAGTCTTCAGGGTCCTTTATTGTTGTCTCCTACTACTCTCGGTGCACTTTAGCGCAGGCAGCGGAGCATAGCGGGGCACACGTACTTATGTCGCTATTCCATTCCCATAAGATATTATATTGCACTATCAACTATCAAGAAAACAAAAGATGCCTGAATATACTTCGTTTATACGGCACATCTCATCTCGCCAGTCAATTGCTCTCTTCATCCATTTACTTCCGTGCAATTCCCGCAAAGCTAGTCGCCAATTCCTGCATTTCCTACGGCCTGTCCCGCCGAACTTTCCCTCAACTAAAGTAATAGTATTATCACACTTCATTTATATTTCAATCGCTCAATCTACATTCAAGGCTTTACAACATCTCCACTCTCCCCGATCACGACGTCTTAACTTTTATCCCGGGCTATTCTGTATTCCACCCAATTCATTTCCCTGATTGGCACTGCCACTCACATAGTCCAATTCATTTACCATTTCAACCCACGGTAGCCCACGTCCACCAAGATTCGCAACAGTACCCGAGCTGTAGTTACTACAGCTGCTTACTTCCGAACCAATAGCACAATTTGTTACTCTCATAATGCCACGATCCGTTTACGTGGGCTTATGAACTCAGAACACTATTAGGCTCAGGCTAGCTACTTCTACTTTGGTTCACACATGTCTCTCTGTGTGGTATTGTGTATTTATTACTCAATTGTGCCCATTGCACACATTCCACTTCCAAACTTAATGGAAGAGAGAAAGACCTACTCCACTTTCCAAATAAATTCCTATTTACGCTTCCCATTCACCATTGATATACTTTTCCACATTTTTATGTCTATGAACTTAACATAAATAACTCCACAAAAATAAAACTCAGATAAAGGTCACTGGAGCTTAAGCTCCCTTTGTTCGGAGCAAGACGAACAAGATCTAACAAACAGTTAAAATTAGTCTCGTAATATTTATGAAGTGACAATCGCAATAAAATCCATCAAAAGACACAATGAATCACTTCCAAATAAAAACTTTATACACATTTCTACCAAAACTAATAACATTTAACTTTACTGCATCCCACTGGGGTCGTTTCCAATTGTACTTTTATGTAACTGCAGAATCTTTTCTTTAAGGGTCGAAAATAACAATTCCTCAATTCCAGTATTATAATTGTACACCACTGCAACTTGTAGGCTACTTTGACGGATCATTCAACTGCATCAAAGGAATGCTCCTCAACACATTCCAAAAGATTTTTTTAAATTTTCACCCCATGAGGATTTTATATTTTATTAACTTTAGTCAATTTATAACATTGCTTATTAAGACATTTATTTCGGAGGCCAAGGAACGATTTTTTGTGCTGGTGCATGACTTCTTTCTTTTTGAAGAATTCGGGCATAAATCGATGATACCCAGGAGAAACTCTAAAGGCAAATGCGTATGAAAATATCCGAACGCTGTGAAATATTTCGATTATCAGCCATCAAGTGGAGAAGTTCTAACGATTTATGACTCACATGGCACACTTCAAAGAACTTTTACTGTGAGCTAATCCAATATAGACATAGACTTCAAATATAAAAATGGGATAAGGAAAGGTATATACGAAGTGTAAAATACTAAGACATGTGCACGTACATTAATCATTTCTAGAATAGATGTCTAAAAGTGTTCAATGAATAAATCTGTTCTGATATTCAAATATTAACTTAGCAGTACTTATTGAAAAACCTCTGAATAATTTCAAAATAGCTGTGTATTACTGAAAATCGGTTCAGCTCAAAAGTTCCAAGGCAAAACTTAATAAGGGGTGATATGAATTTTTAGTTGTAATTTAAACAACAATTCGCGAGTTCATAAAAAAGGAAAATATAGCCAAATCGGCTGCATTGATTTTAAAGTTCACAAGGCTTTTGTAGCAATAATCATTCGAGACAGCATTGGTGAATAAGTGATCCAATTTAATAATTTGCTAGAAGGATGAGGGGCTACTATTTTTAAAAGATTAAAATTTAATTCTTCCATGCAAATGAATGGTATCGGCAGGAATTGCTCTTTTTACAGACTAAGTTAAAGTCACAGGCGGGAAATATACGGTAAAATGTGGACAAATGAAAATGGCAGTAAATGAGAAAAATTTATTACAATTTTATACTTACAAGATTTCAATTCAGGCAAAAGACATTGCTATAGGTCAGAAGAGAAAGAGGAAACTTTCTAAGCGGAGACAAAATGCCTTTCGAAACAACTATGATGTCTCACAATTGACACAATTTCTGTATTTACTCATTTCCGTATTTCCTACATTGGCTGATTAATTTTGTTTCTGTATTCATATAGGTAATTTAACCATTACCAGCCTTTTACAATTATTAATGCTGCAGAATAATTCAATGATTGATTCTTATTAAACATATATATCACAAAACTCCTGCTAATTTAAGTCATTTACTGCTATTTTCATCTGCCGACATAATCCCCACCTGCGACTTTCACCCAGTTTTTAAAAAGAGCAATTCCTGGGGAGACAATTCGACAATTGAATTGCATGGAAGGATTAAATAATGGCCTTTTTGGAATATCTGAATTGAGATACAGGTTTTTTAAGACGATATATGCAAAGTTTGTGCGCAGAAAATACGTTTGATGTATGAAAAGTATTTGTAAATTGATTTCAACCTTGAGAGAATCTATTTACATATTGTTTAGTTTTATTTTAAATTCACATGTCAGATCTCCAAAATAACACTAGGAGATATTGTGATTAGTATTGTAATGAAAAATAACCATCCTAAACATTTGGGTAAAAATGGGGACTTATAAGAAGATAGGGAACAGTATTGTGGAAATATCCTTTTGTTATTTTAAACCGTATATATCGTAGTTGGTTAATGTAGAACAAGGTTTTCAGATTGTAGATATTATGAGATGTAGACCACATTGTCATAGCATTCAAAAAGATTTCATTACCACATTGAAATTGATAAGTGAATTAGAATTTTGCTAATGAGAATACCAATCAGCCTAATAATTTTGCGGTTTTATGACTGGCTGAGCGAGATTTGTCTTTTGTCTAATATCTAATTACGGCCACTCTACCAAACTCTTAATAATATTCGTGGTCGTAATCTTTAATGTCAGAGAATATAGTTCACGGTTATAGTACTATTAGAACATGCATTCAATTATGAGTTTTATCGTCAATAGTGGTATCCACCCATTTGGTGTAGCCTACATGGTAATAACCAGTACTTACGTTATTGCATTTCAGATTGTTTAATGTTTAAAATCCAGAAGTAATCAATTTGCATTGGGCCATCAATTTATATTGCATACCATTCATTTAACTTAATTTCTTAGACGGCAATATCCATTAAACATCATATTAATGCAAAATGTACTGTACTCTAATTATGTATCACCCGTATCATAAAAGTGCTTAATTTTTGCTATAGACATGAAATATAACTGCGATCCACATTCTGCATAATGAAATTTCAGGTTGTGTTGAGTGTGATCGATTATTATTTCATACATCGATTAATTCAATGCTTCATTATAACAAAATAATTAAGTTGAGTGTAATTTGGACCGAGAGTGCAGGAGAGCAGATTCAGTATTCAGGAATCTCTAATTTCCGTAGTAAAGTTTTGGGTTGCCTAACGGAAAGCCAATTACATTATTTAAGGCCTCAAAGGTTAATCAATAAAAACCTGGCAGGTTTGATTGACCGGGTTATTTTTAATTCGGTTGCCCTTCCAAGCTCTTAAAAGAACACACTCTCAGTGTCGTAGTTGTCATTTATAAAGTCAGGGTCAGGGTTTTGTATACTCTTAATACACCAAGTTCATACCTTCACAGATCTTACCACAAACCAATGCATAGTGGTAACAAGGATGCAAAAACCCATGGGTTTTTGGGCAAAAACCCTCGACCCATGGGTTTTTGTGGGTTTTTGGGGTTTTTGGGTTTATGGGTTTTTGGGTTTTTGGCCTACCAAAACAGTGTAATATTCTGTGTATATGGTTAATATTTATTCCTTTTGAGTCACAATATGATGAAAAATGATAGTTTTTAACTACTATTGACAAATATGTTCATATTTTGCAGGATAAACTGCAATTTGTTATGAAAATTACGGTGAGCTTTACATTCCCGCCTAGCAAAAACCCAAAAACCCCAAAAACCCATGGGTTTTTGATAAAAAAGTGGGTCGGGTTTTTCCTCAAAAACCCAATAACCCAATAACCCAAAAACCCTGGGTCGGCATCCCTGAGTGGTAAACACTTGGCCTCATTGGACATTATGTTGAAAACAAAGTGGAAACGTTGTAATGCCAAACATAGCTTCAGGAACTGAAATAATACCTTTGAATGAATCAACTATGTTATCTAAATACTTGGACCTAACTGTAAACAGTAGCGGCACACAAAAAATGATTGAAGTTTGCTTGGAGTACCCTGTAGTATTCTTTGCTAAAGACATTTAATTGTATCACCTTTAATTAGGATAAAAACAATTTTTTCTAATTTAAAGCATTTTGGAAATAATTTTACTAAGGTATGCGAACTTTGTGTTGGTATGAAAATACAATTGTGTAGCTTGCGGCAGTATGGAAGGAACTGTGGAAATGAAACACATAACAGTGCAGCTGTACTGTAGCTATGGAATGGTAAAAACCATAGGATGACGCCTCCTCTTGCAATGTGTCTGGGATTGTGAGCTTACTACCATTTCTGCTCATTTGTTCAATTTGTAGAACTGCTGATGCTGAACTGGTAAATTCGTGCTATTAATTCTAATTTGTAAGTACACTGGTCTAAGCTAACCTGCAATCAAATTCGGTTAAAGTCAATTAACTTTTAAAAATAGATGCTCTGCTCTCAAAGTGTTTGTCCTTTGTAGGAGTAAGCATTTCGTTAGAAGCTGCATTCTTCTGAATTCTATTGAATACAAATAGAAACCCAGAATTCTCTTTTTGAATTATAGGTTGGTTTTGCTGAATGCAATTGTGAAACTCTACGTAAAGCAACCTTCAATTAGCCTACATGCCATGCACACTGCAAAGTCTATCTAAAAGTAATTGAACACTCATGCTTAAAAATTATATGCAATTGCCTATCTAAAGTATTATGCACTTTATGCAATCAGATTGGGTATGTGCTTAGCAGAAAGGAGATTATGTACGACTTAAGTAACACATTTAAAAATGTTTAGAGTACACATGTGTGGATTTTCTGTGAAAATCGTGCTAATTTCCGTTGGCATAGAAGAGAGATATCTTGGTAATGAACTGGTTTGTGCAGTGACTAAGTGTTACTGATTACTGAAGCAAGGTGGTCTGGTCTGTGCCGGTATAACAAGACAACAAAACACCTCAAGAAATGTAAACCTGATTTGCACAATTAAAAAGGCATTCTGTGCAGTATAACGCCAATAAATATTTCCCATCTGCTCGTGTATCTACCTAACACAAATACATGAAGATACATCTAGGCTAATCCTGTGCTGAGCTTAACCTCCTCTTCCACTCTAGGTGCACGAGTTGCACAGAAAATGTGAAAAAGTGTTTCATCATTTTTAGAGTGTAGTAAGAGGAGTGAAATACTACAAAGTAAGTAAATGTGCCTACTCTGTCGCCATCCAAATATGATTCTAATTTCCAATGAAGTTTTCTGCTGAAACTGAAAGTAGAATTAAAACATAAAGTACATAATCTCGTTTCTTGTGTCCTGATGACATTAACAAGAAGAATAGACACTCCCTCATTCCCACGCCAAGAATTTGTGGAATGACTCAAGCTATTAAATGTGTTGTAATCTGTGGAAGGAGAAGAGGAGGCGAAGTGTTCTTCGGCAGGAATCAAAGTCATTACATTATAAATAAAAGATACATGGAAATCGGGAAGAGAGTCAAAAGTTCACCAGTGATAAAGCGATAATGGCTGCAGTGCACTGCTCTCGCACTCCGTCTCTACACGGCACTTATTAGATTCAAAGAAAACCTCTGTTTCCTCCGTTCTTGGAATTCGTTGACGGTTACTTACATTTGTTCTCATTCGAGAGGGTTGAACCGTGCCAAACTCTAAGACAAAGAGAAAGTAATAGTTCATTCTCTGTGGTAATGTAGGTATCCAGCTTCTATAAAGTCCAATCCAGCGACGAACAACCTAAAGAGCATTGAAGAGGCATCGAAAGAAAGTTAGAGCCACAGATAGCACTCTTAATGGCAAATACATATAAATACTAAAAGCTCCTTTTAAATGCATTTCACTCCGACGGATCCGCTCTTCCGCTTTGTCTGCATTCCACTTAACATCCAAACCAACCTTTTCTCTATGTACAGAACACAAGACAAATCAAAAACCGGGACTCTCAACATGTACTGGGGGTACTAGAACTCTGGGTTCAAATTTCGTACCCTACCCTTATAGACAATTAGTGGGTGTAACGAATCCCAAAAGAGTAAAACATCACTCCAAACTGATTTTTCTATTTTATTTTCATTTGTAAATAATTATGCAAATAATAAATACATATTAAGAAACATTTAAAAATAAAATTGTAACATTTGTTGGTGTCAAGAAATTTTATAGCATAATTGCTGTCTTTGCGACTTGAAAACATTTTAAAACAAGATTATCTTGATAGCCATGACATGTACACTTATCAAATAAAATGATGCAAGAACATCAAAATTTTTACAAAATGTCATAACATTGCATAGCAATAGTGTTTGTTTCTTGAGATCATAATAATATTGCAATTTTAGGAAATAAATTCTATTACTCTTATTACATTTAAGTCTCCTTGTCAGGGACGCTAATTTCAAAGCAGTAGAAGAAAAAGGAAATTAAATAGAACCCAATGGGCTGGGTTTGTATTTTTTACTGAAATGCCAAGCCTTTTTGGGTTTTACTTTATCTGTAATCTACACATTAGGGGATTACATCTAGGTAAATATTATATAAGTAGAGTATATTTGATCAAGAGAATTTGTTATCTGGAAGAAAGTTTAGAATTTGGCGCAAATAATAGTAGGGGTACTTGAATAGGAGTACCCAGGAAGAGCATAGGTCTTCTCCCTACGAAATAAATGTAGAGCTGTGAGTTTAGAGATGAAAAGAGAGAAAGTGTCGACGAGTCGACTACGTGTTCTTGGCTTGACTGACCTGACAAGGAAGGAAACTGCACGTAGCAAGTCCACAATTAAACATACCTACACGGGCTACACGACATTCGGGTAGAGGTACTTTACTTACATATTACGAATTATTTTGTGAATAGAAGATGCACCAAGGTATGTATCAACTCCTGGAGAAAGTCAGAGACTGTTCTTTGATCCTGCTGAGGCTGAGTCCGGGTCTCGTCCGAACAGGAGGGAACGGGAAGACAGGCAACCTCCCGGAAATTTATGTGGGAATCCTGAGTCTGTTCCAGACATTTGCTCCACAGTCAAGTCAGCAGGAGTGAGAAGACCAAGAGAGAGAAGGAGGACAGAAAGGCATCGCCGATAAAAATATGAAGCGGCGGAAGCGATAAATTCTTTGGAAGAACATGCTAAGGGGATAGAATCAGATATAAACTTCCAAAACTAGGTCTCCACTTCACAAATCCAATTTCTGCTGCACAAGACTAACAAATCCACTGCGTATATACAGGCCGTTTTCTCTTAGATGGCCAGGTACAACTGAATTAATATTCCTTTTATGAATTCGAAAACAAACAATGAAACAGTTGATGCGTCTAATGCAAACTACTTTCTAAATTTTGTTTTGCTTCGATCGATATGAATTCTGGAGTTGTCTATGTCCCTCATATAACCCTCATATGAGAACTAAGAGAATTGTTTTAATTATGCGTTTTAATTATGTTTAAGTAGCTATTATGGCCAAGATCGACTTTTATTATTTTTGTTCAGTTGCATTTCAAAATGCTCGCCAAGATTGTTCATGTTACATTGACATGGTTGTTTCGGCAGTGCTACAATTCAGTACTTCTACTGAGTTTTTGTGTCCTTGATACTGATGAGTTTTGTACACTGACAAAGAAGCGTTGTCACATAATAAGACTAATAATGTGGCAATTGGTGTGTGCATTAATGATTTGCATTTACCGTACTTGATTCGCTATATTTTTACTCTGGAGCTTTCTCTTATTGCAATTTTTGAAATAACTTTTTTGCATAAAAAACTGTTATATTGGACTTGGAAATCAGAAAAGACAGAAAGGAAAATTTTATTACAATCATATCCATTCTTAATACGGTATGCAACGGTAATTTAAATTTTATGGATTGTAAAGAAAATTCTGTAATTCTGATTTTAAGTATATTTCTGATGCTGCCTTTTATCCGCAGGGAATTTCATAGGGTAGTAATTACTATAGAAGTATGCCTTGCTGATATACGTATTTGGTATGTTATTTGCATGCGAGACATGTGTCCTTAGGTATTCGAGTAAAAGTTTTATATATAGTCTATCTGAAAACATTGCACTAGGTACATGCCTGCATTAAAATGCAGACTACTTACTCACTTATTATACACATAAAATACGTAACGAATGACAAAAGCATAAATTTATCTGTAACTGATTATGATTACTGTCAAAAGTTTACTGATTTATGGCACAGATAGACATTTCCGTACTCTTCTGTAGAAAATGTCATGGATGTACTAGTAATAAGCAGTTCTGGTTTCCATGAAAGCAATTAACAAATGGGAAGATCTAGGTTACATATTAATTGTAAATTACAATATATGTACATATATGTACAAATATATTGCTAAAGTGGATAAAGCCAAACCACTGGAAAAGTTCAATAAAACCAGTGCTAACAAAAATATTTCAGAGAACAACTTATGTTTCAGTAATGCAAAATATCTACATTAGTAGCACTTAGAAGCATTTGTAATGCATTTGTACATCGACGAATGGGCATCAATTTACAAAACACAAAATCACTTAAAATGGAGTAATTACTACTTTCTCTCATATAAAAGGAATCAATCTCTTCATTTACGGCAAAGAAAGCGGATAAAAGGTAACAGATACAGTGTTTTAAAACAAGGAAAGAAAATTAGGTCTCAAAGTAACGGAAATTGGGATAATCGAATTCAATTTCAGTTTCTTGCTTGTAGAATTGTTAACAGCATAGGTATTGTTTTGTTTTATTGTTGTTATTTGATACATCATTCAAGAACTTACATAGAATACAAAAGCAAGTCATCCGTCAAGTTAAAGAGAGGCGTGTTAGTAAAATAACAAAAGGAAATGAAATCAAGCCAAAAAGCAAAATAAAATGTCTACATCAACGCGAGCAGAAGAAACTTTAAGAACAAAAACAGAAAGTTCAATCCTTTTTTTCGGAAAGTGAATGATTATAACTTTTTTAGCACAACACCTCCAAATCAACCCACGTCAAGGATTAGGTAGGAAACCAGGGTTACAATTTCTTGTAGGGGTAGAGATAAGTTCAGTATTTACGTAGTTCCTTTCTACACTATAGGAATAACGGCGGAGAATGAAGCCCCAGGGTAGCACCGAAGCAGGAAACTTGCGAATAATACTTAGGTAACTTAATGATGCATTGATCTGAATTTGTATTGTTATACAATTTTTACGTAAGAAGCCTTCAGGGCGTATCTGAATTCTGTTATGTATCTGTGTAAGTTGACGTCGTAAGCGAAACGAGAGCATTTCTGGAAACAAATTGATACACAATCCGTTTGACCTGAATTGCGCTGAACGAGTTGTTGAGCGGCTTCTAAATGGTTGCATTTTCGTAAAGGGGACATTTAATAATAAATTATATAATGTTAGAAAAATTGATACATGGTAAAAAGACGAAATTGTTATTTGGATGAGGAACAGATTGGAAGATTGTAAAATGATAAGCATTTGCCAAAGATCCCACTTACTAGGATAGTCGACTCTATAGAATTACTTTTGCTCTTAGCAGGCTTCGTCTACACAGTTGCATGCACTTGCACAGATATATGACACATAGAGATTTCTCATGTCGCCAACCCACGTGTCAAGTCAGGCTTCTTGTTATCGTGTTACATTGGATTTCTTGCAAATAAAACCCTATTTGTAAAAGATATTTCTTTCCATATCATATAACTTTGTGGGTTGATTTCAGCAGATGGAGAATGTTCCATAACCACTATAAGACATTTGCGAACTTCGGCGATACTACATTTATAGGACATCGTGACAACCTACTTAATAGGAAACATTGTAACTTTATTTAAAACTTTACCATTCTCAGTTGTATTCAGTTTTAACAGGTCTTTTATCGTTATCTTTTTCTTTTTTAGTTGACTGTCCTATTTACAATGGAAACTGTAAGTAATTAAAATATCATTGCGTAATAAAACTTCTATGATGACAAACATTGTGAAATAGGCAAAAAGCTAATAATTATTGCATACAAAGACAAATACAATAAAACAAGGATTAATTATACAAATACATAATTTCTGTAATTATACTTGAAATACTCAGTTCACTGTGAGACAACGTTCAATTCTATCAACAGCATAATATAAATAGATTGTACTTGACGACACACTTACCATAGTATTAGAATTACACATTGGGTATGCACAGTCAAGTAAATAATTACTTATTATGCTTAATCTATTATCTCCGTACATTAGTCCTACTAAGTAATAAGTAGATAAATTATTAGGTTCACATACTGTGTGTTAATGTCTACATTACGTCATTCATTACTCTGTAACAAAATAAACAATATTGTGTTGTCCATTTATCTAAATAGGAAATGACTGACTTTTATATACCAAGAAATCTGAGATACGCACAAGAGCAAATATAGTAATACTAATTTGATAAATGGTGTATAAAGTCAGTTGGTAACATACACTGATACACTGCCAGAGTTCAGTGAAACTGCAAAACTGATACGGATTTTACGTAGGCTGTAATTCTCTATTAAGCTATAACATAACAGTATATATGCTTGGCATTAGAAACAAGTGTAAATCAATCATCCTCACTCTTTTCATATACCTATCGGATAACAAAAATTCAGAAAATAAAGGCATTATAATTGTTACCGCTTTAAAATTGTTGCTGGGTGCTATTGTACAATAAGGTCGTGTTTGTTAGTAATAGTGACAATATGAAAACATAAAAAGAGTTGTTTAACAAGAGATACAAAACAAATGCAACAAACAAAAACAAAAGCAGCACGTGAGAAATTCAGATTGCCGACAAGCATGATAGTGATGATAGCGGATATGCATTTTTGTACACGTCTCGGTGCTAATAGCAGTCGTTCTGAAACATTTTATTATGTATAAATGACAACATCATTATTATTGTCTGTCCTCAGGTTCAACAGAACGCCGCTGAGTGCAAGTGGTTGCCCCATATCAGATATTTATTCTGTGGCACTGTCGTCATTTTCAATAGCATAGTTACTAGCTCAGTAGGATATTAATGCATTCACAGTGTACCTTAAATAGCACTTCTTGTGAAATTTTAACATATCTTGGTAAAATTGCACTTTAATGGTACAAATATATTTTAGGGGTAAAAGGGCTATTTGGAAACACGAGACATATTGTAAGGAGGAGTAGCGATGCATTATATCGAAGTGTTAGCGAAATTATGCAATTTTATTATATCTGGCAAGTGCTAAATTAGTAGTTCTACCCTGGACATTTAAAAAGTAGGACATGACAAATAATGTCGCAGTATTCTTTTAACGTATTCATTTGCGTCTCGAAAAACTGAGGGGAATTGCGGAAGGTTACTCTGCAAGGTACACAATGATAGAAATAAATACAACAAAGTGCAATCAGTATTTACTACATGTATGTCACATTTACTAAAGGCACTTCAACCCTATTCTTAATGATTTGATGGGCATTCATAATATTAATCGTGTCGTTTTTAAAATGTATGCACTGTAATAAATGCTAAAAGTTAATCAGTAATGAGTTTGTATGTAAAATATTCAATTTAGTAAAACATGGATCATTTCCAACAACCTCAAAAGCAATTGTATTGCATCTGTGGGAGTCGAAAGCGGTTTTTCATTTTTCTTGTCAACCAATAATAAACTATTGTCCACTGATTCACTGAGTTTAGATTTAGTCATTTGAAAGCCCTTAAGCGGTGTATATCACACCCTCCAAATGCAAACAATAGTTTAGAATGAGTTTTCATAATGACAATTATCTTTAATCTTAACTGATTTAGAATTAAGTGTTATACTTAAACATACGTAAATGTAAAGATGGAGTTGTTAGTCATATCAGTAAAATCAGTACCTATCAAGGATCAGATGATTTCCAAATGCGCAATAAAATATAACGAATGCTTTTGTTGGGGTAAAAATAAGTTAGCCTTTTAAGGGCAATTCTGTGCGATTTTGCGCCACAAAGATTTCCCACAGTAGACGAATAATTGGATTTGAAGTCAATTTGCTCTTGCAACTGAAAAGGACTGATTCAAGGTTTATTGAATTGGAAGATATGTAATTTTCATATGTCGTCTCCCAGGAATTTCATACTTACTTTATTGACTTAATAGTACTACGCGTATATTTTTTTACGTATTAAGGGCATTTGTTCAATTCTTCTCTGATTCAATCATTACCCTGATGTAAGCAGCTCGGGTAAATACAAAATTATGTATTCCAAGGCATAAAATTGAAACGAGGAATACAGCGTACATAAAATATGCATAATATGAGTTGTAGTTTGTATTATGTTGCCCAACTGGCAATGCCTGCAGACAGAGAGAGAATCCTGTAGAAGGTTAGCTCTCTGGTAAATGCAATAACATAAATCGGATTTTAAAGCCAAGAAACTCGAGTTTAGCAGAACATATTGTGAACTGCGACGTTATGTTGGGAAACTTTGCTGACATTGTGGATGGGGGAAATGTTCAGGTGAAAAATAGAAAATAAAGTAGGAATCAGTGTGAGAAATGGAATGAATATTTGTATAAAATCCCTTCTCTCATTTCTCACCGTGTGAAAAGCTGTTTATCCGGGAGAAGTGGAACATTTATTAAGCTGACTGTGTGTGTTGCGAACATTTCTGAGAAATGATGAATTCTGTGTACCAATAATGTAAACTTCTAATTCCCTAATTGTACTAAATTCATTGAGGTTGAGACATTCATTTCCAAGTGTCACAAGTTAAAACGCACTACAGAAAACCTTTCTTCTTCCTTTAATCACCTTATACCTCCTCGGCATAATTACATTCTATTTTAGCATTGAATTTCAACCAATCAGACAAATAAAGTTTTCTGTTCTTAATAAACGTAATAGGGAAAAACCTACCAACCTTTTACATTGCAGAAAAGTCTTTTAGGTACATCTAACAACTTGACTTGAGTTTCGTGTGTCAAGGGAAATCATAAAGATATATCATTTTAGCTCAATACCTTTTAAATATTCATGGCAATATACTGCCATTTTTCCAATAACTAAAGGCATAGCATTTATTTTTTGGAATTTATATAAAAATAAAAATCTTGTAGACTACCAAATTGCATGATATTTGGATATTCAATTTTTCATGGACCAACTTTGACCTTTACATTACCGGAGATCCTACATTTTCTCTTCCCACTGTTTCTTCCTGTCCGCTTCATCTTTTGTAATTGCTCTGGTCTTTGCCCTGGAGGATCGTCCTACTTCTAATGATGGGATGAGACAAGGTATCACAGAAATGAGATTTATTCCTTATTTGTGATACCATATAAACTGACTTGGACACATTATAAGGAAGCACTACTTTAAATGACATTTATTTATACGTTCTGTAATGTACATTGATATTTATAAAGCGTCACTTCTACAACACAGTAAGCAACACCGTAAATGAAACGTTTCCGTTTAGTAGGAGAGTCGAAATAAGCGCAAATCTAGATTAACAGTATTAACACCACCACCGATTCTTAATTAAAATGTTGCCTACTCTTCCGTAACAGTGACAGTGAATAAAAATATGGGAAATTAGGTCGCGCAATTACCAGGATCAGTTTCAGTAGATGTCAGTCTAGAAAGCCGAGAACTCATGCATAATCCAAAACGTTTACATAAATGCGAAAAAGAACGTTGTCACCCCATGAATAAATTGAGCTTGTCTCGTTTCTCGTAAGCAGTGTCAGAAAATGATTTAGCAAGACAATTTCATCTTGTTGTCCTTAGTGTCGGTAAGTAGGTCTGCCGGTCTGTCATGTGTGTGGGTACCTCACCTTCAACGTAAAAACTGAAAGGTATCTAAAGTGCTATACTCGTTAAACAAGAAATAATTGTTGTCTCGTAAGCACACCTATAGTAGGCACACCGCAAACTACTTTGACAAATGAACACATAAGTGTATTTATTATATGAGTAATAGTGCACATACATCAGCAGTGTTTGATATCTGTGAATTAATAATACTGGGGGACAGGGCAGGGCAGAAGAAGAAAAACTTCTGAAACTTGTATAATATATGTACATGTGTCATGCCACTTACAATTAGGAACACTTGTAATGGAGACGAGGACCAGGACCACCAAATAATCAAGTAAATCTCGATCAGCTCACAACAGCTCGACAATTACCGTAATACAAGAGGACAGAACGTGTCTTGGGGCATGAAGGACTCTTTCTCGTGTCACACAACAACCAAAGCATTAACTATATCCCATCTGACATTTAAGCAGCAGCAGCAGAGCTCCAGTTTCTTAGCTCCTTTTCAAAATCATTTAGACTCTAAGCAAATGCTATATTTAATTTTGATAGTGCACCAATTTATCATTCTCAACTTAGTTTAGTGTAAGATGCAGACTGGAATGAGAAAGAATTACATTAATGCTACACGAAGGTTATAGCATGCAGTTGCACAGAAAGGTATGTATACCAAGGTATTTACCTCGCACACACGTATAAGCATTACCAATACGATTATTTTATACTGTTTTAAAACCGAGTTCTTTTATAGGTCATTGATAATCGTGTATTACTATGACTGCCTACTAGAAATGTGGAATACTATTGTACTGTACAGCAGAATCGTAGAAGAGAAATTGCTAGTTAACTAGACTACGTTTATTCAGTATTTCTAGTTTATATGGAGGCCTGTGTTGTGTGACTTTGACAGTGCCCCGTGGGGTCGTTACGTTCCGTTCTAGAATTTTATTACCCATTACACAGTTCACTTCACTGTTCACATGCACACATACATCCAAATATTTATAATAAGGCTGAAGCTGTACAAACAGATTACAGCTACTTCAACAGTGCATACATGCATACCTGGGCATTGATCAATGTCAGCAAGAAAAACCACACTTCTTTCACTTCACACTACATGGCGATCACTGCAGAATAAAGTATAATATTTTAATATGCCATTACCTATTAGTAGAATCCTTAACTTCTCATGTAGCATCACCCACCTTGATTATCTCAGGTAGGTCTAATTGTAAATGATTTGAACTTGTGTACACCATGTATGTATTTTGGCCAGCCACCATCAAAAATATACAAAGAAACATCCGTTTTGTAAATGGACGGTCAGAATTGCTTTCCGTGAAATAAACCTAAACAAGTTTAACTACTAAAGACAAGAAGTGAGTATGTTATTCCTCAAGTCTTTCAATATACATGTTACATGGGCATCCATTATAAATAGTGTTTCGTAGACGAACGGTATACCCATATAAATGAGAAGTGTAGTCACATATACATGAATAGGGTTGTGAAACTAGGAAAAGTACATCCAGAAGTGAAGGTGCATTTGTAGAGCCAGCACAATAGTGTGCATAATAAAGGAAAGACCAGGGAGGAAAAGATGATGATCAGGTATGACAGAAACTTTGCTCGTAGCAGAGGAAACGAAGGAAAAACTAAAACTGTCTAGAAAGAAAGTTACAAAGTTTTCAAGACAGTTTGATTACGGTGTGTTGTTGGAAGGTTCCGTGTCCTACTCTTGGGTTCCTTTCACAAACAACCCATCGGACTCGGGCTGGCTTCAACTACCTCCCGCGGGTTCTTCATGGAATGAATGACAGAATGCAAGATTAAATGTTAATCATTTTTTCTAATATAGATTCACAGGTACATTTGTAACACAGATAATACAAGTCTGGTAAGAACTTTGTGGGGTGGGAACTACTGGGTGGGTTCTAAGGAGGAAACTTTAAACAAGTGACCATATAAGCAATATTTAAATACAATATTCCCTCCATTAAATTTTTGCTTAGGTCGGTATGTTTGTTGTTGTTTTTTGTTTAGACTATGTAAAATCTAAAATGTCTCGTTCTCTTTCCAATTCACTGGCCTAGGTTACCGTGAATCAAATGCTAGTAAAATAAAAAATATGCAAGGCAAAATGGATTACTAATAATCAATATTATTATTTTATTGTCAGAAGTTTTAGTTTTAATAGCATTATGCATTTACCTATATTTTACTGCAATTTTTATCCTAGAATTTTGATCTTAGTATTGCATCCATTACAATAAATAATGTTCAATCTGATTAAACGGGAAATGCTGTAATTCATCCTTTCTTGCTTCAAAAAATCGCTTGCTTAAAAAGAGACTCTGTAATAACATAATCCAAGAAGATTGCAAATGAAATGGTTAGATTTTTGCAATAATTTATTCGGAAAACTGACCTGTTTTAAGAACGGAATACGTGCTACAACGGGGTTTTAGAGGAGGTAAATACCAGGAAGGTGAGTGAATGGTATTTTGAGGAGTAGGGATGGTGGCGATAAAGACGGAATCGAAAATCACGAAAACAGGTATTGTGTATGTAATAAAGTTTGCAGTAAGCAAGTGTTGATCTTAAACTGGATAGAGTAGAAAGGCGTAAGATTAGCTGAGGGTTTTACGGATTACATTGTTATTGATAGTTGAGAAGAGAATGGAGGAAAGAAGAGAATGTGGAGATTGGAGTAACTAAGCCTAAGGACAACATAACAGAAAGAGAACTCATAATATTCAATTGGAAGACAAGGGAGATGAAAGTCCAGAGATAAGTAGAAGCTGAGGAACACCATAAGTAAAGCAAGACAGACGGATTTAAGTAACCATGCAAAGTAAGAATAGGATAAGGAAGGAACCCCTAGTATACCTGAACATTATTTGGTTGAATGTTTCTGTGTGGATGCGATAATGCTGTAACCTTCTTACATATTTGTTTTTATTTAGGTGTTTTTGTGAAATATTAGTTGAGTGAGTGTTTGTGTGAGTGAGTAAAGACGCGAGCAAATAGGAAACTTTATGTTGTCAGTATTGCATTATTGCATATTATAGGTTTGTCTACACCTAGGCGAGTAAGTAGAAAAGTGATACAAAGAACACAGTTCGTGAGACAAGTACGTGTGTGTGCGTGAAAAGACTGGCTTGAGTTGAGTTAGCCTGAAAGATAGGAAAAGTGAGCCGCCTCCTCCTACTTCAACTCCTCCACAAACCTCATTTTACACGTGGACACGACAGGACACATTTTGGCTCACTGAATTTCTCGCAGCAACGCTAAGAACCGTTCATAACGTAATTCCGTAGCTGCGAATTGGGAATTCACAGAATCAAGAGAACTTTACTCTGACGCTGTCAGCTCGGTTCAGGAATCACAGGAAGGAAATAAGAGCCAAGGCTTTATAGAATGGGACACCACCATCTCTATTTCAATTCTTGGGCAAAAAACGTTCGAACGTAAATAATTAGATTCGTTATGTAGTATTTGTATTGAGATTAAGGCACCTTATAGTGGTGAGTAAGACACCGCAATGCAAGTAAGCGATACGTAACAGCAACACTTAATCCTAATTGAGATTACTATATAGAACATAACATATTAGCAGCAACCAGAACAAAAACTATATTATTCAATGGTACGCAAACACAGGGCGAGGAAAACAAATGGATGGCGCAGACCGAAGCCTATTAGAGAGTGTTACATTGAAAAGTACCTAAGCAAAACTGTTTTCAATAGATACCTAGTTTTTTATAGTCGAGGATTATGTGAACAAGTATTAGGTAAATAAGAATTACTTATACAAATACAAGCTTTTGGCACATTAAGATACATGCCTACAGACACACTGAATAGCTAGGAGGCAAGTTCTCGTTTGTCCTGCTTGAACCATTGTACTATTTGTGTGTCACACCATGAGAGAATGTGAACTCGTGAGTCAAGGAGTGTTATTGTTACTTATTGCTATAGGAGTGCAACTCACAACTTTGAACTTTGAATATAGACTCACTCGTTATTATCTACCGTCTGATGTATTTTCATTATCATTTGTAAATATGAAACGGATGCTTCAACTGAATACATAGAAAGCGTACAAAATAACAAAAATAGAAACTCGTGTAAATAATCGCTATGCAATAACTAATGTAGAATAAGAAGGATAGCTACCTTTGACATTTGAACTCTGCTACAGCAAAAGTTTACTTTCTGGTGTATTGTGTAGGTATGCACGCTTAACGTCTCTGTAGAAAAATTGCAGTGTATATGCAAACAATGGACGGATGAAATACAAGAATGTTTTCTTGGCTAGCCGTTGCAGCTGAATTCACAGTTTTTTGTCATAATGGGATTATAAGCGTTTTCTCAGCTGAAAATATACGGATGTCAGAGTTTGTTAATTGGTTTTAAGTTGAAGGATTTGGTGATGTCCCTTTAAGTATTAGTAAAAGTGCACGATAATGAACTTAGTCATAGTCAACAGCTTTAATTAAGTATGGCATTGCAGACGAAGTGACGTGGCTTGTCAAAGTACAGTAGTAGCTGTGGCGTATTCTGGTTGGTATTTAGTATTTGTGGTGATGAGCAGGACTTATTAGCAGTGGTAGGGAAATCCCACTTGGTTTATTTATACTATGTGTTGAGTACGGAAACGGAGCCAGAACATGAGTGGAGGGTAGAAAATGAGAAGAATAATTTCTGAAGTGGGATGGATGACACATTAGAATATTAGAGAAGGACCTTAGACCGTTTGCGAGTCTTTAGCGCTTAACATTAGGTAAAGTAGGGCAGCGATGAAGGAAACTGGGGAGATCTCGTTCCCAGGATGCAATTAGTCCGTTCGAATAATGAGTTAGAACAACTTTCCAGGAAGACTCAGCATATTGTGTTCGTCTCATTTATTTATCCGTATGAAAACATAACGTAAACAGGTTCCTTCTTCTTCTTCTTGCTAAACCTAAGATGTGTCTGTGTATCGTAACTATCATGAGTAATGGGATGAGTAAGGCCTTGGAGGCACTTGTGCTAACACGCCTGAGATTTCCAGTTAGTTGATGTCACCGTGTTGACATAACGAACCTACCTATGCACAGTTAGAAGGGATTATACAGTTTGTATACAAGTACACACTTTGTTATTTAAACTTTAAACTTAAGATGACTAACTGTAAGAGTATGCGTGTGTAGGGACATTATATGCACTTAGCGTTATTATCACATATACACAGAGCTAGTATACTATATGCATACTTAAAGCATTCTTAGTAATCATGCCTGCATTTCTCATGGAGATCTATTACACATTTCCACGGAGCAGTAAGCAAAGCACAGGACGATAAACATGGATGGGAAAATATCCTAGGTAGTTACATAATGTGGATTAACATGTCTTCATCGGGTTTATATGTGATGATATAAATACAATACCGTCTCTACTTAGGATTAAGTAGAGAAAAAAGTTTGATTGCATGTGACGTTAGATAGTTCTTACGTGGATGTCAGTCTTAAATATAGGGCTATACTGGTTAAGTACATACAATCTTTGTGGATAGGATGGCGATGCTAATTCTGATTGCGAGCAAAGAAACTAAGGGCAAAGTAGCGGGTGATATCAGTCAAAGTTCTACAAAACAAAACAAGGACAAGGAGCAAAACAAAAATACGGGCGAGGGACAAGACAAGAGAGCGGAGAACAGGAGGAATGCAAATGCCGATGAGGGTAAAGGATTTTTGTCGGATAATGTAAGTATCTAAACTACAAACAAGCTTGCATACATACACATCTACAAAATAGAAAGAAAATAAAAATACGACGAGGTGAATGGTAATGGGTCTGTGATGTGATGTAAGTAAGTGAGCCAGAAGATCAGACTCTTTAGCCGAGAGCAGAGAACAGAATGCAGATATTCGGTAATCTTAATGTAATTTAGTAATGTGATGTCCCGATGTGGTAGAACTAAGCCGGTATCCCGTATACCGCCTAATGCACTCCTACAGGAGCTATTTAAAACGCTATAGCTGTATACCCCGTTTTCCTATAGAGTCGGATAAGACAGAATTAACCATGTTCTCCTCCTTGCAAGTTCCAATCCAAGGACCAACCTTTAATCGTAAGTTTAGAGAGATACCTACAAGGATCCTCTGTGTGCATATCTGGCAAAAGCGCTGTTAATCTTGGGTGCAATGTTTGTAAGTATCAGATGAGAGGACGACTACACCAGACCAGACGAGACTAGACTTTAGCGGAGCGAGACCAATAATGCATTTCACAACACAGTACATGGTTACACAGATTATTTGGCTATCAGTATAGCAGCGAGAGCAAAATGGCATAGGGGAGCGGAAAGACAAGAGATGGGAAATGTGAAAGACAGAAAAAGTCAAGTTAGAGACTCTTGACTCTTCAACAACTAATTTTAACCCGAATGTTTGGCACTGACTCCAGACGCTTTGACTCAAGTCTGCCCATCCCCGTGTCTCTTATGATCATTCTACACGAACAACGAATATTTACACATACATATGTTTATTACGTAGGCAGGTATGCCGGGGAGGCTACATATCTCCCTATCTTCACACGCAGATTACATAAATACATCTCTTCAGCATCTTTACTTTGTTCCCAGCACAGATAACACAAACACACCACAGTGGCCGTGCAGCCAGCAACACCAGAACACTAACGGCATTTCCATGCAAACAACTACACTGTCTCTGAAACAGTGACAACTACCACCGTTCTATGGGACACTTCATCCGCAGATTGCAGGAGGCACAGCAATTGTTCATATCACACCACACTCAAAAGCCAAGAAACACCTCACCTCCAAATTAAACACTCTGCTCTGCCCAACACTACTACAATGCACACACAACACATTCAACACACCAAATCATTGCAAGTGGAGCACCGGCTTTTTTCATCACTCAATTCCAATTCATGAAAGTCAGACCCAGTCAAACTAACATGTGTTCCCTTCTTTCTTCATTTATCTCTCTTTCTCTCCTTCCCATTCCCAGTGGAGATGAACACTTTTTTCACTCTTGTCCTGGATAAAAACCAAATTATACCGTTATGCCAACGGACAAAATTCATTGCATATTTACCCCTATTTCCACCATACCAAAGCAATATCTGTCTCAAAGGGAATAAGGAATTCATTTCTTCAAGGCGGAATCCCATTACTATTATTGTCTACACTTTTATGTAGCTCCGCATTGCCAATTTACTGTCTAACACAGTTTAGAAATTAAATAGTCTAATCATTTCTTCCATACTATTTTACTATTTAATAAACTAAATCTGAATCTATAAACTCTGAAAACAAAACAAAATTCTGCATATAAACTTTGTAACCATTACCATAATGTCTATTATTGTCCATGGTATTTCATTATTTATTTTAGCCATTTCCTATCGATATCTTTCTTCTCTGTAGATAGTCGTAAATATCATGGTCAAAATAAGTCATTCTCTGGAAGTAGGAAAAATATATGCCAAATGTACTCTGAAATATAGTAACACATGCAAATATGTACTTAGCCACAAGATTTTATATCTGCAGACTTACTGTAGTTTAGCATCTGTATTAATGGATCCTCTAACTGCCCGGAAAGATAACAGGATGTAATACAATATTAAACATTACGCATCTTAAATGTCTTGCTATTAGAACTACGCAGATACGTAATACATATCTAATCTCTTTGTTAGTTAGCATGTTGGGTTGGGGATTATTAGATTAGATCACTCGCGATTTAAGATAAATATTTTGGACTGTGTTCCAAAGTTTATTTAGGTACATATTAGCATCACTAACAATAAATGTTTAAAGAATATTATAACTAATTTTAAGACATCAAACCAAAGCAATGTGGTAACCATGTGTTCCTTGTAATTTAAACTGGAGTTTTACTACTGTTAGTGCCTAATGTGTTGTATTCTTGTGTATAATTTTCTATCATGCATTTTATTGAGATACTCCGTTCGGTTATACCCTTAAAAGAGCGTAATGTTGATGTACAGTGTTGTAATTATAAAATTAGATGCACTGTATTATTAACGCATAGATCATATACTGAAGTTTATACTCTCATTTAAACTCGACATTTTATATATTGGGACAAGGACATTTCAGACATAAACTATTTCAAACGCATTTGTTAACGATGCAAGAATAAGAAAAATCCCATTTAATACCAACAGCCAATTTAAATTCAAATATTTGAAAGAAATGAAATATAATTTTCATACTTAAAGATTTATGCTTATTCAAGATAAATGTATTTAAAAATTGGATTTTATTAATCAGTGCACACGACATTTAGTCTGTTTGCAATTCATTGGAAGTGCTAAGTTAACAATACTTTGGGAACTGTTTTTTGTAGAAAAGTACATGGTTAAGAGTGATATGGTAAAACTACTAAAAAGGGTTATTTAATGTGCAGTGATATATCGAACATATGTACTTCATAAACTAAGACATCAGTCAAATAAAACGTGGCACTACGGAGCACTTTTATGCTATTTTTACAGTTAAGATTAAGTTAAACGCTCACTATGTACATAAATTTACTGTGTACTTAGCTCGACTGCAGAATTACGTAAGAATGAAGTACAGTAGTGGAAAGATGGTCTTAGCACATGAAACGGTATCTCAGTGTAAAGTACAAATGTACTAATGCTATCAATAGAGCGTTTGTAGCTGCACACATTATATATGTAAGTTTGAATGTGCCTGAACTTATTGTTAGTTTCTAATAATATCGTAATGACTTCCTCATAATAATAATCTATTTCGTAGTAATTTTCACTCGCCTACATTTACTGCTCTCAAAATAGGACCTAACCAACCAGCGTGCACTATTCTCCCACATGTTACCGCAAACATTCAGAAAATACGGTTTTCATTGAAATTGCTATATTTTAGCCACCTACATACATGACAAGCACAGAGCGTTGCAAATTCTACTCGATGCTTATAACCTACCTGACTTTAAAAATGAAAAGATAATAGTTTCACTAACGAAATCGCTTACATGGAGATTTTCTTTGTGTTAACTGATACACAAAAGCTATTCACTTATTGTTAGACTAGGTTGCAGAATAAAATAAGGACATAGAAAACATAAAACATAACGACAAGTCATGTAAGACACTTATCAAGTAATAAAACTACAGTTTTGGCTTCACTAATAAAAACTGGGATAAGTCTCACGCTAGAAGATGCAGCAGTAAAACTTAAATTGCATCCATCTCTCCAACTTATGTGCACCTTAAATTACTAGCCATCCTCACATTTCACTATAAGATTAACTCCATTCGTCACAATCATAACCTGAGAAGTTTACCTTCGATACCTCCAAGAAAATGTTCTTTATCTCTCCAAAGGGTAACCATAAATAAACACTCAGAAACCAAGCGAAACAACGAATACTAATTATCTTTGAATTTAACCGCCATATCCAGTTCGTCTTAATTAAATTCAGTATAAAATATTAGTATGGTGATATGGGGAAACAAAATTAGCCGAGATCAATGAGACAAAGATAACTTGAAATCCTGTACTCCAAAGGCCGTGTAAAATCCATAGGAATAGAAAGTCGTAGTTTTGTTTAACTTGTCAACTTAATATCAAAATGCCAGAAGTGCTATATCCTGTTAGCACATCACAAATTATGAATTAATAATTACTCTTAATTAAAATATTAAAGCTTAGAAGGTTTTTATAAAATACTAACATGCAAGTAATATTACCATTGCTATCCATTTTGCACATTTTCTAGTACGTGGAGTGGGATTGCATTGTCATCTTGTTTTTAATGATCTGACAGAAATATTGAGTTTCTCTTTTCTTTCTGTAGATTTTCTTCCAGCAATTAACAGCGCAAACATTTTGAGAAAGGAAATCAGATTAGTGTAGTTAGTGCAAATAGTACAAGAATAATTAAGAATGTAGCGGCAAACATAAAAATCTCATTGTAAAATATAAGCAATTGTTGACAGTTAGTTGAAAGGATCTTCGCACATAAGTATTATTATGTTTTCCGTTGTGTTTATTTATAAAGTAGAACATGTGTAGGTACAAAGTGTGCATGTTTACTCATCGTCAGTTTAATGCACATTACAAGGAGTGTGACGCATTTCAAAGTCGTGGCCCATCACGTTTAACAAACGAAAATCAACAATCCTCGTGATATCAGATGTACTTTTTGTTCTGCAGATTTAAGCACTCTTTGAAAATGCACTAAAACGTTAACTAACTATTCTATCTGCAGCAGACCACCATACCAGGCTCGTTAATTAATTGTAAGAAGAATTCAGCATTCATATAACTTTAGCTGAAATAGGAGTTAACTGATAACAGTTGAAGGATTCTGAAACTTGGAAATCATTCACCTAAAACGTAAAGGTCTACTGAATGACAAACCGATTTAAATAATGTCAATAGATGACATTATTTCCTTCTCATCTTTTCTGTGACATCTTAAAGTCTCACTGCAAATTATACTGCTTGGCCGATCTTATGAGAGAATCCATGCGGATTTCCAAGGTGATTGCACATCTGCTCCTTTGTGCTTACACCTACGTACATCTTTCGCCGTAACAAGTTTATTTAGTGAATCACGTTGCTCTGCAGACTAATTACGTCAGCAGAAATGAATAAAAGGTCCGAAAACAAGAATAAAGAGCAATTAATTTGATTGCATTGACAGGGGGTTTTGTGCCCTAACTGAGCTTGGCTTTCTATTAATTGCCCTCTTCACGTTTCGATACACAATTTGCTTTGATTACTCATGTAATCACTTTTTGTTGGATGATTTATATTGTGAAAGCACTGCAAACCCTATTCCCTTCCTGTGCAAATACAGAATACTTTGATTTGCATTCGTGTAGGAACCAGTACATGACATCGTCGCACACTAGTTAATGCTCTTCTATTTATCTATTGTTGACTTAAAGTGATTTCTTTTGCAACAGACAAATGAACTAAATTATGTACGCACACAAATAAAACAATTTAAATTAATGCGGCAATAACATCAAACAAAGTCTTGGAAAGACTGAATCTGTACTTTTCCTTGACAGGCAGTCCAATCAAGTCACACGTTGTCTTCAAATGTTTTCTGTTATTTGAAGTTGGAGCAAACTTTAGTAGGTTACAAAGCACATGGAAAAATTAATTGCACATATTCTAGGAAAATATAATAAATTATGAAAGACGTTTGTTGTTGTACAAAAGAAAACTCATTAGGACTTTCTTCTGATTTGTACCTGTACTGTACTTGGTTTCTGTCTCAGTTTGTCAATGTTTGTCTCAGTAACTTAGTAATAAAATACATTCTACATACTCATTTTCCTTTGCGTCACTTGAGAGTGTGCAAATGGCAAAACTTCAAAGTAGTGTTTCGTACCTTTAATATATGGAATCAGCAAAGTGATTAAATCAGTACATAACAAAACCACGAATGCCGGAAGGAAATTACTGGCTAGACGAAATCAAAGAATTTTCATTTCTGAAATTAAAACAATTAAAATCTAATTTCCATCTAATTTCCAATATGCTTCAAAGAGAATTGAAAAGGGAAATGAATATCAAAGCGAATTTATTTCTACCTGTGCATTAGTAGTACTGTTTCAGTTTCCTGCATAAAATGTCAAAGATGCCTGTAGCTTTTAATGCAAATAATTGATATTGATATTTGATTGAATTAATTCCGGAATGTATTACCAGGGTTGTACATTTGTAACTCACATGTTCCACCTGAGTCTCGTCTGTCACTAAACACGATTGACTAACTTGCAAATTGAGAAATGGGAAGAAGTTGTGTTCAGTGTGTATACACAGACACCTCAATATTCATAAAAGGACAAACCACTTGCATGCAAACTAGGAGCAAGTAATGAAGAGTGACTTGGTAGAAGGAAATATTACAATCTCAAAGACAACATAGAATGAATCAAAATGTGTTCCATAATTAGATTCTATTCATGAATCCAGTGAAGACAAGTCTTCAAGTTCTCATCCTTGTCATTCCCTTCCCCATGAATTCATTATCACAGGAAATGTTTTCGAAATGTCCTATGATATTCTTTCTACATGAGAACTGGAATTCATTAACACTTCAAATTTTCCTGGGCACTTGCAAATAGGTACAGGTTGATGCTAAGTCTATGACAGGCATTTTATTTGTCTCCATGCTGATTTCCATTTTGTAGACAGTTGGAACCCTACCTAAAGGCAAACACTAAACATTTGCAGGAGTATGGCGTAAAGACTTTTAATGGAACTAATGGCCATGCACAAAAATGCTGTTCCACTTAATATTTCTCGGAAACTTTATTAATTATAAGTTTCTACATTATTTACAACACTTTTCTCCTAATATTGCCTTGCTGAAACTTTTGACATGACTCAGTACAGAACTTACCACCTAACAACTCTACACTCTGTAGGAAGTATAGAGGCTTTTGTAAATCCAATTAATTCGCCAAGTACAAATAAATAGCTGATGTCTGTAATACAGGATATTTTCCGGAAATCAGTTTAAACGTGTTAAATTTATTCATTTATATAATTTGGAAACGAGACGACTACGGATTCATTTAATGCATTAAGATTTACAAAATGGTGAATCCACAAGGCTACTTCTTGACACAAAGAACAAAGATGTCCAAAACATCTCTATTGTATATTTAATAATCTCTAGTTTCCTATTTAGTAGTAGTGAAACAAGTCTTGAATGAAACAGTTGCTAATATAGCCACTGTACAACCATTTAAAGCGGGGTCAAGTAATAACAAAGCTTCATCCTGCCTTCAATATCTCAAAGTACTATATTACTACCTATTTATCTTTACTTAATACATCCTTGGGATCTTGGAAAGTACACTTCATTCATCCTTCAATAAAAACCAAGTTTTATTTTTATATCTCTGTACAATGATACAAAACTATTTTGCAAAATTAGAAATGTTGTTTTGTCAATATATTTCCATTGTTTTCATAATACGCTTTGGTGTATGTATTATTCTGAAATTTAGTCTTACTAATATATTTAATACTGGTATGGTTAGGATAGTTACCAAGATTTCGCATCCGTTATAACATGGGAACCACATAAATTGGGTACGTGAGTGCAGTGACAATGTATCTTAAAAAGCAAATAAAACTGTTTGTTACCTAAGATAAATAAATGGTCCCTGTGTAAAAGGGAATGTATGATCATACCTTTTGGACCTGCGGTACAATATGCCAAATAAACAATAAGACTGACAATAATTCTTAAGAGTTCATAAATGGTATTATTTTGCGAAAAGATAGAGTATGGATGTCTGCTAAGATTATAGTGCTTTCCACAGGGATAATGTTGGGGTTTAAGCTCATGCATCACACCGACAATAGCTTTACTCGAAATGGTTGAAAAGGAATTCAGTGTACATTTTAATGTTTCTTGGCATTTCATCTGCATTATTGTTGCGGATGCATTAAAAATTAGAATATTTTGGCGCTGTGAATGAAGGAGAGCAGAATGGATCTGCAACGAAGGATTATTGAAGGACCCGATGTAAATAAATAGGAGTGTCTGTGCAATCTGCAAAGGTTTTTATTTCACTTTCCACTAGTTTAGTTTCAAGCAGAGCACGTCATAATTCAGAAACTACGAAATGTGCACATAATGCAAGTTTTAGTGTTATCTGTGCCTATAAATAAAGAGAAAAACGTGAAAAAGGAGAAGAAACTTAAACTCCTGCGGACTGCAGCCGGCGTAGCAGATGTACTCCATTTCACTCTACATAATATTAAAGTACAGCACAGCAGTGAGACAAAAAATGAATTTCGTAGCCCATAAAAGTAAGAAGCTGTGGATGTGCCATGATGATCTACCGCTGTACTTACACTTGCAATTAGTATATGGACAACGAAACAGAGAGATGCAACAAGCCATTAGAAATATTAGAGTAGTAGAGAGATTATTAAAGACATTACCTTCGACCTCCACTGCGTACAACTCTTTGCAGTCGTACATCATGTCTTAAATCTCACAGATGAGAGAATCTGATGATGGCACTTACCAACTGCTATTTGGGATTATAAATGTGCATGTGTACATTATACAATACATTGAACTCATTAAATCCCGTTGGGAAATAGTGAAATACGAGCCACTGCATAATTTATACGAGTTTCCCATTTAATTAAAAATAATTGCCAAAAAATACCAAGAAAATCCACTCGGTTTTAATTTCTCCTGTTACGGACACCATTACATTTGGATCGATATTCCATTATCTGGTCGTACTTACTGCATGTGCATTTATGCACACGTGCTTAATACTTATATTTTGCAAAGAAAAAGATAATATCCTCTTACGCGTGCATAAATACATGCAAAATTTCTAATCACCAGTCAGAATTCACAGAGGCATGACAAATGGAGTTTGCTTTTCATTAAGGGACTGTTAATGAGAACGGTTCCATATTATATTCCATTAATGACATCACTTTTCAGCATTGATATTGAATGATCATTAGTGGAAGGGTATCGTTATGAATGGCTATCACTGATACTATCTTATCCTGAAGAAACTGCAATTTAAAATTAAGATACGCGAGCAAAGTGCAAACAACGAACGTATTAACTACTAAAGGCACTTATTATGGCCAGATACGTAAATAACTAATCCAGCCATACTCTCCTCAGTGGTGTGTGAGTGGTGATAAGTGTGGTGATAAGAGCATTAATAGGAGTCCATTGTATTTGGGAGAGTTGAGAGGCAATGAGGTCAGA
This sequence comes from Yoshiicerus persimilis, assembly GCA_020352615.2. Classification (NCBI taxonomy): domain Eukaryota; kingdom Metazoa; phylum Arthropoda; class Collembola; order Entomobryomorpha; family Tomoceridae; genus Yoshiicerus; species Yoshiicerus persimilis. The sequence goes on along the minus strand of CM060170.1, from coordinate 32,976,702 downwards.
GACTGAGAGACATAGGTCGATCATCGATCAATCAACTCCAAATCGAGTTTTCTTCCTCTCAAGTTAAATGCAATTCCTTTTCATTCGCCTGGTATTGTTCCTCCAAACTTCATTTCGGAAGACGGGACCGGAGATTGACTTGTGTGCTGATGTGATGTGCAGAGCAAGACAGATTCATTTCTGTCCGCATCTTCCCTTTCTCCTATGTGCATAGTGCAGCACTCATCTGTCTTACAAGCATTGCAGGCTTCGCTTGAATATATTTATGGAGCTGAATGTAAATAAATTATATGTGCGCCGCTATAGGGGATTTATAGATTAATAGAAGTATAAACTAGGAAGTATCTGCAGAATGGCATTAGCAAAATAAATGCAATTCAATGTGGGCTTTGCAATGTGTTTTTATTTGTAAGCCTCTGGGATGGAAAATTGTATATAAATGTAGGATAAATCTGCGGAGCATTTATGTATGTTGGGTAGGAGTAAGGAAAAGTTTAGCAGTGGATGTCTATTGTGTGCACTGTGAGTAAGCTCTCTGAAAATGGAAATGTGTCTGGACGAGTCGTGTCTTGAGTTGACTAGTCAAAGAGGTCGAATGGTTTGGAAAGCTTTACAAAAACATTCTCTACTTATCTAATGATCACTATTTAGGAAGACGAGTCACAGTTCGGGATGCTGCTGCCTGCACATCATATTAGTAATATACCGGAGATCATCTCAGACTCAGAGTTATTGTTGATGCTGGGCTATGATCTGTCTTCCCATCGACAATATTCCACAGATTCCCACATTATTTTCGTGCAGGTCAGATACGAGTGCACATTGTATCCCTGCTCCTGCAAATCTTCTCTCGCTTCCTTTTCTCTCGAAAATACATAAAACCTCTTTTACCCGAGAATTCATACGGACATCTTCAGAGTGCACAGCTGGGAAAAATTATATCATTTGCCTCAATGAGCTTTCGCGTGTATGGCGAATTCCCCCTGATTTTTATACCTGCAGTTGAAGCTTACAATTTCATTACGGTTCGGATTAAGCAGGGATGTATGTGAAGAAGGGGATTTCGGGGCCGAGGCTGATCTCTCGAAAAATTCTGCGAATTACTTGTATTTTGGCAGAGTATTCACTGTGGAAAACTTGGACGGAATTCTGAACCGCTGCCCTTTACTCAGTTACAAATAATTGTTATGAATCCAACTGTATCCCCGGACAAACTATCCAACCTTGTAATAAGTATACAGTAGCATCCGTTCTAGGATGGCAACCGGAATTACAGATACTGATTAGCTCTTTACTTAAACATGTCAAAATCATATATTGCGTAGTATTGTTGTTCCAAGGAAAAATAAATGTAGTGTTATAGTCTCCGGTCAAGATAAAAATTGACATTTAATTTCCTTGACTCCTTTCCTTTAATAAATTAATCTTACAGCCTCTTAATAACCATTTGGCTCAAATTCTAGAAAAATAGGAACGAACATGAATTATAAATACACACAGAGTTAATATCCCCATATTTATTATCACAGACAATGACTTGCTGAATATGCCTTTCCCTACTTACCATTAGTACCTACAAATCTAGCAAAAGCTATTTACAGATACAAACATTTCCTATATACACCGTTTCCTTCCTTTCGCCGAAATATTACTGTCTAACTCTAATCAATGTTGGCAAAGTGACATGGCCCACTAAAATTATAATATATACTTTCAATTTTCCTAGCAGACTCTATAAAACTTCCTATCTTTAGTCTTGGACTTCGAGATTTATCTTTGGTAATGGTAACTAAGAATAGGTCCTGATAGAATGTTAGTGACCTGGCGTGGCGTGGCTATCTAGGAAAAGCACTAATAACAATGTTCAGAGTACCTACACAGGAGTTAGCTTGAGTTATTGAGAGACTAATCATAATTGCACCTCAGCTGTTGTAGGTAGCATATTAGTGTTGAGCATTTCAGAGCGTGACCAGCTGCACGCGTCTCTTCCGTAATTGCTTAAGCTTTGGTGTACCGTAGTATGTAGAACATTAAGACTAATTATTCTGATGCACTTCTCTACAATCTTACAGACCATTCGCTAATAAATGCACCTGAACTGTATGAAATATGCAAGGAATGCCACGTTCAGAATCAAAACACTAATCTCTATTAATCTCGTTCAGCATGCATTTCTGCTTCAAATTAACCATATTAATTATGTAGGACAGTTGGAATACTTATTGCATCAATGGCAAAGCCCACTTACAGACGTCTATCTCTAATTGTTCGATTTAATAACAAATTCTAATTAGGCACGTAATTACTCTCAATTCCTCAGAAAACTTTTACACGTAAATAGAGATAGGCGAGAGGATTAGAGTGCGCCCAGCCAGCTGTCGAGTCTACAGAGCACATCACTCTCAAATTGAGGTTTCTGACTTGTGTTAATGATAAGCAACGTAAATAGTAGGGATACTTACTTATCAATAGAAACAAACTGTGCCAAACGATGTTTTTATTGCCCCATTGTGTCTAGGCTGCCTCGTATTTCTTCCGTAAACCTAAACAGAAGAAAGTAAAAGTGGTGATAAAGGCATATTTACATAATTTGTTAGTTAATTCCCCTCTGTTCCCATTCAGCCTCCTCAGCTCTGCGATCAATTAAATACCAACGAGGTATTCATAAACACAACTGCAAGCTACACAACCCCAAACCGTATTTACATCCATTTCTACCATTTACTTTTATTTCTTTCAACCCAGGAACTCTCCTGCACAGAACCCACACCACAATGTAAACAGCAAATGAAAGTTGGAAAATACTTGTAAACACTTCAACCTATTACCAGTTCCCAACATAATTTAAGGCGATGCAATATTAAAACTTCCGTTCCAATTTAAAAGATTTTCATTTCGACAAAAATACGTGGCTATGAATTTATGGCATCCATACATAACCAAAAGACAGACAATTAGAAGGAAGGAAATTCTTAAGTAATTATTCACCGGCATGCAACATCACCATTTAAACTTCCAATTCCAAGTCAGACCAACACTTACTGTGATTTATATACAGGGTGATGGATCTGATTCAATTACTACAACCGTTTCAATACAAACCTCCGTTTTATTACACAAATGGAAACTTATCTTATTACATTTACACTTCCAATTAATCAAATGTCCTGCATATACCAATTATTCCCATTACAAAATAATGCCGTTATATAACCACCACCTATTGTAACTGGCCCTGGATACTCACACAATGTTAAAAATAAAGAATGATTGCCTGCATTAATTTTTTTCATTTTTATAAACCCATCACCATTTGTTTCTTATTATTATTGCGTATGCGAATTCTCAACTCTGCATTTTCACCATTTAAATGTCATTAATGCCGTAGTTATCAAATTAATTACCCCGCTTACATAATTACGCAGGCAAAGAAATTTATGAATGAACTGTAAAAATTTTACTTTGAAACATTAAATTACCAAAGAGAATTAATTTCCTCTCCATTTTGTTTTCCCATTCATTCCTTTAAAATACAGTATTGAAGAAATCATGAACATCGATGATTGACCTTATTTTTATCTGTTCGCATTCATTAATGAAAGGCAGCGAGCAATATATTCTGCATTGAAATTCCCTCAATTCTCAACACTGAGGCAATTCCCATAAAAAATACTGTATCAACGTTCAAGTTTCAAGTATAAATTTTATTGTCTCGACATTTCAGCATTTCCATTTATTTGATTGGCAGACCAAAAAGTGGACTAAAAAATAATTTTGGGAATAATTAATTCGGTAAATACGATATGCGAACTATCTATTTATAAGACCATAGCAACGGAAAATAAAATAATCCGTTACGCAGATTATGATTACTATCTATGAACTCATAAATAAATGGAAAATATTACAATAATTCGTAGATGAAAAGATTAAACCCTTTGCTGTAGGAAATGGTATTTAAATTACAGCTACATGCTCATGTTTTATTGATATTATATAAATCTTGTGCTTTGACAATCCAATAGAGTTTAACTCTGAAATTATTCTATTAAAATTTAATTATGCTTATTATGCATGAGTTAACATATTATTGCATTCGCAAAGCAGATTGGCATATTTTTCTTTGTTGTTTGTATGTATGCGTTTGCCAGAGTTAATCCGTGTACTATAATCCTTTGTAGCACCTTTCTAGAGACTTTCTTCTTTAAAATAAAAAATTGGGAGCGACTACCAGTCATTAAAATATAAACATTTCTCATGCTTCAATTTGACTGGTAGGATGAGATTAGAGAAGAGATTGGAATTAACATTTGTCCTAAATCCATTTTAGCGGAAACTAATTAGAGTATCAATGACAATATTTATCTAAATAAAAGTGAACTTTTACGGTTGAGTTCATCCAGAGAGGGAATTGAAACTCTGAAATGTATGCAAAGCATAGATAAATCGAATCAACTTTCACTTTGACAATTCAGCTGCAAAACAGCATTAACATATGGAGATATTATTGACGACTGTAGTATTGCATGCGAGAGAAGGAGAGAATAGGTAAGTCATCTCATGAATAATTGATACTGTTATCTAGCTCGTGTAAAAATTTTATGACAAACGGAACCTTTGACGAAGTTAAATATCATTGAAACGCAGCTAAAACCATTTGTAATGTAAATGATTAATTGCATTGCTAAATGAAACGGTTCTTTGATACTGCTACCGTTTGCAAAACGTGATAACTCACGATTGGTGATGCATATTAATACAGATGTCTGCCAACGTAAAATACACGAACAATTAATATACTATTTAAAAGCAGTGAAGAATTGAAATAGTTTTAGATTTTTCAAATTATGAAGACAGAATGCATTTATAGCACACAAATGGAATATGCAGCTCTGTCACAACACGAAAAATGTCTTGAAGCATAAAATGCAGTTGCATAGGATATAGTAGTATATTAGTCCCAGAAGTCGGGTAAGTTTATTCTCATCTATTCATGTTAAATAAGCTCAATTATGGTTGACAGGGCCCCACTTTTCAAAAAGCGTCAGTGTAAGCCCCGAGGTGGAAATGTGGATTGGGACTGTGAAGAGTATATAAAAAGAAATTCAGACAAAGCAATAGTTTTAGGGAAGAGGCATCCTGCCAAAGAAAGTGGCAAGTAGCATGTTCTTGTCATAAATAAATAGTGAGACAAAGTTGTGTTACATTAAAGGACCAGACACGATTCCGAGATCCGTCCTTCCAAATCTAATGATATTTTTATGAAAATCTAGTGCGAATGAGAGGTGACTTGGAAAACAGGGAAGGAGCGAGCGGATTTTCGTCTGATTTCATATAATGATTGTGCAATCGTGGAAATATCTTAGGTACATAGTTTAAAGTGAATGAGATAAATAGGATTGCATTGCATTGTGATAGAATCCCAGGGAGAGTTAAGTAAGTTTCCTTCTACTTCCTCCGCACATCCAAGTACTTACTCAAAGTGAACCACTCTCTCACTCAAACAAATTCTTGTCATGTCGCTTTCCATACAGCACCGCCGAGAAGAAAGGAAAAATTCAACATTTTCTATGCACAAAGTTCACCAGAGTCGTATAACTGCTCCAGTCATCTTATTCCAGTAACACGATCCAGTTGTACTGCATTTCCAACACTCTCGTCTTTTTCATCCATTCTCATGCCCACTTGTAAACCAATCAGTATCAAAATGTATTTTATTTATTACCCTTTCATTCTTCCTCCATCCCTTTATTTTTCACACTAACACAAATGCAAATAGCACCTTTTCCCAAATAACACACATTGTACAAGTTAACTATAGAATTCATTGATGAAGAACTACTTTAAATTAAGGGTGTGAATTCTAATAAACATTTGGTTAATGCAATATAAATCATTATACAACAGAAAAGTACATAACCTTTAAAGGAATTCTAATTCGAAAAATTGTGGAATAACAATTTTGCATAACGGCAGTTTTGAGAATTGTATTACGAATGTTCTACATAATCTCAGTGGAGTAAAGAATAATTATTTAAATAAAATGGCAATTCGTGGAATTTAGCATTACAGGAATAATTTGAGTGGTAAGAGTGGATTTGCAATAAAGATATCAAAGATGTTTTATTGCCCTAGATGAAATAAATAAGATTAGGGGTATTATAATGATATAACCTAACCTGGATATAGTTTCTTGAACCCAACTATTCAACCGAATAAAATCACAAAATCGATGACTTGAGGTCAATCAGTCAATCCATCTACGTATGTTTTTTGTTCTGACGAACTTCCAACCAACGCTTACATATTCCACCCTGTTTTACTTGCAACGGAACAAAACTATATATGTACGGCTGACTATTATTTAAAGTGTCTGCATAGATCAGAAATACTTTTCGATTCTGTTTTCTTCACATGTTCCGACAATGAGTTACTTTAATAGCATATGAGATAACAGAAAGGAAACTCAACTGTAAACTTTACCAAGGTTATATTAGGTACTTTTCAACATGTAAAATACAGATACATAATTTAACGGATTAACTTTACCTAACTACGTGCAAAGTTTCACAGCGAAGTACTGTTGAGCACTTTGATATTGTAGCTACAGTGCTGTAAAGTGCTGCAAGTTGAAAAATACACACGGTAATAATAAAGCAATTACAACTTATCTCTATACACACAAACAAGTACTTGCAAATTAGTATTATGTCGACTCTCTTAAAATAACAATTAAATAATTAAATTACAAATTCCTTTTTCTACTGCTAATTACGATTGTACGACAAGAAAACGACTTTTGCTTGTATTTCTGACACCTAATGCCATTTGTAAAATATAGTCTACAGTTTCCGCCACACTAAATCAAAATGTGTTATTAATAATATCTATTTACCGTTTAAAAACCAGAAACTATTCATAAAAATTCATTCAAATCTATTAGGTATTAGTGTAAGAACTTCGCCTCACTTCATTATCAGAAGCTTCACTAAGCCAAGAGTTTTATTAGCTACCGCACAATTTATTGCTAGGTGCTAATATTGTAACGCAAATTGATGTATATAATAAAGTACCTAATCCTGATATTATTTATCTCCTACATTACATTATAATGTGCAAATGCATGTTTATTTCACTGTAACGGAGTCCTTACGATTAACTTCTTTTCGCAGGTTGTAATCTCCTATTAATAACTGCTATCATGTCTAGTATCTAGGTCACACACATTGTCTAATAATACCGTATTTCTCTATTCCTCTCCTTTAGTTTCTGCAATATTGATTTTACAGATACTTTTCCACCATTAGAAAATAACATTAACTCTCCACATTAGTTCCGCTACTGTTGACAATAAGCACATTTTGAAACCTCAAAGCATCACCATTAAAACAATAATTATTTCCAATACTGTGAAATACTTCCTTGCCTACGTATCATATCGTGCCAAAAGTGTTGCACGAAAGTTGATATCACTTTTCCGAATTTTAGAGAATGAAAATAGCCAATACGTACTTAAATGTTAACTAAAAATCCTCAAGACTTGATGTTAAGATATGAAAGCATAGACATATAGTGAACACAAAAGCCCATGTAAAGTAATGCAGAATGCCATTTCTCATTATTCTGTTGTTCACGATACAAATATTATGAGGGTAAAGGAATAGGTCAGCATTAGGTAAGATGAGATCAATATTCTTTGTAGTGATGCATTTATTCGATTTAAAAAGCAGGTCGATTGCAGTTGAGCTTAAGCATTAAGCAACCTGGCATGAGAAAATCTAGGATATTATATTCTAGCATGTAATTACAGATAGGGAAAGGAAAAATAAAGGCGGCTTTAGAGTTATCCCAAAGCATTCTATTAGCTCCTTCAAAAAATATTAGTATTTTCTCAGTAAGTAGTTCGCAGCTTTTTATTTTTATTTGCAAATGGTAGCAAAATGTATTACATAGGTTCAAATTTTAATATTTGCTTGGCATATGAATAATTCACAAGACGTCGGTACAATCACAGAAGAAATAATGAGATGAAGGGAAGGCTGAGTGATTGACTGCCAATCAAACAAAGAAGACCAGTTTAAAGGTTTAGTGAAGCTAAAAAAGAAAAAAGAATATTGCCCAATATCCAGGAAAACATTAAATCCACTTTATTGACACCGTAATTGTTTGCTGCATCTGTCACTTTCTGTTGACCTATATTTCCACATTCCTCTTATAACACAGTAGCTATATTGTCACCGCTGCAACAACAACCGACTCCGTCTCTGTCTGTGTCTGAGCAGATACAATAATTGAGCTGACTGTCACACAGAAAAACTAACAGTAATTGTGCCAATTGTGATCTCACATTTATACGTATTCTCCACACACCTACAAATTGAGACAGCATAATAGCAGACAAAATGGAACCAACGTAAATGATATAAGAGGATTTCAATATACTAATTACTGCTCGGTGTACATTATATTAAGCTCCTTTACAAGCATATTAAAATAAGCTATAGTACGTATGTACTGTACATTATAATCTCCAATAATATGACATGCGTTGGAATACATTTTGCGAGAGAAACTGCAAAGAAGCCATAAACATTAAAACAATGAATTAACATATGTGGCTGTCCTTCGTGCATGATTCACTGTTTTTGTCTCCATCCTTTGTTTTTGAAAGTTCTACTTAAATTGATATATTGTGTGGAATATATTCCAGAAAGTATGGTATTTATAGGTAAATGTACTCTTATGAATAAATTATAGAAGTTAACTAGCGGTAAGCATTGAACCACGCAGTGAGCACAATAATATTGGTACACAGTGAATGTACGTAGGAGTAGATGCCTATTATACTTACATACTTATTGCTAGTAGGTAGTTACTACAAGAACTATGTTGAAATCTTCAACTCTATTTTTGTGTGATTTCCTTTTCAATAAAGGCAATAAGCTAGGTACATAGAAAACACCGTACAATATATAATAATGTAACATTGTCTGCGATGGAATAATAATAGGTAGGTATTTTTCATTTATATTTATAGGACTGGTGATGTCGACATTGGAATACAGGAATAGATATTCGTATAAACTATATCAAGTAATGTATCGCATGATCTGAAAATCTTAACATGTACATTACACGTTAGCTGTGATTGTGACGTGAGTCTAGTGAGGTAGCAGTGTAGTCAATAGTAGCAATAGCAAAGCTGGTGTATTGTGTAATTGAGTACAACAAATGGTGTCCACAAAGGAAGCCAAATGGTGTCCCTAGAATAGTCTAGGATTTAAATGCAATAGAAGCATGCAACTGCTGCTGTTGATTCAGCAGACCAGGTAATCGTAATTTAATACACATGTGTATACGTAGGTAACAGAGCTGGGATCCGCTCAACAAAGCAACCTAGCAAAAATACCCGGGGCACACTAAAAAATCTAGCATATCTTAAAAAGTAAGTTGGAAAGCCCTGGAAACTGGGGATTTAAATTTTGCTGAGACGACAATTAATATTTTATTTGATATTCATCTAAATAGTACAGAATTGGTGTTTGTTTTAATGGATGGCTAAAAAGGTAAGAATGTGAAGATAGTAGGAGAGATGATTTAAATAGTTTGGCCGTGGGTGAGTTCCCAGCTTTTACATAAATGTATTATTGTTTCGAAGAGATACAGATGGCCATCAAAGGAAAGACAATAGTAGATAGGAAAGAAGACAAACAAAGAGAGTGAGGATTAGCAATAGGAACGACATGAGACAGAGATGAGCCAACGAAACCAAACGAACGGATCATGAATCACGAAGAGAGTTTTTATCGATTGGGATTAAGAGAGTTGTTGTAATGTAAGAGAGTTGCCTTAATTTAGTTTTGATTTCAGTGCAGTCGAATCTTATCACTGAAGGCAGAGCAGAGCAAGTGACTGAAAAAATGGAGAGATAAGTAGACAGAGCAGATATACTCGTTGGTTGGAGCATAGCTAATAGTTTTATTGTTAGGCGCAGAGTACCTTTAAGTAGTTACAGTACCTCTCTCGAGTAGAGCACTGTACAGTGGCAGCAACTGAGCCAAAAGGAACCAGCCAACCAGGCAGCCGGCAGCGCAGCGGAATGGTTATAAAATCTAGTGCACTAAAATGCCTACCTAAGTGGCCTGAATCTAACTGTCTTGTCTTTTATCCTATCTCTCTTTAAACAACCATCCACAACAGACCTGACCAGACAGACACTACATATCCACTCATATTATTACAACTCTGCAGGCTCTATAGCAGCCCCTGTATTTAGAACCCTCGGTGTAAAACACAAATCTTGACTTTTAACGCTTGTGTACCATGTTTACCAATGGCTATTCCTGTGCATGCACCTCCAAGCCAAGCTCTTCGTCTTACCTGACGCTCTGACGAGTACCTAAGACATAGAACCGGCAACCTACTGCAGACTGCTTCCAATGCAGCTCATCTGTCTACTGCTGCATCCACAGTCACACACAAATAAACTGAAATACTACAGAGTAAAAGGAAAGTTGGATTATTTTTATTCCTTGTTCAGATTAATATTCTCATAGCCAGATTTAATTGTGAGCTGTTCGCAAGATAAATGTCTGCTGCAGCACCGAGCACACAGAGTCCAACTGCCTGTGAGCAAAGAATAAAAAGTGTATTTTCGAGTATTTCTATCTCAATGCACGTGTCATCTGGCAATCCATAGATAAATTGCCCAACACGAATAATATTATATCCACAAAGTATACCATCCATCTATCTTCGTCTACACTGCTATCCTCTCCGCTGTAAAATACAAATCGTCCTCAGCTATCAGGATCTTCTCTCCGAACGATGCATAATACATGGGTGACTCTATTTAGATACACTATCACTTTGTTATTCTAACAAATGTAAATTCTGTCTCCTTTCAATCTTATGCGTTGTAGTTCCCTTTACAACAAAACCAAGTTCCCAAAACATAGTTACCAAATACTTATCAATATTCAACACGCTGAAAAAGAGACGATCGACGACCTTTCTGGTGACCAGAGAAGGGAATATCGTACTAACAGAAAACTAAACGAAAATCTAGAGCAATAGCAATATGAGGATATAATTTGTTTTCTAAAAGTATTTTCGCTTGGGTTTAAAGTTTATGCCTGCAAGAGCATTTTGACTTGAGGGACTGGCTAATGCAGATAAGTAGACACATAGACTGTCTTCCTTTGGTTTCTTCTTAAGATAACACAAAGAGTTGCAGCTCGTTTAACCACTTATGTATCATCGTTTCATGACCGTCTTAAAATATGTATCACTCTCCATGGGATATGATGATAACTGTCTTCTCTTCTTCAGTTCCTTCATTTCAGTACATATGAGGAATAAACTCTTTCCTAACATAGAGTATTAGTTGGTCAATTAAAGACGAGCAAATCTATTGCACACGTAAAACATATTTTATGTTTATACACTACTGTGCTGTACACTAACATGTAGGTACATGAATAAAACATCAACACACGTGTACGTGTATATCTCCAAGATATTTTGTATTTGCACTAATAAAGTCTATAGCTATATGGATATGCATTGAAATCCTAACTGAAAGTATTCAAGAGAACAAATGGCATTAAGTGATTAGGAAAGTACCTACAAGCGTAGAGCTTCACTAGAAAATATCATAGAGTACAGACAACTTTGGCTCTCCTTCGCTTTGCCTTGAATTCACTCACTCACAATTAGATTTTACTTTGGCTTGCTTATTGGCATTACTAATGGAGATAGTTATAGTAACTATAACTATTTTTATTTAATACAGATAGCCGAGTGAGTTTACCATTGCATTATCTCTAAATGTTCTTGTTGTGTGTATAGTACAAGAAAATTATCAGTAAGCGCCGTGCCAATAGATTAGGCAGCTCATCGTCAGCTTCAAATAAATTACAATTATTTCTCATTATTATCGTCGTATGTTGGATTGTTGTAATTCAGTCAGTTTCTTATGTTCTGCTACATTACGTTTAAAGAATCCATTTAAAGTACTGGCAATACTCTTTCATAAAATTATTAGTGGCCCATTAGTAGTAAACATGGTCTCTTTTCTTTTTTATTACCACTACGCAGACTCCTTACCAGTTAGCTAACTCACATCACAAAGCTAAAGCCGAAAAATTAATTCCTATACTTGGTTTCTACTTGTGAACCTTTTCCAATTAAAATTAGACTTCAGTGCTAATTTTTATATAAACTTGATTAAGCACTCAGATCGTTTCACTAATTGGCAAAAGGTCAATAACAATGAAATTGCATCTACTTGCTCTAGAGTGCAACCCTGCTACTAACTTGGCGAACACAACTGCAATTATGTAAAACTGCAGGGCTAAGTAGAAACGCTTCACATGGAAATTGCAAAATAAAATGTTTTTCTATGTAAAAGTTACTACCTTTATTCTCTGCATTTCCAAAAATACTCAGAAGGAGAGTCTACTCAATGCTGCCCATACCCACCCTTTTCTGTTCATTACATTAGCTTAAGCTGCCCATAATGAGATACCTAGTGCAGTTTTCTCTGATTGCCTCCTTACGAGGAATCACCCTTTAATGCTAACTAGTGGGGTCGATATACGGGATTTCTGTGGATCAAACCAATTACATGCAGCAGAGAATAATAAAGATAAAAACAAAAGATAGACAACGTTTTGGGATTTTGCATTTATATGAATATTTCTAATAGGTGACTAATTCGCATGTCTTACTGTACGCGACCAATTGTTTATGGCAAATTATCTCTAATCATTACTTACTATTCACATGCAGATCGGCTCTCTCTTTCCTTTTTCATCTGACCAATTGGAGTATGTAAACGCAAATGTTATGTTTAAAACACAAATAAATAGCTTCGAGTTTTCCATTATTCCAATAAGTCAAAAATCAGTGTTATCAATATTATTTCATTTCTTAGTGTTCAATATTGCAGTGATGTGATCTGTTGAATAGCTGCTGTTTTATCATTACTTTGAGAAATGATACAATCAATACGTGCAATATGAACCCACAACTTTCGTGCATTGTATTCGTGACGGGTTAGAATTCGCTCCTTTTGTTTTCATTGCAGCATCTTCTATTTTAACGCTTTTTCTAGGCAGAAAAATGGAAAACCAGTATTGCGACCCGGGTTAGACCGAAATAAATGTACTCAAAGTGCATACAATCGGTGAAGGTGACGTTCGTATAATATGAATTATCTTAGCAACGCCGTAAATTGGGTTAATGATAAAAATTTTGAATTCAATTGCTAATTTTAATATAAAAATTACTGACTTATTCAAAAAATTTGGAAACGCAGGGGTGATAATTTATACATGATCATGCTTATGCGTTTAGCATGAATAGTGAAAAACTGTTTAAAATTGCAATAATATAGAAATTTTGAGTTTTTTGTTAAAGATTTTTTTTCAAATTAGTAATTTCTTTGAACACCGCTTATAATCCGTTTTAGTCCCAGCTGGTTTTTATTACGATTTCAGATAATTTCTGAGCTGGTTAGAAAATAGTTACCGCAGCCAGAGGTATGATGACACTAGTAAGCCAAAAAAGTAATGACTAAGGGAACAGATTAAAACAACAATATAAACTAGGCTTAGTTATCAGAACTGTTTATGTGTGTTTCATTGGATTATATACTAAAGTTGTATTTTGTACCAGGTTTATTGTTGTAGGCAGTTATACAAGGAGATCGTTGTATACACGTAGACTACAGTTAAGTTTTGCTGTTCACAGAAAAGCCAAGACTTCTCTCATTCGACATCGCTCATATTTTTATACACAGTGTATACAGGTAGTGTTATAATATTATTTCTTCAATCTCCCTTTATTTTATCTGACCGACCGCTATAATATGTTTATTTTAAAAAAATCACTGAGGGGATTATAATATATGTGTTTCATGGCTGTATAACGCAAATGAATGTTAAATATACCTCTAGCTGAGTTTCATGAGAACAACGCAACGGTTTCGAATCTCAATAATGTGTTACACGAAAGAATAATACAGATAATTTAAGTATCTATCAACCTAGGCAAAGATATATATTTCAAGAACAAACTGCTACATATCAGTGATAAGGTTGTAGATTGCTCTGTTCCTCCAATTCCTTAGAACGTGTGTGTCTATCTTCTTTCTGTGCTGTACAACTGACTTGATTATTTGTGCACAACAGAATGTTAATCGAGCAGCTGCAAATATTGTACCAGAAATATTCATTTCAATTCACGATCACGATTCAATTGCTTTAAGTACAGAGCTGAAGTATCATTTTGTGTACAGTGCATTGAAGATAAAACATAATGCAACTAAGACATTAGTCTGTCAGCTTGTCTTTACTGTAATTCAATTATAATAACTTTTGACAGAAATTAACAGGATTAAAATTTTCCCTTTTATTTAAGCTTATTTTCTCTTGCTGTTTGTTTTTGCTATGCTTACATTGATTGTCGTGTACACAATTTCGATAATGGATTGATAAGTCCAAGTTCTTTCTTGTATAACTAGCACAGATTGTGTTCCGTTTATTCTATTATAGAAACGTATGATTAGCAATACTTACTCTAGTTAAGGGGTTTCATTTTCATGTTAATTTTCTTGAGGCTTCAGTTCACTTAAGAGTTATTACATATTGTAATTTGTAATAGTACAAGATTTATGTTTTGATTAGCGATGAAGAAACCTTCGTCATTTTATTCTGCTCTCATTGTGTCTACGACAAGCGAAAGTTTGAGAGAAAGAGGATAGCAAAAAGATAAAGTCTACAAAAATATTATGTTAATATTGGCATGTGTACAAAACTGAAAACTATCATTTTTGAATTGCATACAAAATTAATACTAACATTTTCTCAGAACCATATATGAATATATGCATGCTTCATGAAAGATTATAATTGCATATGTGTATACCGTCGTAATTGTGCACTATTGTCTGCATGTTCGTGCTATATACATGCCATGTCAACCTTTCATGTAAATACAAATCTTCATGCAGGCGGATCAAACTTTCCAACAATAGAAAAAATTGTCATGCGTAGGGCAAATATTCTGCTTAAACCCACATTTCTTATTTGTATGTACTTTGTATTTAAAGAACCTATTTGTTTTATACAATATTTTGAACATTTCTACAACATGTAAACTTTTCTTTATTTACACTCAGAAGAGTCAACAGATATAATGATAATGTACATGCTTAGTAATGCTACAATATAATTTTTAGGTCGTTGTTGGTGGTAATAGCTTGGTTTCTATCAGTTGTGTAAATATTCACTCAAGTTTACACAAGTGACAAAAACAACTGCGCGTGTGGTACACTGCGTGTAACATCAAGCAGTGCATACTGAAATAACCTCCCTGCTGATCTTAACATACAGAAAAGTAGTACCTTAATGAAAGAATAGAAAGAGAACTATTTCATAATGCATTGACGTATCAAGAAAATTATAAAATCATAAATGGGATAGAATTGCTCAATTAGAGCGTTTATCAATCGACTAAAAGTGAAAATTCGAATAAATTAAAATTTCATTCAATTCCAATGAGATAGATTGGATAAATGAATAGTTTACTGTTACTGACATTGGTACAGTATAAGTCAATAGAAAACTGTAATCTTTGCAATTCAGTATTGTGACACTGATGAATCATACGTTACATTGTTTGTGCTTTGCAGTAGTAAAATGTTAATGCACTTAAGTAAATTGGTATGAGATTTTTGAGTCTATGCACTTATATTATCATATTTATCATACATCCTATAGCCGTTTTGCAAAGCTAAATAGTATGCCTTTATTTAGGCATTAAGAAAGAAACATAAAATGCTGGTTTTTTGTGCTTTAGCTCCGGTGTAAATTACGTTTGGTTTGGTATTATTAGGTATATATTTTTCTGTGAACATATGCAATTTGTACTGAAAATGCACTTTGATGTACAGTAATATTCCACTGAAAAGCTCCCTACATAAAATTCTTGGTAGTAATCGGTGTAGGATTGGAGAATATGACGGTTTCCCTAGAATAATAACGCACTGCTAACGAGCACAACATAAATTTTGATTGTAAAACAATATTATCTGGCTAGTCGTAATTAAGGGAATTGCCATAAAATGCAATCATAACGAAAAAGTCAAAGAAGCTGTAATAATTAGATTTGCAAACGGTCGAATTACATAAATGGAAAGAAATGGTTATAAATACTAGAATATGGTTGCTCCTACAGCTGGCAATGTAATCCCCGTCGACTTAACTTTGGTGTTCGGAGTTGGAGTTTGTATTCTCTACGTGACTAACTAAACAATTTGTAATATTAATTCTGCATTAGTGTATAAGTGTCTAAATAAGTACCTGACTCAGTTTATTAGTGAATGAGTGTGGAGAAGAGGGTAGAGTATAGCTGAGTAAGTAGGTAGGTAGCATAAAACTTGTTCTCTTACGCTTGAACGTAACATTGCATTGGCTAAACGATAATTTGCTACAGATAGTGGATTCTATTGAAGAAACGGAGTATGGTTTCTACGTAGCTGTTGCGGCCTGTGCAGAAGAGAAGAGAAGAAGTGTTTGAAAGCATTGTGTACATTAGGTACATCAACCTCAAGACTTTTTTCGCCTCAGGTTAGACAGATAGTTATGAAAATGGAAAAGGTTTACTAAAATATAGTTGGAGAGAAACGATCTCTGTGAGTGAGCAACCCTCTTGCACGGGGTACTCACACGACTCTCAATCAATCCACAGAGGCTCTGTTTTGCAGACTCCTTCTGCACTGTTTGGAAGAGCAGTCTGCAAAGAATCCAAGTGGACGAAAGTCTCACCTGTCAGGCGATAGAGAAATATCTAGGATCAACACACAATACGTGCCACCAACAAAAGCTTGGCTAATTCTGATTTCAGTGGGGATTTCTGTCCATGAAGTATTCTGAAGTATTTCAAGGTTTCATTTCGCGAGAATTTAATGCAAAAACTTCATGACAGTGTTATGTTGTGGGGATGGCCATGCAATACGTATAATCTTGGTGTATATCAGATGAATGGACCCTTTCATGTTTCAAGGCTTTGCTACTACTTAAATTCTGTAAATAATATGAACACTTTGAATTCTACAGGGAAAAGATAAAAGGAGCGGCTACTGCAATGTTTTATCGTGTCTTTATATTTCCATGCAGCTGTGGTGAAATTATGGAGGAAGTTGAGCTAACTTTTCAGTTATTTAATACACAGACAAGATTCCCAACTTCTCCTAGCCCCACTACAACTATGTTCTTGGCTGATAAATAAAACAAGACAAATTCACTAAGAAAAACTTTAAGGACACTAAAATTTGATAAGACAAATTGACTACATGACAAGTTCATGTAACAGTCTATCATCCTAACATTGAAAGAAGGAAGTTCATTGAGTTGACAAAGACAAAGAGAGGCACTGCGCTATTTTGCCAAGGTGCCTCCTCTCAGACCTTCTTCACTATCATCATTTTACTCTAATACCAAATCTAAAATGTATTTCGTCCTCTAGACTCTATCTTTGTGCACTTCAAATAAATTACCCATTCAATTATGCAGTCTAAGCAAAAATCTCTATTTATCGCAGAACTTGCATTGCAGACGAATATTGTAATACGAGCTACCTACTCATCTTGTTAAATAATTAAACAACCACCCACTCATTAATTTCTAGTTTTCTCATGTGTGAGTAATAGCTCAGTTATAAAATAGTATGACGCATCTTAAATAGTCTCAAGTGCAAAATAAAAGAGTGTTGTGCTGCTGTATCCAATTTCAAGAACATTTTGAATTAGAATTAAGTGATAAGTAAAATGGATGGAAATACATGGATTGTCTATGGTAACTTCGTCCTGGAGAGTTGAATTACCTTATTTATGTGGTGCATTCTTGAGTAATGAGTCTGAGTGCTAAACGATTTTTTATTGCTGAACAAGTAGATGAGCTTAAATAAATAACAAGGGTAATAAATATTAATATTACACTTGTTGAGAACATAGAAATTTATGTTTTGTCTATACAGCAAGAACATTAAAGCGATCGTAACATTTATAAACAGTAATTAAGTTCTTAGAGTTCAAAGGTTGATTAGTAGTAAAGTAAAACCAAGAAAACATTGATGAGAACTTTGTTTGCAAACGTACAGAAGGAGAATGTCGAATGCAGAAGTCTATATGATGCGTCATAAAACAACATCCTTAAGAGAATCAGTAAATAAACCATTGGAAATCAATATTAGGCGATAGAGTCGGTGATAGAAATAGCGATGCTCTGTAGATATACTGCAGATGTAAAATACAATGTAAATAAATATCAACTGCCTTTACCTTTACCTTAAGGAATCAAATGAATTGAATGAAATTGTTTCTTTTGCGAGAGCAAGGATGGAAGCTGGAAGGTATGCAACTGAAATAAGTTTTGTATACCTAAACAAGAAGACAAAGTGCATGCATAAAGCCATTATCCACAGGAGAAGGAGGAAAGAGCAATTCTCTGACAATGTCGTAGTTTGCGTATGTCCCTGGTCTCTGAGGTAAAGAGATTTGAATCGGCAAATACATAAGACTGCAAATAAAATATTTCATAATGCAATATTTCAGTTAAGAATGTTTGCAACATTTATAGTTATTTACTTAGGAAGCGGAGTTGTGCAATTTGACTTAAGAATTGAAATGGGAGACTAAAATCCAGCTTTCTTATTCTCTGTGCAATCCGAGTCTGATTGAAGAGTAGAGAGGCAGGAGAGGAGTCGAGTCCTATGAATATGAAATGTGACCTCATTTGAAATGGAAATCGTCTCTCAACTTTACCGAAAATGTATTTTTCGTGGTCTCGATAATAAAAGCGAAGCTATCCCCAGTTCTCCCTGTGAGTACTTGAGGGATGCTTCTGCTTTATGTGCCAGACCAGAATTCGACTCTAACTGCGAATTTACTTTATTAACTAACTCTGTGTTGTGATTTTGCTCGGTCCACTCTTAACTAACTAGGGCTGAAGAGAAGCTCGCAAAAACCCAAAGTGATGCCAAATGTAGCTAGACGAGACGTGCCATTTTCCATGCTTAGACTCTGCCCTCGCTTTATTTTCTATATAACAAGTAATCTGTGCAAAGGAGTAATTGTAATAGTAGTTCACTTCACTCACTCACAGATAGATATTATAAGTAAGAAGTTAAGTACGAACTAGAGTAGTAAGTCTACTGTATGTGGAATATTTACATGGGAGTCTGTGTGCGCTAACCAGACACCAGATTAAGTTCGAGTTCGCTTGAACTGCTAGACAGAAGTTCAGTGAAGCATCATAATTGTATCTTCCATTCCCCAGTGGATATATTGCCAAAGTGAACATTCAAGAACGGCTTTATATCTCCAAACAAATGTACATATTCACTGACGATCAGTGTGAGACTGTGAACCCAACTCAATGCCTAAAAGCAGCGTCTTCGACCTTAATTCACTAATACGTAGACGTAGGCCAACTTAAACAATCAAACTCTAGTCCACAACACTTTCAGTGCTTCAATCCTCAACGCATATTATTCAATAAAAATACACCAGTGTAGTCATATTACACCTAATCCATTTCCCGGCTGACAATGTCTGACAAACAGAATATTTCAATGGCTATCAACAAATTCAATTCCCACTAAGAATATTATTCTGCTCTCGATATCCTAAATACCAGTACAAATATGAAATTGCTTTGCAAAGGGTATAGGATAAAGTGAACAGGGTATACTTCGATGCTGGGAGTACTAATCGACTGACTGACAATGACAAACTACTGTAATTAAAATTTAAACATCCTTATTTTAAGAAAGTCAACAAAAAAGTCAACAAAAAGTCCTTAATAACGACAATGACGGTAATGTGCGTAGCAATGCTAACATATTTGTCTATAACCATGCTTAAAACATCCTGCAGCACCAGAAAAGTTATGTTATAGCAAAGCAAGTCAATTTTTCACAATAAGCTAGCGGATGACTAGCATATTAATCTAATAAAAATTACATTGCTTACTTGGTTAGTTACTAATACGCCTGAACATAGAAGTTTGGTTTCAACCAGACGTATAGTTAATACTGCCATTAGTGCCTAGTACATCGGCATTTAAAAACCCTTCTTGAAATGGGTTTGTTCCGCAATTGCAAACATGAGGCACGAGGTATACTTTTGCTAAGACAATGTTTCATGCTTTGAGGAAAAAATTTCTCCTTGAATGCTTCTCCTTGAGTTGACTAACTGTTAATAATGCACTACTATTACTCAGTGTGTGCCTTTTAATGGCATAATTTCAGTTTCCATGTTATTCTTATCCTCAGTGTATTTAAAGATAAAAATATTACACTACGGTCATTTTCCGATGTACAACTACACAAGCCTTTTTCTCAATTATTTTCTCACAGAGTGAAGTTGAGGTGTCCGTCCGTATAAATTAAACAAGTTTTATTGTACGGTGAAAGAAAGCAGCAGTGTTACAGTTAGAGAAAATTCTTTTCAATACAAAGTAATAAATGAAGGAATAATATGACATTAAGTTTAACATTAGCGAACCTATGCAATTTGTAGCAAGGACATGAATATTAACTATCGAGCATTAATGTAGAGTTGAGAATTGCAACATCTGTGTTATGCATGTACTTGTACTATCGCTGCAGCTTACGTAGCATTATATCTCTACTGCATTAGAAAAAATGTAAAACACAAACCTTGTCCTCGTAAAACATATTCATCGCAAGATAGACAAGATGGGAGTCATGGGAATGCTTCTTTTGATTTCTCTCTCCTGGGGACCAAGTTTCTAGACATTTATCTAAAAGACAGTAAATTTAAGTCAGTATTAACATTTGCTCCCCGTAGGATAGACGAGTAATTTCGTATGTGGTGATTCGGGCACTTAGGAAAAACAGATTCTCTACAATGGTACAAACTTGAAAGTGGGCCAAAATACTTTTCATATGAATAATAATCGAAAAGGAAAACTTGATGATAACTCAAATTTCAAGTTAAACACAGGAAACACATTTTCCGCTAACTCCCTCACCCATTGTCCTCAGCGTCGGTTTCCAGTTGCATTTCTAAAGAAAATGACATAACATAATTTAAAAATAAAAAGTTAATTGATAGTGACATTAAGAGTCCTATTCCATTTATCAGAAGAATCCATATAAGCATAGCAAATATCAACCACCACTCAATTCTCTAAACAATTCTTAACGAATTCAAAACTATTTCAAAGAACACAATGACAGTTATCTGCAGTCTGTGAATTGTGTGAAATTATTTATGAATTCATTGACATCCAACTTCTCAGGGTAGACAGCAGATGATAACAATCCTATCCAAGTCAAAATACATTTTTTCCATTATCGTATAATGAATGTAAAGTGAGAACAATTTATTAGCTCGTCGTAAAGAGACGTATGAATAATTATAATTGCATGCATGTAAAAGATAATTTCATAGTTCATCAAATAACACCAATTTGACTTTCAAAAAGTTTTTCTGCACTTCCACGGATACCTCTTACCACATACTAAGAATCTAACTTTGGTTACATTTATGTCACTCAGATAAAGGCACAACCGGAGACAATACGCTTAATGCAGACATTAGGCAGCGTTATAAGAACACTGGAGACTGCCTTGCATAAGGAATATATTAATAGATGTGAAATGCCTCACAGAGAAAACTCCCCCTTGATGTTTCTTGTTAACAACTCGAAGCGTTTTAAGTCAGAGCAGTAAGTGTGCTCTCAATTCTCAATAGACATAATAACAAGTAATATGACTCTAAATTGGGATTTCTTGTGATTTAAAGCGTCTCTATGGTGCACATGACGCACAGCGCATTAGTCATTCGTTGACAAATGAAAATTTCTAGATATCAACAGCATTTAGGGTTTATTGTTGCAGGGTTATTAGTTACACTCGTTTAATTAATCACTCTTAATTCTTTGCTGGAAACTATTTTTACTCTGCAGCCGTTCTAAGGGTTGACATTAAAATAAATCTGTACCATTAGAAAACCTCTGGTTAAGCATTAATTCATAGTCGTTGAGCAAGGAGTCTTCATCGTACAAGTAAAACGAGTGCATCCGGCCGATTTGGACCGGTTTGGATTTTGTAACTCTATTCGTAATATGAGATATCACTCAAGCTTCCTCTCCGAATAAAACTGTTTTTATTCCAATGCTATCATATCCAACAATCCATACATCTGCAGGAGTCAATTTACATCCATTTCTTTTTGCTGCTTGTATAACCCTAATAAAAACGATTGGCCATCAATAAGTTCCTTGATATAGGGTTAATACCTCTGAAATACTTGAGTTACATTAATTAGCACATCATTTGCCTAATTGCACTTTCAATTTACAGCACAGCAATCTCTTGTGCCATTTACCCGGTTGACAAAACGTTTATGAGTATACATACGAAGCAATATGTTGTACGTCTGTACTTATGATCTTATAATGTCCATTCAGGTATACATAAATGTTTTATGCATGAAAATAAATTCGTTTAAGAAACTTCTTACCTTGCGCCTAACACATCCTTCTCAACATACAGAAAAGGAACGGCATAATTTTTTATTTGCAAATGATATTCACAAAAGTGCCTAGCCTAGACAGTTTCAATCTGAAAGCAACTTCTTATTAGCAATGTCAACACAAAGTAAATCTCTATGGGTTCTGATACATCCTCGTACATATCCTATTGCTATATATAAATCTTCTTGCCTAGGCAGTGCACTATTATTGGTAGCCTACATACGTTCTCATGTTCAGTAGTACATTAAGAGGGATAGGACTTAATTACATTTGCATATGTACACAGAATAAAGCGAGTATCGTACGGTACCACTAAAATAAAAATGAGAATGCCCATCAGAATAAGGTTGTTAGTATATTAGTGTGATAACAATGTTGGTGTGCTCCTCAAACGAATAACACATTACCTGACGTGATGTACTACATGCAAATTTATTATAACGTGGATGTATGTCAGTCTACATAAACATTGTTGTGCATAATATGATCATTTTATTGTATTCAAATGCAAAATGCAACTGCATCTGCGATGGACTAAAATGAGTTAGATTACACTCCCCTATTCAGCTTTTTAATAGCGGCTGAAATGACAGCAAATTATGTAGGTAATGTCGGTATAGCTAAATAGCATAAGAAGGATTATTAGTTAAACTGATATTGACAGTGAACCCTCGATAAATAATCCTCTTTCGGGTCATATTCCGGCCAGCAGCACTTCATACATTACAAGACCCACGATTTAAAGAAATAAATGGAGATATGTTTCGTTTTTCCATCAGGGTGCATATTACAAATGTGTATTATATATCCCTATTAAATAATGTGCACATAAAAGCAGAACTAACGAAAAATTGGAACACAATGATACTTAGGCATCTACACATATTTGTAGTTCATTGCTAAAAGGATTACTGATTATTTCTGCATTCCAGATCCAATGACTTGCAGAGTGTTAAGTATTTATGAATTTGTGTAATAAAAGATTTGTTGGGAAATAAGAGTAAAATTAACCATTTAATGCCACTTATTACCCATTTTGGCCGCTCTGTTGAGCATAGACTGACATTAGTACATTGTCAAGTACAATCTGGCATGGATGATTAGATTTCTGTCAGTTTGAGTGGGCCGAATGAATCACAACACAACATAAGTACTAAAAGAGTATTACATGTTTTGATGTCCATGTACTGTGATATGATACATTTATTTGATTCGTATAGACGACAATAAAAAGTGCTTATCGTTTTAGTTAGCATCGTATAAACCTATATTCTCAGCCTACACATATATCGTCGTATTACAAGTGCAGAGTGCCTACAAAGGTTACAGCCTAGCTCTGCCTGTTAGTTGTACTCGCGAGAATATTGATTAGTCTGTCTGTATATTCGTACGACGCCCTTTGACCTTCTTTAGACTATAAACGATCAACTTTTGGCTTTGTCCATCAATTAACTTGTTAAGATCAGTCAGACTCGTAAATCATCCTTTAATTAAGTAATCAATTACAAATCATGAATTCCATTTTGTAAACTAAAAATCCTCACAAATCTTTGATCCATCAATGCAGACGTGTTATTGACAGCAGACAATTGCAACTTTGTAATTACCCTACATGCATTTATCCCGTTATATAATCCGAGGCTTATGCTCTAGAGAAAAGAAAAAAACTGATTGCAGGCGAGGCGAACGTCCTTCCACGATCCTTTTTGCATTTATGTAAGACCATTTAAAAGGGATTTCTTTACCTGCTTTCATGTCTGCATTATCCCATCTGGGTAGGACACTTTACTGTTTTAAAAGAATTTCTGTTGCTAGAGCTTAAGTATTCAACCCATTTTATAGCAAGATTAATTACGATAGCACATAATGATGAAACACTTTTGTAGACATTTCAAAACACTTAAAATTATACTGCCACGATAATATTTTCTTATCAAATTATAAGTAGTCTTTATGTCAAATTCGAAAGTTGGGTCTTTGAAAATACTTTTTCTTTTCAGGAACTATAAAATCGTTTAGGCCTCCTAATACACGTTAAGAAAACCTAGAATTTATAAGCGTTAGCAAAATAGCAAAATTATATGTGCTACTTACATGATGTAGGATTAAAACATCTGTATGGTTTGCATTTATAAATTTGAGATGGGGACCGTTAAGAATTTCAAATTCAAATAAACGTTTTGTGCACAGAAGGAGCAGAGAGGTTAAAAGGATTAGAATGCCTACGTGAATGGTTACCATTTCATTGATGAAGCAGTAAAAGAAAAACCTTTCAGGTATACAATGTAGATCAGTATAGTCTAAACGTTGTATTTGTACATTCGCTAACTGCAATACTGAATGTGGGATAATAATCTTAGAAATTCATGCACCAGAACCTGTGTGCCTACTGATATCTTTAAAACTCCACTAATAACGCTGAATCTATGGTACCTTTGTTAGTATTGCGTAGTGCTAACAACAAAAATGACGATAAGTAAGTAAATAAATGTATAACAATGTATAATAGCTGAATACATTACACCCTGCAATAACATTTACAACGTATAGTAAACTCACAGGAAAATGTAATGGATATTGAAGCCTTTAAGTCACGCTGAAATCTACTGCTGATACATACAGCCCAAATGCATTATTAATTAGTTACTCACGACCGACAAATAAATGGTTCAATCGAAATTATGCATTCAAACCAAGCCACTCAATGCCGTTAAATTTCCCAGCTATAACCAGTGTAGGCATTTATAGTCCTTAATACATATAAGATGGCAGATATACTTTTACTGGTCTTCGGTTCATATTTGCCAAATAGTAGTCTATCTTATTCGCTTATTATATATAAATACATCAATGTCACATGTGTAATAGTATACGTATTAAGCAAGAAATGCATGAATCCGACGCAATTACTACACAGGATAAATAATAAGTATGTACTCTCACTTTATAATAAGGTGACCAGACATGATTTTAATGTTGCCATTGAAATTCACGATTTTTGTTATCTTGACCTAATTTCTTAGTTTTCTCTGCTTTGTTTACATAAATTTACGAAAGCCCCAAGTAGCAATAAATCTGATAAATCTAACTTGAAAACGAAAATTGCTTACACTGTCAAAGAATATGCAGTGTCACAAAAACTGCATGGGTACTTGGAATTCCACCATCCTTATGAAGTTAGTTGCAATGATAATCTTGAATATATTTTACAAAAATTTTTTAAAATACTAGTGGATATAAATACTAGACATACCTTGTGTTTCCTAGGAAAATATTTTCAGTATGGTGATCCTTGGAAAATGCCAACAGCAGTTAAAGTCTTCTCTCAGAGCTGGAAATTCCAGTACAATGTGTGTCAGCTGAATGTCCTCATAATTAAGTGTGACAAAGTGGTCACGCTATTGATAGTGAACCTATATTTTTTGTTAATTGATTGGCAATTTCGACACATTCATCAACTAAGTGAATTTATTCCAGAGCTGAGCACCAGAACATTGCATATACTACTTGCGTGTAAAACAGATCTGCGATTGAATCCGCACATAATTAGGTAGGCATACCTGTAAAAAGTTCTTAGGTATCTTACATTTTTAATGATACGCATAACTATGAGAAAATGATATTTTCCTTTAACGTGTCCTCGAGTTTTTGATTATAATGTGTTATAATATAAAATATGGCACCTGTTTTGATCGAAATTTTTATCAACACAAATAGTAAGTATTGCAAGCATTAGAATTTAGCCAACACACCTGTGTTTCTTAGGTAAGAAATGAACGTAGGGATTTACTGAGAGTATAATCAGTGAAGCAAGCAAGTGTATGTTTTTTGCGTTAGCTTCCATTGTGATATGTAAAGAGTATCAGAGTTGCGATAAATCTACAGTAAGTAGAACAACTCTGGTTTTTCATCTAGATAATATTTATTTACGACTTGCATGGCTGGCATGTCGCAGCCAATGCTCTGTATTACGAATATGATTGTGTACTCGATAGTATAATAAGTAATATGCATATGTTCGTACTTTGTAAGTTTGCACTGTACTGCTCTACTCACATTATCTGGCAACTGCTGAAACTCTGATCTATTAGCATAGGTAGCTAGGTTTTTATCACTTGATTGAATTGAGAACTTAGTGTGCAAGTGTGCATTGCAAAGTTAGGATTTCCACTGACTGTGAGCTAGTGCAGCGAGATTGAATACGTTTTAATCCCACAGTTTCAGATGAATGCATAAATATTTATTATTTGTTTAGCTAATGCTCGAAGAACATGGTTTGGTGAACAAATCGTTCACAGATGATGCTTATTGACAATAAATAGATTCATTTAGAGGTTCTTGCATCTAAATGTAGGAATTGTGTCGTAAATGTGACTTCCGTTACACAAAGCACAGTTCTGTGGCACAATTATATTTTCATTGCTTGCTTCAATGGGCGCAGTTTGTGCAAAAATAGTATCGATTTAGAGGTAAAGGTGTTTAGCACTTACAAATATGGTTACGTTTGAGCATTCTTGTATTTCGCTATTCACGTAGGAATCTGGCAGTTGAGCCATCAATAATAATTAGCGATTGTTTTGTAGAAGAGGGTGGGACTTGACCATGCCAACACAAGGTTACAAGTAGGAATTGTGGAAGCGCCTCCTTTCTCACTATCACATTATTATCTGCTTGCAATTCTGCAAAGACGTTGCTCCAATGCAACTCTAAACTCTATTAGGCCACTGCTTAAAAATGCCGCAGATAATCAACTTATGTTCATTGTACTGTATCGATTACACTCTTTGACAATTTCTTCAAGCTTTGCTGCAGATCTTGGTGGAAGGCGATAGCGAATCTCAGATGTCATTTACTACATAATGGATGAATGCGTGTGATCTTCAACAGTAGCTTATCTTTATTTGCCAATGTTTAATGGTGCCTATTGCAATAGCCCTTCTCTAAGTGCTTAACACTTTGGAATTTATGTACCTGTGTAAATACTCGCCTTAAAACACAGCTAGCTATTCAAAATTATTCGTCTCTCATTACTGGGAACTCGACATCTGCACCGCATACGCAATTCAGATTTAAGACTTTGATTTGATTACTAATGTGATCGATTCCTAGAAAGTATGTCGCAAATTTATTCTGGTTCCCAGAGTAGGTAGACTGAATATAGTTGGAAAAGTGGGATATTCGAAGAATAGGTTTTGCAGAAGGTCTTTGCGTTTATCCTCTGTATAATAGAGCCATTAGGTTATTAGTATGGAGTAATTTATGAGTGTCCGTAATTCATTTGACATACTGTAGGCACTTTGTGTGCCTTAAGTGGCATGACGATATGATATTGAATTCCATTTGCTTGCACAAGGTGGGTAACTGTAAAAAGGAGAGCTATGCATGTTGGAAATGAGATAGTATGCCTTTAGTATTTTATGCTTTGGATGTGTACACAGAGTACATAGAGTACTGCTTTTGAGTTGGTAGATAAAGAAGACAAGGGAAACTGTTACAGTATAATTTCATGATTTATTTCTTAAATAGGAGCCAACAACGAAAAACGACAAACAACACGATCTTGCTTTAGTATGCATTTTACAGTATGTAATAATCTATAATAATTAACTAATTATATAATCTAAGTATTTATGTTACTCAATAATGAAATATTTATTACTCGCAGTCAAGTCCCGTTTCAAAAAACTCACATTAGTAAAACAATTTTGAGACAAAACGGAAAGATGAGTCTTTTGAGTTGAACCGTTTGAATTGACAACTGACAGTAATAAATAATTAAGATTATTGACACGAAAGACAAGACATGACTTGACTTCAACCTTAGCTTCGAGAACGGGATTTCCTACTTATGGAGTTGGTTGTTACGATCGCATCGTAAGATGGTAAGTTAAGTAGCATTTTAGTACAGTACAAAAACTAATGTAGTGAATACACATCCATCTTTTGATTTACCACTATTGCTAACAAGTATGTATTTTACTTACGTACGAACCTACATGCACTATTACATAACGAATCAAAAGGGAACATGGGTGCGCACAATAATAGCAAAATACAGTTTAGTCAGATTACAGTCACAGTCCAACTGGGCTGATGGTTATGGTTATTGAAATATGTTGCCAGTCTGTGTTCCACTGCTGATTCTATTTGAGTCGCAGGATTTTTACTTTCGTTTAGCAACCAACTAATAAATATCGTAAGTGAATACGTACTGGGTGCAAGGGACGAAGCGCTACCTAATTGCATGCAACTGTAACATGTAACTAATGCAACTAATTATCCGATAACAGCTTTGATAGTGTATTTATTGAGGTTTGGTAATGTACTACTAAGAACTACTTTATAGTTTATCTTGCATGAGGCATGGCTACCGGTACATCAATCAACTAATATTTCTTTATAGACGTATCAACATAGTGTTTGCAGAGGAGCAGAGCCCCTTACACTAGTGCACAGGGGATTACAGATGCAACATATTCAATGTGACGTGACTGTCAATGGGTTTTGTTTGGAGTGGTTGATGGATGGACTGAATTTCACTCAAGCATCCTCCTCCTACTTACACAACTGCAAACTTAACACAAAACAAAGTAATTGCAATTGTAACTTAGGAATTCAGTAAGGGATTTATTGCAAATATAATAATAACAATAACAACTAGGTTTATGCGTAGAATAGATACGCCAGTATAAAAAATCTAACTACTAATAATACACTATAATGCAATTAGTATTATGTGTTATAATTAATTATAAGTTCTACAGTACAACAATACTTATCTTCAGTAATTGATAATTGTAAGTAGTAGGAGTACATTATCTTATAAATAACATAGTAGGACAGGCTGAAATGAGGATATTGATTGTTCAGTCGGGTAATCGATAGATTTCAAACTTTCTCACTTGACATGATACAGAAACAGCCCACCAAGGCAACGAAACAGAAACAAATCAAAACTTGAGTCTGACTGACTACTAAACTTGTGGTCTTAATGAATCCCTATCAATATGTTTGTAATTATATTCTCTTTGTCACATTCTCCTCCGTCCACGACCTCCCACCCAGCTAACTCACTTATACACTCAAACTGCAGGCAAGTGTTACAAAAGTAAATACCTCACATTTCCAAAAGCTTTGTTATTACAAAGTATCGTATTATTTTAGTATTTAAATAATTAGCTTAGTTAGTGCGGGATTACACCGAGAGAGTCGAGTTTAGTTCAGTTCAGGTGTTCTGTGTTTTGTTGCTGTCGAGTAGTTTGGTCTCCTGTTCGTCTGACTCTTACGTAAACCTATGCTGCCTGCCTGCGACTGTCCCTGTCATTCCACTACAGTCTCCGTCGTGCAGAACGGTTGACGCATCCACGGTGTCCAATGCTATTACAATATTACTACAAATTCCAGTCTGCGAACCTTCCTGCACAATCCTCCCGCCTAGCACTAATTCCGACCGCAGTGTCTCCGTGCCCACTATAATTGCCTGTTCCAAATGAATCGAATGAGTTCCTTCCTACCCACAAATGATATTGAGTAAATAAGCTTTCTCACTCAAACAATAGAACGCACTTCCTCTACTTATTAAGTCAACAATATTGCACGCATGTATGTAAGTAAGCATTAACATACAAACGTCCGCTGCTTCCATATCATATATACTATGTATGTATATCGTGTGTAACATTTATGTGTGTGTTTGTGTGTACTGTTTATGTTTGCCCTTACATCAGTTTGGTTTTGACTTGAGACGCATTTTGTTATGCATGAGAGATCTGAAATTATCATGTTTCAATCATAATTACTACTACTATTAGATTATACATATTTATAATATAATAACACTAGGACATTAAGTTTTACTAGTAAAAGCAAAGCCTCAATTTTCACAAGGTCTTTGCCATTTCATTGGGTCTGAGGAAAATCAAAGCGGCTTACTTACACTAACTACAACCTAATAGTAATAAAGAACGGATTCATCTGTCAAACCCTCGATTCACAATAATAATATTTATAATTTTCTACAGATACGAAACGGATTCCTCGGTCAAGTCGCGAAAGACCAACTGCAAATTATTTATAGCATTTATTTATTTTTACAAGTTAGTCGCTGTCCATATCTGCCAAGTCGACTTCCAAACTTAAAAACTAATAAACAAGGGGTAATGATTGATGGTTCCTTAAAACCCACTATCTGTCGTCTAGCTCCATTTTTACAAATTGACTCACCCCTGCCGCACCGTACCCTGCCCTTCTCCATCCTTTCCTCTCCTTGCTATTATGTGTGTGTTATTTGTATGTCGTGTATCTTTAACATCAACTTACCCCTACGTACATTGACTTACTACCTAGTTTTGTATGCACATCTGTCATGCATTAGTTTCTTGGCTTTTGCTTCCCTTTAATAAAGCAATTACACAGTTCCTTATCTTACACAACATCACGAAAATTTCTTACAGTTAAAAGACAACCAGACCTAAGATGACATTGACAACAAACTTTACGGACAACTACACTTTCTCCACAATTTTCATTGCGCTATTCTATTAGCTTTTTATATAGTATTTTGTTTACGTTTCTAGGTACGCCATATTCACCTTTGCCACGCCACAATAGAAATACAACAATCCCCTTCATAGTATGAAGCCACATTAAATAGTCAATCATATATAGTTAAAGTACCATCAATCAAATCAAACCAATTACAATTACAAATGTCAACTCTTTGTAAGTAAGCAGTCTTCAAAATCTAAATTCAAAACTCTTCAAGTAATCTCCGTAATAAAATGATATTCAATTACTCACACAAAATTTCAATGCAAAGCAAACTACTCTTTTGTATTCTATTATCAATGCTCGACCGGTCAATTAACCACTTTTTTCTTTCAAAGATATTCATTCTATTCTTCTTTTATATTCGTATCAACCACAAAGTTCCTTCAATGTAAAAGAAGGCTCAATTAATTGAATCATCTTTACAAATTAAACGAATGTTTCAAAATTTATACTTAGTTCATATCTTAATATGGTTCTTTTTCTCCGAAAAGCAATTAATGAAGTTACATTTGTGTTGCGTTTAATTTGGTCAGTAAGTAAAATAAGGAGAAAATTGTGAAATACTTTTCAATTTAGTATATAAAACAGTGACTTAACATTGTATTTCTTTTAGAATGACAAGTAGCTTCCTCATAAGTATTCTGGCAGACGGGAGATAATTTAATTCATGGAAAAAATGCTCAATTTGCAAGTAATACTAGGAAGCATGCATCTGAAAAATAAATATCACGCACAATTCCGCAAAAGTATGACAGTCTCAATGTTTTCCTTGCCAAGAACTACAAATCTGACATTTCATCGGATGACATTTGATTGGCTCTTACTAAGCACAATTTCTTAGTAGGGCTCCAGATTCCAAGACAAAATATTTTATAAAGTCAGATATCGCGTACGCATTTTCAATGATTCAATAAGAAACGTTTTTGCTATTTACTTTACTTATGTATATACGGAAGTTGAAACTGTTTGATAAAAGAAATGAGGAATAAATGAAAACGAATCCCGTAATGGAATACTTTTGGCTGTGTTATAATTGATAACTCTGTTATAAAACTGTGTGAGAGATTTATTTCCCAAATGGTAAGGTCACAAAGATTAGATGTTCTCGAATATGCCAGATATAGTTTGAATTGAAAGGAGATAATAGAATAAGGATGAGACTCGTCTGTAAGTTGTTAGTTGTCACATTTCAAGGATGACTGAAGAACTAAATAGAATTGACTGGGCTAACGTGGTTTAAACAGAAATGAAAGAACAGATAGCGTCTATGCATCCTGCCTGCCTGCGTGTGTCGTTCGTCGACTTTGAACTTACGTTTATAATTGTAGGCTATATGCTACATAGTAGATAATTATTTATAAACATCAACCTATTTTACGCAAGATTCGCTATACTACATTTATATACGTATGTATGAACGCAAAGATATTCTATAGACAACCGTTATCTTCTATTTTGGGGTTTTACGAAGAGTTTTGAATATCTGATTAGAGTGTGTTTAGCCTACTGTCGTCAGCCGATTTCCTTTCTCTTGATTTGTGGCCTACCATAAATTTCCAACCTTTGTTTGTCAATGTAATTAGCTACAAACTATATAATACGAATATACGAACCGAACCTAGCCGTGTACCTATGACTTATTAGTATTTCTTGAAAGTAAGTAATCAGACCATTGACATTTGGAACATATTATATAACAAACAATTGAGAAATTTAAGATTTTGTATCTACATAATAAGGAGCTTAAATTAAATAGATTAACAAAATTATGAATAATGTCATTTTAAAAAGGCAGTGAATTTGGTCACATTTCTGTTAAACTTATGATAGAACAGATATATAAACGATACTCGTAAAACTTAAGAGCAATACACAACATTGTACCTGACTCAATAGCAAACTATTTAACGCGACTTGCGAATGTTGAAAACGTTGTCGTTGGACTATCCTAAATTCACACTGGTGTCATTCCCTCCCTTGGACAATAAGAAACATTCTATTGTACAGATAAATACTAAGACATCATCGAATTACCTTAGAGATAAAAACCTGAGCAGCTTTTACCGAGAATAGAAGGAGAGGGTTACTGTTGAACGAAGAGGAATTTGGTAGAGAAGATTATGTAAACATTTGGTTGACGTAGTGCAGCCTTTGAGTAGCAATCCACCATGACGAGCGAACGAACGAATTAGAATCCAACATGGAAGACATTGCAACAACACATTCACTTACATACATCACTTATCTACTGGATACAATGAAGTTATGACGATGAGACATCTTCCGTGTGCTGGTCACTAGTCCCAATCAATTCCAATGCAGTGGCTGTGCAAAAACTAATTGCACTGTCGAACAAAAGTTCGTGACTCACAACTTTTTGTTTCGTCACCATTCTTCTCTTCCTCGAGTGTCCCCATTCGGGGGCGCTGAGTGCGATGCAAAACTTTATGGAAATGTTAACATCACTCATGATAAATAGAAATCCGTCTTATTCATTAATTCTTTTTTTAAGTTCATTCACCGAAACGTTGAGATTGCTAACAATCCACACTCCGTATTTGGCATCCAGGAAAAGGTAGACGAGTAATACACAGATGGACACAAAACACGGATTGCAGTAGGATATTAATGTACGTTCAGCTGACAGCATTGTTAGATCCTTTTTTAAGATGAAGGAACTGTAAGTTCAAGGGCTTTCCAAACACACGTACGCAGTGTTTTGCTAAATTACGTTTGCACAGCAGTTCTCAACTGATAGTCGTAAATTCAAAGTCTCTGGCCATCTCAGTGTTCATTTCATCAAATATAGCGATTTGACTCACATACAGGTAGGTCCTTAAGTTACACGTCTACTTCAGGTTAACTCGTCACTTCTAAATTTAAATCAAATTCAATGATCGATTCTACCAAATTAAACTTTTCCTTCCTCCGTCGTTTCTTCTGTAACTAATATACTCCAGTTCATCTCTGTCTGTTTGTCAGTAGGTTCTCTAAGTGTTTTGTAGTGTGGTAAGTAAGTAGTTGAGTTTAATTTGTTCTTCTTTTTGCTGGCCATTTTAGTAGTGATGCTTCATGTATTTCTTTATATATGGGTTTATATTCGAACTTGGTTGTTTTAGAAGTGCAGGGTAGTTGTCTCTGTCGCATTTTCACTCTGCAGAAAAACAAAAGTCAAGGATCTTCATTATGTTCTCAAAAGAATTAAATACCAAATGATCAGTCCTTATAAGACAACATTATTAACATTCATATTCACTCAATGCATCCTAAATCCCAACTCTACTTTTCCAATATACCTACTACTACAACGTGGCAATTCAAATGGAAGGCCTACAAATTATAAAGCAAATGACAAGAAAAGAAGCCCTTGAGGCTCATCACTTCATTCAAACAAAGCTTGGATATGTGTCCACCTTCCATTCGTACCCAACATGCTATTCTGTGTACGCACTACATAAATAGAGATACATCTACCCATATTTGCATGATATGAGCGTACTGTGCCATTATTTGTTGGTAACCTACTGCAGAGTAATTTAATTTCTAAATAGGTTTGATAAGTAGAAGATGAAATGGACTTACAAGCTACTAAATGAATATGTCAGTGTAAATATGAACTCAATTCATGAATGACTTGGTATTTTACTTTTCATTTTTACACAAAAGACTATTTAGACAAGCTAATAAATTTGAAATTATTTACCAGACATACATAAAATAGATCCTTTAATTGGTTCATGACTTAAACAGTACTTGTTAAGATACTACTATCCATTTAATGTATTTTTTGAAAATGGTGGCAAAGCACTGTTGTAAGATTTAATGACACCATCATATCCAGCCTTTGCTAACCATCGAATATAATAGCTACAGAATGGTATGCAAAGGCAGACATACCAGGCAGAGCAAAACCACCACAAGAAAGCCGGAAAGAACGACGCTGTGTATGTATGTGAA
This sequence comes from Yoshiicerus persimilis, assembly GCA_020352615.2. Taxonomy (NCBI): domain Eukaryota; kingdom Metazoa; phylum Arthropoda; class Collembola; order Entomobryomorpha; family Tomoceridae; genus Yoshiicerus; species Yoshiicerus persimilis. Next base: position 32,941,624 of record CM060170.1, on the reverse strand, counting down.
GAAACAGGCCACAACAACATGACTATACCATTATGTGACGTAACCTTGATTTGAATTGTATGTAGTTTCAGTGCAAGTGCAGTTATATGTAAGCTAACAATGAGATAATCTATCTGCTTACATCTATTGTAAGTAGGACCGTATAGAAGATAGAAGTATAGAAGACTGAAAACAATATTACATTTTTTCCGCATTTCCATTGGAAAATCTTAACAATCTAACGAACATCTGTTCACAGACACACACATACTGTGTGATCGATCCAACTGTGATGCTGATGATGATAGTCACAATATTTAGAAGGCGAATAACAATAGCGTACCTACTTATTTATATCACACCAACTCTTTGCAAAGATAAATACCTTTATTTAAAAAGCAATGCCCACAGCCTACGTGCACCTCTTCTGGTCCTGTCCCCTAACTGACACACACCTCAACTATTCCTTCGAATAAATTAATGCCACGCATAATTAACAACACTCATTGGTGTAATAGACCATAATGCTATGCTATTGACATTGTTGCATGACGGTGTTAAAATTATTGTCCTGTTTTTCGCACACCTATTTATCCCTGTACGCTGTACGCTGAACATTTCAATATCTGCAATCCCTAGCAGTACAGCTTCTTGTAATATTGATACTTATCGCAAGGTGTACAATGCAGGTACATATAAACAAAAGTTGAGCTGGAAAGATTCACATAATAGAATCATAAAATACAAGTTCATTTTATTTCAAGGTTGCCATATAAAATAATAACCTAGTATGACTGGATTAGGTTTTCATTCACAATTTGATGGTTTCATGTTAATAAGTTTGCCAGTATTAGGTGAATTTGACGAACGTAAAGTGTTATTCGCAAGAACGTAATATTGTATTTCGTTTATCGTAATATACACATGGAGGGCATTGTACCGTACTAGGTACTGTATTAAGCGTACCATACATGTACGTACACATAATATTTGCCCATAAGGATATAAAAGTCAAATTTAAGCGATGCAATAATGCTATGGTGAGACAAACCAACCAACATTGATCACAATGATGTATACTTTCATTTTATTCACTTCCTTAGACTTTTCATACAACTTGCCTTTCTGCGGTTTACTAATGCCTACCTTATCACACCACTGTACTCAGCTCTGATATTGTGGACGTGTAATAATAACAATAATAATATACTTAAATGTGACATGGTCATAATCATGAGATACCTACCTAACAGCGCTGAACATTTTTTAATCAAGCAAAAACAACAGATGAAGTAACTAATCAACTCAATATCCTATTACTCCTCAAATCAAGCAGAGACTTTCCATAAACACAACAATCATTAACGGTCTTCTATTCTACTCGCATTTTTTAGTCCAATGGGTCTCTACAGTTATGTACTACGGGTTTCTACAAATAAAATACAATTCAAACTTTCATTTTTCATTTTCGAACTAGGTTTTAATTCTTTCCAATCTCAACGTGTACTTTTGTGCCACCAATTTCACTTCAAACTTTTCAACTTTTGACCCTGCATGAAATTGTAGAAAATCTTTTTCTTTTGTCCCTTTGCATTTCCAAACCGACTCGCAAATATTGATTTCTCCTTTATCAAAGAGTTCTGCTGTAATTAAAGTGCATTGTTCAAATATAAAAAAATAAAATTATATTTAGCATTTCATTCCAACTGCAACTATTAAGATTTCCTTTCTCTCTACCATGTAACTCTTTCTATATGTAATCATCACAATATGCAATCACAAGTATTACACATCGTCTCTGAGAAATCATATACAAACAAAATATACTAAATCCTTTCAAATATAAACAAATAAATATATACCCAGTGCACTATCATTATTATTATCATTATTATTATTATCATTATTATTATGGGAATACATTTGTATACAATAAAAATCTTTTCTGTCTCATAATACTGTTACCTGATGCTTTTGTGCTTCTCATCTGATGATGTTATGGTAGTTAGTTGGTTAAAGTTTTGATTGGAGACTTGAGAAAATGAATGCCAACTTTTCCAATTTATGTTACGGTAGAATATGATTGCACATATACTATTGTGCATGAAAATATTACACAGGTGCACTGAGCAGTACCTGACATGTAGCTAGTATTGTATTTTAGAAATCTAATTGCAATCACAAAGTGAAAGCACAACATGTAAGTTAACCAAAATGAATATTCTTTTGAGCACAACGTGTAACTCATCCATTATCTATAACCATAATATAATCGTTAGTTAACTAGTTTAATCATATCTTTTAATAACATACCTGCTACACTTGCATGCTTGAAGTTCTATATCCGATAGGTATTCATTTCAATTCCCTGTGTTTGCCTACATTGCATCCTCTCATTTATATACATTGTCAATAACTTCAGCTATTCAATCAAAGAAGCAAAAGCATATTAAGAACTTGAAAGCATACAGCTTCATAGCTTATTTTATAGGAGTTCATACAGCTTGTAGCTCATAAACTAAAACTTGTTCCTACTGCTACAGCCTCAAATAAGATTTTCATTTATTTAATCTCACACAGATATCGAAATTAGGTATTAAAGATAAATGAGAGGTTACCTTACAATGAGCAATAAAAAATACGTCCTTTTTCCATATAATTTAATAATAATGGACCTGAGAGAATTGTGATGTCATGCTTCGTACTTGCAAGTTGCTACTGCAATTTAAACTACCATTGAGTGCAACTTGTCTTGATCTTTTGACAATTCAAGGTAATACCGTATTGAAGGACTTATCTGTAGTCCAAACGCATAGAATCTATTTTATCGACAAAAAATTCTACTTTAAGTTAGGATAAATATTCGTATCTGTTCTCTTAGCTGCCATTGGACGTAAGTAGTAGCAAGAAGCAACACTTAAAATAGCAAATGTAGCAATGGACGTTTTTACGTTTGGATTTACGTACATCTGTATGTATGTGCGTACTCAAGTTGCGATTTCCCCACCCTGCATGTGTGGAGACGTAACAAAGTTAGGTTGTAGGGAGGACTGGTGTGTTTTTATAAACTGTAGCATGTATGACCATACATATACAGTCCTGTTTGCTCAGCATATAAATTAACTATCATTCTAAAGATAAACTAATGGTCGAATGGAATATACTAACTAATTGAAACGAAAATTGATGCTGACGGAATTGAATAAAAATCGATGTTTCTATTCCTTCCACGTTTACTCTCATCGCCAACAAACATAACATCACACAATTACACATGAACTCGAGTAACCACACATTTCCGCATTAATACGTTTTACTAAGCTACTCGAAAGCTCACTATGATAAGTAGGTTGCCTATAGCCTATGACTTCTGTGCACAAAAGAATACTAAACATAATATATACGAAAAAAGTTGGACAGCTATGTTAATATTATTAGAATGCACGCATTCATTCATATCAAAACTGATGTAGAGAAACATTGCGCATTCCGACGCGCTTACCACAGTGTAAAATTACAATTAGCTCAATTAAAATAAATATGTGTAAGCAGTAATGACTCGAACATGCTAACTACTTGAGTATTCTATTTTTAAGCCTAATTTTTGTTTTTCAACAGCAAAGGGCGTTTTTGTAACATCAGTGTGCTTGGTAAGTAATAAGGCCGCGTATTCTTAAATAGATGAAGTCGTTATGCATCAAGAGAAATTCTAATTTGAACAAACAATGTGCCGCCGTAGACCACAAAGATATCTAAATAATCTATCCCCTTAAATTATCAACAACGCATTTTAATTACAAAACTTTCTTTGAAATTCTAGAAAAATGGGAAATGCTAAAAATAATTTAGTAAACAACTACAAATTCCTTTGTAATATCATGTTTTCATTTGCACACTACAATGTTGTGATACGCATGCGTGGTGAGACATAAATCTACATAAATTCATTGGCACAGAGTAAAAGTGTAGGTAACTACAGATACCTATTTAAATAATAGAGCAGTGTGTAGGTAATTGAGCTATGACGGTGCATGCTGCTAAGTATTAGCTATTAACCTCATTCAATTACGATTCGGTATGCAGCTCCGACTGGAAGCTTGTACTGAATAAATAATTATGCATGTAGAATGCCACTTTTAATTTAACCCAAAACCATTACCTATTTATTTATGTATTGTACTCGGATGAAAAGCTTTCCTACTTATTTAAACAACATTTCCTAGTCAAATCAAGTCAGCTATATGTATGAGATTTCCTCAGTATTGCTATCTGCTTAGTAAGGGATTAGGGATCAACGCTGCATTCTACATATTTAGAAGTCTGTCCTGGAAAAGTGATACAGAATGGCCTTAATGCAATACAAAGGCCAAACATCTTAACTTTTGATTTCTTTAGCTTGAGTAAACAAATATCTGTTACACATTCGGTTGGCTGGAAATGGATTTAAACACGGAAGAAAGCTTTCGCTCTGAATATAATACAAGGAGCTATGTTATACATGACCAGGTAAGTTAAATGGATCTACCTAAAGCTTATTAACCCAAACAAATAAATCCTTTGGCATAAAGTGCAGCATAACGGCACTACTAACTAAATATAGCCCCATGCTACAAGAACGAATAGCGATTTGGGGCACTCTATGCATAAGGATGCAGAGAATGTGTATTTTTCCACCTCTCGCATATCTGGGATTAGTAATGGATGCATTGTAGTAGGTATGTACATCAGATAAAAAAGCGAACAAGACCGACATTGCTTCTCACTAGGAATTTATTAATAGAAATGCTTGCCTGAAGATGAGTGATGGGCTATGAGTTATTATTTGTGTGTAGCAGAGGGAGTTTATGAGACTGGACTCTGAGAGAGCCGTTGGTGGTTGCCTGGCCATTCGATAGCGAATTGACAGCGTTGAGAGCGAGAGCAGATCCATTGTTGTTTCCCTCGTTGTTGTGTTGATGACGACCGTTGAGGGTTCCGGTACCAGGGATGGAGGAAGAATGCGACATGTGACCATTGGTAAGGGCATGTCCATGTCCATTGACATGTCCGTTGGTCAGAGTGGAGCAGTTCCCGTTGGAGATGCCCGATGCGCAGGACACGCGGAGTTCGCTCTTCGACTCTCCGCTGGACGTCCCGTTTGTCGTTGCGGTGGAGGAGCCACTATTCCCGTTGTGAATGTTCGTCTTGTTAGCACTTGTCCGCAAAGCAGTCGATCCGCTCGCCGGCACTGAGGCACTGTCATTCTGCAACAAATGTCAATCACGCTCATTAGCATTGCCTCAGTCTTCCAATAACTATTCTCTTCCCTAATTGCAGTTTAGGAGTGACCGTGAGTCAGGTGTGGAAAAAACGCAAATTGCAGTCTCTCTGTATTTCGTTATTCAAATCCATTAAAAGGAACAATAAATAAAGCTTTCTCTTTGCATCCTCCTCTTAATAAAGCATCTAAATGGTTTTTGTAAGCCACAGTTGCGCTAAGATTTAATACCAAGAACTCTTAAGACTATTACTTTGGCTGTGTCATCATATCATTAGAAATAAAATAACGTTCTCTAATGGACACTTAAACGTGTTACTTTTCAGTAATGCTACGGTTTACTTTCAATAGCACATTAGATGCATTCCTATTCTTCGGAATTGTCATTTTCATTTACATGATGACAAAACCTAGAATTTAGCTGGCAACTTATTAGATAAGAAACTACTTTACATGTATATAATGTGTCCAATTAGTCAACGAAAGTGTTGACATGCGGTTTGCTCAAAGTAAACGCAAGTCTACTAAGAAATTGTAATACTTTCTGCTAAAGTACCAGTATAGTATCCTTTGGTTTATTAGTCTGGCATTTTCCCTTGCAGTTCAGTTCAAATTACATTCTTAACACATATTCCATTCAGGTTTTGTGCAATGACGAATGGCTGACCTACTTACTATATATACATGCAGGCCATAATACAATATACTTATTTAAAAAGTTCCCACTTCCATTTCAATTGCATTCCTCCTATATGAATGCTTCCAATTCCAAATACTCCCTTCGTTTCCCAACAGGCAAAAATGAATAATATTGCATTCATGCAGGCAAGAAACCCCAAATATTTTTACTCGGATAAGAAGCCGATCCACGCAAAAATCTACTCTCGAATAAAATTCAATACCAGGATACCTACCCAAAATATTACTCTAACATTACAATACACTGCACTGAACTAAATTCAAGCTGTTTAGGAATCTACATACTTAAAAGTAATGATAACGCAAAGCTTGTATGAAACCTAGACTAAATGCACCTACATAATGTCCCTCTCTTTTGGCGTAATCGCTTTCTGAGCTTCTTTGTGTAATAAATTCTAATATATTCTGGATTATCCGTGCTTCTTGCACTTCATACACAACACAAGCTACTTTACAAACTTCATATCCCCATTCGCTGTGTTTACAATATCAACAGAAGGAATATTAAACCGTTTCAGTTCGTCTTTAGCCTTGCGCTTCAATTTATTAATAGTGACAGAGTTGGGAACGAAGCAAGAACTGCCTTGTGCCTGTATTGGATGCGTAAATATTTTATGCCACACTCGTATATCAGGGTTTCTCATATATCGATTTTCTTTACCTAATGTGAATGGATTTGATATCTTATATGGAAACAATTATATTCCAAGAACAATGTATATAATTTACCAAAAAATAAATAGGTACCAAAAATTTCCCCTGACTTCAATTTTTGAGCCTTGCAATAAAAACAAAAAGTTATCTTTAAATGGCGTTTACCTTATCGGCGGGAGTGCGAGGAAGGCGGCGGCGTAACCAAGGATGACGAAGAGCGGCTGATGGAGTAAGGCGCGTATTGGGGTCCCATTCTAAGCAACGGCGAATGAAATCCACGAAAAGAGGATCTTCACAGCCTTTTAATGCAGTCTGAAAAAGATTCATACAAATATTTGATTATTTCCATTTCCTATTCGTGACAACTTATTCAGATTGCCTTTATATTCTTCATTTGAATTTATTTCGCTTAAGAATCTCTTTCATCATTTCGATAAACACTCTGTCTCTAATCTAATGCTATATGGATGCCCACGTTTTTAAATTGTCATGGGGTACGTAAAGAAAAGATAATTTAATTAATAATAATTACAATAATTAGTTGTCATTGAAATAAGAGTGATTTTAAGCAGGAAGGAATGAATTCTCACCTGGAGGTCACGAGATCCAGGAGGCCCTCTTAGTTTTCCACGGCGAGAGCGACCGCCAGTCAAAATAGTTGTTCCGTCAGCAAGAGTTTGTGCTTCGCAGTAGCGAGGATAACCTTTAGAACTGTTAGAAAAGCAACCACAAAAACGTTAATTAAAATGACCATAAAATTCATGCTGTGCTTTAGTACCTATAATAAGGTACCACTTCCAAATTCAATTAAGTCTTTGATTGTTAGAGTCCATACTGCCAATTCATGGCTACTGGTAGTTAGCTCTCTTATTGACAACCAAATTAAACAAAAATGCTGTAAATATTTCAAAGCAGTGCTTACCTAATAAAGTTTTTGGCCCGTCGTGAAATTTCTAGTAACTTAGGTGGAGGCATACCAAGCAGTTCAATCATACATGCTAACTGATCTGCCTCATCTTCTCCAGGGAGTAGAGGATATCCAGTCAAAAGTTCGGCCAAAATGCAGCCCAGACTATAAACATAAATTCAGTCAATTATTTTATTTTGTGATTTATCGCGAGTAATATAAGAGGACACAACGACAACGCCCTTCCATAATTTAAAATAAAGGTACTTCACAGACACATGAGATCACAGTTAAAAAGTATCTTTTTACGACTAACTGGGTGATTAAAATACGGTACCTGAATATTATTAAATGTAAAATAAAGTGCATAGTAATTCTCTATCGGAGAGTAGACTCTATAAAATACAACGAACAAAAATGGTACAAGTTCCGCTAAACTCGTTAATTAATTAATACTTGTCACTCAATATAGTATTCACTTTGCATACTTATAACATCGGAGTGGAATCACAGATATTGATTAGAATAGAACAGAAGCAATAAGTTTGCATTCCTTAATTCTTTATCTTTATCTGACTGTTACACGGATTATTCATATTCTATCTTAGAATACTGATGCCTACCAATTACAGGTAATAATGTCTATACAACAAGGAAGAAGGTACCATACCATGATTCAATAACCTGAAAATTTGCCAAGCCGGCGGCCGTCTACAGTCTAGTCTGTCTGGTCTGACCTAACTGAACTAAACAAAAGCTATGACTGTGCTCAATTTTTAATCCTAGATAGAATGACTACTCTTGAGTGCACCAACAACAGTCAGTCATCATTGTGAGTGACCACTTAGGGTTTTTCAGTTCACAGTCAGAAAATATTTAAATTTGTGTTCTAGCTACAACGCTACAAGAGAATTATTCTTTTCTATTCAATAATATTTTCATCGTTGAAATGTTGCCTCTATCTTTTAAAACGCCGTAGAACTTCTGATTTGAGGATATGCAATTCTTTTAATAATTAATGTTACCATTCATAATACTGATGAACATTAAGTTTATCATAGTTTGATGTGTCAGTTCTGTTGAAGATGGTTTTTACCAAGCTGTGAACACATATACGGCAAATTTTGTAAGACAAAATCCCTTAAATTGGTAATTATATTTTTCAATAATACATAAGAGGAAAACTCCTAAGAGCTGTCCAAGCAGATTTTTGAAACACTTTTACTTCTTCCCCCTGCGTCGTATGACAAATGACAATGAGTGCGGAAAATAATTTAGCCAATTTTACCTATGTTTACAAATTTTGCTACAATGAGAACATTGTGCAGAACCTAATAACGATCCTGGTCCTCCAATCCTACTAAAGAGTGAGGAGAGGAGAAAAACACAACAGTAAAAGGATTACAGTATACGTACGCAGGTTAATGCCATTGCTGGGTGAATCAGAATTAGCCGTATACAATGAAGGGCGTGTTATGTTGTCATGTCACTCTCATCGTGGTGCATTTTGCACAGTAATACTCCGTAAAACTCCGTGCATTGTGTTCTGGGTTCATATAAAGCTAACAGTAGTGGAATGATTCCCACTACAATGGAACACGACATATGTGCAATATGCAAATAATAAACAGCTTACCTCCACATATCAATGGGAAGTCCATACTTTGCGCCTAATATGACTTCCGGAGCTCGATAGAAACGGGATTGAATGTATGTGTATACTCTTTGATTCTCATAGCAACTGGAACCGAAATCGATCACCTGTAAAGTAAGAAAAATCTCAAATTAGTCTTCCGTAATTGAAATTGGTTAAAGTTTTTCAATACAAATGTAGTTTACAACAACAAAATGTGGGTATTCATCATTCGGTACCGGAAATAGGCAAAGTAAAGTATAGTAAGTGTGTCTATTCTATTATCCACTGCATCCTGTTTTCATGGAGTTCTCAAAACTACAATAAATTCCTGACTTAAATTGCATAATACATGATCTCATGTTTAGAAGTAAATTAAGGAATGGGAAATCTGGCCTAATGTTAAAGTTGTAGCGAAGTGAAGATGATTATGATATTTATCACGCAAAATCAATGAAATGGGATTTACGTAGAAGTGATTGAGCAGTTGATTCTTGGACTGCAAACGCAACTTGCAATTTTGAAACCAAGTTAAGGCGTTGATTATGCAGTCAGATTTAATGAAGAGACCTAAGGTCTGGCTTTAAAGACATATTCCGTAATGCATGCACATGGGTTGAAATTATTTGTACAAACATTATATACCCGTATTGCCTTAGTTTGCAATTATAAGCTGTATAAATTATAGTTTTAATGTGGTGAATTTTCACATAAGAGAACTTTAAAGACTGCAACAGAAATTTGCTCTTGCAATTGCACTATCTACATATGAGGGTTGTCTGAGTGGTAGAGTTAAGAGTGTATATCTAGTATAGCATGCCTACGTTGTAAATAGCAATGGAAAATGCAAACAACAATGCAAGTAACAGGAACACGACACCATTTGGCTTAAGGATTTCATGGTTTCACCTAAGGCTTATTATTTAGCTTGCGTGTAAGGCGAACCGGGATTGTACTGTTAGACTACACATCATATTATGTCATTGCATTTTCACAGAGTAATCAGAACAACCTTCTTTCTTACTTCTGCTCTGCTCTTCTACTTATTGTTATGCAGCGAATTCAATAATCGCATGGCTGTTTTTCGCAAGGAAATAACCGTTCCATTCCAAATGGAAACTTTAGGTCCATCCTAAGCAACATGAAAGGCTGCAGAGGAAAATATCCTTAGAGACGTGGTTGAAGGATGTGAGCTATTACTTATTATTTATATTATAAATAAATAGCAAATAGGTTGTAATGAAATATTGTAATAATATAAAGTTGTTCTATGGCGAGAACAATGGCGAGGAAATCCTTTTGTTCCCCGAATGAAAATAGTATTAAAATGAACGCTAACTGAAGCGAAATTCAATTGCATATTTATTGTCTTATCATGAATGAATAAATCTAGCTGGTCATGAGCCTTACATTTCGAAGCCCTTGCCTTGTCTCTATTCATGTGAGCAGGGAGTACCTCATGTGTTAAATAAAGCGACAGCCTGCCCCACACTTATAATCGTCACTCGTTTCGCGTCTAGGACGTAGCATGTTGCTAGGCACTACGCCCAACTCTATTCGCCACAAACCAGAGAGACCATTCACCTATAGCGACTTGGCATTCCAGCTTCCAGCCAAATCTTCTCTTCCTTCATATAATCATCATCTCATGATTAACAGAGGATTGCCAACTGCATTCGGCCACTAATTAGCATTTTATCGTATTAAGGTATACTCTCCGTCCATCTACAACTCATTCAATTAATGATTACAGTTTCGATCATCCAAATGAAAACTTTGATATCTATTGATGCCTTTGTGCAACACAAACACTCGTACACGATCGAATCACCTACAGCCTGCATTTATGTAATGCACAAGAGAGATAAGCTAAGTGCTGAGCTACTCAACCACCACGGCTATGCATAAAAATCAAAGTCAACTGATTGTCTACTTCTTTATTTAACCCACGAGACGGCAAATAACCTGATGAACGCGAGGAAAGGAATTTTGATAGAATTCATTACATATAGTACGATCCTCACTGTTTATTATGCAGTCGTCTCAACTTCACTGTCATTACTGACTTCATGCACTGCACGCACTCACAGTATCTATTACATGGGCAAATACACCTAGTAAGACTCCCATCATCATTACACAGACTAAATTACCATTGCCTTTACAAATTCATGGACATGTCCAATAAAAACATAATACCTTACTCTTTGATTGTTATTTCATTTTTATTCTCATTTCTATACATTTCCTTTACCTACCATTTCCAACGTCCACCCCTACAATTAATAATTGTAACGTCGTAAAACCTCCGTGTTTCTTTCATTTGTCTGTGCAATCACAATCAGATATACATTCGCAATATTTTACAAATTGTGTCTATACCAAAATAGTGCATGACGAAAGACTAACTTATTTTAAGAACCACATTTGGCAGTGGTGATTTACATTAAATTAAATACTTAAAAGGAAAAATGAATTTAAAATATAAGGACAGTAGGAATAATCATAACTGGACTTTTCTGTATTTACAATAGAATCAAATCAATAGTTACTATACAAATTCAATGCAATACTGGTTGCTCCTTCTTTTCTACATGGTTGTGCTTAAATCTATTCTGTATTCTGCATTTGCACACAATTCAGATTTACATTTAAAAACCATTGTTTTGTGGGAATACCTACCCAGGTTTTTTGATAGCTCCATGTTTTTAAAGTAGGCTTAAAGATTAGATTAGCAACAAGAATTTTGTTATTGCAGGAAGAAACCAAGATGCTATACCTTACCTAACAACTTTTGGAATTTGGCACCCGTGACGGAATATAAATTATTTCTTAAGTAAAGCGAGCGTTCAATGATTTCTAAACCGACTATCGATTACTCTTCTTCATTGATTGGCAAGACACCTTCCCTACAGCAGCTTAATTATTTACATACTAATCCATAATGCTCCTTACGTATATCTTAATACACTCTGCTTGTCGACAGTGCTAAGAACGCAAAATGGTTTCACGAGTTCTGTTTACTATGTGTCAACAGAACTGCATTTTATACAGTTTGTTATTGTTTATTTATCGCAGAGCCGTGAACTTAAGTTATTATATTTATTTCTATGAGTCACTCAATAAATCCTTGTATATTTGTATACAATGGAGAAAAGGTAGTAAACTAGGCATTTAACATTGTATATTTTATTGCAGACATAAAATTTACAATGAAATTTACAATAGAAATGTAATTTCGATCTCTATTTAATTGTGATATTATAAGCGATTTTCATCATCGCTGTCTGGATATTTTGACACAGTGGCATTTTTTATTTGTGTTAAGCAACAGCTTTAGGAATACCATAAAATTGTCTATAAAACTGTACAACCATACTAAATATAAAAGTGTTCGGGTTAATTGGGTTTGGTTATCACTGATATGGAAACAGTGCTGTAGCAAGATACATAGAGACAATACATGTTGTAAACTATAGCGTGTGAAAAACTCGAACGCAAGAACATAATATATTGTTATTACTATAATAATTATACTAATACCCTAGCGAAGCTAGAAGCACTGCAATGATTACAAGAAACACCATGCATTGCAAATGGTTAGAGAAAAGGAGGAAGTGGAAATGACTAGTAACAATTTTTTGTCTAATGCGCTCCTTTAGAAGGGTTCGAAGTTAGAGTCTCTCTAAGTATGACAATACATATTACGAAGGTACCACTGTATTATAATAATATGATGTTTAGGTAATATTAATGGCAATGCATAGTACTGTTGTTCAATTTTATATACTGTTCACTGACGTTAGCCACAATAGTCGCTGTACTGTTTATAGTAATTATATTGTGAGGATAGCACACTAACTATTGAATCTGTAATGGATGTATGCCTTCATTATTGCATAGTGTAGCACCTATTTAGGTAGTACCAGGCATAAACATCAACTATGAAGAAAGTAAGTATAACCTACTACAATTGAAAACGGGGTCAACTTTAATGCTGATATATGCTGATATTAACATTAAATCTATTACATACATACTGCATGTAAATGATAATACAATTATAACGTAACTGCAGTACACAAAGTGAGCTCTTTTAACTACGTTAATTAGTACTGAAGTCTGCTAGAAACTGTTTGCAATTTAAAAGCATACCTATCTGTATTCATCATATTTCATCAAGGTTCTAATAAAACACAGACACTAGTCATAACATGCAACTTTATTTATTTACTTGGAGCAATTCTAACCGTTAGTTCTGCAACACAGTGAAAGTTAACTGTAAACAGTTTTAAAATTAATGTCATTCGTTTTTCCCTATCAGCTTCCGAGAAATGTGCCTTAACAGAACAGTATAATATTTCAGCAGAAAAGTATTCAGAGAAGTATTAACTTTTCAGATGTACTGTACAACACCAAACCAAAATATTAGTTAATAATAGCTAAATTTCGTAAATACTAGCCTTAGAATACTACTAGAAAAAAACTGAAAGCGTAGTTGATTTAAAAAATTCAAAAATAGAGTTTTGCTACGCCCCTGATTTCAATAAATAAACCTGAGTTGCCAATACATGGAATATCGTGGAACAATAGCGGTAGATTAGGTTTTAAGTACTTGATGATACGGTAGTAGGTTAGTGGCTAGTAGGTATACCATACAATCACCACAAGTGTCACTCGAGCACCAACCAAATGTCAAAGAGGATTCTGTTAATGCATGTTGCTTCTCGTGCAACAAATTTTTAAAAGGTGGTCGTATTACATCCCAAAGTTTTCGGTTAGATTGTCATGAAAAGCTTATGTCATACATTTAAATCGACACATTACTAAAGTAGCATTGTAATGACAGAAAATATCAGCCAAACTGAGCTAATATTGGAATCGCAAGAAGTAATCAATAAAACAAGAATAAAAGGTCAAAATTTTACTTTATTTGGCAAACTGATGAAAATTGGCGATCCAAATAGGATACATAACTTCTTTAGCAATCTCATTACCAGAATGTCTTATCCTTTTAATTTCATGACTTTATCTGAATAAATGCACCATACATTTTTGTGAGTTTGTTAAATCTACAAAAATCATTGACCTTTCCTCATGCGGCTGTTGCATGGACACATAATTATGCAATTTTACATTATGATTACTATACGATTACAATGTGATATTTTAAAGCAGTAATAAAATGATCTTAATACATTCAGGTTTGGTATTACTAATTAATTATACGATAGAATAGCGATTGCATAGTGTTCACTTATAAATAGCAAAAGAGTATTCTTACCCGTGTTCATATGGTTAATGGGATTTATTGGCTAAGAAAATACGAGAGCAGAGTGCTTGTGTTTTCCTTATAAAAATAATATGGCTTTCATCCAGTATACCAGTTGATAAGAGAATAGGTTTTTGTGCTTACTTAGTGTTACATTTGGTTTCTCAGGACTTCTCCTTAGATAAGGACTTGAGACATCTTCGAGAGAGCACGCACGTCTGTGTTGCTCTCCGCAAAATAATTTTTTAGTGGTTTAAATCGGCCGAATTCTGTGAAAATTGTGAGGTGCAGCGACCCCAAGACGTGACAATTACGGGGAGAGTGACAGTTTCAGGAAGTGCGGAGTTTTGCCGTTTTATCGGATTTTTCTGAAGTGCCTATCCGAATATCATAATTGGAAGATGGTTGAACCTTATCCCGGAAGACTTTGCATAGTAATTTGCAATTAATGAATTGTAACGTGTATTGAATCACTGTAATGCCATATTCAATATATAAATACGTACATACATATGGTTTCTAAATGGCAGAAAAATAAACTGCCCAAGTTATATTACTACAGTGCCATTAAGATTACATATCTGACTAAACTTTCAATCGAAACTTCAGCTATCTAACTTAACATGAACATGAATGATGTATTTTCATCAAAGAGAAGCTTTCGAATTTCGAATCTTGTTTTGGCTCTCAACTTTATGACTGATTCTCATTACGCTTTATCATGAGAGCTGAAATGTTCAACCGTTAGCTCGCCTCTTGAATTGCCATAACCATTAGTAATACTTTTAGCATTACTAATGATAGTATTAGCAATTTGCTGAACACTGAATAAAGTTACAATAAAACGAATTGTGTGATACGTTAAGTAAAGGAGCTTTGGTATAATAAAAATAAAGTGTGTTTAGTTAAACAGATGAAAAGACAGTTTCAGTTACAATTTACTAAAAGCAATCTGAAGATGGTAACGCTAAATAGAGTTTGTTAGCCGTTACAATTACACTTGCTCAACTCCTTTGAAATCACTTAGGAAAAATTCTCTTCAATGATTAAGATTAGCAAACAAAACGAAAAACGAAACAAATATCAAGTGTACATACAAATTACTTTAACGCTGAAGCATCTGTATTTTGTACTTGGCTAATACTATTAGTTCATATAGCTCAAGCCAATACCGTTTGCAAAAATTAAAGGCGAATGTAGGTAACATATTAGAGTCAAGTGTACACATAGTAAATGATAATGGTTTGGTTTTTAGATCTTAAAGTATGAATGAATTAGACTCATACATAGTTTCTGTATCTACAGATGAGTACCTAATAAATTAGATAAAATTATATATACCTAAACCACTTTATGCAAAACAATAAAAATGTAAACCAGCTACTATTCATGCCATTATTTATTACACGTTCGTTTATATTTATATTCAAACACATTTACCTGTAAGTAGAGAATGGGAAATATATGCAATAGAAAATGCAATAGACACAATGCACGTTTAATTAACTACTAAACGTGGCATTGGCTGATATTATGGGAGGTAGCCAACAACGTGTTTCTCTATCAAGTTTGCTGTAGTAAACCTAGCAAACCGTATATCTCAGAATAAGCCCATAGACCCTACAGCCAAGATTTTCATCTTAAATAGCGACGGACTAAACCTGTACTCTTTTTAATACACACAAGTCAGTATTCAGTTTAAAACTGAATTTCCTAACAAAAATCTCCTGAAGAACACTCAAATGAAGATTATGGTATGCAAATTGTCAACGAAAAGAAAACTAGTGGGATTAGTGAGTCCGGGATATACGGTACGCATAATATTTGCATTGAGGCTATTGCTATCACTACCTGCTACTTACTTGGGGATACTTTAGGATCTCCGCGTGTAAATGCCGCGCCCAGGGAAACCTGGTTTCTTCAAATAGACAAAGCGTCGTCTCTTAAAAGGAAGATGGAGAAACATTAATATGAAATTGATTGACCCAGGAAAACTACAAAAGTGAGTGGTTTACAGTTGAGGTTTATATTAGTAGCGATTTTTGGGCACAATCAAAGAATAAGTAGTATTATGAATGCAGATGTGTTAGGTACGGGTAATGAGTTTGAGCTTAGACATGTCTATTAAAAAGATTTGTTTATTTTATTACGTGAGTGGGTTGTTAACTGATTGCAACTCGCAGGACCGCCTTTCTTTAGGATTAGGCGCTTGCAATCTCCCATTTACACTTCTGTTCATCGCATGCACTTTAATGGTACTTTCTTTTAAGAAACAAGTATATTTTTTCTCTAAAAGTCAAGTTTGCAGTGGATTCAAGACGGAGTACATTTGCTTGTTCGATTTTTGCATACAATGTAGACTAGAAAGACGTTCCTGCAATACAACACAGCCAGGACGAGTGTGCAAAAGCTAGCATTGTATAACGGTACTAGCCCCTAGACCAGAAGAATTTGCACTCTGTTTTATTGGTTCAAGGGGTTGAGTGGCAAGGAACTTAAATCAGCTAACAATAATATGCTTAGCCATTATGTGAATTTCCTATATGGACTGAAGCCATTACGTAACTTGTGTTCGAGTTAATCACCATATTAATATGGAAGGCTATCTAACGCTAAGGAATGATTTCATCAAACTTTATTTTCTAACTCCCTATGTAAAGAACATGCTTGGATCGCTTCACAACCTAAAACTAAATTGCGATCAACAACTACAAAAAATAAAACAATATTCTGTGCACTACTTACTAATCTAAGCATAAATAAAAATAAATACGTCTATGAAACTCTAAATTACGTACATTAATTTGATTACCAACCAAAGTTTCATCACAATCAATTTAATACACTTAAAAAATCTTTTACAAACCTGTAAATACTGGTAGTTAGAATATAACATATACAACGCCGATTATTTGCGATTAACTCTTTTACTGCCTCTTTTCAAACATAACGAATGCTAAAGCTGTAATATTGATTCAGTTAAATTACCTAAAACACGGTAATTTGTCGACTAATTAATTGCTATAATAGGTGCTACTAAAATGTTCTTACCTAATTTAAGGTAGGTAATACATATTATTACCGTAGTTACTTTGTAATGTACCATGTGAGATACACAACCTAATTTATCTAGTACAAAAATCTGAACATCGTCCAGAATTTTGAAAATAATTAATAAAGATAATTGGAATATTTATTTATGGTAACATTACGTTAATTATATTTTGGTTCAGAATTTCTAAAGTTACGCAAAATAAATTAGTGCGGTTGTATTCGTAATACGAGAAACTAATTCTACTTTAATTAAGGCTTTGTAAAAAGTTTTGTTTACTTCCTTTAGAAGTAAAGGTAATAAAGGAAAGAGATACTAATAGCAGTAATAACGATAATTAATGAGTAAATAATATATACCACATTGTGAGTAAATCCTATTGCATTGTGTCTGTGATATTTTAAACATCTATATAAAGAAGCGAGTAGTAATTAGCTTTAATCATTTAAAGTACAAAGCAAAAGTCATTTTGAGTAGATTGTAGATGTTGCTATTCAACTTAATGCTGTCAAAAGATTCTCGACAATGAGGTCCTTCATCATTAGTTGGTATGGCCTTGTTTCTGGGCTCATGTATGAATTAAGGAAGAAGGCTCTGATGGCTATGTATTCAAGAATTGTGTTTACTTAACAAGATAACTGCAAGAAGGAGTTGAGCTTTGAGAACAAATTTTGCATTGTCTATTAACATTTGTGAAGGAAAAGTTAAGCCTGTAGCTTTTCTATACTATTTATCTTCTAATCAAATAAAAGATAGACTATGAAACCAAAAGTTTAAAACTTTTCAAACTAAATATATTTCACTTTAATAAAGATAGAAGATATGGCTCCCTCCGCCTCCGTAGAACATAGGTAGAGTACAGCATACTCGACACAGTACTATTATGCCCTCCCATTTTTATTACAACTGCAGTTTGCAATACAATTTCTCAGTTTTTCTTTCTAGTGTCCTAATTGCATGTATGTTTTTTCAAATGAACTATGAGTTCACCTCAACGTTATCACTATACAGCATGTCGTATGAAATAAACATTTTCTGCACAATAGTTGAAATTATAATTACCATAAGAAGTTACATGTGCAATGTACTTACACCTACTATTATACTATTTACCACGTTTGTAAATTGCAGGGGTATTGTTTAGAGTGTGATATTAGAAATATGAAGACTGTCAATTGTCTGAAAAGAGGAATTCGAATGCGGAGAGAGAAACTTTCTGTTGCGCACAGAGAGATACAAGATGGGAATCTTAAGAGTGGAATATAGCAGGAAGTCTACCAAGACGGTTTATGATTTCAAATTACTGCCGTAAAGTCACTCATCCAGTAGAACTGAGCAGCAACCAACTGCTCGTTGATCACAGAGTCTTAGAACGAAGTAGCCTATGTCTTTGGGAAATAAAAACGGTGACCTGGAAGCAGAAATAATCGTTGTGGCTCCAAGTAGGTCAATTGAGGACCTTCCCCTGACAACAATGAAGGTTTTTATGCACAGATGATTTCTGTGTTGGCTTTAACCAAATAATATCTCCTAGGGTCCACATTACCAATACTCACTATCAACAAGGTATCAACTTCATCTGCAGAACATTACATGTCTATCTATGCAATGCATGTCCACATTATTACTATTGCATTCATCTCCCTGCTTGCTTCTGTGCTGTGTGTACAGATCAAAAATCCATCAGAAGAGAAAACAACAGTTCTCGCTGTCTCAAGAATGGATGTGAGCCGCAAGCATAACGTTTTTTCCCCAACTACTGGTCTAACATGCATATCTTCTAACGAGTAGCAAGAATAAAGAGCATCGACTATGTAGCTACCATAAATGCTCCATTTGTCTTGAGGTATCCAATACAAATGAGGTTTTTCTATCTTGCATAGCCCTACAAAATATTTCTCTAGTATCCAAAAGAGTGCCCTATACACCAGGTTATGTAGAAGTACTTGGAGAGAATATATTTCTCACAAAATTGGAATTTTTAGTACTTCAGTTACATTACCACTATATAAATCATAATTAACACCTATTTTAAGCGAGATGAGCGCGCAAAGTGAAATGAATTTATAACA
This sequence comes from Yoshiicerus persimilis, assembly GCA_020352615.2. Classification (NCBI taxonomy): domain Eukaryota; kingdom Metazoa; phylum Arthropoda; class Collembola; order Entomobryomorpha; family Tomoceridae; genus Yoshiicerus; species Yoshiicerus persimilis. The sequence goes on along the minus strand of CM060170.1, from coordinate 32,922,099 downwards.
CGAATTAATGATAATTCCACCTTAGATAAATAATTTCAAATTCAGGTACACAATTTAAAATATCTGAAATATGGGGTCAAGTATTCCTATTATATCTTAATTAATCCTCCCTGAATTATTAGAGAATTCACGGTATGTGTAATAGTGAGTGTTGTTGTAGGACTTCTCAACGTCTCAACTTTATCTGTATTTTGTTATAACGTACACCATCACATCGTACATTAAGCAAAGGCAGTACACAGCCGACAGACAGATAGGATAGGCATAATAGGAATAATATAGCGTCCATCCAGTTTGCTCACTCATGTTATGTATGTATAATGAGGCTAGTTTCTATCATTCTATGTTGTGCAAAGTCTTCGGGTTCTTGCATAGACCAGAAAGAGCTTTAGAGGCTTGCAGAGATGCAGGTTTATTATTACTATTACTTGCAAGTTAAGGTACTCAACTCGCTATGAAAATGTGGGTGAGCAACGAATGTGTCAGGGATCCGTATTAACAGGATAAATTACTTAAGAGGAAATGATAACTATACGGAGTAAACCATAGGAGTTTTATTGCCTATATGCAAAATTCACATCACACCTGACTAGCAATTTTAAATTTATATTATACTTCATTTAGGAAACGACAACTTACTTTGGTGACATGGAAGAAAATGTATAAAACATAATATACGCAACCAATTGGCAATTATAAACCATGTTTAACGAAAATATTGTCATTGCAACTTTTCTAAAAAATATCATACAATTTGCTTGTGTAAATTACGCATATTTTACCATATTTTTCCACTACGAAGGCTTTAGGTAAGGATCTGTTTTTGAAGGAAGTATACAAATTTCGCATTCGTTTCTTGTTTCCTGTGTTATAGCGTCCGTTAAATTATAATGGAAGCTACCACAGTATATCATATACTACCTGCTAACTAAAAGCCTGTTCGACCACTTAGCTAATTTTCTTGTCAGTCAGCCAGTCGAATTTTCATTATCAAGTTCTTCATAGCAATGTGAATATCCCTAGTATCTTTAAAATACAGCGTTCATATGTAATGTTTATTTGTGCAGAGATAGATCCATCGAAAATAACTTGTTTGCTTGCTACAATTATTGTTACGACAGTTGCATATAAAAGTGGTGCATTACATATGCCTCCACATATGTAGCTAACTTACTGTTTTGGGGATACCAACACAATAGCATACTTTTCCACCAGCTAGAATAAGTAGCCATATTTAATTATTTTATAAACATCATTTCAGCAGACAAGCCACTCAAATACACATTTAAAATTCTAAATGTCGTGAATTAAGAGAACAGCTGCACTTTAGGCAATTAGCATCAGTAAGCATATAAATCATATTCGGAAATGAAAAGGTAAGCTGTTTAAATAGTGAAATAAACATTACAAGTACGCAAACAATTTCTGAATTATTTGTTTAATAAATATATATTTTTAATGTCTATAAGTATATTTGAAAACAAAATGCCAAGGCACACAATAATTAGTACAGGTGATATTTGGAACGGTGAACAAAAAGTTAGCAGACAATGTGAAAAGTCACATTAATAACTAGTCACGACAAAATTGACATACTCCCTTATAATTTTCGTTAATTTCGCAGCAGTAAGTAATTCATTGTACAAGAAGCATTTCTAAATGCTCACCAACTATAGGCGAGTGAAAAAGAGAAACGAGTGATACCATTAGTTCATTACACACTACTAAAAAGTGTTTATTTGAGACATGTAAATAAACAAGAATAACTTCTAGCATTTCGCTGTGCAGAGCATTTCGCTGTGAAGAGCCAGGCTAGCATAGCCAAGCCAAGCCACAGTAAAATAATAATGTAAATGCAAAGCTGTGAGCTTGAGAATGCAAAATAAGACTGTATTGTAGAAATCTAAAGACTTTATTTTTTATTGAGTTTTTAGCGAATATTGAGCAATTTGTGTTGTTCGCCGTGTGCACCTGTCTCGAAACGTCAGATGATGCAGTGAGCCACAGATATATTTAACCATATAAACAAACATGAACCATTTGTTTTTGCACGTCCCACGAATATCAACAATGCTGGCACTTCTTTCATTGTTGTCCCTGTGTGCTTTGTGAGTTCGACAACTGCAGAGTAGTTCTCTTCAAGTGGTTCGAACAGGCAGAGTTTTAAATCACGGTTTTCAGGTCAAAGGCAATCAGAACCAACGAATGAAACGAAATCACGTTTCTCATCCCATCTTTAAAAAGCACAAGTTCACCATCCCCTAAGTCTTTTCCTTCTTCCCCCAGCCAACCAACGATTTTTACACACTGTGCCTTCTGCTCAGTATCCCTCAGTTCACGATGGTTGCCTGCATCCAATCCGTTTGTGTTGGCTTAACCACTACATGCCTTTTATGCCATGTTTACAAAAATCAAGTAAACATTGCAACCTTTCCCTTCTAAGTCTATCCCTCAAATACTGCCAGTCAGTGTTATCACATAGAAATTTTAACATCACAAAACACATCTCATTAAAGATTTCTCTACATTTTTGCATGCAAACACTAATTAAACTCGGATATCAACAAAAACCTCACTTTTTCTATTATCATTTAACAAATAAAAAAACTCAACTATCCAAATTGCTTTACAAACGATTCACCTCCTTCATGCTGCCAAATACAAACTCTTAAACTAATATTTCTTTGTAATTGTAGCCAACATAACTATAACTACAAAGAAATACCCAGAAAAATAAGAAAATACATGATATAAGTATCACAGTAGTAGCCTTTTTATATAGTAAAACATGACATAAGTTTTTCGTGTAAAAAATTCATGTCTACGATTAAGGCTTTCGTAAGCGAGTTCACTTTACAGGATTTTAGAGCTTATTGTTAATCCAGTTGCTGTGCCAAAGGTGAATTGGAGTCAACATATGATGCAATGTTTATTTATCACATAAAGTAAACACTGAATATCATAAAAAATAGCGAAGTAATGAGTTTTGATATTTAAAAATACACTGCTGCAATAGTGCATGTAGCTGTAATTTGGTGCACAGCTCCATTTTGAAAAAAATAATATAAATACAATAATTTATCAATCATGTAATTTGATTTGTAGTTTATAGAGCATTAAATGTAAGAAATCTATTGAAGAACCCTTGTGGAGGTTAAAAAAGATATATGTATTTTATTTCTAAATGCATCCAAGCCTGGTTAGCATGACATGAAAATTAATTCATATATTTGAATCAATTGCCCATTGGCTTTTGAAGTCCTAGGGAAATTGAAACGTTAATTTAATCCTGCATGAACATGATTGAATACAAATGTGTAGGACTAGTACACGTGTGTAACATTTATGTATTCTCTATATCAACATTAACAATGATGTTCTATGATTTCACTTTACAGATTTTCTAATTGAGTTTGGGTAACCTCATCATAAAACTTTTATAATTCTTCTTTTCCACGAGGAGATGTACTGTACAGACAGAAGAACAATCCTGATATCTATTTAATTCAATTATGTACTTTTAAGATAATACCTATACGGTGGTGCCTAACATAGCTATTACAATGCAGGACGGTGTATTTTTTAATTGAGAATAAAATCGTGTCGTGTGATCCGTACCGCATAATATATGAGTACATCTGTATAGAACAAAATTACACAGTTGAAATATATTTATAATGCTGGCAGTTAGAAGATTATTATTGTTTACTGTACATTTACAATTGTAGCAGTGCATGTATCAACATGGTGTGTCATAAACTTTCTAAAAGGATTACTACTTAGTTGATTTAATAGCACTATTGGATTTAGTGGAGTTTATAGAATGTAACTAACGTCCACGTAAGCGTCAGACTACTTATCTGTATCTGTATAATGCAGAACTGATACCAAAGTAGAAAGATAAACAAAATAATATTATCATATAAGCCGCATGGAAGACGAAGGAAGAAATGCTATTAGAGTAAAAAATATTTGTGTTTGCTACTGATGGCACGTGCGATTTTGAAATACGATATGGTTTCTCTCACATTTTAATAAGCCCTCGTTTAATTGCCATCTCTGAACTGAAGCAACTTTCAGTTTGTATAAATACATTCAAGACATACTTAGTTGCTCTCTGAGAATGCACTCGCTGAAGCCACAACACGTTACGTGCAACTCACTTTAAAATTAAAACAGCACCTGCGTCTAAAAATAAAACTCAGAGTTCATAACACTGCGTTCCCTGTAGTAATTCTTGTATCTGATGATTTCACTCATTATCTATATAGGTAGATAAGTGCACGTAGTACGAGTGCACGCTGTAGTAGATTCGAGGGACGCTAACACATAAATAGAAAACTAATTCACATGTGTGTACTCACTCATACCTCACTTTGAAAAATGGTAATGTTATACGATTATTATAATGAAATCACACACGGGAAATACTATTATGTATAATTTAACCTCCAGACTGGGACTAGACTGTTCTGCGTGTGTTGTACAGCAATGAGTAACCAGCACTCTTGAGTGTACTACAATAACACACTTTGTTTATTATTTATATGCATCATATTTTGCACCATGAACTACGAACAATTAATTTTTACAAATAGTCACAGACCAAGAAAAGTGAGAGGACACAATAAACTACCAACTCTCTACGTACTATCCACTAAGGTCCAATGTCAAGGCGCTCGTATTTTCTACAATTAAGCACTGTACTCGTAACTTAATGGTTCTTGTGTATTAGTGATAATTAGACGAAAAGGTTTTTAACCGATACAGAGCCTCTGATGCTAATGCAGATTTTGTAGTTTTCTCAAACACATTTTTAAATCTCCTAGATTTGTATGCGGTATGCATTGCAATTAAGTAACGTACTGTGTATTATTATCCCTCATTAATGTTGCCCTCTTTACAATGAAAACCTGAAATACGGCGAATTATTTCGTTAAGTGAGGATGCAAATCCAACGTCTGCTTTTGCAGCAGCTGAAATGCTAAAGGAAGTCATTTCTGGCAACTTAGGAACGGAAGCAAGTAATGAAGGCAAGACAGACCGTGTGAATTTTTTCTCTGAAAAGCATCACGGAGTGTAATGACACTAAAGAAGCAAATAAACAAGCTTCGTTTTAAGCTGATACTGGTTTACCAACTAGGACGTATTCAGCAGCGGGTGGTAAAAAACCATGCAAAGTGCCCTCCCACAAAATACGTGCGAAAGCCGGATTCAAACGACCCTGGAGCCCGACAACACTCACCCAGAGGCAACTCCAGGCATCCCCCTAAAATACGTCTGGCTACGACATCGCAATGTTTACCACCTTTGAAGTAATAAGGTAGTTTCAATTTGCATTGCATTCGCAGTCGCAGCGTATACGGCAGAGTGCACAATCCACACTCTAGAAATTCACTGCTACTTATTCCACGATACCAAATCCATCATAGTAAAAGAGAAGACTATAAATGCATGCAACGATGCACCTATGCAACTCATACTCTACAAGTCATCCTCTCTCGTACATATCTCTTTTTATTACTGTGTGCTTTTCTAAGTACCTACGTAGGATACACAAACTTAGCTTTGTTAACTTGCTAACCAATTACTATATACTAAATCACTCACCGGTATTCACTGTATGTAGCTGTACTGACAATAAATATATACTTGTATAAAATACCTATACCTGCGAATCATACTTCGAGTATTCGTTAATAATACGTGTTTCTGGCTATCTTACGGAGTAGTTAGACAGTTTAGTTAGTACCTAAATAAAATACTTAGGTTACTTTGATTCGATCATCACACAAACATTCAGAGATTAAACCCCAATGCTAATGCTCCTTCCGATCTGATGATAATTAGTGGGAAATTTATTTGCCCTTGAACTTCAATTGTACAGTTCATGATCATTGTTTAGTGTATCCTTACTACATCCATTATTTTAGTAGCAAAGGTAAGTTTACAGCAACCCCTTTACAGATACATAATAATTATATTCATCTTCCTTCAACATTTCATTTCACAATCTAGTGAGAAATGAAGGATTTAAATTTTTCTACAAGGTGTTAAGTCAAGACGTACGACGTCTTATACGAAAAACCAACGAAATATCCCGATGATTTTATATTTTATAAGATAATCTTTTTAAATGTATTTCTTCATATATTGAGGCACTTGACACAAATTGGCCTACAAATTAAATTTTCAAAATTTTTAATCAGGACTACAACTTTGTTGTAGTAATGTGGAATGAAGAATAACATGTTAACAGAATTTTCAAAGGTAAAAACTTTTGGTGTTTACCAGTAGAATCTTAATGTTAGCAAGTTTTGAACAGGTCCGTATACCCTTTTACAATTTTACAAATAACCGTTTACAATTTGTCTAATAATATAGTAATATTATTGCTTGAAAATAGTCGCTTAGGTCATTGGCTTTACCAGAAAGCACAACGGACATAAGAATACAGATATATTTCCGGACTGGCAACGAAATCTAAATTTGAAAGAAAAGATAAATTAATTTCTAGAAAGAGACATTTAGGGAGATACGGAAAATATCCAGTTGGTATCATATTCGCCAATACTGATATTCCAGCACGAGGTATAACAAAGGCTACAGCTCAATGATCGCAAACAGGGCAAATGAGTTTATCGTTCGGTTTCAAGTGGCAATTCATAAAATCATATCTATCCGAATTCCCCAGTCTAGAAATTGAAACGAATGCCATGTATACCTACTATTTTGAATGCTTCCTGCTCAAAAAAATCACTCCGCTGCTGCTTATTACTCCAGCCGAGCCGAGTTATGGATTTGTGCCAGCAGACTACTAAGAACATGAGCATATATTTTGTAAGACTACTAGAAAAAGTATTAGTATATTTAGGTGCATACTAAAATCTCAATAATATTGCCAACATGCCAAGCCAACTGCCAAGACATAAATAAATGCAGATGCATGTATTTACATCAGGACGGTACAGTACAGTAGAAAGGTGAAACTTTAAACCAATGAATAAATTAAAACTCCATTGAACTCAGGATGGAAATGTAAGTAAACATCCCTAATTACTACAGTGAAAAACTAGGAATATCTGTACCTATGGATTTTCATAGTACTGTATTTTTATATAGGCACTTTAAATATTTATAGTATCGCATCGCATTGTTAAATACTGCCTAGCTGGACTATACTAAGACAATGCGTGAAAAGAAATAAATTAGCATGCGTTAGAACGGTATCCTGTATAAAGAGCTAGGCAAAATAAGAAAAGTAAGAGTAGAGGCCAATCACACCTGATCACTAATAATTAAAACTTGATATGTGCCTTTCATCGCTTACAATTCCTAAATATCTGCATAGTATGCAATAACACCTAAGTTCGTAAGTGCCAAATGTAAGACCCCTCTTAAACTAATCATATGAAAAGTAAACTACATAAAAAACCGATAAAGCTGAGTGTCAGCATTTACATATTCCCTCTTGCTCTACTCACCTGAAATGAAACTGTCAGCATGACTAGCAACTAGCATGAGTATGAGGTATTAGTACTATTATTAGTAATACTGTCTGCAAAAGGAGACATAAATTGTACCTAAAAACAGTTTAACGCACTTATGCATATGTCGCCCGTATTCCTTACTATATACTACATTTCAAGTCAGATTAGCCAAATTTGTCATATATTTAGTGCCCATACACATGCACTGAATTTTATTTTACTTTACCATTACATATTTGCATTTAGGTCACTTGAACGCCTGCTTAATTGCTAAAGTAGGCATAAGTAGGCTACGTTCAATTAGAACGAAATGATTTGATACACAAAAGAATATCTCATATAGGGCCAAGCTGTGTTAAAACAACTAATAATTGTAATAATTTTTACAGGTATTAACTTTACTATTGCATAAATTACGATTACACATTTTGTGGCTCATATTTAGGTAATTGGATGCAACGGAATTTATATTATTCTCTAATACATTATTTTAAAACGACGGAAAATTCATTGAACCTCTACGCAAGGAACTTTAACGTGGGCAAAACTCTACAGTTAAATAATATGAGTTAAGAATTATTTATTATAATAGCAAATATTCTAATTCAATTTGATTAGCTGAAAGAATATCAAAAAAGATAAAAAAATTTCCTCAACACTGTTACATAAGCAACTTATTAGTGTACTACAAAGAAAGATGCATTCAGGTGCAAAAATAAATGTAAATTAGTATTTCTCATCCCTCCCATCAAGTACTTTATGTAGTAAAAGGAAATGTATCTATAGGTATATTTATTCAGAGTTTAAAAAATAAATCAGCAGTGAATAAATTTCATATGCGAATTTTTCCGTTTGCATAATAACTCCATATATCATTAATAGACAGAACTGCTTGTAGTGATTCAACTGATTGTTACATTTACCAAGATATCATTATTGAAGGTACACAATGAAGTAAATTCTTTTCACTGTCTCTTTTGCCTTGCCTACCATTATCGCCAGAATGCCATGCCAAGCCAACCGCTCTATTTAATTTTATCTGATTGGATTTACCTTTCGTTTATCCACAATGCACCATTAATACATTATTGCACACACATAGTACTTCAGTACTTGCAGACCTCCATACAAAAAACAAATACGTCGACGCATAATCTAGCTAGTCCATACATAAACATAACTCTTAGGTAAAGCAAAAGTAGTAACTGTTCTTAATGGACTCTTTGCATAACTGCCTACTTTGTTATTGTTACCTTAAACCTAATCATGTAAATTTTTCACTTTCAGCAATCGCTAGGATAGATAACAATAGAAAACTTTGCTTGTTGCGAAAAACTATGAATTAATTTCCAGCATGAATTATTGCTTTATCTGTACAGTCAATTACGATTGGTGCAAGGGTACCTAATCTAATTCTAAGTACATTGTACATTCATAACTAACACTACACACTACCTAAAAACGATGTTTACGCTTCAACTTACTAATAATTACCACAATAAACAATTACCTACATTTTATTGTAATTATTTAGCTCCATTCATATGTAGCTACTTTTTAGCAGATACATAGCAACCTTACTAAAACACAATCTTAGAACCTTTTGTACTTAGCTTATTTTCCAACTTTGATAGTTCAACACATTATTTGTCTTGGCTTCTCTTAAATTGTGACGCTTAGTGCTAAGGTTGACGACCATTACAACCAGATCAGACTTCAGTAATTAAGCATTGGAGTGTTTTTGAAGGTGGAGCAATAAATAATGCTTTACTGCTAGTAGTTTTCCAATACATCCTAAAATTATGACACTAGAAATATCTATATGTAAAGCTGCATATTCATACTCATGTAAATGTCTTGCAAGAAAGTGTACTAATTGTAAGAACATAATAGAACGACTTAAGCCTTGCCTTATTCAAGTCAATTGTTGTATAATCAGAAGGTGTGCTGTAACACGTTAGCACCTTGGTTGGTGAGCGCATTTATCTTGTATTGTAAATATGGTCACTGTATATTGTAGTTTAATTCAAAGAGGTGTGCCTGATACAGGACTGAGATGACGAATACATTGCCATGTTTACTTAAAGCTGACATTTGAACAAATGATCATCACTGCTGAAATGAAGTGCTCTACCATTAAAATTTCATTTCATGCATACAGACAAAGCTGACCTACATTTAAAATTCATTTATCCTCGTCAGACCCACACCCACTTTTGCAGACAACAACGGGACCATTCCTTCAATAAAATCACTATTTGCACTTACAGTCAATCTTGCAATTGCCAGTTAGGAGCGTGACAGACTTGTGTCGTTTTATTCAAGAAACCATTGTATTCCTTTAGCAACTTAGTACATAAAGTATATCAAGAAACTGAACCGTTCAAAATGTGAATGTTATTTGTAATTAGTAATCTAGCTAATTTCCAGATTGATATCTTTCATTGATTTATGCCTGACACTTTCGGATGACCTGCCATACGTCCTTCAATGAGAGTGCTGTACTCTCCTAAATTACGAAAGCAATTGTTATTTATTAGTCATAAGCAATAATTATAATATTATTGGGCATGATTAATAATGAATGATTGAATGCATGTCAATACTAAAGTAAAGTTTCAGCCAGTGTTTGATGTCCGTAGAGTAAAGTTCAAATCATTAATTAATGGATACTAACCAACCTGGTAGAATCAACCCACTACTTTGTTACAAAGAAAGAAATACTTTTGATTTAGCTTAAAATATAGATTAATCATGATAGTCAAAATACGTCCAGTAATGGGAATGTATTTGTTTAACTCAATGAGTTTGCATTAAGTTGGAAACACACTTTTGCCATTTGCAAGTAGTGACTATTTATCAAATGAAGTCATGATTCTATTTGTATTCTTAGTTTACAAGTTACGTAGCTGAAATAGAAAAAGATTCTAAAAATATCAAAAAACTGTGGTCTTTAGGACACACCTGTTTTAAATGCTTAATTTACGAAGAAAGAAACGCTATGGATATTGCTGTTTCTGCACGTGTGCCATCGCAAGTTATGGTAGCAAATGTAATACCACTTTCTCGAATTGGCAGTTTCGAAGTATCCTGTTATTCATGCATATACTGAAATGTCACATCTGTTATTTATTTCCTACTTGGCCTATTTAAGTTTGCAAGTTTTTCTTCATGTGCTTCATTTACTTTTATTAAAACAATCAATCTTGAAAAAATGTTCTTCGCGTAAATTACTGAAATAATTTAAATGTGCTTCGTTGACTTCATGTGAAAATATTTCTGACAATACACTTTTGTGTAATACATTTCCGTCGAACTTATTACCCCAAATGGTAGAGTTTGCGTTTTGCTTTGAGTACTTTATTATCAAGATGAGACTACTATACTGGTACGATACAAAGCCTAAATACGGTATTGTACAGGAAAATGATAGTATGATAATTTTCCTACAAAAAGATTTTATTTATTTGAACTAGATGAGTAGATTTAGAAAGAGTGTCAATGACAAACTACAAAGGTTGCTGCACTAATTGGGCAACTATTTGGAATGGTGACGGAAATCAACCGATATAATACTACGATTTGGAAATTTATTGGCTTTTCTAAAGCGGTATAAAGTGTATGAACTTGTTACATTAGTTTCATTTAGTTAGACAATAAATGTGCACAGGTAGTATATTCTTGGTGTTTTTATTATTTAAACCTGACTACGATTGAATTCGAAGCACATGAAGTATATAATGGGGCCAATTGAAGATTGCAATTCCGCTCTCAAAAATCAAACATCCAGGAATACAAACAAAGCAAACTCTTCAAGACTGTCTCTTATCAATAGAATGGAATTGTAGCCATAGACAATTTGCAAATAAAGACTTGAAAACGAAAATTTTGCTAATCGTAATTGTTTTAGATATGGATGTCATCTTTAAACCATTTATGACACGGTTTTGAGAAATAATATAATAATAAATGGTTGAGTAAAGCGTTTTCATAGCCTACAGCCTATCTGCTGAAGAAATTTCATAGTCTAAAACACAGATTGCGTTTGTGAAGGGTAGTGCCAGTGTCTGATAGACAAGATAGAATTAGTAGGACTCTGTAGAGCTTCACTGACAAAAGAGAACCTGACTGTATCGCACCTATATATTCGGCTGACTCGGCTACTTACTTTTTGTTATTCTCGTATACCAAGTCATAAATGTCTGACTATGTTATTTACCTGTTATTGTGTGTAGTAAGTATATAGTACCGTATTACGAGGTTATTAGCTAGGCGACTATGGTGATGGTGACTACAATGAAATACACACGGTTGCTTTTGTCCTCTCGTGGAGTAGCCGTGGCCGTGTTCGTATTCTATCTAACCAACTACCAGCCAAAATAGGTCACTCAATAGAACGTCATAGTTAAACAAAGTTAGCATTTATTTGTTCTGTCGCCACATTGCACATTCAGGTCTAACCGTCAATCATTTATTAGTCAACATACACAACCAAATGGAACACCGTTCTTAGCAGGAAAAATCACAATTGATTCTATTGCCTTCCTTGACAAAAAACCGAAAAGGCACAAAAATGTTGTCGCAACCTTTTTAATTCCAAAATATTTAGTACAACACAATTAAAGAAAACAGGAAATATAATATAGTGTATACTTGTTCGTTTTTAAGACAAATTCTTCCTTATACTATTATGCTTAATGTATGGCTAGATTATTGAGCATGATTTCAATTAGCACAAACGAAGAGTAAATCATTATTTTCCCACAGACGAATAAAATAAAACATAAACATCTGTCGACTTTTTAAAATTTTGCATTGCATTTGAGTATTTAAATTTTAAAGTCTAGCATTCTTACGTTTGGAAACATATGCGTTATTCACTTTAATCCTGGTCATTTAAATCTTTGGAAGCTAACATCTCTAATACTAGTTATTTTATACAGTTACCATTATTCTTATTAACTAAGTGTATAATGTGTATCGATGCAACTCTAATAATATTATGTGCAAGGCACAAGGCGCAAGGATACTCTGAATACTTAGAAAAAGGCTTGTAATTCAACAAAAGGCTTAAATCGGTATATTATATAGATATGACTGTATATCTGAGCATGTAATACGAATAAACTACTTCTTTGTTTGTATTTTTTCTACCAAAGTGTACATCGAGCATGGTAAGAACTGGGACCGTAAGTACACAATACAACTGTGTAGAGTGTGCAGATGGAAGAGAGACTAGTTTAATAAAGCTGGTAAAAATTCTGCTCTTCATTACAGAAAGTGGTGAGGGTATATTGGAATACACAATAGTGTGTGTGATATTACATATTGTGTGTACGCAGTCCTGAGTAGAGGGAGGGGAGACGGAGAAAACACAGACCCTTCTTCTAGGTATTAGTCAAGTCCAATGCAACCCTAGGAAGAATCTGTGTTTTTATAGAGCAGTGCGTGTGTATACAGAGCCCCATATAATATGTTCATGCAATGCATGCATACTAGAGCCGTGCAATAGGGTCAATTTTCAAAACCCAACCCAACCCGGTCTAAAAATTTTTAACCCAACCCGACCCGTAACCCGATTTACTCAGCCAATTACGAACCCGACCCGACCCGAACCCGATATTAATAAACCCAACCCAACCCGAACCCGAATTATTTAAAGAAATCCAACCCGATTTTTAAGGACTGCAAATTATTGAGCTTTAAATAAATACGAATCGTATTTAATTCCCATTAAAAGATAGTTTTTTTTTGGTTTTTAGCTAGAAAATGCATATCGAAAACGAATATATTTCAATTATTACATATTTTATTACGGTGTGAGTGTGATACTACGTATTTAACGTATTTATAAGAGGATTAATTTCAACACGAGCCAAATGAAACTGAACCCAACCCAACCCGAACTTTTTCAAATGCAACCCAACCCGACCCAACCCGATTGATAATCTAAATATTTTGACCCGACCCGACCCGAAACCCGGTCGGGTTCGGGTTGGGTTACGGGTTCGGGTCGGGTTGCACGGCTCTAATGCATACTCAACTCATTCCACCGATTTCGTAGTGATGTATAGGTGAGCAGTGCTTGGATGTTCAGGAGATCAGAAGGGAGCGGTGCTACATCCCAAATTCGTTTAAGCCTCGAAGTAGACAGAAGGGAGAGACGGAGGAAGGAAGCGTCGCAATTGCTGCATGCTCCCTTGGACCCACCAAACCAGATCTGCCCTTGGTCTAGAGTCTACACTCCACAGTCGAAAAGGGCTTCGATTTCGACAGAAGTAAATTACCTACTGTACGTACTTACATGTATCCACATCGGTCTTTTCACTTGGAAAATAGAATTGGATAACCAAAAGATTTCTACCCATCCCTACCTCTCTGCCTTAGACACTAGACACCTACTACCGCTCAGTCTCTCTTAGTAAATATGTTATACTTACTGCAAAGGAAATAAATGGGGATGGCAATAAAATACATTCAAATATGTAGTTTGGGTTGGCTGGATTTTCACATGTAGTAGGGGAAAGGTCTTTTAAACTGTCTGTATTCTAACTTCTTAAATATTTAAAGAATACTATTATGCCGTCCTTAGGCTATAATAATTTAGTATAGTAAATAGCAGTTATTTTCTATCACAAATATCTATATCTGAGAGTAGAATTACGTTTAGATATGAGTGTGTGCTGTACGATGTATATTACTTAGGAAAACTGGATAATATACCCAGATAGAAAATGTATGGACGATTGTGGCCAAAAAGAATAGCAAAATCAAAACCATTTGAGCTTCAAATAAACAATAAAAATGGAGTGCTCAGAATATTGAACATTGCTCATAACTGGAAATGATGCGATGCATAATTGTCAGGAATTTGAATTTTTAACTATCATTCAGGAAACCAATAAACGAAAACAGAGAATTATTTTTCTCCGGTTTCTCTGTTTCAAAATGGAATCCTGTGCCTAACTCTGCGGTTCAAAATGGAAAATACCTGTAACATCAATACGCAATGCAAATTGAGTTATGTTCACGGACATATTCCTCAAATAATAAAGCCAAACATATTTCACAAATTTTGTGAGGAATGACATTGAAAAGAATTCAGGTGAAGGCTAACACGACATTTATTTTCCACTCTGGGTATTAACCTAACAAAATTTCCATTAGCTCATGTTATGCAAATATTTAAAAAGGTTAAAAATGCAATTAATTTCTATGATCATGTAAGTGCAAAACTACAGCATTCCAGTCACCATAAGACTATGAAAATGGGATTCCATTGCGAATGCATTCGATGTTATTAGTTTTCCATTCTGCGAATGTAATGTAATAGGAAACTTAAGGTATGCAATGCAATACCCAAATTATATGTTAAGCAATTCTTGTTTGTTCCCAGTCACAATTTATATTGAATAATCCAACAACAAAAATTTTGTATTTTAATTTCAAATGTGTTTTGAGACACTATGGTAAAAAAATAAATTTTGGAAAAATAAACCCTTACTTATTCGTCAACTACTAAATCTGAATTACTTAGGTTTTTCTTAATTTGATTCGCCTGTTAAGCATTAAATTAAATGTATTTTGTAGGCAACAGTAATAAAACACTCCTCTGTATTTAAAAAAAGATAAACTGTAGATAAATGACATAAATCATTTGGTAGGCAGTATGAGCTATAAAGTAACTTGTTAAATTACTATAAAAGTAATATATATCATAATAACACTGTTCAGACAACCAGACAGACAATTGTTATGGACAAACATAATAATATAAACTTTCGGTCAAAGACATATATAGATGAACTTTATCAGTTCATTGCAGTTCTAAACTGTATCCATGCACGTAAATAGCTGTTTATAATCAACAGAGATAACTTAAACACAGGACTTAAAATGAATAATAACATGATCATTAACTATGCTATGGAGATAGCAAAATATACCATGCATGTAATCCTACTGTTGGTTTAGGAATGTAAGTAGGTGGCTACTGTATAATGGTTGAATATTTTTTGCTGAATTATGTGAACATTTAATAAACAATGAAATGTACACTGTCACAATATTATCAATTTACAATTAAGCATTTGAAATTTTAACACATATATATTCTCGTAACTCGTATGATGTAATCTTTCAGCAAATCCCGATTGTCAGTTGAAACTGACTTTTGGACAACTAGGAAGTGTTATTTATGCTAAAAATCAAATGCAAATATACACATAGCCATACAACACTTTTTTGTGTGACTACAACTCTGTCGAATAAAGTTCTGTTTACTATTTGTTTTATTTAATTGATAAGAACCAATGAGATAAAATACAACATGTACCTCTATTTGGAAAAATGCTCTGTATAATCTTTAGATCGTTTACTCTATTTGCAACACAGCAATCCGAACTAGAACTCCATGTGGTTGAAATTCTGTTATATCGAAAATATGGATACAATTCATTCAACACCAGACACTTACTTTCGACCGCTAAAAATACATCAGTTGTGTATGAAATAAAATAAGCACATAAATTAGCCTTACTGTTTGTGTGAATAGCATACTTATCGGTCAAGGATATAAGTATATCCGTTAGTTTGAATAATTGAATAGCTCTCTAAAATGAAAATAACCAATAACAAGGGACAATTATTTTAAAGAGCACAAACAATTGAATGATTTATCATTTATCTACTGACTGAACTTCGACGCACAAATAATCATCCTTTCTATTACCAACTTTTGGGTAACAAAGAAATAGAAATTATGAAGAATGTTTCATGAAACATTTTCAATTGTTTCCGGATATTTCAATGTGTCTCTTAACAGGTTTCACACTGTTTAAAAATGTGAACCGTCTTGCACCAATTCATGATGTATTTCAAAAGTTGCCGATGACAGGCACTATTGAAATTCACCCGAAAGCTAAAAGACGGGTCAACAAGTTTAGTTTTGCTTGCCCAACAGAACAATGGAAGGTATTGAATCGATTTGTTTACTTTACAGCAGAAGCTATTTATATTAATTGCATTTCATGGAGATTAGAGTCACTCGCTCCATAAATAGTGGAGCACTTGCCACGGACTAGTTTGACTGATAAGATAAGTTTATGTTGCTATGTTAATAATGTTAAGTACGTGAATTGATTTAAAGTAATAAACAAATCTCAATTACAGTACTGTGTGCAGTGCATGTTTTAATGCGTGTACCACACAAATTACGTAACATTTAGTTGCATTTGTTCCAAACACTCCGCCAAGATATTCATTGATCGTAATACGTACGAAAAGTAACACTCTCCATGTCTACGTTCATACCAAAACCTAAACTTAATGCATGCATCCTATTTAAGAATTTCAGAGTAAATTTATATAAGACACTTAGTACGGATATCCTAAACTTTATTTTCTTGAACAATTTAGAGAAGTGAGATAAAGAAATAGCTGTATATCTGAGCAGGAAACTAATTTCAAAATGACGAAACGTTAACTTTATCTTATTGTTGGTTAAATAGGTGGAATACAATACAAAGGGCATTCTTAAAGATGTTAAAAGCTGCAAAGCTAATTAGGAAGTTTAATAATGAATGAAACTGAAAACCCCACACAGCAGAACTAAGTTACAAGAGAAATGGAAGACTGCATCCAGCGTGCAGGCATACTAATTAATTTAGCAACTAATATTACACAGTAATGCGGTGATGAGAACAGACGGTATTTTTACGGATGTCATTTCCCTGAATTGGCCAGAATGTAATCTGTTCGTCGGAAGTGGAATAAAACGGTTAATGATAGAATACCCACAATTTGAGGAGGTAGCCCGGTGAAATAGGTAAATAGAGAAAATAAGTTACCTTAATGCCACTCCGTCCCTGCTGCTTCAGCAACACGTTTTCAGGCTTCATATCACAATGGATAATTTTATTTCGGGCTAGAGCGTCGAGACATTGTAGAAGCGAGTGAGCAAATTTGCGAACAAGTTGTAGACTAAATCCTTGAAACTTATTCTTCTTTATCAGCTCGTAAAGATTGAGTGACAGGAGCTCAAACGTGATGCAAGTGTGATTCCGGAATGTGAAGTTATCGCACATATGAATGATATTCATGTTGTTATCTTTATCCAGTTCGCGGAGATGTTCCAAGATGCGAATCTCCTCTTGAGCCTGTCGATGAAACCGCTTTTCATTCCGCACCATTTTGAGAGCCACATGAACGTTATTTTTATGATCGAATGCCTTTACTACTTGTCCGAAGCTTCCTTTACCAATGACTTTGAGGACTTCATATCGATAGCCGACATGGTCATGCTGAACGTGGATGTACGAGCCCTGGTCATCGTCATAGCCAGAGTTATTCGAACTGTTTATAACTCCAGGTCTCTTTTTGGCTCCCAGTCCAATGAAATAAACTTGCGGATAATTCTGAATCTCTCCCATTTCGTAAGGGGTTAGTCTAGTCTGGTACATTTTAATCACTTGCTCGGGGCTTGCAGGAGTAGTCTTGTACTTGGTCCGAGAGGGGGTCAACTTATTCGATTCTTGAGATAGTGTTTGCGGAGCAACTGTAAAATCCGCTGACGCTGGTCTGGCGATCGCCGGTGGCAAACTCTGACTTTGAATCTGAGTCGTCGAGACAGACATGTAGTTGTTCAGACTCCCCTGGCTCAGACCGTTGCTCGGCGGAGGCAGGATCGACGAGTCCTCGTTGTTCGCCAACAACCGCTGGATCATCCCCACCCCGACCTCCAGGCCCACGAACGACGGCTTCAAGTTCGACGTGGGGCCCTTCAGGGGCGGAAGATGGTGGTGGCCGTGCGAGTCGGACATGTGGGGCAGGAAGCCGTCTGCCCCTCCGTTCTCGCCGTTCGCCATCCCCGCAGATCCGTTGATGTTGCTCAGCAGACTCCGGGTCCTCGAGATAGGCATGTCGCCGAATTTCGTGTTATTCACCTGCAGGCCCAGTCCGGTGGACCCTGATATTATGGCTGTGGTGCCACTCGACATTTCCTACCAACTCTGCGATGACTCAGACACTGCACTCCTCGGCTACTTAAGTCGATTTGTCAAAGCCACTCGATTTCTCAAATTCTGAGCATACACAATGCATATCGGGGGAAACTCAGCGAAGCAGTTTTGCATACGAAGGAAATACTCCTTACGTGATGCCTTCAATCAAACTTTAAAAACTCAAGCGTACAACTGCTACCTTATCAACTATTAACGTATATGAAAGACCATTTCAATCGAAATTTTCTAGTCACTTCAATCAATATGTTGTCGTGTCAACATTTCTCTACTGTTAATACCTCCTAGAACTGAAAAACTTACGTAGACGCGATTTTCAGTAAATTAGCAGCTAGAATTGTAAAACTACTATATCTACTCACATGAAGTGTAGAACGACTTTTTACGACCAAATACGGTACAAACGTTAGCACAGAAAGAAAGACCTACTCCGATAATTGAAATACTAGAAAATTTTACAATAAATTAAATGCGTTTTACATAAATACGTTGATGTTGTAGCACAGAAGATTTACGATCAAGTGGTAAAGGCAAGGTGTTATTTCTGCTACTATTGACCTCACTGTAATGTAACGTAGGTATATATTTACAGTTGTCACCGATCCGGCCAAACTCGAATTTCTTCACACCCGCACATCGTTTCTAGCAGAACTCATTACAGATTACTAGCGACTAGGCTAATCGAATCTCAACAAATCTTTCATGTGATGTGATTATATGGAGATGCCACTTCTAACTTAAACTAAACCACCACAAATTGCAAGTTTTCTTCAAATACAACTCCACTTAAGACAAAGTCAAAATTTTCATGCACTTAGTAAGACGTTTTCATTTTTCAAAAACTTTTCAATTTTCGTAAGTGTCAATCGATTTAGTCAATTTTACAATTATTGCTGCTTAATTGACAAAAATTCTGTATTTTGTGATGTAATAGTAATTTTGAATGGATGTGTTTTCACAACTTTGTAATTATAACTGTATATTCCAAATGAAGACTGTCTTGCCCCGTAGAAATTCTGTGTTGGAAACTAGAAATAGAGTTTTACTATTCAATTTCAAAAAAGAGCAGATCTGTCTTAGTTTTATCTTGGTTTAGAAATGACTGCAAACGTTTCGTGAAAATTCACATTTCTGTACTCTATTCATCTGTCTCAGAAGTTTTGAAGACTTAGCTAAAACCGAGTGTGACTTTCATTTGCTGTTCACTGCTGGCAGTAGTCTTCCAGAACGACGATGACCGCAACCGTTCTTCATACTATAAACTGCAGATCAGTTGTTTTGAAAACTCTGTTCAGTTGTCAGATTTCTTGAAGAACAAAGAACACTTTTCACGTTATCGACTGCAGAGAAGCTAGAAGACACAACTACTATGAGCAACTAAAATAAACGAAACAAACAACAAAAGATGTACTAAGATGTAAGAGTTAGTTGTGCTTTGAGTGTTGAGCTCAATCAGTGTCATTGCCTTTGTAATGTGTAATCCAACGTTATGGGAGCAAGTGATAGACAATGTTGCCATGAAGAGGACAACGGTCCGGTCCGGAAGGCAACTGAACAGCAACTGCTGCTTTGCTTTGTTTGACTTCCCTTCTCTCCAACGCAAACACATATACATGTATACCAACTACGAGTCGCATTCATATAACAGTATATATGCCTACGTGTATAAACTGCATTTAGACATATATGCGAACCCTTTATACGTGCACAGCTCAAGTCTCAAGTATAGTGCATATATATATTTCTGCAGATTAGAGACATACACAGTCGCTTAAGTATAAGTATAAAAGTATCAAGTAGGTTATCTTATAATGTTCTAAGACTTACTCAAAAGTAAGTATGTACTAGTAAATAACCCGTTCTACGAAAGGAAGAAATAACAACCAAGAATGCAAGGTTTATTTTTCTCGTTCATGAGTTCTAAATGAAACGTGTTTTACATCACCTGTCCAATGTATTCCACATTCTAGATGGAGTCCATATGACAATGACAATCCTACAATTGTCACTTTTACCACATAAAAATCGCAATTTTCCATTACAACCATTTTCTTATCTGTGGAAAGAGGAACAACTGTCTAATTGTCATTGTCATTGTCATTTTATGTAATAGGGCCCAGGTATTTCATAATTATCGTGATGTTTTTGGAATGGATTTAGTAGCTTAACTTGATTTTGATAAGATACCTTAAAGAATTTAGAATTATAAATGTGCTCCTCTTTGTTTTCCATTTACTTTTCTATTACACCATTTTAAATACTATATGTCTCATATTTTTAATCAATAGTCTCCCTATGCACTATTCTCGGTCTACTTAAGTCATTTCCGGATGCTCCTAACAGATTTCATGTGCTGTAGTCCACACTACATTGCATTTCACCACTTCATGCACAGCGGGGTCCGATAGCTATGTGCAGTATCGGACTACAACAAACCTTAATATAATGATTTCTGTACTAAGTGTATGTAAGCATATAATGAGTATATGTATGTATGTCTTATAAGCAGGGGGCAAAGCCAGCAAAAACCAGATATGCTATAAACCAGCTAACTCAAACTCACAGGATCAGTCAACCCACAAAACGCAATGAATATAGACTTGGTACTTGGTGGATATTCACTTCGCTCTTAGAAGGATATCTACAGCGTACATAGTCCATGCATTTTGCTACAATGTGTATTTGTACATGAGATACAGCTACCACATACATACTACATACACAGGACATAACCGTATTGTAGATCTGCCTTTATTCAGTACTTTGTATTATACTTGGGTACTGCGGGAGAGACGTGCACTGCACTGCTCGCACACTCACCCGTCGCACTCTGCACCTTTGTTTGTGTTTTTATTACGTACTAGCATTTGCAACACACCCATGGCCATACTACCAATACCAATCGTTTGTATAATGTATATCGTATAATGTTATAATATCAATAGAAAATATGTTAGCGAAATCAGGCAATTGCCAAAACTTTTAGTGAATTTTGTTTCCGTGGTGAATTTCAAATAACATAAGACGGTGGGCCATTGTACATCAATTGGCTTACCTAATTCAAAAGTCAATGATGAATCCGAAAAACTTCAAATATGTCGGGTGTTGAATTCCGAAATTATGACACATTTTGGTCTAGAAGGTCCATGTTAAATTAACTGGTGTAACTTAGAAGTTGATGGACCACATAATTTGAAGTGAGGTTTTTCGGATTCACCATTGACTTTTGAATTAAAAAGCTATTGATGTAAAATGGCCCACCGTTTTGCCATGTTTAAATTTGACCACAAAACCCAACATTTTACCAATTGCTTGATTTGACTAAGTACCGCTAACATACCTATATCACTTATCTCTATTTTAATTAAAAACGGAATAGATCATGTTTAAAAGAAAATAGAGCTGGCTATGATATGTTTTAGGCAGAATCGTAAAAGCCAGCACTGCACTAGCGCTCAATGAATCTATTCAACAGCATAGGTATACTAAAGAATTCGTTTTCATACCTAGATGGCCGGGGTGATTACATTATATTCTTTTCGAAAGGATATGATTTTTATGTTGCCCATTTAACATGGGTATTAAGTCTTTCGGCTTGCTGGTTACGCAAATATTGAAGTCTGAATTTGATGGTAATATCATACTGAGACTGAGACATTACTAAAAAATAAGCAATCAGGTCTCAGTTGTAATATGCAATGATTTTATCAGTTGCAAATTTTTCCTTTAATAGTCAGTCTAAAGATTTCCACGTTTCCTTCAAAATCCATCCAAAATATTGAATCCTTTGCTTCCCTCATCGAAGGCATTCAAAGAATGTAAAAAAATTCTGCATCCGATTTCTTATTTTCCTCCCGTCGGAACAGCCAGAAATTGAGAATGGCAGTCTTTAACTTTTAGAATATTTCATGTAGATTGTAATTAAAAGTAAACACTGGCATTCATTGATTTTGTTGAACTGAGACGACATTTATTTAACAATTGATGGCAAGTACAAAAAGTTTTTTGCAATACAGTTGTAAAATGTCTCATCTTCTCATCTAGGCTCAAATGGTGTGTACAGAACAGACATTTATTAAACAGAACCTGTTTAATAAATAGCAATAGTAATATAGTGACATCCTAAATGTTTTTCAATTTTCATACTGTCGCATCATATTTAATTACGCTAGTTTGAATTTGAAGTGTATAGGTAAATCGGAAATTGGGAGATGATCGGTTGTAGATATCACTACATTTTTGTTTAAGTGGTTGGTGGTGGCATTTATGGTTTCTAAGTTTAAGAAGAGGAGAATGGAATGTAAAGTTCAATTTTTGCAAGATAAAGTAACCTCATTTTCTTCTTCCAAACTTCGAGGATTCCAGAGCTGCTCTCATGGCCCGCTTTAAGGACGGACAATTCCGGCTTTTGCCCGGGCCTCATAAAATTTTAGGGGCCTCAAAATTACAGACATTCGTGAAATTCAAAAACTGATGTCAAAAATCAAGAAAAATTAAGGACAATTTGCTAAAATTTAAAAAAAATTTGCGCTTCGCGCATTTATTATTAACATTTTCTGTGTTTTATTAGTGAAATCAAAAACTGATGTTCAGAATCAAGGGAAATGAAGAACATTTTGTTAAAATTGGCAAAAATTTTGCGCTTCGCGCAAATAATATTCACATTCTTTGTATATTTTTACTGAAATCCAAAAAACTGATGCTCAAAATTAAGAAAACTAAGGACATTTTGTTGAAATTGCAAAAAATTTTGCGCTTCGCGCAAATATCATCAACAGTTTTTCTATATTTTACGCCATTCTGCCCGGGGCCTCAGATTTCGAAGGCGGGCGCTGGCTGCTCTAAAAATGATTTGATATTGTTTACTTGAATATAGGTACATTTGCTGAACAAAATGAATTTTTGAGTCTAACTGAGTTGTTTAATGATAATTTCCTGGCAGTTGTAGCTGAGTTATCAGTTTCGAATCGACAGAATCGACAAATAATAGTGAAAGAAATTGACGTATTGTCAATATATTGTCCTTTGAATGCACTGTCCTTCTTTCTTTAAATTGTAATATAAATGCTAATTTTTAAAGAAATGTACCTATATTGAGGATGCTGGGTTTACAGAGACAGAGCATACATTTTAATTGAAATATGAAACTAAATAAGTAAAAATGGCTGCCGAAATCATAAACCTATTCCTAACCCCTCCGGTTGTGAAGACCCTTTAAGCTTGCACTGACTTTTGTGTTCATTAGAATTACATTTTGTGAAATAAAAATAATTTGCAAAGCTTATGGTATTTATTGCAATTACTCTAACTTTCCTGTTTAAGTTACTTCAAGTGTAAATTTCGAAAGCCAGTTATTATAATGGCTCAATTTTATAAATTGACTTTCATCACATGACCCATGCAAAATTAGGTCATTTTCTTTCAAAGCAAGCATTTTGGCTGTATTGAGAATTTTATAAGTAACGCCATAATTACAAAGAAGTAGTCAATAAATATCTATAAATAAATAAAGTAATAAATAATAAAATAACATCGTTAAATGAAAGAGATGATATGAAAATAAAAATTAGATAATCTAATCAATCGCCTTTTAGTTTAAGTAGACAAGATTTATATGTATTGTAGTAATTGGTAAAAAATGGCTTTTCTTTATTTAACAGAATACATTTGTACTTAATTTATTTATGTAACATAATTTAAAATGTATAGATTTTAATTTTTGGGCAAGGATACAATAAAAATTATTGTTCTTCAGAGAGCGTCCAATCAATGGACATAAAATAATTGTGAATTCGCATAAAAGTTTGTAAATTGATTTTATTTTGCACCCTCTTATTTTACATGACAGTAATCCAGTTTTCAATGGTATAGCCAATAAAATGAAGGCGAGTAGAATTGTAGAAATAAATTTTACGCAATCCCCCTTTATAATTCATCTGTATTGTGTTCTGAACATTATCTGTTTAGTTATTGAGTATATTTGACAGATTTTAAATTTCTTATTAAAGGATGTACTATATATTTCAGCATACAGTTATAAGAATCCTTGAACAACATTCTGACCCCTGTCGAAAAGTAAAATCGGTAGCAAATGTGACGTTGCTACAGCAGTTGCTATATAGACCATATTTTCATTTTGGTTGAAATATGACTATGACGCTTGTCAAAAGAATAGCGAATTTCAAAAGCGCTGCTACAAAACACTATTCTCATCCCTATATCGTAGCAAAAATCTTTGGCAAAGCTGGCACAAACAAAGGACTATGCAAGTCCTTACCACAGTGTTATTCAGTTATTCCGCAGAAAATCACTTTTTCTCTAGCAAGAAACTAGACCATCGGTAATGATATTTGAAAGACATGCAAATCATGTAACCGAAATAGTAACTCTCCTTCAACAATAATGGCAAAGTTGCTAAGACGCTGCTAACTGAAGTCAGAATAATGAATATTTTTGCCGTCGCAAGTTGACCTAGCGACATTTGAGCTTTTGCAAATTTATCACAAGGGGTCAGAAAGCTGTTTCTGATATGTATAATGGAAAGTTTGATTTCCTATTTTTTATCATAAAATTTGGATCACGTTAAACAGATCTCAATAAGTGAGTTATCATTACCGTGTACGTGTAAGGCAGGAATAGGCAATGGTATATCTTGATAACCATCAGTGAATAACACGCAGATAACTATGTACACTCATGTACTCCTTTTTAAGATTGTCATAAACACGGCGTGCAGTGATATTAAATTAAACTAAACATTTTCATAAACAAAAATTAATTCAAGAATTGCTTGCTTCTCAAGTTAAAGAAATGTTATTTTCATCACATCTACATTTTTACAATTTTGAACATATTTTACGGAAGGATGACTAAAAACTTTAACTGGAACTCAAGAGTAATGCTTTCCAGACAGCTTGGTCCATTAAATGACAACATTAAAATCATAGAAAAATACGTAAATTATGCTTTGATGGTTAAGGAAAACAAGTACTTAAAAATGAATCGATATTTGATGATCGATAATTATATTGTGAAGAACTTTTAACATCACATGCATTTAGACGTATGATAACGATAGTTCATTTAGTATAATATATGGTTATATTAAAACATGCAATTTGCACCAAAATTATTATATAATTTCCAAGTATTTTAGCATTTTTACTTGCTTAGTTACTGTATATGGTTTGAAATTCACATTTAACTACAGAAGCATTTCGGAATTTTTGTACAATATGCAAAAGAAAAACATTTTCCATTTCCATAGAACCATTCGTAAGCAGGTACTTGTATTACTGACGTAGATAATTACAGTGGCATTGGTATAAGCAGACCAAGAAAACAGAAATTACAGAAGTATATAAAATCGAAATAGATTTAATATAAATATGTAATGAAGGAAATGTTTACAGACGATGATTAAAAATTACAACAATTTGCAAATTGTACACCCATTTTTGTAGATATCATTAATGAAATTTATATATATTCTCATCTCGATACATTACGTAGAATCCATTACTGCGCTATCTAACTTTACAGAACAATCAATACCTTAAAGAAGTCAATTTAGAATAAAAATGTCGATAAGATATTATTCGGTGTTCGCATTCACACTCAATGGAATTTTTTAATGAATACAAGAAATATAGTATAGATAATATTGTATAATGTAAACATACTAGATAAGTAAAGAATATGAAGTTATGTCATTTATTAACTTCTCCAGAAAACAGCTAAAAGATTTAAAGCTTTGATTGAGTGGCTTTGGCAATTTCCGATTGAAATTCACGCAGCTTCATAGCTAGAGCCATATTTCCTTTAATTTTAAGCTTGCCCTGGAAAAAGGCTTTTTGAGCATTTAGGGTACCAGACATCAAATCCATTAGGTCTTGATCATTCATTGAAAGAACAACATCAGGAGTAGCTGTTTCATTTAAATAAAAGTACAAAGTTAAATATGGAACGTATAAGCAAATATTTGTTAAAAAAATTAATGCTTACCCTTTCCATCAAACTGAACAGCACCGCTTCCATTTTTAACATCCACAATCCAAGTTGCTTCTTGTCCTCCAGGTCCTCCGCTAACCTAAAGAAATACAAATTATAGGTATGCTATTCATAAATAAATAAGGCGTGATATTTATAAATAAATTATCTGGAAAACAAATTTCCCAGATAATCAGCAATGATATATTACTTTGAATCCATAAATTCCATTAATCTTTTTCACTAAAGCTGGTCCATCAGTCTCCAACGCTGCAGCAAGCATCTTAAATACCGGACCGCATTTAAATCCGTCTCCCTCCCCAGCAGTCATTTTGGCTCTGAAATTGAACACAATAAATAAAAGATCTCGTATTGAATATGTCCGGATGGCATACTGTGAAATTTTAAAATGTAAATAAATCAGAGCAGTAAAGATGTTATCTCCTAATATGGAATGCCACGGAACGGTGGTTCCAACTAATTTCCCAGGCTTTATTATAAAGAGGTAATCTATAGGTCCAAAGTTTTTGTCCTTGTAAATAGATTATATGAAAACTATTCACCTAGCAGAACAAATCTTACCAGACAAAATGCCAGTAGAATAGAAAGTAAACATACGCAGTATATATTGTATATATGACTCCTTCAGCTATTAGTTACTAATATTTTCATGACTCATAAAACATTATTTTCTCGGTTTTATGTTGAGAGACAAGTATGTTATGAGAAAAATAAGAAGTCTTCTTAAAATTTTTAAGTTTTACAATCTGCGCCAGTAGAATAACTTGGGAAACCCAAAGCAAGAGCAAGGCGCAAGTATTAGTTATTCTCAATAGAGCTCAATAGGAATTTCCTTATGACGTGACCATGTTTGAAGGATAATAGTTTTTTCCTCATCAAAAAACAACGAAAACTTATTTGGGTAATTACATATGTTATAGCTAATAGTATTAATGAAGACTTCACACAAAATTTTAAAACAGTCTGCAATTTTTAAAGGCCAATTATTGGTTCTACATTCAGTGTAATAATACTACATACACGTTGTATTATTGTATATGAGACAAAAAGCATTAATTTTTCAATGATGATATGTAGAAATGTTTTGAAGCAGTTATTAAAAACGAACGATTTACGAGGAACTTTATGTAATGAATTAAATAAACTAAAATGTTGGTAGTTGCAAAATACATTTTTTTAAAATAAACGGTTTCTTACTTTGAAGAGTTGTCGCTTTCAGAGTTTCTGGAACTTGCACTGGTGTGAAATCCTCTTTGGTATAGAGCAACAACAACTGCACCACCAAGTCCAAGATTGTGCTGAAGGCCAACTCGTGCTCCTGGAACTTGACGTGGACCTGCTTCCCCTCGTACTTGCCAGCAAAGTTCTGCACACTGAGCTAATCCTACAAAAGATTCCCAATTAGTTAAACAACGTAGTACAGCAGCTTGAATAATTCTACACTGCAAGTATTAATATTATATATGTGCAGATAATCATGCATGGAAACAACATTTTATCATTTGCTGAATTGATTTTGAAAACCTTTTGCGCAGAAATCAAGTCTTATCGTGTTAACAATATCAACTATTCTCAACAGACTAATAATGTGTACTATATTCCACTAACGATGAGTAGAAAGTAGAATGCGTACGCCTTGTTGAACTGAAGTAGGCAATCAATTAATACATAACATAAGCAAAAATGTGTACAATACACAGGCTACTTGACTGGGTGAAAAACGAAAGGCTTGCTAACATGGCAAATGACAACAAGATCAAAGGGCACTTTTGAAATGAAACAACATCGACCTTTTATCTAATCTCGATTGGCCTGACTCTCGACATAAATTTTGGCGTATTCTGTTTAAAAATATTTTGTCCATGCTCACCAATCACAAATAATACCAAAGCAATTCAACTAAATCTACCAATGAAAACAAATAATTTACTCAAGTATAGGAATCTGCCTCCAGCTCAAGGATAAGCTTAAACCCATTAATTAATTTTTGAATTACAGCCAATGACTTTACTGTGTGCTTACGCTGCCCTCATTTTTATATAAGAGATTGAACATTACACAAATACAGATAATGAGAGAATAGTGAGATATCCCGTTCAATGATGTACATTCTGTGGATAACAACTCAATTATACAGCTTTAAAGGTATTTTGTCAATTTGGTTACCTAGGTTGTCAAATAACTGATTGACAAAGTAATTGATTTATCGGAACTGAATTTTACGAGTCCTGATAAAAACTAACAAGGAACCCTAGGTTAGCTTTGAACAAAGGATATCGAGATATAAATTCATTAACTGTACGAAATACATTAATTGCTCGGCAATAACTTACTTGCACTTAAAATGAGAAAATTATAAATACCAATAATCTACAAATAATTTAGTAAATGTATATTATATTAATACTCACCGTAGTTTTTAAGCTGAACAAAGAAATATTAACTACTTGTTAATATACAACAGTACACCTGAAGTTTAATAATTGGGATATTAGGTCTGAATAATATCTTTACCTTGCTGTCACAGTACAAGTACGACAAGACGACACTTATTATATAAGCCTACGAATTAACTGATAGCACAAAGTTGTTCATTCTTTTACTGTAGTCTATGCAAAAGGCCTCAATCTACAATACAATACTATGAATAATTGCCTTTTCATTAAATGTACTTGAGCCAGTCTGCCATATAATGCTCCACTATTTGCACGAATTGACTATGTAAAAGGATTGCCTATTAAGCTTTAAAAAAGCCCCTTTCCCTAACTTTATTGAAAGTTGGTCACCCCATTCTGATATTTTGAGTTTTTAGCATGCAAGACCTTTGAGCTGCTGATGGTGAGTTGCGAAGTCGCGATAATGACTTCTGTGATAGTGATTGTTGCGAATATGGAACGAAAACTTAGTTCTCATCAAGTACAGTAAAGATACTACAGATACATTACCTCAGTAGTAAATATCTCTAGAGAATTCCCATGTATTGCAAAATCGTATGAATTCTCGAAACTAAAAGAACAATAATGAAGCATAACTTTTACAGGGCTTTTACTACTTTTTTTACTAACTATATAAGTATAAGGTGTAGCATTAAGTCATGTGAAATAACGCTGAAATGCTTAGGTAGTTTTGCTTAGAAATGCACAATCAAGACAACTCGTAACCCAACATCAACATCCCACAATCCCACAGACTATCCATGAGCTGCGTTTTAGAGAACACAACGATATAGCTACTTGGGGCTATGAAAGATTGCTAAATAGGATAGTCATTAATTGTCAATGTAGAATGATGATGCGACGAATTAGATTATACATATCCAATAATCATGCAGCTAATCGATTATTTAAAGCTACAGCAATTTTATAATACAATATGTCTTGTTGGCCAGCTTCATATTAAGCCAATGGGTTTTCAATGGAGTATGTGGATATTCTATTAATAATTTTTATTGTACCACGATAATAGTAATAATATTCACATTGATGTGGCTCGGCAATATATTTAGCAGAGGTGTAACTATGAAATGGGTTGGCTACTGTATATCAGTCCCGCCTGAAGAACCGATGCTTCTAAGCAACCCACTTCATTACGGTATTAAATTGTTACACTACATAGTCCTTATCACAGTGGACATCAGCAAAAGGCACAATGCTGACAAACTCATAATTGAACATAATTTCTTGTTTTATATAAATGGCATGACTGGACAAAATATTCTCACAAAAATGGCAAAGACTGGATAATCTAGTTTGTCTTGACATGGGATATCACTAATATAGTGATGTCCCATGCCACAGCACTAATATAAGTGTTCAATATCCGACTGCCGTACTTTCATTGTATTCACCTGCCACTGCCACACAGCGCACAGTCCCACCGCTTTTACCTCTCACTTATTTTCATAAAGGGTACTTAGTTAAAATGCTAAGGAAGCTTACACAAATTACCAGGATTCGAATATTTATTTTATAAATGCTTTTACTAATAATTCCCATCACCCGCGCTTCAAGCCGTTTGTATCTTGATGTTTTTGCTATTTCACAAACGTATGCAAAAGTTGTTTTTAGAAAATATAACAATTTTGCTCTCATCTAAGGATACAATATTTATAAAAATATATTGCATTTACAAAATATTTTTACACACTCCTGCAAAAAATATTCTGAAATTTTGTCAGGTATTTTAAAGGAAAAATTGATCAACAAATTTTTTCAATGACATTTACTATAAATTAGCATTCGTCAAATTAAAGTATTAAGAAGTACACGGAATGTAACTGAGCCATGTATTAAATGCAATATTAACGTTGCTGTCACTAAATTAATACCTACAATACTAACAAAGGAATCCTTGAATTTCAAGGGGATTCTATCGTTGGTAGTGGTGTTAGCTGGGAGAGGTACATTTCGTATCTCAAAAGAGGAGGGGTCTAAAAATTTGCAAAACTATGACCTCGTAATTTGTGTAACTTCTCTAAAGTTGGATAGGGCTTTCCAAGACAAAATAATGCATTGTTGAAATGGGAACAAAGTTTCCAATTCATGCATGCAATCGAAGCCACAGTTTCTTCAAATACGATAAGGGATTCTATTCATATTACTTGAACCTGCCCATTCACAGAAAGCATTATTGTGACGAAGCAAATAATCAACTAGTCTCTCCTACTGGTGTCTTACCAACTCATGAAAATTCTCCATGATGAACTTGCAAATATATTTTTTTCCTTACAGGGCCGAACGTTGAAATTACAAAACTAATACCGGGTAGCACAACACAACAATGACATACAATACACATGAGAGGGAAAGTTAGAATTTTTAAAGGTGTTAGAAATATGTATAATGTTATGTAAGCATTAAACTAACATCCGAAACTGCCAGTGAACACCAGACGATCGCACAGAACGATATAATGCCTTAGGAAAATGAGACAAGTTAAAAATGTTCTGAAAATTAGGAAGAAAGGAAGCCTCGATATGATACGAACATTTCTCTGGAAAAGCAAAAGCAAACTTACAGCAGATATCAACTTTTAATAGACAATTAACAAACCTGTAGCTCCGAGTGGATGTCCTTTGGAAATCAAGCCCCCAGATGGATTAACAACATATTTTCCTCCATAAGTATTGTCCCCGCGATCAATAAATTCTCCGGCTTTTCCTTCTGGACACAGTCCTAATGCTTCATAAGTTATCAACTCGTTTGCAGAGAAGCAGTCATGCAACTCCACCACATGTACTTCATTGACATTTCTACCCGATCTTTCGAACAGCTTTTTTGTAGCAGTTTTGGTCATATCGTAGCCAGCCAATTTCAATGCACTATTTTCTTCAAAAGTGGAAGGGGTATCTGTGGCCATTTCCATTCCAACAATTTCAACAGCTGTATTCTCAAGCTTATGTGACTTGACAAAATCCTCGGATACAATTATAGCTGCAGCAGCTCCGTCAGAAGTCGGGCAACATTGCAATTTTGTGAGAGGACTATGAATTTCTTGAGCAGTCATGATTTCTTCTAGTGTTCTCGTTTTTTGAAACTGCGAATTACTGCAAAATACAAAACAGATTATTTTCGCATGCTATGAACACATTAGATCACCTTAAAAACCTAAAATCAAAAAATCATTAAATAAAATGAAGACTAACGGATTTTTGGCCCCGTGGTTGTGGTTTTTCAAAGCTACTTTGGCAAAGTGTTCCAACTTTGTTCCATATTTTTTCATATGTTCAGCACCAGCATTGCCAAAAAATTGTGCGGCAACAGGGGATTGGGCAAACCCGACAGAATTGATCATAACTTCAACGTGCTTATCTAAAGGATTGGTTTTGTTAGGGAATGAAGAACCCAATGATCCCTTTTCCATCTTTTCAAATCCAAGAGCCAGTACACAGTTAGCTTGACTGCCGGAAACCAATTGCTTGGCTAAATAGAGAGCAGAAGAACCAGTAGAGCAATTATTATTCACATTATAAATTGGAATTCCCGTCAGTCCGACTCCGTAAAGGGATCGTTGTCCACATGTCGAATCCCCTAAACAAAAACAATACAGTGGTGATGTAATGAAAAATTAGAAATGTGCTTATTACAACCGGATAACCAAGGTACAATAATTTTACTTCTTACCGTAAACATACCCCACACAAGCCTGTTCAACATCTTGGTAAGATAATTTAGCATCCGTCAAGGCTTTTCTGACGGCTTCTTGGGCCATTTCAGGATAGTCTGCACTTGTTCCAGGTTTGGCAAACTACGAAGAAAACGAAAATTAGAATTTCAAAAATAATTCGGTGTTAAAAATAATTTTAATTATATTTACCTTTGTCATGCCGACACCAACCACATAAACACGTCTTAAAACTCCAGCCATGTTTTCTGTCATACAGGTTAATACACTTCAAATTTACGACAAACTTGGTTTATCCACCTCTTGATTCACTGTTTATTATTCTCTGTCCGAAAAGATAGCTCAACACTAACTGTGAGATGGATCAACAGATGAACTGCACTGTATGAAGTTTACCTCGACACTGAGCTGATCACTTTGGGTGCTTGGAGAACTTAGAGACAATCAAGTCAGTAATACGACTTTATTATAGTTAGGAATAAATGTGAATATCACTAGGCATGTTGCGCAACCACTTATAACTTGCAGTAACACGACAATAACTACTTATAATGTACATGAATGCGAGTAAAGTGTAAAGTCTAACAACTACTGATGGAAACCTCAGCTGAATAAAATGAATAACTACTACAACATTCACCAACAGAAGTCCTCATCAGCTGTTCTTTTGCTTTATTTAGCAGCATTTGTATCCCCCAGTATGTAATTACAATTATATATGGAAATATTGAAATTTCATAATTTCCTTAAAAGCGTGAATTACGATTTAATTCAAATGTGTAAACACTGGTTAGTGAAAATTGATATTCTCATATGACCATTGGTGGTGCTTAAGACTGCCACTGAACTTATCTGAGACAAAAAAGATCAGATCACGGTAACAATCATTTAAAAACTGTAATCTGCAAAAAGGAATAAATAAAAATGGAATAGGACGTGGAACGAAAAAATCTTATGTAAAAATATCAACACATGAAAATAGATATTTATTCTGATAAACGGATAGATAAATACCATAAATCATTATTACATGTGCTGTGTAGAACTAGAAGTCATAGCAGTAGTGTGGTACAGAACAGTTTTCATGGAAGCTATATAGTGTGCACAATGCACAAGACCTAGGTTAAATAGCTTATTCCAGGGTTAAAATATCTATAAAAGGAAACCCCTTTCATCTAAAATCATGGATTTTACAAGCGATAAAAATAGCCACTACTTACGCATTTTATTATCTTTAAGGTTTCTCAGTGTCATCAATTTTGCACAATATTTTGTTTCTCGTGACTTTAAAAATCTTATTTTTGACAAATATTTTTCAAAGGAATTCAAAGCGAAATGAAAATATTATTTAAAAATGAACCCAAAAAATTGAAAACTGAAAGCAGAATAATAGGAATTTTCAATCCCGGAGATTTTAAAAACTGGCATTCAAGCAGAACTGCAATTTTCCTTGCGCCCCATATGTA
Source organism: Yoshiicerus persimilis (assembly GCA_020352615.2). Classification (NCBI taxonomy): domain Eukaryota; kingdom Metazoa; phylum Arthropoda; class Collembola; order Entomobryomorpha; family Tomoceridae; genus Yoshiicerus; species Yoshiicerus persimilis. The sequence continues at coordinate 32,887,992 of CM060170.1, read as the reverse complement.
ATTAGATATTCTCTACTTTATTAGAATATTTATTAAACTTCGTTAAAAATGGTTCCAATCAATACTTCTCGTGCAAGCAGGCTTCCTTATACTAAATGTTTCCTAACTTGAAAAGGTAATTCAAATACTGAAGTAAATAGAAGCAAAATTATGTAAATTGGCTATTTTTGTGTTTCAAATAGTTTCATTGTGCAAAATATTCCGTACAACTGAATTTTTAAAATCATTAAAACTAAACTGTAGGTTTTGAATATTCCAAACCGTCAAAATCAACATGTTTTGTTGATTTTCTCACTGCATTTATCGATGTTATATATTTTGACACTTTTACCACTGCTTTCTAGAATTGGACACCAAAATAGAAACGAAATTGATGAAGAACGACGTTATGATATTTTTTCCATCCCTGGTAGAGTAGAGTAACATTGGTTCATTGGTTGTTACTTTGGAGAGTGAGAGAAGTTAGTATTCGGAAGATCTAGGGAACGTAAGCGTTATCTACCGATAGCGATTTGAGACGCGGAGTATTGATTAAGGGAAAGGATTATCTACATACTTGTGAAATGAGACGGGAGCTTGGCGTTGAAGTTTGGACATTTGTAGCACACAGAGGGAATGGATTTGATGTGCAACGGCAAAAGGTAGAAGGTAAGAAAGAGACTACTTCTCAGGTCAAAACGATTACCTTAAAGCAGACAGAACAGAGAGATGGAGAATATTACAGATTTGTGAGAAGCAGAGCTCCAACTGGCAACTAAGTGCTTTGGATTTAGTGGAGACTGCATTCGTACAGCACTCGAACATTGCTTGGATACAAACGGACAGATTTTGGCTATAGGACGGTTTCTGAGCACTATAGTGGGAGCATAAGCATAGCATATCCTAAGGGGAATGCCTCTTGAGAAGCCGAAAGAGTAGAACACGGCCATAGCCCCCGTCAAAAAGAAGCTAGAATAACAACTCAGAAAGTAATGGTTGTTTTGGTCCAAAAATTTTGGAACACAGTGAGGTGAAATCGGAGTACGGGGCCTCTATTCGGATTTTTTAGACTGTACCCCTCCGTAAGAAGAGCATTTTATGCCAAGTGACTACCGTAAAATATCAAAATTGAATTAATTGAAGTATACTATTGAATATCAAAAGATTCGAATTGTGTCTGGAGAAGGAGCAAAAGTGATTGAGGCAGATTTGCAACTGAACAAATTTTGTGTAAAACGGACTATATGTCGTGCGGTCGTTACTTGACATGTTAGAGCAAGTTATCAATCCATCCAACCCAGATAGTACACAGTGCAACAGACAAGTGCAGTTTTACCAATACAAAACTTAGACTAAAAGATCACAAGAATCTCAATCACAATATAACTAGGGAAAACTCTAAGGAGGTCTATCCATCTCCCCCCACCAGTATCTACTTCAACAACGGGGTTTCCCCCCAACCAAAAGTAAACTGAAGTGAGTGACTTTGGATTTACTCTTGGCGCCTCATATTTTTTCTCCAGGATTGACATTAAATTGCACAGGTATGTATCATCAAATATTCACACCGTAAATTTTAAAAATAAGTTCCGACCGAACCTCAATTACACACATCGCAATTTTATTTCTCTCTTCTGTGGTTTTGTGATTAAAGTGCGTCAAAGGTTTTTAGACTCTTGTCATTTAGAAACCAGGCAAAGCTGAAGAGTGTGTGAAAAGTGCCTTCATTTGGAGTCCAATAATTCATTAGGGGCGACTGAATTTGTGCCTAAAGATAAATTAAGAAATCATTTACATATTTTATTTTTGACAGTGAACAGTGTAGCAGCATATCAGCAATGAGTATCAGCAAAAGTATTTATTTTTGCTTATGATTTGGCTTTCTCTCAGCCTCAAATTTGGCAACACAGAAAGCTTCCCCTCATTTAATGGCAAAATGTTATAGGTAGTGAGTGACTAGTGAAGAACTATACTGTATACTATTTACATTCCGCTTATATACAAGTGATGTACTGCGTACACTTTATATGAATCAATGGATTGCAAGAGTCTAATTTTGCAAACTGGATAGTCTTAGTATCTCGATTTCAAAACTGTCATTACGTCCTAACAAACATTATTTGAATTTCATATCCGTTGCAAAGTATTATGATGAAAAACATCCGTTTTAAAATTCTCTCCAGTTTCAATTAAATTCTTTTCATTGGCAAGTGTCGCTCGAGGGTATACTAAAATTCTAGTTTGCTAGCAGAATTGCAACAATGCTACCGAATGTTTGAAACTACGAGTGAGAAGAGTCCTACCTACGTCTATGGTCTATATACCTCATACTGAATTCTGCTTTCAGTAGATATGGCTATAGTGTACAAATATGTATATAGGTACTTATATGCACATACAGGTTCATAGTTTGTGTATAAACCTACATACAAACAAATCGAAAGCTTATAGATTTTTCCCATTGAAAATTTCTTTCGAATTGCATACAGTTTTAGTTCAATTTTAGGATAAAAACAGTTGATACGATTGAAAATAAAATTCATAGGTAAATATAGTAACAATTCTAAAAGCAACTTATAAAATGCTTTAACAATCCCAAAGAGAAGAAACATGTGTAAGGAAGCAGTGTTTATATTTTGAAATCAACATTTGATTTACATCAGAACAGAACTGTCATAAATGTCATAATATTGTTTCCGTTGACACATTTAGCGAGTGAAAAATATAAAACTAGTATTAAATTGTGGAATTACTCTCCATTTAATTTCTACGCTCTTATTCTTTGAATTTGTCATTATAACTTTCCTTTACGCTGTGCCATTACAAAAACCCCTGTCTAACTACATTATTTGCTTTACAGTGGGAGACCTGTGGAGAATACAGTAAGAATGTGTCCACCTCAAATTTATGTGTTACTCGAAATTTTCTGAGTGACAACCACCTTATCCGCAAAAATGAATGGGGAAATTCCCAGTGTTCCAATTACTACCTTGGCGGGGGTCTCCAGCCTTGTTGACCGTAAGAACAAATTAAAAGTATTCGAATATTTAATATTTACTTAAGTTTTATAGTTGCAATAATAATCTTGACTTTTCGTACAGTTTTGCCTGAAATGCCTCTTCCTTCGCCGCTGCCCCAAACACTAAGCAATAAATCTCTTCTTTTTCACCCTCGAGTGGCCGAAGAAGCGCAAAGGCTTTTAACCATCAATGATGACAATCTTATTCCACAATTGGTTCACTCGCTGAGCCAAACGTCATCAAAGCACATGTATTTTTAAATATTACGAAATTAATTAATACATTTTAATATATACTGAATGTACAATTGGATCGATATAATTTTACTACGACTATTTTTAGTAATTGGTGATGTACTTTTATTTTAGTGATCTGAAAGATCAGTATAGCGAGATTCCACTTGACCATCCTAGTGCACCAACGTTGCTAAGCGGTATCTTAATGAGAAAACCCGATGTTTTCAAAGGAAAACAAGGTATGGGCACCCTCAGTCATTAATTAATGTTTACTTAAAACTGTTTTAACAATTTAGACTTTCCGCAATTTAGAGCAACATATTATGGAGTGGAGTCATAATCAGATGAATCAAATGTATGGGGGAATGAATAATTTACCAGACATGACACAACAGCAAAACTTCATACCTCCGACATCTCAGTCCATGGGACTCAGTACTTTGGATTTGCAGGCCCAACATCAGTCTAGTATGATGAATAATGACACTCTCCAATCTATGGTAAGCAAAAATTTAATTCTCCAATCATCAAGCGCTATCCTGCTCTTACTTTATCGTGCATCATCTACAATATTTAGTCTGCTGTTTTGAAGCTTATTTAACATATAAATCAAAATATTTTGAAGTCATAAATGAGCTTTGGGAAATATTTCCTTTCAGTATTTAAAATCCTCCCAACGCTTAACTGCACTTTACCTACACTACTGCAAGTTTATACAATGCAGCTAAAAATATTAGTATTATATATGAATACTTGGCATATGATATCAAGATAGTCCGTTTAAATGTCATACATTAATAGACGCTTCAATTTTGACAGTCTTTAAAATGGTTGGTTTCATTCAGAATGCCGTGCTCTAATTTTAATCACTATTTGAGGTTGAGGGGCAAAGTAGTACAACGGGGTTATAAAAATTTTAAATAAATTGTGCAAAATTTCCTGGCCATTTTGATAGGCGTATACAGCGTAATTAAGGTTTTATTGCTAACCCCGTTATACTATTTAGCCCCTCATTTCTCCTTTCTGAACTTGCATAAAACGCGACAATACGAAAAATTTAATTACACACCAAATCTTTTATACGACGGCAAAACAATGGAGAAAGTTTCAAAGTTCTATAATTCCAATGACTTGCAATACGCTTCGCAAGTAATTCCTTTAAATGTCCTAAATAACAGCTCACATTTTAGTTATGTAGACATGTAAGCCAACTCTCTAATAAAATTTCTTCATTCTAATACACATGAACAATATATGTAGGTTTTACTGATGTTTTGTTTTGAGTTGTACGTACTACTTTAAAAAGTATTTTCGAATGTTGCTACCTTTCATAAACGGCGGTATTAAGGCAGTAATGTACAGTCCAACGTGCCAACTTTTACATTGAAAAAATTGCAGGATTTAAATCTTCAAAAAACAGCCGAGTTAGAATGTAAATGTAATAAAATAACGTAGAAATTTATTTATTTATTTAAAATGAGAAACAAATTCCTTCATGAGAAGTCAGTTAATATTCTTTTTTCAATGACTAAAATATCGCCAAAAAAGCGTTTTTAGTTTGTTTATTTTGGTCTGATTACAATGTAAATGAAAGAACATTATGAATCCAACCGAACCGCCAAACCCCATATTCCATATCGATGGTATGGTATGTTTTATCACTGAAATTAACAGGTTTACAAACATGTTTTCCATTCATGTCATTCTAGCTACATAAAAATGAAAAACTGAGTTAAATAAGAAATTAAATATTATCAAATAGTCAGAACAGATTAATATTAATTACTATGATGCCCATATGCTCACTACTTTTCCACAGTTTACTTTTTATCTTCCAAGCATAATGACAAATATGGCTTTGGTGAGATTAGATATAAAATTTCCTAAATTATTGCCAATGCTACTGCTTACCTTTGTTTAGCTGATTTTGAAAATCTAAATATTTAAATGGATTTAAATGAAGAATAAGGACCGGACTCTGCTTTCTTTATGCATTTTGTTGATTGCGATCTGGCTTTTAACACTGGTAAGTGTGGTAAAAAACGTTTACATGATAACGATGGGGTCCACTTGAAGTATGTTATTGGTTAAGCGTTTTTCCACCTCTTCTATCATACTCCTGAGTATTCTTTATTTTTTAACCTCCTGCCTTTAAAGTCACCAATCAGGTATTACATATTTGTGTGGAATTAAGAAGTTTATGCTGGTGCAATGCAAAGTCTGCAAAGTATACGGTTGTGTTAAATTTATTCGGAACACCATGTGAAAATGTATTCCGAAATATTTTATTGACATGACATAAGGGGAATTGAGGTCAGAGGTTAAGGCATTGAAGGGAGCTCTCGGGATTGGAGATTAGAGGTGGGGTAAGGGCGGGTCCGGTGAGTTTCGCCTAAATCAATTTTAATTAATTTGCTTCTCCTAAAATGCCATCTTTTAGTTTTCCGCCGTCTTTACCTTGCTTTGATGTCTTTTCTACCCCAATTCCCCTTATGTCAATGAAATTTTCCGATACATTTTCACGCGGTGCTCCGAATAATTTAACACAACTGTATGCTTTGTACCAGCGTAAACATCTAAATTCAACACAACATACTACATAATTTGTCATTGTGCTCACTCCCCCTGGTCGACTCTTGATTATGTTTTTTAGGTTACACTGAGCCCTTTTGGCTCTAACACAGATTACTGGTCACTAATGGCTGCGAATACCTTTGTTTACATCTGCGTTTACAAAAGTGCCAATTCTAAAATCCCGCCAGTAGCAATAAGAAAACCCAGTCTTCAATTTTTCTCTTCTGCTCACCCGAATATACGATTCTCATAATAAAGGCTCAGCCGTGTACCGCCAATTACCAATACGTTCGCGACACAGCTACTTTGTGCCACTACTTTTCAATATAGTGACGGAAAGTGCTGCGGCACTATCATAAGATTCATCTGTCGTCTAGTGCCGCAAAAAGTAGTTGATTAGTCTTTTAATAAAATACAAAACTTCGGTCACCAATTATTTGTCAATCCTCAGTTGCTTGTTTTGCTGCTTATATTTACTACACCAACTATTTTCGTGCACCGTCGCTTGATCGGTTGGTATCTTTTTGTTTGCTTTCTTGCTTGAGTTCCAATTTCTTGTAAAATAGCTCAACCAAAAATTTGATGTTGCACTTGAAATTTCGTTGTTCATTGCAGTCTTGCAGATTATTGTGTGATCAGTTGTATATTGAGTCGTTAATTGTCATTTTGGTTTTCCACATTGTGTTTACAGATTGGCCAAGTATTAAACTGGACACATTCAGCTCAGTCAGCTGTGGTACCACCTGGGGGAGATTCCAAGATGTTTAACAACAGTGGAATATTGAACTATGAGCAGGACAGAAATAAGAAAGATATTAATGTCCCTCAACCTTTGGGCGATAATTCTCTACCTGTTTACAATTCAACCCCCACAAGAACAAGTGCCGAACAGCCTCAATATGTGCCTCCGTTTAGTAATGCGGTAAACCATATCCCATCATCTCAAAGTATTTCTTCTCAACAAATTCCTGCGAAACCTCATCAACAGTCAACAATGCTTCAATACCAACAACCGCAACAACAAATTGTACAACAATCTCCTGAACAGCTACCAAACCAAACCCAAAATAATAAATTAGGAAATGCAGATGCATTTTTGCACAATGCCTCGCCGGTCAATGTTAATCTTAGCAACAGTATGGTAAGGCAACAACATCCACACGTCAACAACATAGTAGCAAGTCCAGCATCTGGGTCTTTGCCTGTACAGCCTCAACCACCTCAACAAATAGCTCCACCGGCACATCAAAAAATGAATTCACCAAATGCAACATGTGCAAATAACAGCACAATGCCCCAGATGAATCTAGGCTCTCCAACTCCTGCTCCAGTTCCCCTTCCCGTTTCAGTCCAACAAAGTCCAACAATTAAAATTCAACCTTTGACACCTCCATCAGACTTTACTCAACTAACCTCTAGTGATACCTCCAAATCTACAGCACAATCCAATGCCTCTGTACCAAACCATGTAGTAGGGAAACAGGTACGAATGCTTATATACAAATTCCATGGATATGTTATGTTATGGGGTATCTGATATAGTGCAATGCTCTCAAATCATTCTGCAGACACGGTAGCGCAAACTGCTTACATTAAATTCTGAATTAAAAACCCAGCTGATTTTGGAATAGAGGAATGGCTGAGTACAAAGCTCAAATCGCTGACTCAAAGAATTTCTATTCTCCTTTGAAAGATAATGGATTTACTTCCTATAATGGTCAGAGGAATCAAATTCAATTTTTATGACGAAAGATTTTGAACCATAGAACACAATTTCCAAGATTATTAATTTGGATTTTAGGGTATATGTATCACATTTGAGATTTTGAGGACATCTTATCTTAAGAGCATTGAATTGCAAATTATGTTCGCTATCTCATGATTTGTCAGAACGCTGAGTTGACCTGTTGAACTCAAAGTGGTTATTAGACCAAAATAAAAGTAGTTGCAAATAATTGAGATGTGAAATTCCCTTAGTACAAAAGTTTATGGCATATTTTTTGATGCTGATGGGAAATCACCTACCCAGATCTAAATATTAAATGGTTTCCTACGATTAGTGATAATAAAAGATTTCTAAAACAGGCGGAATAGAATTTTTTAAACTAACGCTAACGACATACCTGACATAACCGACATAATTCCATTCCAAATGTCATTGAATTGAACATTACGCCAGTGTCTACTGAATTAGATAGGTACACGTTTGCTTTTAATTTTCAATAAATTGTCAAATCCCACTCAAAAATATACTCAAAGGTTGCTTTTCTCTTTAGGCACAAACGTTCCGTATTGCATAAGTATGTATTGAGAGCGTTATACAAAGCTTTCGAGTATGGTCTACCAAATATCCTATATAATATAATGTATGCGCTGTATAATTGCCCTAAATTGTCAATGAGTTTTAATTAAAATGTTTGTGTTAATGGCGCAGAGGGAACTTGTGTTAAAACTTCCGAAATTGGAACATAGTGAACAACTTCAAGCAGCTTTACAAAAATTAGAGAGACGTCAAAGGCAAGAAGATGATACAAGTCCAACCCCAAACAGCCGCAATACTGGGAGAGTGGCCAGTACTTCGAAAAGTTATAGAGAAGAAAGTTCTGATGGCGAGGACGAATCTGGTAAAAAGAAGGGGAAAATCTTTAAAACAAAGGAAAATATAAAGGACAAGCGAAAAAGTAAGTACAAATTTCATGATTATAATTTTGGAATTTTTACTTCATCAACTACCCGATCACTATATTATTAGTTGTCGGTCTTAGATAATTTATCGATCTGTATTAATTTTCCGGATACCGTATTTAGTTCAACTAATATTTCAAAGTCTAGTACATCATGGCAAAATGGCAATATTTAAAAAAAATTGAGCTAATCTTATCAATGTAAAAATATTCATAGCTGCGTTTGGCCCAGCTATTAAAATAGACAGAAAACTTAGAATTGATCAATTGAGGGTTAATTGAGTTATTGAGGCCACTCTATTTACTTTAAATGGATGTTAAAAAGAAGCATATACATTAGTATTTTTGATTTTTGCATTATTTTAGAAAGCCTTGACGGCAGTTTTGTGCCTGAAGTTAGCGATGGAAGAAAAAGAAAGGCCAGCATTCAAAGTAATGAACCAGATATAATAATGCTGGACGACTCACCCAAGAAGAAAGTGAGACGAGTGGAGCGGATGTTGGTTCCTGTCTTAGAAAAGCTGGGGAGCAATATCTTAGACAACAATACTTACCATCGCTTCCTAAAGTCTATGGAATTGGTGTTAGAGAGCATTGAGTATTGTGACCGTAACGATGCTGATCTTGACGACGATAACAATGTTTCTCCCGAGTTGTTGATCCCCAAACACCAATTAACCGAATTGTGTTCCGAAGCTGCTAAACTGAAAGCTTTAGGAGCTATGGAGGCCATCCCTCCTGAGAAAATTGTGCGACTGCTTACTTTATTGGAGAAGAATATTCGAGAAGGATGCAAAGTCACTCCATTAGCGGATCCCGTAAGACTAAATAGCATCAAAATATATATTTAAAGATTGAGCTACCACCTTATATCTTCCGAGGATTAACATTAATAAAATACTATTCCAATAACAGTAAAATCACAAAAAGTGATTTAATGTTGATAAGCGACAATATTTTTGGAAATAGTGCTAATAGTGATGTTTTGTGTTTAATAGGACGACAACGAAGACGAGAGTCGTCTGTGGCTCGAGTTGACGATGGAAAGTATTTCAAGAGGTGTGCTCGCGTCGTTAACGGCTCTTCATATCTTAACCAGTCAAAATATGCCTAAACGGGTCTATCTTGAAGATCTCATTGATCGAATGGTTATTTTTACGAAGTACCAACTTCAAAATACAATATTTCCTGCTTTTGATCCTGTATACCGAGTGGATCCCAGGGGAAAAGGTCAATGTTTTGTTCAAAATTCATAAACACTTAATATTGTAGATGGAGACTTTGCCTTATATCATTGTATTTAAACTTATTGTTTGTGTCAACATTTATAGATGGATTTTCATCAGGAAAACGAAAGCGAGCACATGCCCGAGAAGTTCGGGAGAAAGGCATGATATCGTTCTACAATAAGATTCATGAAGTTGTGGGCCTCTTAGCTGAATTATTAAATGTGCAAGTTTTAACGGATACGACCGTGTTACATCTCTCTACTCTTGGTGTATCCCCATTTTTTGTAGAAAACGTTTCGGAACTACAGCTGTCAGCATTAAAACTCGTGACAGCGGTTAGCAATTATTTTCCGGAATTATAAGAAAGTCTACATTTGCAAAATCTTATACTGATGTTATGTATTTTGAATTGCAGATTTTTACTCAATATGAAAAGCATCGTCGATTGTTGTTAGACGACATATTAGCTTCAATTGCCCGGTTGCCCAGTAGCAAAAGAAGTTTGCGAACGTTTAAGCTATCTTCGAGTTCCGAAGAATGTATACAAATGCTTACAGCATTGGTGCTTCAATTGATACAATGCGTAACTCATCTTCCCGACAAATTAGCTACTTCTTCGAGGTCCAAAGTTACTATAGACCATGATATTGAGATCATAAAGGATAAACAGTCAAATGTAAGAACAATTTAATTTATCGTACATAAAATAATCTTTGGAGCGGCGTATGTATTGTGATTCTCTGTTAACAGTCTGAGCGAGATGTCCTCATTGGGGGTAAATACGACACCGCCATGAGAACAGCAGGCAACTTTTTAGCGGTTTTCCTCAGCAAATGCGGAAGCAAATCCGAAGATTGCGACTATCGTCTACTCTTTGAAAACTTTGTTCAAGATTTATTATCGACTGTGAATAAACCGCAGTGGCCTGCAGCTGAGCTGCTTCTTTCACTTTTAGGAACTCTCCTTGTTCAGAATTTAAGCAATAAAAATTTAGAAGTTGCCTTGCGTGTGGCCTCCTTAGAATACCTTGGTGTTGCCGCTGCCAGATTACGCAAAGATGCAGTATCTACTCAACTCAGAATGGACACCATTGATAGAATAATCAGTGATATCAAAGCAGAAGAAGAGCAATTTGATGAGAAAGAAGTAAGTCTCCACCTTTGGTGTTGTGCATAAATTGGCCTTAGGTTAGGACACTCTGTAATGTCATTTTCTGTTTTAGGGTGATAAGAAAGGTTTTGATTCCGATGAGGAGAAAACGGAATTCCTCCAACGTCTTCTTCTGGATTATATGGCTGTGAATGGTCAGTCTGACGCTTCGTTAATGCACGTCCGTCACTTCTACATCGCTTCCTGGTGGAAAAGCGCACCCAAAGACATTGCAAACAGTATTAAAAACAATGCTGGGGTTGTCAAGCAGAATAAAATAAAGAAGAGAAAGAAAAAGAAAGGTTATTGTCGAATCTCTTTTTCCAGTTGCTTGTCAGAGCATTTTAGGTAAAGTATTTTCTAATGTTTACAGCAGGTAGTTCTGATGAAGAATCAGAACCAGAGGATTCAGACGTGGAGGGCCCTGAAGACGATGCAGAAACAAATGCACAGGTGCTTCAAATGAGTGAACGGAGGAAGCATTTTTTACTCACAAAGATCCGCCCTTTCTCCGATCCTTTAACTTCTCGAAAGACTGAGGTTGTTCAAACCTTTGTGGATTCCAAAAGTGCTGAGCTCATTACCCGCTATTTGGCATCCAAGCGTCCATTCTCAGCCAGCTTCGATTTCTTTCTCAAACGGGTATTTTTCAAATTATTAGAATCTTGCTTGGTTTTTACTTTTGTAGTCGACTGCAATATTTTGAATGTTTTTATAGATACTGAGTGTTTCAACCGAACAAACTGTTGCTCTACGAACAAAAGCACTTCGTTGCCTTACAATGGTTGTGGAAGCAGACCCTAGCGTGCTGGCACGCAACGACATGCAACTGTGGGTGCAACATTCTTTCTTAGATCAATCCACTGCTGTAAGAGAAGCTGCTGTAGACCTAGTTGGCAAATATGTTTTGTCTTGCCCTGATCTCATTGACAAATACTACGAAACTCTTTCGTTAAGAATTTTGGTACGTAAAACACACATTAAATTATATTATTACTACTGGAACTATGAAGATACTAAATTTTGTTGGCTCTGCAGGACACCGGTGTTAGCGTTCGGAAAAGGGTGATCAAAATATTGAGAGACATTTGCATCGAATGTCCTAGCTTTGAAAAAATCCCAGAGATTTGTGTTAAAATGATTAGAAGAGTTAACGATGAGGACGGAATTCGAAAACTCGTAATGGAAGTATTTCAGAACATGTGGTTCACAGCTGTGAAAGAGAACCCCTTAGATACTCAAGCTTTATTAAGAAAGGTATCCCATATTACTGAAGTGGTAGCTTCTTGCGAAAAAGTTGGATTGGATTTCTTTGAACATTTACTTCTGAGTGTAAGTTCTTACGTTTATCAAGCTTTTCGCTTTTATGAATGCATTAAAAATATAGGATTTCACCAGCGGGCTTTGAATTAAGACAAAAAGACTTATTTGGACTGAGATGTTCTTACTTATTTTGGCATTTGAAATGCAGTTATTCAAACCGAAGGACGACAAAGACGACGTCAGAGAGAAAGCAGTGAACCAAGAACCGCCAAAAGCAGTAGTAACAGCGTCTAGACAAATAGTCAACTGTTTAGTTGAACATGTTCTACGTTTAGAAGAAAGTAGTAACGAAACTGCTCCTAGTTCATCTTCGCAGAGATTTGTTGCCTGTGTCGCTACGCTGTACCTGTTTGCCAAAATCCGACCTCAACTTTTAGTCAACCACGCAATAACGTTGCAGGGCTATCTCAGTCTTCGATGCCAGGTGAGCACCAGTTAATTGGCCTAAAACATGCATTTTTATTTGTCATGAATTGTCTTTCAACTTGTCATTTCCTGTTCCACAGAGTCAAGGAGAGGTTGCAGCCATTGCAAATATTTGTAGCATTTTGGAATTGGTTGTCCCTTTACTAGTCAATCCATCAGAGTCTTTCCTTGCGCAATTGGAGGAAGATTGCGTCAAGTTGGTTTTCAAAAATGAAAAGAGTGTTATTGATTCTTGTCTCGCCTGCCTCGGTGCCGTCATCAATAAAATAACTCACAATTATAAATTAGTTCGCGACGTCTTTCGAAGATTTCAGAGTATGTCAGATATTCGTGTTATATAAAACTTGTTACTTGGCTGTATCTAAAAAACGAATTTTTGATTGTCAACAGATGTCCTTATGCAACAAACTGCAATGATAAGAGAAAATCCTTCAGATCCAAAGTTAAACGAGTGGAGACCACGTTTGCGACGTGCTATTTACACAATAGGTCTTTTTCTTCGCTATTTCGATTTCACGCAACCGGATGTATACGGAGATTTTATGGTAGGCATACCTTTTTCATTTTCATTTAGCATTGTGAAATGAGAACAAAAGTTTAAACTTTCATTTTATTTTTTTAGGCGGACACTGTGGACAACGTTTTTAATGAACTTATGTTTCTATTAGAGGGTCATTCTTCGGATTTACAATATTTTAGTCTGCAGGCCATTGGAAATTTATGTATTCGCCATTATGACTTTATGTTAGGCAACAGTCTGAAAAGAGTATATCAACAGCTTCTAACTCTGTCTGCTGAAAACAAATTAAAAGTACAAGCTCTTGCCAATATCCAATTATACTTGACCGAAGAGGAGCTACGTATGATTAAGCAGGATCAAGAATGGACGAAAAATGCCAAACTAGAAAATATTAAAGAAATGGGGGATGTTACTTCTGGTATGGCGTCTACAATAGTTCAAATATACCTTAAGCAAATATTGGAAGCTTTTCTTTCAAGCGATCTCAGTGTGCGTTTAGCTGCCGTGCGTGTTATTCAACTTGTATTGCAACAAGGATTAGTCCATCCAATACAGGTAAATTCCTAGGTCACATATGAATTCAGAAAATTAACATTCCGTGGAGCATTTTGCGCAATTGCGAAATAATAGAAGATTACACTAATATATGAGATATTATTATTGATACCCCTATTAAACTGAAATGTTACCCCAAAAAATACTTATTCTCAAAAATACTACTTTGTGCCCAACGTGTACTTTTTGTAGCCCCAATTAAAATGGAATTTTACCCTTTTAAAACTATATGTGCCCCTATTTTTACTACACTCTACCTCGATGATTTACATGTATTTTGAGTGTGTTCAATCTAAAAATTATGGGCATGCAATAACTTTGTCAGAAATTGTCTATGATGAACCCTTATATATTATGTAAACCTTCATATTAAATGCTGAGAAAGGTGCTGGAAAGTGATAAAGCGTTCAGTCTTATACTGGTGGAGTCGTATAGCAGAACAAGTGATGGAATCTCAACCACTAGTTTTCAGAAATTCGGACAGTGAAATCTCAGACGACGAAAATGAACCCGTTAACAAAAGAAGCAGATCAGTAGGTTTGAAATGGGAGAAGATCAATTCATACCCAACTGACGAAGAGGCATTAAATTCAATTAAACTTGAAAAGATGTGGAGGTGCAAGGGAAATTCTAATACAATGGAGGGTGAAAAAAAGTTTCAAGCGCTTTAAATTGCAGAACACAAAAAACTGCGAGATGCGAAAAATGGAAACGTCTGCTAAAAATTGAGTTTCATTTTGCACCAATTCCATGTTAATTTCTATTTTTCGCATTTTTCGGCTCTTTGACAATTGGATATGAATTGATCTTCTCTCATTTCAAACCTACTGATCTGCTTCTTTTGTTAACGGGTTCATTTTCGTCGTCTGAGATTTCACTGTCCGAATTTCTGAAAACTAGTGGTTGAGATTCCATCACTTGTTCTGCTATACGACTCCACCAGTATAAGACTGAACGCTTTATCACTTTCCAGCACCTTTCTCAGCATTTAATATGAAGGTTTACATAATATATAAGGGTTTACATAATATAGACAATTTCTGACAAAGTTATTGCATGCCCATAATTTTTAGATTGAACACACTCAAAATACATGTAAATCATCGAGGTAGAGTGTAGTAAAAATAGGGGCACATATAGTTTTAAAAGGGTAAAATTCCATTTTAATTGGGGCTACAAAAAGTACACGTTGGGCGCAAAGTAGTATTTTTGAGAATAAGTATTTTTTGGGGTAACATTTCAGTTTAATAGGGGTATCGATAATTACAGTCCCTAATATATTTGTGTACATGTCATACTGATTTTGTTCTTTCGTTTTAGATTGTTCCTTATCTTATTTGTATGAGCACTGACCTGGAACAAGGAGTAAGTACAACAGCTGATAAGCAATTGCAGGAAATGGAGAAGAAGCATCCTCAGTTTCTCCAGAGTCAGGTCCTCAATGGGATTCGACTATCTCTCCAGTTGCAAAGGATTCTCAATGGCTACAGAGGAACAATCACACCAGGAGTGAATGTGCAGAACGCAGCTGAACATATAACATTAAACGACGACGAGATACCAATAGTTAGAGGCTACAGGCAGCGACCCAAAGAAGCTCCTTCCGCGCTAAATGGATTTCTGTATTCCTTACTACGGTCAACAAAACCTCAGCGCCGTGCTATCGCTTTGTCTCTTTTGAAACAATTCGACGAGCAAAACGTACATTGACTTTTTATTTAAACTAATGCAGGACAGACACCTAATAAATTTAATATTAATAATATATGTAAACTTTTCAATAGAAAAATCGACTAGCGGATCTCCTCTATTATGCGGATAATTTAGCATACTTTCCTTATCAAGTTGTAGACGAACCATTATTTATAATTCATCATATTGACATTGTGATATCTGTAACCGGCTCAAATTTACTTCAAGCTTTCAAAGAAGTAAGTCTTAGTATTTGTAATTATCTGTTATATATTACCTATCACGAGATATTAACAATGAACTCTTTGTTTTAGTCTCTCATCCCAGTAAACAATCCAACTGATCCCGTCGCTAACCTAAACTCGGAGCTTTCTTTAGAAAATTTGCAACATCCCGACGCAGCAGTTAATAAGGTGACGGATATAATGGAAGATGACGAGGATGAAGATGTAGACTCACTTGTTAAACGAGTACCAGAAGATACAAAGACGTTGGAACAATGTATCATTGCTTCTCAAGGGTGTCTTCTATTACTCATGCTTAAACAACATTTGAAGGATTCTTATGGAATCACTGACGCGTAAGGATTGGGAATATTTTTTTAAAGATTTTATTTCGTAGATACACCTGAGCTAGTAAGTTATTGCATTTGTAATGAATTTCAGGCGGATAAGTAGTTATTCACCTTCTGATGCAACAAAAACATTTGAGAGACCGGTCAATCGTCGTAACTCACCCGTTTTTGAGCCTAAATGTACTTTGGCTAATTTGAGAAATCCACCTTCTGGATCTACACCTGATGGACGACGAGCTCTTATTGAATTATATATACACGTGAGATAGAAATGATGATCATTTACAAAAACTGTACATTTTAACAACCAAATATGTAAAATAATTTTGTTTGTGATTAGTTTAAACAACTGATGTTGCGAATTGACCCTGAAGAAGGGGACGAAGATGGAGAGGCGAAGCCGGTTAAGCTAAAGATCGACCAAAGTCTTTTCACCTATTCGGTGAGAAATGCTCCAGTGAGGGGTGGTCACCATAACCAGCAAGGAAATGTATCCGTTGCTTCTTCTTCAGCGTCGGTAGTTCCTGCGCAGTCCCAAGCCATTCCTGCTAATGCTGTTATGCATAACTCCACTTCAGTCAACGCACCACAATATGTATGCATATCGAAAGCCAACGCAGCGCCAGTAAATGCCCTAATTCGTTTATATAGCATTTTGTAGTAATTGATGAAAGAGTGAATTCTAACACCTGTAATGTTTACACAGGAACCAGTGGTTAGAGTACCTAAGTTGACTATAGTTCCTCTGAAATTCCCCGGGTCAGAAAGCCGGAAAGTTTCCAGTCACAAAATTAAAGACCATCATCATCACAAACACAAGAAATCGAAGCACAAGAAGAAGAAGCGGCACACAGTCAGCGATGACGACGACAGTGACAACCCCGATTCGGATCCAGACTTCCGTCTGTAAGAATGGTCAACCTATTTTAAATAATTACTTCGGCCTGTATTCTCATCTGTACTTGGCTGAATCGAGCGAGGTATGTAATCTCAACTTTTTGGTGCTACTGCCAATGAAGTAATGCTAAGAAAGTTCAGGAATTGTAGTTCGTTAGGGTTAGTGTAGAAAAGTAGATTTTAATCGAACGTTATTATCTTAAAGCTTAATTTATTGTTCACGAAGCGGTACTACTTAATTATACAACATAGAATATAATATATACGGTTAACTTTATTGTTAGATAGACATAGTTTTGATACGACTTTCTAATTAGACTGAAATTACGTAATGAGTATAGAGTTAAATTTATTCATAAGTCATTCTTTTAATAGTCCTCTTTTCTGTCTTTTATCAATAAAACTAAATTTGAAGTGGTACATCGGTAATCATAAGGTTGTTGTGTTTTGAAGAATCATTTCTATTTTTGTGGTAAGCATAACTATCCATAGCTCCCTCATTACATATTATTTTTAAGAGATCTTAAGGTGATGGATCTGTTTTTAGTCGGATCGATGCATAATATGATTGCTGTTCATTTATTCTGAAGCTTTTAGTTATGTAGAAAGTTAAAATGGCCATGTGTTGCATAATATTTTCATTTACTTTTCTGAGAGGCGGGCCTTTGCAATAAAAAGTAAATAGGAAAGTCATTGACATTTGAGACCGACGGAATTGTCGACCCCCTCCAATACAATCTACCTACTTGTATACGTATACAGAAACAGTCTTCATTTTGAACTTGGAGGCAGGACATAAAATTAACATTTTTCATTTCTACAGTGTACTCTTTACAAATGAACTTTGACACCTTACAAATTTACGAAGGTTATAAAGGATGACTTAGACTCAGAGAAATCGGAAAATTATTAGATACAAACAGGTTTCAAGGATCTTTTTTTATTATGAATACTTAGACACATTTGACTTCTATTTGTATTACCTAATTGAATGAACTTTAGTTACAAACTCTGCATCATTCACTTAATGGGCTTTTGTCCATTTGATAGAAAAACAACGTTTATATTAACATGCTGTGGGTATTTGACTTTAATGATTTGCGTTTTAATTCCTCAGTCTTGGGCATTTAACTACGTATTGATTATTATTTTCTCTGTATTATTTTAATTACGCAGCTAAATTGACCACTCGTTTTGTGAAGTAGAATTGTTTTGGATTGAGATTTTTATCCGAGTGTTTAAGGTATTGCTTAAGCAATACCTAAATGGTCTGATTAATTAAATGTGGTAGCTATTGAAACAATACAAATACCGATGTGGAGTACATATTCCTGGGTACGATATAAAGGCGCTCGTTCTTTATGCTTTGTAGGCATCTTGATTTATTTGAGGGTTGGCTGAGTATATCATAAATCTGTATTATTGCGTCATTGACGTTTACTTATTACAACGAATATTATTACACATTTACAATTACAAACCCTTGCATAATGAAAGTTCTAATTTAGACTATTTAATGTATTTACTAAATGTTATGTTAATTTATTGTCAACAGAGGATAGGATATTGTTGGTTTTTTCTTTGTTATGTGGTTATAGATTTCAATTCACAGTTTCGTTAGCATTTACTATTTATTGCATTAGTTCTAATACTAGTTAAGTAAAGTGAGTTCAAGGCGATGGCAAAAGTGCAAATATTATACCTGTTGAGGTTAGTTGTAAATGTAGTTTGTAATGTTTATAAAGGAAGATGCTAAGTAATTAAAGAGCATAATATGCTAACCAATAATATAACGATGTAAATGAACTAATTTAGATGTCAATAACACTATTCTTAGAAAATTGTATTGTAAAAATGAAATGTGTAACTTGTATTATTACTTACATAAATAGTTTTTGCTATCTGTTCATCTCATGTACTGTTTTCAGAAATTCGAAGTGCAAAGATTTGTATTAAAGAAACCATAATATTTGTAAATCTGTATTTAAATATTAAATTTAGATATGTGAAGAATCTTAAATGTAAAAGTTTTTCTGGGGAACATATTAGATACGTAAGGCATTGTTAATTATAAAACAATTACTGGAATCATGGAAACGTTGAATATTACAAAGAATTACTTAAGTATGGTATTCTAACATATAAGTATACATATAAATACATAAAAGGTTATCATTAATATTAATTATATATAGCAAACATGCAGGAACAACATAATACTATTTATAGGAAAGTGATATTTATTTGATTTTTTGATAACTTAATTTTTGCGTAACATAAATGGCATAATATATATACAATTTCTGTATTTATTGGTAGAAGTTTGACATTGCTAAGACTGTAATATTAAGTGACAACTTTGTATGGCGACGAAAGTGACAAAACCTACCTAATACTTTCATTGGCGAAAGTTCTTTAATAGCAGCACACTTTATTCCTAACTAAATTAGTAATACTACAATTTGTGAATTTGTCTAAGGTAAATAAATATAAATACACAGTGCAATACATAATAGCATTTATACATTCTTAACGGCTTCTTCATTGTTCAACGAAGAAAATATCTCGTAATGTCATGTCAATGTTTTGAAAGAGTGTGCCTAATTGAAAAATATATAATGTTGAGTTTCCTATACTCAGAGTGTTCTTCATTTGTTATCACTTTATAACATGATGATATCATATAACATGATATCATCATTTTATATATACATGAACCCAAACCAGTCAATTCTTTCAAATGTACCATAATAAAGGAAATTCCTTTCGGGGAGAACCCAAACTTTCTAATCAAAAGAAACTATGTTTTCCTAGTTAGTCCCTGCATTATTGATAAACTGGAAAAGATTTTAGCAATTAATGTTTGCAATTGCAGGCATCAGTTGGTTAGGGCCTTGAGTTGATTTGGTCTCGTTCACCCAATTAAAAGCTATTTAGAATCAAGTTATACTGTTCATTTCTTTTTGTGCCCGAGATTTCGATATTTTGAGTAATTTGCAAAATTCCCTTATAACTCGGGATCCATGCATAAAACGAGCGGTTTTCACTGTTCTAAAGACTTTCAAAATCTTGTGATCCAAAAGCCATGCTGGATGGACAGAATTTTCCGAGTTTTTAAGGCGGGGCTGGCGATTCAATTTTTGCAAATGTATACAATCCACATTAAATTTTTATTTTTAGATTGTGAATTTGATAAGTTTTAAAAGTGGTGTAAATCATTCAGGTGCTACTTTTGATTCCTGATCTACGGCAGGAAACTACCAATATCTTTCACCCTGCCGTAAAGATGAAATGAAATGCAGCCTTTTCATCGCCTTGCTACTAAGTATTGGTATACGGCCTAAGGGTTGGTGAAAAAATCTTATTTAGCTTTTGAAAAAGATGTTATACTTTACAATTATCGCAATAATAGCCTTTGGTATATTTTTTGAAAATCAATATTGCCAGATTCATTACTTTTTAACCTGGCTTCATTTTTGAAAGTACTTTTTCATAGAAAACCACAAACTGAAAATTTACTAATGCTAGCAATTAGTACGATGAGGTAACCAGAATTTTTTGGAGCAGATACCTAAAACAAATGATAATGCAATTCTGTAATTTACGAAATGAAATTATTCATTATTCCACATGCTTAATTACCCATTGAAAAACTTAAAACCAACATTACTAAAATCAACAAAGCAAATGTTTACAATCTTATCTGATTTGTGTGGTTGGGCTTAGCCAATATTTCATATTTCAGATCCTTTCTTTTTCTGGAAAACCTTTGAGTATCATACATAGGAAACCATGTAATATATTTTTTAAACTGCGGTTTTAAAGGAAGGCAATCGTTTTATTACCATTTTCATTATGAAGTGGTAAAAATTATGTTTATCTGTTCCCAGACTCTGTATCGGTTCTTTGTTTACTGCGGTACGAAATATGTGTTATGTATTGACTCACTCAATATGAATTGTAAGACATGAATACATTTTAAAATTAAAAATGAGCAACTAGTTTGATATGATAATGAAAAAACAGATAGTACCCAAGTACGTGCGCGATTATAACCAAACTCTTCTAAACTACTACTTGCAAAGATATTTGTTACCTACTGTTAGTGCGGACGTTTTAATACATGTAGTGTGTAGAATGAAAGTTTACATAAATGACAAAATATGTACGTATAAGATGTACACATGAATTAAGACAAATAAACACGGACATCAATAATTAATGGTATCTGCAAGTTTTTCTGGCATCTTTATTATGCATAAAACATACTGAACTAGGTATATACTGATTGGTATCGGAGTGATACTACTGGGAACGTTCTGTCACTGTAATGTGTCCCTAAATGCATTGATATAAGTCGTTCAACCTTTTTTAATATATCGGCTTGCTCAAATTAGAAGATCTTTTGAGAGAATAATTTGATCACAACCTGTATTGATTTTTATATTAATACACAACTAATCATGTCATTTGTAATGGAAGCTGGTAAAAAATGTATGCCTCTCTTCTATGTATAGTCTTTATTATAATTTAATGACAGTTTGAAATATATTAGAAATTCAAAATTGAATTAGTCTGTAATCCTATGTAGGTATATGTACTTTATTGCTTAATAAACAATTTACAATATTTCATTCTACTGGGTACACATATTATATCATAATAAAATCAATATAATATTATTTTAATTATTACAGAGTACGGAACGTATACCTATTTTACAATTAGATGTACGGTATGGTCCAGTAATACATACAATGCGCAAAGCCATTATGCAAATAATGGAATACGCAGTGCATTTAGAGATATTTTTCCTCAGTATACATTTGTAATACCCAAAAATAGCAATTTTTAGGTGGATGAGAAATTTGCAGAACTCGTGTCTGCATGGTAAATATATTTGGTCATGATATTTTGCTAGTAAGTAATTATGAATGGCAGATATCCAATCAATCGGTTTACAGCAAGATAGGTCTGCCCTTCAGCTATTGTGCTCAAATCAAAAGCTCTTCCTCCAGGCAACAGCGACACTGTGGCGGAACAAACGTGACCTTTGAAGTACACAAGTGTCATTATTTCTGAGAGGGAAGACTTGCAATAGAAGCACTCTGAAAGGACTACTATCGTCATGGTAGTGGCCACGGGAGTCCAGAAAAGTCCGCAGGTCCTCCAAGACCCGCATCGGCTTCTAAGAGACTCATTATAACTGCCATTGCTGCTTCATCGTTGCCATCACTTGAACTAGTCTGTTCAGTGGATTCTGGCAACGCCGACTCATCGATCATGTACAGTAATTCCTCTTCTGTAAGAATACCAGAAAGATAGTCAAAGGAAACCATATTATCATTTAAATAAATTTACATATCATGTTATGAACCTGTGTCAGTAAAGGTATTTGTCTCGACTGGCAAAGGTGCAGTATTCTCCCCGCCAGACGTGGTCGCTAGAATTGAGCACACAGTTTGGTCTTCAAGATCTTTCAAATCTTTCATAGATTCAGCAGTTGAGTCAGCAATGCCAGTCTCCATGAGTACAGGTTTTTGTTTATTAGTGGCAGGAGTGGAATTTGTGACATTGGAAGGGGATGAACTGGGACTTGGAGGATACTCAGTTTGGGACTCTACTGTAATGTCAACTGCGGGAGGCTGCTGAGTATCGGTCGGAGTTATCTGTTGTTGTTGTTGTTGTTGAGATAACGGACAAGTCAATAGAGCAGCGTTGGAAGTAGACTCAGGGGAAATGACAGGTACAACTCCATCACTATTGGGTGATGCAATCGAAGTCTCTGTAACAGGCAAAGGGCTACTACTACTAGATGATGAATCGTTGCGCCGTCGGGTATCCAAGATCTACACAAACAAAAATTGCAATTTATGACGAAGATCATTTTTAAATTTAACAAACAACCAACGCCGCTTCAATTCAACAACATTAATGCGTCACATCAGCAAGCACAGTGAATAGCCGTATGATTTTGGTAGTTACAGGATAAATGACCTAAGTAAAATAAAATTCACGGTCAAATGTGTCTGTGGTTGGTTGGTACTTCATCTGTCATTTGCTTTATGACTGTTAAATTTTACACGTTTTAAATAAATATTGTTAACAACTTGAGCTAAGTTGGCATTTCAGACTAAGATTGCAAGACATAATCTTATTACAATAGCACCCTAGGCACAGAAAAAAACGTGCAAGAAAAATTAAATGAGTCTTTAATTGCTTTAAGTGCGCGAACTGAAGAATTAGCTGGTAATAAATTAAAAATCCATTCATCACGACCCTAGCAAATTCATAAGTAGTGAGCAAATTGCAAAAATAGCAAAGTGTAGTACGGATAAACGGAACATAAGAAAATTATAGACATGCCTAGGAACATGCGGATTGGGAGTTTGGAGAATGCAGTGAAAGCAGAAGTTGCAACCAAAAATATAAATTTCGAGGACAAACTTGACGACATTAATTAATTGAAACGTGTCAGGAAATGAACTAAAAACGTAAAACTGCAAAACGTTATGCTGACTGACAAGGACGACGACGACAACACAAGATAATACGTTAGGTATGAGAAAACCAGTTCCTGCTTTCTTTTGGCCATACTTTCATATTACTGTTTTGATGGTAGGGTACCTCGTCAGCAATTTGTTCTCCAATATTACGAAAAGGAACTTGAGTGCTGATTAAGTGCTGAATATCTTCACTTCCCATTACACTTCCTGTGTTGCTGTTGCCTATTAAAGGTTTTATAAGTTATAGGTAGGTGTTTTCTGTGTTTCACAACTGCATACTTGCAAACATAGAAGCAAGTGTTTTGCATTATGTATGCCCACAACTGTTCATAACGGCATAACGGCGTAAAATATATGTGAACCATACCGTGTGTTAAAAAGTCGAAATCTCCTGAGTTGTACTCTTCAGTGACGCCTACATTGCTTTCACTAATCAATCCGGTTTTGCATCTATTAACAAACAGCACTTGAATGAACAAGAAATACTATTATAGAGTAAGTTTTCAAAAATGTATAATAACAAAGTAATAATTTTTGACTCTTATATTCACTCCGATATTCCAATTGAAGATTAGCACATCACATATACAGTGGTACTCAAAAGTCCCTGTGTACGTGTATTATTACCTCTAAAACTAGTTCAGATGTGTGAACACCATTGTTGAAAAGAGAACATTTCATCTTAAAAATTGATACGAATACCTGTAGGAATACCTTTAATACGAATTAAAGTACTACCTGTTTTTGCAGTTGAAAAAATTCGTACAAACCATACAAATTGAATTCTGCATGTATTGGATTTATAAAATTCTATGGTGGCTGATCTAAATATTCAGTCTACATCTCTGATAAGACTTTTTTTATATAAAATCATTAAGTTAAAATGTCCTTTGTCCAAGCGTGACTGCCACGAACCATCTGCTTTAGTATTTTAATTATTAAAGCTTAAATCTAGATTTAATAAGACTTCTGGGTACCCCGCACATAACATGCAATTTGCTAAATTGAAATCTTTCCTCAAAATTAAACGAAAACTCATAATTATACCCATTAGTATTGAATATTTCTTCATCGTCAGCGTCCAATGTCTTGTAGCTATGATTAGTAGATTGCCCTCCTCTGTAAAAACGTTCATTTAGAGATTGTAAATACATTTGGTTGTAAATTATAATAAACAATTGCAAATAATGTATATAAGGAAGTAGTGGAAGTGTCCAAATAATTAACTCAGGTGTATTTGGGGCCCATTTAATGATTTCCTAAAAGTGAAGAAAAGGCATTGTCAAACGCCTCATGCTTACTTTACATGCAAAACTGCGACTTTTGAAGTGTTTCAGGGGTCACAATTGTTTTTGAAAAATTTCCTAACATATATTGGTCAGGAAGGGATACTCTATCTACAACATGTCAAAATCTACGCAAACTTCACTGATCCCTATCAACAATGGGAACCCGTAGGAGGCTCTTTTATATATTGATACGGCGGAATGTTGTACATGTAAAAGGTATCATTGCATCCGCTTTGTGGAACTACAAGGCGACAATAAACAATAGCAGTTCAAAAATCGTACCCAACAGGATTGAATATTTCTTCGTCGTCAGTTTCACAAACGGGTTCCTTGTAGCGACTGAGTAAACTTTCGCTCCCTCTGTAAAAGACAACCATTTTCATTAAAGCCATGAATACATATCCCTAAGTCTCCTTAACTTTACCACCTTTGTGGAGAATCATTTAAATAAATTGTGCATAAACTTTAAAAACCAATATTTAGGAACAGTGTAAATTATAAACTTTGTAACAAACGTCTAATTTCGAAACGAACCCTGTATCACAAATGCTAATCATATGCTTTAAAGAAGTGTGTCCAAAATTAAGGAACTTCTACTGAAACTGCTTTAACCTTATCTATTGATCTTTTTTCCCAAACAAAACAACTGTAACATGAGTGGGCTAAACTGTTTGACAATAAAGCTGAGATTTGATTTGCATCAATTATATATAATCATAACAAAGCTTGCTTTTACCCTGGGTATTCCAATAAACAGGTCATTTGTAGTAATTATTGCCCCCATACGCATAATGGTGGCAAAAAATACATTAAGCATGCATGCTTATAACTACGTGCTATGAGATGTGAACTGCGTCTACTTTATCTTTCTGCCCTTTCAGCTTTCTCTTCTCTGCTATTATCATTCGGATATTTTCATTTTCCATGTGTAATGTAAATTATACTGCAGTACAGCGGATATCCCTTTTATCGCATCACACTTCCCAATCCTGCACATTTTCTAGCATCATAAGCCACATGTCTATGTATTAATGTATTAAGTATAGATAGAAGCAATTTTAGGGACCGAACGCGTAATAAATATGGAAAGCATTGCATTTTTGGACCACATCTCCCAGGTAAAGCAAAACTGGACGTCCCCCTTACCCTGGCTGTTAAATATAAGTATGAACCCTTAATTCGCAGTTTAACTCTCTCCATCCCCTCAAATAATGTGTACAGTTTTTATACTATCGATATTGATGATCAGATCATCCCTGGCTACAGACTTTTCCAATTTCTATTAAATGTGATATTGGAGATATTACTTGACAAGTAAGTTTTTGGCAATTAGATATTCTGTATCCTTGGTCCAAGGATTACGGAAGGACTTCCATGTGGAGTATAATTTGATGTAAAAAGAATCCCTGGTTCGAAATCTGTATACACTGGTTGATACAGGATCAGTAGTTGATAATGCACTCTTATGGGAATCGGCCAATGCTGAAACGTCATCTTGATGGTAGTATTCATACATAGAGGTTCCCAGCAGTTCCTGAGGCAAAAAGCCAAGAACTAAGGTAGCTCTGTAAATAATAAAAGGAATTTTTCGTTCATGAATAATACAAGTGAAATTGAACATTAGTTTCACGTTGTGCACCTCTGATCCACGAAAACAAATTTCCCATCGACAGCGTGTCTTGAGATGAAACTCACAGGACGAAATCTGTTAGAAGCAGAGCTGAGGGATATAGGTGGCAGAATTCTCCCAACGGCAACCAAGCAAGACAAGTTGCACGGATCTTCAGCTTCACCTTCGGCATCCTCCGATCCGACCTTGGCCCAAGATTTCAAATAACCCGTACAGTGGATCACACTGTATTTTCTTTCTGAGAACAAATAGAAATACTCTTTGCAAAGTATTTGTTGAAACAAGTAAATTATTTTATCGAATAAGCGCAATCTAAAAGTACGAGTTGGCATGTATCTTATCATAATGAAGGTCTACTTTCTTATGTGTATTGTCTTCCTAAGAACACAATCAAGCAACACACCAGAGGTGGATGACTTCTTCCTACGATGCCAATTGCTGCACCCTTCCGATTCTTCTTTAACGTGGGGAAATAATTTGCACTTCATACGACAGAAGAATGACCGACGGGCTCCTGGACAAAAGCGGTTCACTTTTTGAGGAACACTTCCTTTCACAGGCAGCATTGCTATATATTAAATTCAAAGCACGGTTAAAATAATCCAAAGCTTATGTACTTTTCTATAGATTTGTTGAAAACCACTTTACATTCGCAACAATAACTAGCGTAAAATTACTTTTGGCATCTATGAGACGTTCTCTTGGAGAAAGATCCGATGAGGATAGCTGTTCTTTGACTTTGCCGATATCTTTAGGATGAAGTATATCAAACCAAGACTGTCCAAGCAAATCACTTTGAGAAAAATTTAAAACTTGAGATACTGATTCTGACACGTATAGAAGACGACCGCGATCACAGCCCACGACGAACAAAAAACCTTCAGCTGACTTCAAATTCCAAAATCGATTCCAAATTGATCACATGAAAATATTAACCAGATTTAATGTCATTAAGAACTGTCACTGTAGTGGCAACTTCAAGTAAACTTGAAGGAGGCTTAGCAATTTTCGGAATACAAAAATTGGGACGCCATCATAGAAGGGCAATGTACTTTTCTTTTGAAAATTGAGGTATTTTAGAAATGTATTTGAAATACATATTTTGTATTTTGATTTTGGGGGAAATTAAAAAATGGCTGTTTTAAATACAAATATGCTTTTAAATTATGCACAGTTTAATTTTCTATTTTGTGTAGGCTACGGTATTTTATTTTGGTTCTTCATTTTCAACTCAAATTTTTAAACTCGTGTATTTTAAGTCGGTATTCTTTGCATATCGATGACAACCGTAGATTCAGCAGCCTAATTTTTCAGGGAAGGGGGAAGGAATACCAAAGCGCAAACATTTCGCGACCGGAAGTACATTTTGCTTAAAGTAATTTTAGCCAAAAGTCCTCAGTGGTCTACAATGGTTGTATTTCATGACTGAGTGAGTTTCATGTAGGATGAAGAAATGCATAGCCCAAAACTTTCTGATGAATTGGAAAATAAAGCAGAAAGGCATCTAGGTCATCGACTATAACGGACGCTAAAAGTTTACAGACGGCGAAATTCAGTGCCCTTGCTAAATGATCAATAACTGTTCAAGTATGATTTTCTAATTCTACCAGGT
The DNA here is from genome assembly GCA_020352615.2 of Yoshiicerus persimilis. Classification (NCBI taxonomy): domain Eukaryota; kingdom Metazoa; phylum Arthropoda; class Collembola; order Entomobryomorpha; family Tomoceridae; genus Yoshiicerus; species Yoshiicerus persimilis. Next base: position 32,860,097 of record CM060170.1, on the reverse strand, counting down.
GGGTTTGGGTTTTAGTGAAAAAATACATAGACTTTACTAAGGGTGGGTTTATAAATTACAAAAGCATTAATCAGATATGTAAGACGGCGATTTATATCATTAAAGGCCGTATTTACTGGTTACGTTTTCGAATACTTCTTCGTGACTTAAATTATTATACACAAAGAAAGATATATAAGTATACTAATTACCCTAACAGTAATTTCTAATAAATAATTTTCAGCCCTAGCTTGCGTTCCAAATCAAATGTCATGCTTAAATATGCTTTTTGAGTGAGAAATCATGAGAGTACTACATTAAAAGCCTTGAATGCTAATATGACCTTTTTGTTTGATGTTAAGAGCTTAATTTCAATTATAATATCTTTGGATGCTATAGCACTTTGCATCCAAAATTTTTGTGTCAATAATTCGTTTGTGTATGAGAACAATACTCTTTTTTGAAACATGTAACATGTTTTGTCCTTGTGTCACTATAAATAGACAGAATAGAGACTAGATATTTAGAAATTGTGTCATTTGTGCTTATGAGCACTGAAATCGAAAGGAAAACAAAGCTTGTGCATTTTTCCCGTTTGTTATGAATGACAAGAAAAATAAAGAGCCGGTCACCTGCAGAATAAGATGTTTTAGTTCTTCGTCGGACACGAAAGAAGGTTTGTAATGTCCTTCAGTGTACGAATGTATTCGAGATCCGAGGAGTGTTTTCATATGCTGAACAGCCATTCTCAGAACAGTCAACTTGTCTAATTTTCGTGACATGGCACTGCACATCGGGACCATCGCTGACAGCTCAGTAATGTATGTATTCATTTTATCACGTCTCCTCTTTTCAATTTCACTATGGTTTTGTCTATGATAGACAAACAATGCACAATATTAGTACATATAATTTATCAACATTTAGTAGGCGAATACGCAATATGCATAAATATTACGTATTTAGAATTTACTATTTATTACACACCTTATTAAATTTTGCTATTGCTGATTAATTAATAGTTATTATTATTTATTAATTTTACGAAGAGGTTTCTTATGTTTAAATAAAATTAAAAAATCAAGTTACTGATGTGCCAACTGACTACACTGGAGTCAAATAATTCCACCTTTAAAAAATGTTACCATTTTCTACTATATTTACACTTGTTTTCCACTTGAAACGCCTCGAAGAATGTAAGAATGTTGATTCATTTTTTTCTGGGAATTGTGAAAATGGAATATTTATCCAAATTCTCCTTGGAAATACTAAGAAAATTAAGGTAGTAGGAGAAGTAGGCTTTTAGGCATGCTGCAGAAGTTGTTACAGAACTAGAAATTATTACATAGCAAGATATTATGGTAAAAGTAAGCGGATATAGTCTACCTCAGAAATAGCAGGTGGTTAATTCATGTAATTAAAGATTGATTTGGACTTTGATGTTTGTTAGCCACAATAAGTACTAACCGCATGTCGTATCGATCTCTCTGACAATCAATCTGGGATTCCTATTCAGGTCAAGAAAGAACGTAGTAGTATATTCCTGCCAGACTAATCCTGACAAAGAGATAGCAAGCCACTTCTAAGGGAAGAAAGCCGATCATGCAACACCTAGTAAATAGTTGCTCATTACCATATTATATCAACGGTAATTATGAGTATTTGCATACTTGGAGAGCTTAGCATAGCTTTCCCTAATTCCGCAGTTGGAAAACTGCTAACTGTGGGGGCTACAAATTCAGTAGAAAAATGATAGTGTAAAGATTGTATCAAAAGAGAGAATGCACTATGATATTATACTCATTTGCTTTTCACTTTGACATATAGAACCAGTCTTCGACTTATATTTGAGGTCGTGGTAGTCTATCTAAGTAAGATTGTTGTGTTGGTTCATAGCGTCTTGTACTCCAGACAGCAAAAATATTTATTACATAACAGTTTCTTTGTACAAGTGTCAGATCAAGAAAATATCAAACAATGTACTTATGTAACGTGTAATCCAGCTGCGCGCAGCTGGATAGCTGTTACTTTGTGCTGCGCTCAGTCTTGACGTCACTCACAGCTCTTTGACAGCTACCCTCATTATTAATAATTATTGTAACTGATCCTGTATTCTTAAAATCCAAAACATGTCACTTCCACTACTATAGAACTAACATTTTCTGTCCAGCTGAAAATTAATTATCATTTATATTACTCCTTATTTTTGGCAATAGAGCGAAATTAAATATTGTGATTTACTTGAAAAAACGTAGCGCTAATTAATCAGCGAAAGAACTTTTTAGGCGTGATGGGTAAGTGAGCGAACGGTTTTAAACATAATTACAAGAATGTCCTTTGTGTTCCTCTGTTTAATACCCTGTAAAAATTATTTCAAAGAGGGACAATTCTCACTTTTTATAACTACTATCAGTAGGAGTAACTGTTCTTCTGGAGCTGCTGCAGGTCTCAGAATCATCGTCCATATCACTGTCAATTGTCCTGCAAAATATTTACATTTTTCATTATTTACTTTAGCATTGACTTGTATTATGCTACATGCATCAATACAATTATTTTACCATGTATTAAGCATTTCGACGCGTTAAGTACATTGCTTCATATTACATGCTAGCTCTCATTTCAGCTTCCTTCAGTGTATGTATAAAGACTCCGGATAAAATCGAAAAGACATTTGAGCCAGTTTTGCTGCACAGTGAAGAATCGTCGATATAAAAGTTAAAACGGAATGTACGGAAAGACTACATAGATCCCTTTTCATAAGATGCATCGATTTGTTGTTTGTCGATTTGTTGTTTATTACCCAAATAGGTCCAAATTACACCAACCAATATCTGTCAACATTCCTTTTGTCATAATTATGGGAGGTTCAAAATGCAGTTTACAAATTTACAAATTGTCCAGCGTACGTAGCGATCATTTTAGTGGGGGATTGTGAACTTATTTTACAGTTCGAGCCAACACGATCAGTTTGTAACAATTAACAAATATAAAAACCGCACTGTAATTATACGATGTTATATATGTGACAACATCGCTGTCATCGTGTTGGTCTCTTTTCCATTTAAAAAGAACTTCTAAAAATTGAAATATGAAATTTGCAAAGTTAATTGAAGTGTCAACAGGGAAAGGGAAAATATTGAAGTATGTTACCAAACGGAACAGAGTGAAACGTCCTTTAAAAAATCAATGCCCTGACATATCCTCTAAGAACAACTGCGTTACGAAACGTATAATAGAAGTAAAGGATTTGTAATGGCCTTCCAATACTGGACCACGGTGAGTCGTGCTACTAAATGACAAAAGCAGACGACAACTCTAGCGAAATTCCACCAATGAACAACGATACTGCACAAGACTACAAGTAACTTAATTTCTAGAAAAAAGGTTATGAAAATCAATAAGAATTTATCCCATTTATTCAAACCTTTGATATAGTGGTAAAATTTTTTTGAGCTCATTAAATGCCAGAAGACTATTGAAATGTCCCTTAGGCGATTATAAATACAGTAACAGCGTTATTCTTTAGAATACGTAGTATATTATATCGTGGTATGTTTTATCAGCCATGTTTTGGTACTGTCAAATCTCATTTTTCTGTTTTGCTATGGCTTTGAGGACACACTACCGGAACGGGACATCTTAATTAGCTTCTCTTTGTTTTCAGGATGTTAAAGATTTAAATGACGTATGCGGCATTTGCTACTACTGTGTGTATTTAATATTTACTTGCCATAAAGTACCTCTTTCCTAATCTTAATCCTGAGCGCAGAGACCAAAGATGTACACATTGTACAGTTTACATTTTACAACACACTTTATATTGTGCGTATGTTTATAATAGTCACCTAACTTGTTTTGCAATTGGATATTGAATTACATATATTGACTGATGCAAACATAATGAGACAACGAGGTACCCATTAAAGTGTGCAATACCACGACCGAACACAACTCGTGCACAGATTGTGTTTGTGAGGCAAACAGAGTAGGTATACATTACCAATTAAACTAACGACTCCTTACTTTCTTCCATTGTGTTCTTCATGTAGTTCCTTACCTATTAAAACACGCTCAACTACTAGTATATGTCCGCATTTCATAATAAATTTCGGTTATCCCGTCTATGATATACGCAGTCTACTTCACTCATTAAAATCTGATCCATTTTTGTGATATATTCAACATACTAAATGTTAATCCTATGTAAGGCAGTATATTATTTTTATTTCATGATACCTGCTACACATGACAAATTACAGCCTACGAGAATGAGTACACTACTCTTATTTACTTATTCGCAAAAAGATGGTTTACAAACAAATATTGAACTATGACATTTAATTCATCGAAATAGAGAAAAGTGTGCCAATGGTACATTATATATTATTAGTGTATCTTATAAACTCGCATCTTATAAACTTTCTACACCGCACGCTACCTATATGCATAATCGACCGTACATAATGTCATATGGAGATTTAATGTACACAGAGACGAAATGAAGTGGTTTATATTGAAATTAATCGTCCTTCAGAATAGTACTCCGATCTAAATTGTTGAAGTAGATTGAGACTTGAGACATATTAAAATTTGTGTATTTACAATCTGTCTCTCCAACCTTGGTTTTCAAAGCACTAAATTATCTTGCGACGTATAAAGAATTTTGATTTGAAATTTATAAGCGTTTAGGCTGTTCTTTTAAACTATGTCTGTGAATTCATATGTTAATACTTCTTGGTATTCTGCAATAAGGATAAGTAGAAGATTTGGCTTTGGTGCACACGCGTTATTTAGAAGAAATCATAATATCATTACCTAGCAGTAAAAGGGATAACTTACTCGAAATACTACTCAAAATCTCTAACAGGAAAATGTTTCATCCTTTAGATTTATATAGTAACAGGTATTATTACCGTTTGAAGTTTTCTGTTTCTCCAAAAGTAGTGATCATCATAGGGTGCTCTCAAGCACACTTATGGTTAATCAGGCCTAGGTCTAGCGTTGGGCCAGTAATCCTAGGTCTGCTTAAGATAATTGTGTAACTGTCAACTCAACAGTCATCTAGCAGTTTATGCCACAAATAACAATTTGTAACTCTAAATGGCATTATTTTTGAAAACCATATTTAAAAGTAGTCATTTAATTATAAAGAATTTCTTTATAAAGTATTATCAGAAATGAAATTTTAATTTTTATAAAAAGAAATGGAAGACGAATTGCAATTATTTCCACTGTTTAGGGGATATGAAATACTTTCTTAATGGATATGAAAATAAGTAATTTAACTGACATTATTTCACAGTATTTTTGCTTTCTATCAAACAAGACACTATCGTGAAATAGGATATATATCCGAGGTCAATATTTTCTAAAGCATTTGTAATCGCTTAATGGCAAACAAGTGTGGTAACTTTAATCGTCCACTCTCCACAGTAACAAGTTTAAAAAGTAAAACAAGTGCATTCTCCAACATGGATTGCTGTCTTTAAAAGTGAGTACGTGTTAGAGAATTCGCGTTGAGTATAATGTGGTGGTGGTGACGGGTACCCAACCCCTAAAATGCTTGAGTAATTGATACGCCCATGGAATTTGCTTACGCAACTGTAAATAATATTATACATAAGAAAAGGCATTCTGGGAGAACGTCTGACTGATCTGATGCAGAGATGGATCTACATTTGTGTGTTCCACAAAAAACAAGTGTTATATTCTGCCCACATAATACATATTCGGAAAGTCTGACTGACATAGAAGATACCCACAACATTATATGGGATTGTAGCATTTCACAACCGTTCCAACGATGGAGCTTGAAATACCAGGGATTACCAAAGGTTTCATATTAATCTAATCTACTGTTCTGTAATAGGAAGCACAACTGCTTGTGAGACACTGAAGTGGTAACGTAACAGCGAAAGACGAATTTAAAGGAGACCAGGAACACAAACTGGAAGCGAAAATGAAAATTGATGAATACCTTCAAGCATTCTACTCAAATAAGGATTACGTACACCTAGTTAGCACAAAAGGCAAAGCTGTTGCTCTGCAAACAATAACTCATACAAGCTAAATGCTCTCGGAACTTTCTTGGAAATTTTGCTTTTACTTAACCGTCATATTGTAGTGCAGTAAGAGCCATTTCTCATGTATCTAATATTTACATACTGCTATGTACCTTGCTCAGGACAGGAGTAGTCATGTCTCGCATCTCCTTTTACAAGTTACAAGCTACAGCTATTTAAACAGACAACTTCCATCCTGCATCTATTACAGCCGACTTATTTATTTTTACTTTTGATGTGAACATTACGCATTCAAACCAAAATCCGAGGAGCTTAATTTAATATTTAAGACAACAACTTTCTCTTTATCTTTTTCACTGACTCTCTTGTTTGAAATACTCTTTCCATGTTGCAATGCACTTCTTTTGAACCCATATTCAAGATCATACAAAGAGACCTCGGGTTTATAGAACCAGAATATACCATACAGCAGTTTTGAACAGCAAGCACTTGTATAATTCAAATTTTGATATGCATCTGTATTAAAACTAAGTAATATATATTCGTTCTAACAAGATTACATACAAAGTACTGCTTACATAATCTTCAGAATTTAAGTGGCTAACTGTACGATATCATGTAGCATTTCCACTTCCACCAAGACTTACAAATCCAATAATTACCTAAACAGATGATATAGCAGTCTATTGAAATCATTAAGGGTACTCACCTTGCAAATCACTCCCATCATTTAATTTAGTCTTATTTAGACTTTAAATTGTTTTCCTGCGTCAGCGTCACAATAATCTGCAATGTTGCGAACGTTAGCGCACATCTGCTTTTTCTTTGTAACACTAGCAGTTGTCACATAAACGAGCTAGCTATAGTAGTGCAGCAGTCAAAGTGAGAACAGAAATATCACTAGCTGCGCGGGCCGCAGATTGCTACATTGAATCGCACTTGACTCGGTAACAGTGATATCGTTCATAAGTCTTATGGCGCTTTGCACTTTGGCGGTTTGGGTTACAAATACCAGTAAGTGATGATAGACAAAGTGAGTACCCTTATTATTTATTTCCAGGGTCATTCATTGCGGCATTCCATTGGAGGTGCGTCAAAGCGCTTTGTTATCCTTAAGTTCATGGTGATACTACTAAGTAAAAAATATGGAACTGTAATGTAGGTCGTCAAAACAAGCAATGTCCAAATCTCAGAAGTACATGCAAGTGGTAAAGCATTATGTTGTGTAGGATAAATAACAATGTTCCCCGTAATTTAAACAGAAGTTTTACATAATAGAAATGAACTATTTATCTTGTTGCAGCATTGTCAGCAATTACTTTCACATCTATTTACGTAAAACTTTCTAGTCTATTCTCCCATTTGCAATTCTGCGATATTTAATTTCTCCTCCCAGGCTTATTACAAACACAGAAAATGCTGACATTACTTTAATTAATTCAAGATTCACATAACACATATTTTCATCCATCCTCTCAAAATAAATACTATTAAAGTAAACCCCTTGATAAATAGGAAACCTACTGTTTCTGTTTTAAAAGTAATGTCATCATTGGATTATTGTCAAGTTTTTACGCACAACCGACAATGTTTTATCTAGTTAATTCTTCAATGCAAAAACAAGTTGAATTTGAAATGTATTTTTTAGAACATAATCAATGTATTTCAGCTTAGGCAAAAGTTTTCAGTATTTCTGTGAACTATCCGGCCGTTAATATTATTTTTACTTTTGCAAGAATAACTTGTCTGCAAAGTCTCATGTAATATTATAGGCGGCTACCTTATACGGCTTCACAGTTCTGAAGCCGTAAAAATCCTTCTCCAGAGCTCAGTGTAACACGATTACCTTGATAGGAAACAAAGGCTAAGGTATTATATGAAAGGCTCAGCAGAAAAATCCCTTACCTGGCTGATGCGTTTTTAAATTGCTTTAGTAACTATGGCAAATAAAAAAATTAATAAAAAAACTAACCACTGTCCCACAAATGAAGCACTCACAAAGGTTGAAATTGTGTGGCACCGCAAAAACGGAAATTTACTAACAAACTAACAAGGTAACCCTTTCGCATGTTAATCGCACGCAGATTTGAGATTTAATTTTGAAGTTTTTTCCTAATTCGGCTGCTAAGCTGATTTCAAAAATGAAGGAATCCGTAACTTTTAAAATTACGCACCGAAAAAAATGTGAAAACTGATTTTACCCAGGTGGATGGAATTGCATTTTATACTCTTGAAAATTGATTCGGTTTCCAGTGGTCGTCTATTTCGTAAAATTTTTGATATTCTGAGGGATTTCATACCCTGGAGCTTTTTGCATGTAAAACTGGACTGTTTCATTTTAAAACTATGTTAAAATGCCATTACTTTAATAATTTTTGAAAATACCCAAAGGTCTTCAGCCTTCAGCGTAGCATTTCATTATAGAGCACAAATGTTCAGTTACATTTAAATTTGGTGAATTTCAATTTCGATTCAAATCATATCGATTAATTTCATTTTCAGTTGCCCTTTTCATACTATGCCAAGATTTGCACCCCATTCGTTATCTACAATTTGACAGTTGTCCGTTTCACAACTTTTATTTTAATTTTAACTTCTTTATCCTTTGTTGTGCACTTCCTTTCGCTTAGTAGCTGAAGAAAAAAATCTACATTTTCTTGACTTTACTTAAAGCAAGGAAATACATGAGATATTATCCCATTTTGATAGAAGGAGCGAGAAGCACACTTTCGTGTTCAAAATGGAATAATTTGGTTAAGCACTGCAAAAGTGTTCATTAGATATCTTGCACGTGAAAATTCTGAATGTTTTTCTATCACATTTCCCAGAAGTCCTATTGATAGTCAGCAGACTTACACACCTGTACATAAAAACGGAAAGATAAAAGAACAACCAAGTGCCTATTCTGCAATATATTTGCATCCATTTCCAGCAATTTGTTCTGCATCACCTTGTTTCTATACTCCTGGTGCAAATGGGTGTACAATTTTAAATTGTAAATTATCCTAATAAAATTATGCTTTAAGGCACTTCTAATGGTTGGGTTGCGAAGAGAATAGATTAAATTATGCAACGAATGTAGAAACAAGGAATGCGACCCAGGGTGTTTGAGCAAAAACCAAACCCATTTTTGGGTTTTTGTTGATTGGGAATGTGAAATACATCATCATGTTCACAACAAATTGCAGTTTATCCTGCAAAATATGAACATATTTGATAATTATAGTTAAAAACTGCCATTCTCCATCATAGCGTGACTCAAAAAAGCATGAATATTAAACAATATACCTAAAAATATACATTATTTTGGTAGACTAAATACCCAAGAACCCATAAGTTTTTGCATCCCTTGTAGAAACATCAATTACTTATGCGTAAATTATTGTACATTCATCATTATCACTGTCTCTATTCCAAAGAGGCATCAGAGGCAAAGCAATGTTATTAGCCTGGTCTACTTCGTACTACTTTTACTTAGTATTTCACTTACTATAAAATGTTCATCGAGGTTATGCTTTTCTAGTTACGACAAATGATAATTATATTATTAAGCCCCTTTTGGCATTTTAAACAGAAAAGTGATGATTATTAACATACAAAGGGCATAATTTTACGTATAAATATTTGGAAACATCGTAATAATTACTTTATTAAACCCCTTTTTAACTAAGTAATAATCATGATGATGAAGGCATAATTTTACGTATAAATATTTGAAGACATCAACAAACGAAATTGAATGTGGGAGTTACATATAGGTCCACTAATTAAACAGAGCAACTAACTACTGATAAATAATCTCTCCTTGAGGCCCAATTGGCCAGGGTTCTCCTTTATTATGACATTCTCCTAAACTGGCTTTGCAGAGAATTCCATTAAAGACGCGAATGTCATTAAATCTTGTTTCTTTAATGAGATTTGTCAGTGTTAGTTGATTAGTTTACCTTTGATGTTACTTGTTTGATTTAGTATTTCCCTTGTTCACTGTCAGTATAATGTTGCTACTTGTGAGAACTGATGAAAGATAAGACGCATGGTAATGATTAGCCATACATTGATGCTCAGTTTATTAGTATGTAGATAAATGCATCTAACTGGATTCTTCGTTAAGGATTAGATTAGATGAAATCCAAATTAATGATTTGCTTTGGCAAAGTTGTCTATACGCAAATTATTTCGCTTGGACTAGGGCTTGTATTTCAAATATAATTTTTTGACGTAATTGTCTAAGGACGTTGGCGGAATACGTTGACCATTTTAATTTATAATATAAGTTTTTTCGTTTAACAGGGTATGGTAAGTCGCTTTTCAGTTGACAGCTTGGAGAAACTATCATGAATGAGTACTACAACTCTTTAAAATAAGAATTCGATCTTTGTAATTCTGAATTATTCTTGATACTAACCACTTGCAACGTGGTGTAAATAGAAAACAGACATGACTAGGAATAAAGTTTCCAAACAATGTCAAACTACCAAAATATACAGGGAATTGTCGCAGGTATTTTTATACTAAAAATTACATGATGTAAAAATTCTACATTATTGTACACATAAAAACTGGAAGATGACGTTCCTGAAGCAATATTTTAGAGTATTAAATGGGCATTCCATGTCCGAGATTTTTGATTGCTGATTTTCAGAATGCAGGCTAGGAAGGACAAAGAGATAGAATCTATATTTACTTATTGTTATGCAATTATTACCATACTTTAGAGGAGGAATCAACCGAGAGAACAAAGTACCCAAACTGGCATACAAATTCTACTGATAGCTGAATATTTGATAAGATAATCGTTTCAAACTACCTTTAACTGTAATTAAGTGCATGCGATGGTACGTTATGAATTGTTTACATCAGCTCAAACGGATGTCTATAATTGATTGGCATATTAAAATATCCCTTGTGAATGTAGTCCCAGGATAAGCAGTCAAATTGCAGTTAAAGATTGTTAACTTGTTATAACTTTATTAGACTACAAATGGCAATCATGATCATTGGCTTTTTATATTAAGTATACAACGTACAGTAAACAAGCACAACTATAATATCCTTTCAAAGAACATGTTGTAACAAATGGTATTCTGTACATACTGATCATCAGTGTTAATTAGAAGCTGAAAAATACTAATTTGATATTTTGATTTTGATATTTTGCCAACACGATTTTTATGTAACAATGTGTACTCGCTAAAATTCTATTATAACGCTTGAAAGTTAACAATTTTACTATAGCTTTTAACATTAGCCTCCCTTGACATCTTTTGACATCTCATTGAGTAAATAGCACAATCAAATATATAATCATCAATCATATATATAAGCATTTATAATCCCGTTTGCTTATTATTTGTACGAAATCTAATTAAAAAACAGCTAACGAACCAGAAACTCAATTTAGAGTATAATTATTGTTTATTTTACTGCTGCCTCTGCATTTAACATTTTCTGTAATGAATATTATAAAGCAGACATGCCATGTTCTCTACCTTTATGTGCAATGGCACCAAAACGAATTTAACATAACATATACCCGTTTCATAGTGCTTACGTAGGTAAGTACATATGGATCGAATTATTCGAATTGCATATTCTTAAGCAGTACTGCATATTACATAGGCTTATGCTTAAGCCTTTGACATGCCAACCTTAAATAATAGTTATTTCATCGGCAAGAAAATCAAAGAGAGTCCAAGTATATCCCACGACACATGAGGGATATTAAATGTATTTCATGAGGTACAGTTCGGAATGCATAATAAATAGATAATATTTTATAAGCAACAACCAATTGAATAATTCAGGATCCTTATTGGTATATGGTCTTCTGTATGTCTTAACATGAAAAAATGGAAATCTGATTGATCAACTGATCCAATCATTCATGAGAATGAGTACAATCGTGTGACGATAATGCACATCTTATGTGGAGTAAGTTCTTCAGTGAGAAAACTTTCTTGACAAGTAACCAAAGTTCAATTGCTGTTAGAAATGAGTAACGGCGTTACATTATTAGCATTCCTCAGTGCAACGATAACACCTGAGTAAACCTGATAATTCTAATATTGTACTAACACTTCGGTTTCATGAATTAATTTTCTCAGCTTTATAAATTGAATTGAACTGAAACTTTATTTACGTGTCAAAACATTTCAGCACTACAAGTAATGTTTTGCTTCCTTCACCGCAAGTTATAATTATGATATTCAAAGTACTTATGTATGCATACATAGGTATCACCACATGTATGGTGAATAATCCCAAAAGCTTAATTGCTACTTGCATTACAAAGTACTTATAAAACGATAATTAAATTAAACCGTTTAATGTACAACAACTTCGTATCTCTTCATAAAGTGGATTTCAGGGTTAGGTCCACTCATTAATAATATTTTTCTGCAGACCAACTAAATAACCCATTTTTATGACCGTAAAGAAACTGCGTGTTTGCTGAAACACAGATGAAGTACTAAAGTATTATTTGAAAACCGAAACCTTGTCATTCCAAAGTAAATTCCTTGCTGACCTTTCTAATTACCAATAAATAGGGGTCTGGTTATTGATGGTAAGGCTACACTACAATTATAAAATTATTACCACTGCACTACTACCAGGAATAATTCCAGATCCAATATTTCCGTTTTTCATGTACGTACATGGTGCTCGTGATGAATGCCGTCATGTTCATGTTCCATCTTAATGAAACTTTTACTAGCAAAATTAAGGACAGGGTGATGACAAACTGAACAATATGACATCTAGCACAAATAAAACTATTGAATTGTATCAGCTCTACACAATGCATCATCTACAGAAATTCTTAATAAGAACAAAAATAAATAAATAAGGGGAACTTACGATTCTGGACTTCTTCTTTTGCGAGAGCGATGGTGACTATAATGGTAATGGTGGTGGTGGCGGTTGTGGTATGGGGAGGATTCTGAGGATTCTAGTTGGGCTTCGGTCATGTTTCTGAAGAGTGAACTGCTTGGTCTGCTGTGGTGTCCACTGTGACTATTGCTCGTACTACTCTCAGTGTGATGGTGGTGGTGGCTATGGTTGTGGTTGTTATTATGAGTATGGGGAGAATCCTGGTAACTTTGACTTTGATATTCGGACACATGACAAGTGGAATTAATAGTAGGATCAGAATTAGAGGAGGATTTAGACTGAGAAGTGGAATTAGAAGTGGAAGTGGTATGAGAATTGGAAGTAGATAGAGAATTAGAATTAGAAGGTGATTTGGAAGTCCCAGTTGAATTGGAAGTGGAACTTGAGTGAGAAAGAGAGGTGGAGTGAGAAAGAGAGGTGGAGTGAGAAAGAGAGGTGGAATGAGAAAGAGAGGTGGAATGAGAAAGAGAGGTGGAATGAGAATTTGTGTTAGAGTGGGAGTTGGTGTTCGAATGAGTGTTCGAAGAATAAGAATTTGAATTTGACCGTGGGCAATCTCCATATGCGTCCAAAAGGGAATTTTTCAGGTCTATCAAGTCCTCCTTAGTCGTTTCTCCTTTCCTGAAAATAGACAATTGGAAATGTATTATAAAAATTATTCTAAAGATAATAAGTAATATAAAATTCATTTTCCAATTGAAGAAAAGATGATAATATTGAGAAGCATTTTCATTAAATGAAGGAAATGAAAATCAGTAAGAACAACGAAAATGAAGAACCAAGGAGTAAATTTGAACATTAATATAAATTAATTGGCAGTGAAAAATAGTCCAAAATCCCAGAAATCGTTTGAGCAGTAATGTTTTTTAAAAGAAACTAATAGATTATATGCAGTTCATCTGTTCATCAAAACTTGTAAGATTAAAAATTCACTCAAATGATGCAATTTTTAGAATAAGCCAACCTCTCAAACAGCGACACAAAGTGATAATTCTGCAAAAATGGTACATTTATACAATTATGAGTAAGGTTAATTGTCAGCCGAAATTATTTTAAGTTTTAGGTAAAGACATTTATTTACATAAGGTTTTAGCATAAATTAAATCATGGGGAGTGTCCAATTTTCCCTTATTTGTTTGTTAATTTCTTGATCTAAAAAAGTCAAAGCCGGGTTGTTTCAATATCAGCTAATAGAAGGAAAAAATTCTGAACATCGAAATAGGCAAAACTGTTCTATAAGTGAACATATAATAAAAAGAAGAACAAAAAAGATGATCAAGAAACGTCCTTAATACTTTTACTTTGGATTATGGTTACACTTATGATCTTGGGTATTTGAGCATTTTTTGTATAAGATATACAAGTACCATTATTTAATTAAGCGTTACTAAAATATATAATACACCATATAGTAATATTATTGGTTTAATTCCTGATGTTGCTTTGGTGGGGACAGTCCAACGATTTTTATGCAAGAAATAGAAGATGATGCACAGATGATTTAAATGGGACTTCGTAAGTACTATAAAACGGCTATTATTGTGGTGTGGTACCGTAGCGTAGTGCCTCTTCTTATTTCTATACACTTCCTAGTATTGCATTGGTATTCTTGTACTTGTGTACATCCTAGTTTCCATGTGCAATTAAATATAGCAACGATGTATAACATTTACTCAAAACTTTTAGACCATTAATTATTCATAATGTTTTTTATATCTATGATGATCAAATAAAATTTATTATTCATATATGACACCTGAGAGAGAACAGCCTCATGCTGATTTGTGCTCTCCTGAATAAAACATTAATTCAGATTAAACCATTGATAAGTTTACCATTTATAGCTTAGCGTATCTCCCATAAAAAACGAATTTGAGATTGTATTTATCAAGGTGACCATATGCAATTAGCAGTGTGGACAGAGATCTGTATTCAATTACTTTGGCCATTGTATAAATGGAGTTATTAAACCAGACACAAGACATGTTCATATACTGATTCAAGTTGCGGACAAATTGGAGTTAAACACAAAGTAACAAAACAGCCACATAATTTCCCACATCACTAAATTAAAACGAAATAGGTGTACCATTAGGAATGGTATTTCTTCTGATTAACTAGCAAAATCTGTAGGTGCTTGTAAAAGGTTGCCAATTTTTATTCCCTACAAAACTATTCTAAACCGTAGAGTAAAGTGGATCTGGTAACGGCATGGTCTGTCTGTCAGTCTCTTACGTACACGCATTTGTCTACTAATCAGACAATTTCCTCTTCCGGTTAATTGTAAAATGTTTTATTTGCCAATAAGCTTACCTAATGAACCCTGCCGCCACCATCGAAAACGATGTAGGCGCTGCTCATGCGAGATCGTAGTGAGTTAGCGCACCCTAATTTATGCCACCGATTTTAAATTTACACACAGGCTAAGCTGATAACATTAGGTTTTACACTTCTTAGATTTTGAAACATCACTTAAAAACAACTTTTGACAGTTGATAGCATTCTGTTAAGTACGTACAATTGTTACCCATTTATTCTAGTAATGGCTTTAGTAAAAATTGCTTGTGGTTTTAGACCCATAAGAACTGAAACCTTTTTCAGAACCTCGACTGAAAGAAAAGGTAAAGATTTATCTTTGGCTGGACATGTAGATGAAGTATTTGAGCTAAAAACCTCACCGATATCATTAATTAGTGGAAAATGTCTTCCACAAACAAAGGTCAACAAGCAGCCGTATGAAATAAAATTGAAGGTATGTTACAAATGTTGAGTACAAATAATTTGTCCAGAATTACAAATCGCAATGCCACATTAAAATTTCTTTTGACGTAGATTTGCTCAGAAAGAAAAGTCATCGAAGGAAAATGCTCATGTAAGGCTGGTATTGTGGGTCGTTGCAAGCATACAGCGGCTGTTATTTATTCCGTAAACAACGAAATTGATGCTTCATGTACGTCAAGATCTCAAAAATGGGGAATCCCTTCGCGAACGAAAAGTTACAAAGTTGGAACTTTGATATGTGACATGTTTCCGTCAACTGGTCTGTCACCACAAGGAAATCAGTGCATTCCAGTGAAATCTGTCGCAGACAATTACTTTGATATAGATTGCACTCTATTTCGGGTTTTACGAGCTGAGAAAAGTCCAACAAATATTCCAGAATGTGAGTTAGTTTTGGATGAGGTTGTGACTAGAGTAGTAAACTTAGAAAAGGACAAAGAAATCGAAGTAATTCTAAGCCATTCTCATAAAAATCAACTTGATTTCAATGTATACAAAGTAATATCTACTTGTGATAACATTAAGTTAAAATTGAATTCGCATGATTATATAAGTGAATTGTCCAACGATATGTTAACGTTTTATGAAAGACATGTTTGTCAACCAAAGTCAAGAATTATTGACATCGCTAAAACTACCAAAAAGCAGAATTTATGCCCTGAGTGGTATGACATTAGAGGCATAAGATTAACTAGTTCTACATGCCATAAAATAAGAACCAGAATCGATGGGTTCACAGATTTAGCTAATAAAAACAATTCATTTAAAGGAAACAAGGCGACCAAGTATGGTCAAAATACGGAAAGGATTGCGAAATTAGAATTTGCTAAATTAACGAAACAAAAAATTGTAGATATTGGAGTAGTTATTGATTGCATTAATCCATGGCTTTGTTCAAGCCCTGATGGTATTCTTCAATTAGAAACAGGCGAATTTGCTTTACTTGAGGTAAAATGCCCATACTCTAAAAAAAATGGTATCGTTGTTGATTACGAATCTAATCCTCCAACTCTTTTAATGCCTTATCTAGCTTTAGATAATAATAACATAATTTTAAAAGAGAATCACACTTATTTTACCCAAATACAAGTGTCATTATTTGTATTAAAATTAAAAGTTTGTTATTTTTTTATTTATACTGAAAACCAGACAATTACTATTGTTGTTAAAAGAAACGATACATTTTTGTCTGAATTAATACCTAAGTTAAAATGGTACTATTTTAATTACTTTTTACCCGTAGTTGTTAATAAAGCATGCTAACTACCAGAAAATTATACTTTCACCGATTCTAATCTTTCCAAACCAAAGCATATAATGTACATTTACGTGGACTTGATTATTGGCGGTCCTAAATTCACCAGTACTGCACAAATATGAAATATGTCGTCAAGTAGTGGTAGCAAATCCGTAGACAATCTTCTATTGAGAATTTCGAAAATCTTAATTCTTTGTATAGCTCTTTCAACATGTATACGGATACTGGCAGTCTTATAAGTTTCATTCATTTGGAGCTCCGAGAATTGCTTCTGTGATTTCTTGCAAAAAGGTGGCATAACTATTATTGTGTGATTATTCATTTCGACATTAGGAAATCCTTTATCAGCCAAGACCATGTCACCGTATTCTAGGTTGTCAAGTAATCCACAATTAGTTGTAATGTATGAATCTGTAGCTCGACCACCATATCCTTTGGAGATAAAGCATATTAATCCACATGGATTTATGGCAATTAGATACTTAGCAGTCCATGTTCCTTTATATTGGGAATACATGATGACTTGCTTATCAACGCCAGGAGGTTTTTCAGTTCTTATTTCTGTACAATCGATAATTATACGACAATTTTTGTATTTACCTTGAAAAGTTATTGGCATTGTTCTCAACACAGCTTGTTTTGATGGAAAAATAATCCATTCTTTTGTGGCTTCCTTTATGTAGGACAATACAAGACGGAAAGTATTAGCAGCCGTAGCAGGAGACACGCCAAAAATTGCGGATAAGAAATCATACGTTTCATTTGTTTTCAGCTTCATAAGAAACAAGAGCAGTCGATTTTTCCATGTCAGTTCACGAACATTTCCATTTTCGGGTAGCATATTTAAAAGTAGAGCAAAAGTATTTCGAGTAACTGATGTTAATACTTTTAAAGATTTTTCGTCATCTGCAATAGATTCATATCCGTAGAACCCGAAAGATCTTGTATATCCTCCACAGCATTTATCAATGAGAACAATTGGTTCAGTTGAACTAGAGCATTCTTGTACGACAGTTTTCTCATGGTGATTCACTTGGCAGGATGAATCATTATTAATTGTTACTGATGTAAATACCGAAAGTTGCCCTTTGGAGGTTTCGCAGTCACCTGTCTGCGTTGATGCCTGGCATTAATTATGCAAAAGTTATGCGTTCATTTATGATGAAAGATAAATATAATCATATCCATTTAGGTGTACCTCTTGGGGATGTTCTGTCTGCTCTATATCGATTTCCATACTTTCCCCAGTATCCAATAGATTATTCGGTAATTCTGACGAAGTATGTAATCTTCTCAGCATTCTTACGTTACACAATATTACACACATTATCATTTTTGTTAAACAATTTACTGTAAGCTGTTTATTTTGCAATTGTAAATTTTGCAAACCACTACCTTTGGTATCTTGTACTTTTCAATTCACAATTAACCGCTTTATTATTTGCTGGATGTATTGTTGGATTGTGGCTGGGACTTCTTGGATCCTCACTTTTAACACTTCCAATAAAATGAGCACTGCAAATGACTGATTTAGCGGTCGGCTCCCAATTTTTCCCATCATTGCTGCAATGGAAAGTAATGTGTATATGTATAAGGTACACAAAGATAACAAAACCTGCGTAAAAAGTATGCAAAATGTATTTTTAATTACATAAAAATCTTACCCTTTTCGCTTTACAAAAGTTATCCATTTAGCCTTCCGTTCATATTCCCATTCTCTGAAAGGAAATTTGTAGAAGTGAACCTTGTGGACATCTGCTTTGGTATTTTCGTATGAGTTATTGCAACCAAAGACACAACAACGTGTCATTCTTTTTAGGTGCGAAAGTGTTGTATGTTGTTACGCAATTAGTAATGAAAGAACAATAATTGAGTAAAATATTTTAAAAATTGGCTATTAATGAAGGTAAAGAAAGTTTCTTTTAACTCTTTATGCCTATCCACCACTGTGAATTGTGGTCCACTTTAAGTTGCCGCCAACAATTAGGGTGCGCTGAAGGCAGTAAATTCCGCTAGTGGAAAAGTGGCGCTTTACCTTTTCTCAGTTGAGGAGCTTATACTTGTGTTGATTAGAAGTTGCTGAGTCATTACCGTTTATTTACTTACAACAATTTTGATTAGTGATTAACTTTTGAATCAATACACGAGAGGTCAAATAAATGTAGATCTGAATAAAGCTTACATCCAGCCGTTGATTACGTATTATTTAGTAGATAAAGGTATAGCCTGCCTTTAAATACGTGTACGTATGTATGTTTTTTGGAATCCTAATTTCCTCTGAAATAGCAAGCTAATAAACATTCATTTGTGAGAAAATAGCAGTTACCCTGAGAATTTACAGCTTTGAATTGAATTGAATTGAATTTATTTAAGTGCATAAAGATCATAACAAGTAAATAGCATGTTTTTACATTATTACGCACCGAAGGCGACTACCAATTATAGCAACCTTACTCCAAAGACAAGCCGAGTCGTAACCAGGGATCAATCGAGAGTCAAATATATACATAGATAAGATTTTAAATGAGACAACCCATAATTCTAGTTGAAGTATAAGTTAATTAATAATTAGCAGTGAATTAACGGTGCTAGGATATGCTTATTTAACATAAAAGCAAACGTTTTGGGGGAATTAATTTTTAGTTTTAGGATTGGGGGAAGATTATTCCAAGAGTTAATAGCATAGCATAGTGGGCTCTTGGCAAACAGAGCCGTACTGTGCACTAGAACTGAGATATTATTGTTTTGTCTTGTGGATCTGCTTGAGAGACTCAGGCTTGAATTGAAGCTAGGTTTTATGTAGGTACAGAGTTCATTGACAGTTTTATCAGATATAATCCATTTATAGAGACAAGTAAGTGTAAGGAAGTATAACCTTTCGGAAATGGTTAACAAATTACCTTTTTCTAGAAAGTACCAGTAGTCTACTTTTGAGTGGTCAGAAGTACATAATTTTTTTGACATATGGATATTACCATCCTTTGTGGACTTGGACCAAAATTTTTTGGAATAGTATTTCCTTAATTTAGGATAATGGTATATACATAATAAATTGTTTATTTTAGATTGTAATATGTGTAACTTATCAATTTTTGTAGCTCCCCAGACTGAAATGGCATAGTCAGAAATGGGTAGGACATAGCAGTTTATTAGCAAGATAAAAACATTAAAAGGGACAAGTCTTTTAACTTTATGGATAGCACTAATTGCAGATGAAAATCTGCTTTCTAATTTTTGAAAGTGCGCATTGAAATTAAGACATTGGTCAATATAAATACCAAGGTATTTAAATTGTGTAACCCTTTCAATCAGGTGACCATTACAAAGTATTTTAATATTTAAATCGGTCAGTTTTGACATTACCTCGGTAAAAACCATTAATTTAGTTTTACAATTGTTAATTTGCATACCATTATAAGTACACCATAATTGAATGACATCATTCGTCGATTGCAGTAGATTACGCACTGTAGTTAATGATTCATGAGCCGTAAAGATAACTAGATCATCTGCAAATAGAATATATTTAATATTTAAATTATCAAGGTCATTCGTAAGGGTATTAATAAACATATTAAATAGCACAGGTCCTAGTACGGAACCTTGAATGACTCCTCTACCGTAATCATACACCTTGGAAGTAAAGTTACCAAGTTTGATAGTTAGTTTTCGGTTTAGAAAATAATTGTGAAAAAATTTTAGATATAAATTATCAAGTTTGTACTTAAATTTAAATATTTCAATAAGGCGTAGAGGGCATACATAATCAAAGGCCTTTTTCAGATCATAGAAAATGGCCGCAGCCTTGTGTTTACGCATATCCAAGTGTTTATACAAATACTGAGTGAATACAGTAAGAGCAGTAACACAGGATCGATTTTTACGAAAACCGTGTTGATTGTCACTTATAAGATTATTAGATTCTAAATATTGCATTAGATTATCCTTAATGATAATTTCAAACCATTTACTTAGTAGAGGAAGGTTAGAAATGGGTCTATAAGACAAAGCATCATTTCTACTACCACTATTTTTATAAAGCGGATGAATAATGCTTTGCTTCCATGCATCAGGAAAGCATCCCGAAGACAAGATGTTATTAAAAATAGTGGTTAGCGGTGGTATAATACTGTTCAAACAGTTTTGAACTACTTTCCCAGGAAGTTCAATGTCAACATTTGCAACTTTGTACTTAAGTTTAGTTGCAGCTTTGGTTACATCGTCATTATCAATACAAGTCTTAATGTTAGTGAACATAGATTGAGTCATTTGAGAGATACTATTATCAGAATTTGTAAGAGTATACATAGTACAATCACTATCGTCAGTAGTTACATTAATAGAGGTAGATTTTTTGTCAAAAAATAGAAGTAAATTTTCTAGTGATGATAACCTATTTTCATTTGTATCTGAAGTATCTCTAGGCACAACAAAGGCAGCTGCTAATGCTTCACAAATTTCTTCAGAGTCAGTAGTAATAGTATTTTGAACTACCAGTTGGTTTATACATTTCATAGGCTTTTTCTTATTACCGAACAATTCATTTAATTTGTTCCAAAGATTAGTGTTATCATTATTAATACTCAGTTCATAGATATAGTAGTTCTTTTTAGCTAAATTAGTTTTAGAGATAACATCATATTTGATTTTGCGATATTCATTATAACGCTCGACAGAGAATTTACTATCTAGTTTGTTTTTTAAGCGATGTTTTAAGTAGATCAGAGCACGAAGGCCAGGACCATTGCTTTCACTTAGCCATGGTGAAAGCAAAGCTTTACAGGTGCCTTTTCTTAACGGGGAAACTTGATTTAGTTTATTTAAGATTTCATTTTGAAAGTATAAAACTTGTTCATTTATATTCAGATTACAGAGATTATTCCAATTTATTTTAGAAATTTCATTATTTAAAGCAGGCCAATCAAGGTTTCTGTAATTTCTATATACCATAGGTGAAGAGGCTGATTTAACCTTAACTTTACCCAAAACAGCAAATATACAACGATGATCAGAATCAGTTAAAGAGAAAACACCCGATTGAATTACTTGAGATACATTGTTTGCATAAATATGATCAATTAGAGTTTTAGTTTTGTGGGTTACTCTTTTAGGTTGAGTTATAAGTTGCTTATAGCTATATTTAGAGGGGACATTTAGTAAATTGTTTGAATCAGAATTTAACTTCAATAGATTTATATTAAAATCACCTAAAATATAAGTATCACCTTGTACAAAAGGAAGAGCTAGTAGATTAGAAAGAGAGTTGCAAAATTTAGATTTGGATACATCCGGTGAATTGTAAATTATAATTAATGTAACAGCTCTTTTAAAATTTGGCTTTAATTGAACAACTGTGACTTCCAAATCGGAAGGGAATTCAATATTATGATCGATAATTTGAAAATTTACTGCATTTTTGACATATAATACAGTTCCACCACCACCATCGTTTCTTAACCTATCTATTCGTAACATTTGATATGTGTCGACATAATAGGATTTATCCAGATCAGTAATTTGTAATTTAGATTCTGTGATGGCGAGAAAATCAAACTTATGGTCAACTAGAAAAAGATTTACACCTATGAACTTGTTTCTAATTGAATTTATATTTAAGTGAGCAATTTTGAATCCTTTGACAAGAATAGGTATAGGGAGACTAAAATCTGTATTATCAAATAGAAAATTTGGATTAGAAATGAGGACATTGAAAGTATTTTTAGAAATATGTGAAAGCTCAGCTGAATCGAATGTAAAGGCAGAGCCAAAACAGTCATCACAGCGTAAATTAACTCCGAGTAGATTATTACAGTTAACACAATGATTTATATTATTAGTTTGATTACCAATAACAGGAGGAGGAGGAGAAATAGTAGAATTCACAATATTCGAACATGAACTTGGTGAGGAACTTTGAGTAGATGTTTCTTGTAATTTACAGTAATTGCATTTCCACGACATTTTGACAGATTTGAAAGCAGATGAGGTGACTTTGAGTTGACATATTCGATGAAAGGTACTCTTGCAAGTGATACAGCATATGATGTTCTGTTTAGCACGTATTTTCTTTCCGGCTGAACATTCGGGATCAGCACAAATTTTAAACTTGGACTTCGGCATACCTGTTGAAGTGATATTTAATTAGTAAAGCCGAGAAGTAGAATAAATTGATTATTGATATTTCCGTCGCAAGTGTTATGAATGGGCAGTTTTTTGTCAGAGAATTTTCTGATTTATGAGTTCGAAATATTTAGAATTAATCCTGGAATATTCCATATGTAGAATCCCAATTAATAAATAGATAGTGGAGACAAATCAAAATAGATATTACATGTTTAGGAGTGCCATGCATATACTGGAGCACTCCTGCCAGATGTATTCAGTTTGTAGTTCAAAAAGTCAGCAGATGTAATGGTCATCAGGATCCAATGGTCATCAAGAGTTTTCAAGGTTCCAGAGTCAGGGCAGTTAATAGAATGTCAGCAAACTGAGAAGTGACATCAGACTTCAAGTCGACCACGCCTTCACGGAGAATCGGGAGATTCTCCAGCTAGATTATTAAAATTCCAGATGTAGTTTGGTAACAGGGAAGAAATAATGTCACAGATTCAAATCAATTGCGGTGGTAATGATGATCACAGTTCGGTATAAGGTTTGTGACAAGAGATTGACTTTGAATTATAACTTGACAGTCAACAGATTATAACATGCATTGATGATTGAGCTGAATACATGTATGACAGAATCCTAGTTAACGGCATGGTTGTAATGTTGAATGTTTACATGCGAGACTTGAATAAACTTGGAGCTAAAGTTTTTAGTTTCAAAAGGATGAATTTTATGAGAAATGTAACAGATTACGAGAGCAAAATTCTCAGAGAACTCAACTAAAATGTTTTTGATACGATTAGATGAGTAATTAATATGAAAAACTTGGAACAAAAAAAAATTTTTTGACAAACTTGCAGAGCGGAAGGAATATTGTACCTCGCGCCACGAGGGCGGAGTAAGGGATTCTGGCTTATGCATTCTTGTTCCGAATGCGTTTATATTGCCTAATTTGTCTACATTTTTAAGTGTACTGTGCTTTCACTCAAAGGACGATGAACTAATGAGATTTATGTAAATGTAAACACAATTACTTATTGTTAGTACCTACATGTAATATGCAAGTTAGGTGTATTGAATATTTACATTTTCTTTGATATACAGAGTTACCTGTGATATTCTCAATACTTGCGTATTTATAAGCCAAATAGCAGACTTTCTGTTAGGACGTACAAGTATGCAAAAGCTTCTGCTTTCTGGAAAGATCTCAAATTTCTTCCGCTTCATGCTAATAAGCCTTCATCCATCCCTAAAGCTTTATGTACAAGTCTAATTTGCTTGATGAATAAATCCTTACGTAGCAAAACACAATTTGAAACTAGTACAATTAACTACTAGTGCATCGCTTCAATACGTAGGCCTATAAATACAGATTGAAGTAAATGACAAATTTTAATAACACGCTGTTAGTAATTATTGTTCAATAACCATATGGAACTAAATTTCCACGGTTAATCAAAACACTGTTCAATAAATAATAAAGGCAAGTATAAACGCCGAAGAAGAGTAACGAAGCACCAGAAAATAAGTCCATAAATGTAACGTAAACACCATAATTAGTAGGAGATTTATGTAATATTGCACATATGTATATGAGTATGAAAGATAGAATTCAATACTAAAAGGTACTGTAATGTAATTTACTTTAGGAGCCTTTTACAAAAGATTACAAAAACTCATCGAGTATTACTTATTACTGTGCTTTTAGCACCCAGAGTAGATTAAATTAAAATGCAAACATTATTGACAAATTAACTACTAAATAAATATTAGTAAGTTTAGGATTGATTTAACTTAATCAACCTACTGAAATTGTTTTCCGCAAACTTTTGCATTGGCAATTTAAGTGAAATGGGAGTGAGAGACGTTCTATTTTAAGCTTTTTAGATATTGAATTGTTAATGTTGTCATTTTTGTGTCAAATTCATTTTTTTTGAAAGTTAAAAAACTACAATTAAATGTCAATGAAACTTGCAGTAATTAAAACTGTTTGCTATTAGAAGTGCTTCTATTTACTATGAAACGTATGCGTTGCACATTGTGAGCATTGCAAATTAATCCCTACTATGGCCCTAGCTATAAGCATATAGAGAACCAAGAAACATCATTATATAATTAATTTTTTGTCATTCCTTCCAGTGTTATGTTCATCCTAAGAATTCATAACAATGGCGATACTTCCTTTACCTCAAGGTGATTTTTATTGTAAATCAAATTAAAAGCTTTATGAATACTGATACTACGCAAAAAATTTATATTATACGCTTAATCGCTTTCATTTGTATTTCATAATACCTAGCATTGTACTTACTATACTTTGGTATTCATGACGATTCCTGTTCTTTTCAAGAAAAGGTTTGTTATAAGCAATTATTTTGCTTCTAGATCAATAAGGACGTTTTGTCTGTCTCCTTTCCTTTGTTCCAGTATAATATTTCAACTCGTAAAATTGAAATTAATTGATTCCCAGTTTATTGGCTAGAGAGATTACGTAAACATATTTATGGAATGAGAAACTAAATTCTTGCGTTTCAGGTGGACTTTCATTCCATCATTCTACGGGTGTATTGCTTCTCAAAAACGTATTGCTTTTCAGTGAACTCGTGAATGCTGTTGACACTTTCTGATGAAAAAATAAATAGCTACCTGGTTATGCATTCAATATTTCCTTGGTTTTATTACTTGAGCTATAGTTAATAATATTTTGTGTACCATTTCACTTGCACTACCCCATGATATTTTTGACTATGTTTATTTTATTACATATCCTTTCAAATATTGATTTCAATATATTATGCAGTCTCATATTGAGTTTTCACTTACGGAAACAAAATGCAAAGCATTTTCTATCTAGACAAAATACGATATCTTATTTATAATTGAAAGCCAACCCCTCGCGCGCCTTCTAACTGTAGTTGAGAATTGCGATTATGTGAGTTCGGAACTCCGCATTGCATTAACTGAGAGGTTGATACATGGCGCAGAGTGGGAGTGAAGTATAATTAGGCTAGGATTCTAATCCAATGACGCAATATTTTGTATTATGTTTTGAAGACAAGCCAAATTTACATATAAACAATAAGGTCCTACATATACTTAAGTTCATTCGTCAAATTATTACTTCTGTGTACCTAAAAGAATTGTGTAAATGTATTATTCATGGATAAACAAAGAAATCCATTTCATAAGGCAAAACTTTGATTTCTAAATTAACAATGCGAAATCTGGTAAAATAAATAACAGCATAGCATTGGAAACAGTTATTCATTATTTATCCACCTATAAACCGACCAGCAAAGTAACAACTCGCTTGCTGTAGGCACCACAGAAATGTCAAACTGCTAAAATATTCACAGAAAGTTTCTAGATATACCCGCATAATGACTTCAATAAGCTGTTGCTCGAGTGGATATTTCGATAAATTAATAGCTTATATCAAGTAAATATTGTAAATGTATTACAATAATAGCATAATTGCAAAGTTACTAACAGTCGCATATATTTTCTTTTTAAGCACACTATTTTGCTCTGAAGGAGTAGTCAGTAGTGGAAAGCAGTCTTGATTGAATTTTTCTAGGTTACTCCTAAATTTCAAGGACACATCAAGTAGATGCGTAGTAAATCCTTCTTTTTGAACCGGGTATTTAATCTGCTTATATTCTGCAAAACCTATGATAATAGTAATACCCGCTCGAATACTGTTTGCCGGTTATTTGATTTGGAATCATTATGAGTTACAAAGTAGAACTTAAACAACACCTAGATGGTTTTGTAGCAAGGAAATAAATGCATGGAAATGCGATGCAGACTAATTGTGGGGAAACTGTCACTGACAATCAGTTGTTTGGTTAGGGTATATTTTCCTTTCTTTGATTATGACGAACTTTGGAAATTTTTAACAAAAGTTGCATTTACATGAAAAGGTAACTTTAAAGAACGCTACAATTTAAGGTTTAAGTAAATAGATAGCATATAATAGTAATTGCTTTAGCTCATAGTTTAAATGCAAAAGTGGTATTTCAAATTTAGATTGAAAATAAGTGGAAAAGTAGAGAACTTCATTAATTCATTATATTTTTCTAGAAATTCAAATAACAGAATGCTAGATTCGAGAAAATGTGTTGATACTAAACTATAATTTTCCTAGAATGAGTTGAATAACTGATTTTTATGAAATTAGGTAGGAAAAATATATTAAATGAGCGCCATGCATAAGACAAACCCTAGCACTTAATTATAATAATCCCATTTGGTTTAAAAGATAATGGAGCATATTAAATAAAATGGGTTTCGTTAGAACTGGAAGTGAAAGTGTGTATGTACCAAAGTCAAATTATCAATGTGTAAATGTTAATGTGCCAGCTCTTTTATGCGAGCTACGGTGAACTTCATAAATACCATCAGCATATTAAAAAATCCAAGTTACACAAGGTTCTTTTGCAGGCATGGTACATGTTGCGAGGACTCGAACCTTAGTAGTGCAGTTGTATAGCGCTGTAAATGTAAACTCAAGCATAACATAATATTTGTAACACAAGGATATGTGGATATGTAAATAAGCTGGTATCTACTCTACATTTTACATTATAAATTACATTGTGCAATACAGTTTTTGATATTAACCAGCAAACGAAATAAGCCTTGCAATGGAGTAAGTTGCGAGCATACGGATGCAGAACCTTCAGCTAATTTACTTGGAAGCAAAATAAGGTATCCATATATATTATGATTTCGATAATATGTAGGATATTAATATTTGAAGAGTCGTGAAGATAGATAAGAATACATTTATAATCCAATAGAAAGCAAAAATGACTGCACAATACAACGTTTCACTATGAAAACACTTTCCTCCTTACAAAGTATTACTACGTATGCCAATTAGGTCAATGTTCAATAGTTCGTAACGCCAACTCCAGGCAACTAATTAACTAGTTACTGTTTTCAGTACAATATAATCTCTCTACTGCTAAAATCCAGAGTAACAGAAAGACTCCAAAAGCCTTCACCGTTTCTAAAAACACTGTTTCCTGTTTGTTTACTTTCACCCCAGTGTTCCAAAGCGTACCCGTTTCACATGTTTAGGATTACAGGTTATTAATTTGAACAAGTCATTAGGATCCCAGTAAATGGTGTACTTTGTAGAATTAGAATAGACAATGGAGATTTCCTGTCTGGAGCTTGGAATGATCAAGTAACTGTAACTTACTAGTTAGCAGGAACAAAAAATGAAAGTATTGGAAAGCATGCAATGGTTATAAAGGTTTGAAAAGTCTTACTGAGGATGTCCCAGGTGAGACATAGAAGAAGAAACGGTGACTGGAGTGACTACACTAGAATAGAAATTGTTATCATCGTCACTGGATTGTTGCGATTGAGAAGCAGTGCAAGGTCCAACGGAGTGATGAACACTTCGATGAGAAAACAAATTATGATCAGAAGTTGGTTCATGACTGTGAGAATGAAGAGCATACGGTCTTATATCTGCCGAAGTTAAATTCATTCTGTTTTGGCCTATTTCTTTGTCCGTTCCACTTCTATTTAACAAATTCTATGCTGTTAATGATTAATGTATTTTCTAAATTATTCTCTAGAAAAGTGTACTACATTCCAGGCCATATATAGAAGGTTGGTGAAGTTTAATGTAAAGAAATGTATAACTGCTTGTATTGAAAGTTTGCTGTTGCGATCGGACGGAAAACCGAAGTTTCCCAGAATAATATATGTAGACAAGTTAGTGAGATGAAAACTCAACATTAATGGGAATCAAAACACTTCTCCGAAGAGATTTCCATAATGACTTACAACATTACAACAGGTAGCTGTAGCTTTAGTTCTATTCTATTCATCCTATTCTACACTCTAACATCAGGTCTGTTCTACTTGCTCCTGCTTTCCACTCTTTACTACCGTGTTATCTAATATATTACGCCATATTGAAGGATTTTCAATGTTTCCGTCCGCAGAACCTTCACTTTAGCATATTCTTATGGCGACATCCAAAAATTCGCAATGGCATTCTATACGTCATCGTATAACATCCACAGCACAGAGATACATGGAATATTATCTTTGTAAACTACATTTCCATCATGAAACCAAGATTCAAGACAACGAAAAAATTAAAATGTTATTATTTCATGTTTGTGAGGAAAAGAAGTTTCCCTTTTGTTGGCCGACTGTTGTAGCGTCATTGTGAAATAGAATACTGTGCTTCGTAAAACAACCCTGAATATTTTGTCGCATTTCATCTTTTATTACATTATGCGCAGTGATGAGAAGGAAGTATCTCTGACGGGATTATCTTTCGATTCCACTTCGCAGTATTTCTACTTCCTTCCGTTTTTTCATAGGTTCTCGTACCTTTTTATTTTCTAGACAAATTTCAGTGATTCATTTCCCAGTACTACTTCCTCTTTGGAAGGAGGATGACAATAAAGTCATTTTCACTACTGAATCATACCTTACTTTACAATAACCTTCTAATGTTACATATTCTTATTTAGTAGCTAGGTAGTATGAAAATCGAATGGATTCAATGTAATGTAATAACACTCGAAGAATAAATGTCAAATCTTGCAGCTTGGAGCAACTGAAGCCAGTCTATTTATTGTCGTTTGTGTGCCTACTGTTTACACTAAATATTGCATGTTGTAACTAAAAGCATCTTCAACCTCTCTTACGAAATTGAGTGCATAGTAGGACAATATAGAATACGGGGTAACTAAATATCAATTTGGAGTATCCTAGAGACATCAAGAAGCAGCAGAGGTGGGCGTCAGGAATTTCTCGTCTCTATGCTAAACTTTCAGTAGAACTAAGGATAATAGGGAAGTGGAAATAGAGTGATAGATAAGGGCAATAAAAATATATATACTAAAGGATATTACGGTTAGTAAAGTATTTACAAATACACCAATACACTACTGCAATTACAGCACATATTTACTTAAGATATTTAAATTGGTGTTGTCATCCTATACTCAAATATATTTCCCTAAACGTGGAACACTTTTCGGGACACATCGACAAGCTGCTAGTAGTTTTAGATATTTATTTACGAGTTTAGAAATATTATTTAACTTCTATTGCTAATATTTTAATTCCCAATAATTACGCAATTTACAGTCACATTATCAGTCGTTGTGTAATAGAGGCGCGACCAATAAGTTTATGAGTCGTTTAAAATTTGAAGATTTATTTAAAAATTGAAATTGCTTATCACATAGGAGAAGGGTTGAAAGTCGGAAACAATTTATACTCAAGCCAAATCTTTTTATTCCATCAGTTTCTGTTTGGCTTTAGACAAATTAAGTTTAGAATTCTTAATGCATATAATATAGCGATATTTCTGAAGTCCTCAAATGCCCACCTCTGGTGCGAATGGTACAATAAATATATGTTGGAAAGGTAGACGTTGTACTTTCTGAGTAGTACCCGGATCTGTGTTGGTAAATGCCATAAGTAATAGTATATTGCACAGCTCCACTCAATTTTCTACTGATCACTACTGTGTGTATAATATCAAATCTTCTGTGTTTTGCATTCTTTTCAGCGTATTACTATTTATTTGGCACTTTTGCTCCATGTAAGAAAGTTTGCTGACGCTGTGGATAAATGCCTTGTATAAAATAATAAATATCTGTAGGATAGTGATGTTAAGTTAATGACAATAGAAATGGTACCTACTTTAATATTAAGTAGGTTACGTCAAATAAAATTCACTGAAACTCTCAAGGATTTGCACCATTGTATTCTACTTCATTAATTTGCTGGCAAAAGTTAAAGCAATTGAAGTCGCTTGTATTTGTTTAGAGAAATGTTATGTTGATGAGGTGTGCTTCTTTAGCTTTCCCAAGTTACACGATGAAATGGAAAGTTGGAGAAAATTCTGAGCGATGATAGAATCAAAGAATGAATGTCTCTATACAGCAGCCAACAAGTTTATCTGACACGCTCACAGAAAAGTTGCTCTAGACAGTGTCTGACAGTTGTTTATTTGTTTGTATGAATACATAACTGGAGAACAAATGAGTGTACACCTGTTTGCACGTCTGTCTCAACTCCAAGCAAAGAAAAAGATGGTTTCAAGATGTGATCAAACGAAATAAAATAACTTTATAAGAACACAAGAAATGATGTAAATTATAGTTGTTGACTCGACATCGCAAGTTGAACTGAGAACAGTTGGCTCAGTGTAGAAGCTTTTCATGCCTCTCAGAACATAAATACACAAAGGCAGCAACATAAAGCTTTGGACTGAGCTGATGCCAGCATATTTATGTACTTTCAACAGAGCTGCGACCGGGTTCCACTCAAGCTAACACACATATTATATCTCCAAACACTGTGCCATTGCGACTGTCACATAAAATTGCCAGTGAGCAGTATTTACGGGTTCCCTTACATATATGTATCATCTAGTTATTCCATCCACTGCTAATTAATAACGGTTGTTCAGTTTGCATTTTGTTTTCCTATGGACTACAGCCCCATTTCTTATGGTAATAACCAAACTAGAGCTAATAATTGCGTAAGCAAGCGAGTATGTTGCGGACCTTGCGGAGAAGGGGTAGTATCACAGTTGACTGTTGCAGACAGTCCGAAAGGCTGACGAGCCAAATATCTCAGCATATTAAATAAAAGAAAGCCAATACAGCGGTAGCTCTTTACTCAAAAAGCTAACGTTATGCGATGTTGGCAATGTCACATTCTTTAGGTAGTGATTGGAAAAAGTCAACTGTAGTGTACTCTGATTGCGAGTGTGATTTCGGTTCGAGTGACTCTCAAAACGGACGTTTGTGTCCACATGCGATGAATTACGTTGTATAGACCATTCCATTGCTCTCTGCCTACACATACTGCAATACAAACTTTCCGACTCTGCTCAGTTGTTTAACTTCCCGTAATGTAGCTAACGATTACCAAAGACAGCACAGAAACATTGTCAACATTTCTACCCAAATGTTCATACTCAGTCCTTATTATATGCACCATTATTATGCTGCTCTAATAATCATGTTTCAAGGACGCTACTATTTCTTAGAATAAATTTAATGTTTCGTTTAATTTTTCGTCTTGTTTGACTTAATTTTTCGTCATTAGAACGCTTCGTCTTCGATTTAATTATTCGTCTTTGTTGGGATGTACAATGGCATAAGTGTTCATTTAAATAAAGCTTTTTGTGTGAAGGGGCCACGTTTGTGTTTCTTTCCTATGGTAATATTCTTCACTACAGCAGGAAAGCGTAACAGTTTCTTCATTCATCCAATGCCAAAGATGTGTTTG
The DNA here is from genome assembly GCA_020352615.2 of Yoshiicerus persimilis. NCBI lineage: Eukaryota > Metazoa > Arthropoda > Collembola > Entomobryomorpha > Tomoceridae > Yoshiicerus > Yoshiicerus persimilis. Next base: position 32,827,766 of record CM060170.1, on the reverse strand, counting down.
CATACTGAATCTTTTTGATAGGCAGGGCAAGATGAAATTGAAATAAGCCAATCAATTGCATAGATGATGACTTTCCAAACTGTGAATTGAATTCTGGTTTGACGTAGTCCCCAAATGCCTTCTACTGTGGACACAGGGGTACTGATTCAGTGGTTTTTTCTTATCTGGAGCGTGTCAATAGACTAACAGTTATCCTTCTGTTTTAGTACATTGTATACCATTTACGTTGTGTTTGGCTGTTATCGTTCGTTCACATAGGCCTTATCGTATTCTTATAATTTACAAAGGCAGGACGAAATATTAATCCGAAATAAATACATAAATAATAAAAAGACGAAGCATTCAAATAACGAAAAATTAAGACTTTAAGACGAAACATTAATTCGTACCTGTACTGAGAGTGACATCCTCTCTGTAACATCGTCCTAAATTGCAGTATATAAATAATGTGTACCTTATCAAATCATACAACGCAATGGAATCTATACACTATCGCCGATTACTGCTCATCCATGAAATATCATGTTAGTTTGCATAGAACTTCGAGGAAGATTAGAAGTTCTAAGGCCATTTTATAGGTATGTCATCCAAAGGATTTTTTCCCATTACTCATTTAAGGCTATTATTTCTAAATTGACAAAGACTGTTTTCCGCTGCTCTACAATGTTAGAATAATATTTCATGAAATTAAAATGGAGAGGTCCCACTAAATTGGCACATTAGTAGTAGGAAAAATAAACAAAGCGATTGGATAGCATTACTCCTGCATACTAACATAAAAATATTTTAAATGGATTTCCTATTGAAATGAGGCAGAATGAAAACCACTACCTGTAAATAAAAATACTTATGACTTAATTTTCTTTGCCTTGGGGATTTTTTACACAGTAATATGTGCCATTTCAGAAAGCGGAACATTTTCGGTAACCATTAAGAATTATTGCGCCAAATTTGCTGCACCAATACGGCGCAGTAATTCTTATTGCCTACAGAAAATGTTCCGATTCTCTTCTGAAATGGCACATATATCCTGATTGTTCTTACACAAGAAATTATTAATGTTGCACTGAATTTAATAAATAAATATGGTATATACTTAACAATACCTTGGTTATAAACAATATCCATTTCCATGTATGCATATATGCTTCGACTCTCGACAATCTAAAACAAAATTTTCCAGATATGCTTTGCTTTAGTTTTGCTGTCTACCCAAAAACGTTTCAGAGTCTCACTTTCTAAGTATAACAACAGTATTAGCTGTCATAAACAGATGCTGACTTGCATGTCACTAACTGTAACTCGACGTTTTGTTCACCAAGTATCTTCTTTTCAGGAATTAGAATTTTGGACATTGGGAATTCTCCAATGTTTGCATCTAAGAATTACATTTGTCATTAAACGTCATTTACAGTCACTTTTGTAACTTTTGGCGATAATAATAGTACAGAAGGGAAAATAGCTGATGTATATGGTTTTTAGGATTAACTTCACATTTTACATTTACGAACGTGATCGGGAAACGAGAAATGAGATTGGTCGTCTAATTTAGGTAACTGTGAGTTTCAATAGCAAAGCATACTGAAACCACGTGTAGGGGACACAAAGCATCCCCACACAAAAGAATATTAACCTTGTAAAATCCAAATTGAATCTATCGAGTGTTCAGGTTATTTGGCTAATATTATTCGGTCTATAACTTTGAACCGAGTATAATCGATGGCAATGAAACTAGTCGCATTGGATTCTGGATGAATTTGCAAATTGCAACCTGACTTCCATTGAATCCATTATTATCGAAATATTAATGTGGACACAAACCAAATAATAGTTATTATTTGTAAATAATAGTCGCGTAATTATTGTGAGGAGACTTCGTTTCTCGGATTGACATTCTATGAAATGCAAAGTGCAACTGTTGAAGCATATGGTCATGAAACTGATCTTAAATGCAAATGGCAATTGCTGTTAAGAAACCACGTCGTGCCATGATTAACAATAAAGAAATCATAGACACGAATGCTGTGGAAAATAAACCTTTGTTTTCCATGACTCGAAAATCAGAAAACCATTGAATTTGGTTTAATTCTGCTTACAAGAATGTCCTTTGTTTGCATAAAAACCATGAAATTTTTTGTTACTGCGATATTAAATGCTAATAAGAAAATAAGATGCATCACAGCAAGCGGTAACAGAAGCGAGCCAGACTGTAAAGTTAACTTTATGCATATTCTAAGATATAATTCAATTATAATTGAATAATAAGAAATTAAATAATATTTGGCATAGAAGCACAAGTATAATAATTTTTCATGTAAAATTAGAAAAGTGAAATTATATCATTTTACAAAAATGTGAAAATATACTCAGAAAGTTTTCATGGCGCTTCCTAACTGGAGAAATACCTATAAGTTAGTTTGGCGCCTCCTAATTGGAGAAACACCAAAAAATTAGAATGAAGCTTCCTAACTGGAGAAACTCTAAAAAATTTTGGTTAACGCTTGTTAACTGGAGAAATACCCAATATGTTAGCTTGACGATTCCAAACTGGAAACATCAAGTAAAAGTGCTAGAAACACTATATTATTGTATTTTACACTAATAAAAGCCATAATTATTTGGCTACCTTATGCATGCATAATGTAAAGTGAGCGGTATCTCAGTAAGGGGTGGGCGGACTACGCCCGGCTTCAATAGGTTTATTGTTAGGTAATTGTTAGTCGTATTCCACGGTTTAAATAAATGGGTACTTTTAATTGTGGGATTATGTTTGAAAGCAGACAGGACAAAAAAAATTCAAAAATGGAGATTTTGCTTTACAATTTATTGGTCATATTGAATTTAATGAAGCAAGGATATCCTAAAAATAACGTTATCTTTACTTACCTGAGTTTTTCTAAGAGTACTTTCCTACACAAGTAGGCAAATCTCCTGTCATCCATATCCTCCAATTTCCGCCTTATCTCAGTTTTCTTTCTTTCCTCAGAAGACATAATTTACACAAATGCAAGCAACTCTTGATACACTGAATATAAGTAATTTTATTTTAGAAAATATTCTTTTACAAGGTATTAAATTTCTTAATAGGTCCACACAAACATTTGGACTGTAGCATTTTTGCTGCACACTTCTAAGTTAGTAGTAAATTTTACTTATGCTTCAGAACTGAGCATTTATTGGTGTTGAAATATTGCCCTCAAACTGTAAACCAGGGTCAAGCAATGAATCCATAAAAGAGAATAAATGCGACAAATTGCCATTGCTATTTATTATTTCCTTCAATATTCGTCACATCTTTCGAAGGCATTTTTATTTTTACTGTTCCATTAATTTCGCTTACATAGTCTAAATAATACAGAATTTTCAATGCTTAAAACACAGTGTTTCTTAAAATTCTGTATTTCACATTAGCCGAATGGTTCTACTGTTAAATCTAGTCCAACAAATCTTTAGCGTTGATTTGGCACTATTATAATATTAAAGGATCTTAAACAGTTTCCATTTGTAGTAGTTTCCTTTAGACTTTTCTTCACCCTCTTTTGCAAAATCTCAAAAGAACAAAAGTGAACTCTAGAAAACACAGTGGCTTTCATTGTGAAAACATCTTTTGAAAGACTTACATCACTCTCAATGCGGTAACTAAAATACAGTTTATATGTCATCTTAGCAGTCTGTAATGCTTATTAAATTACTGTAGAAGCTTAGTAAAGTATTCCACTATCTCTTGTTTCTCGCAATATTATTATCACCTGAATTGACGTTACGAAACGTCATCAGATACACAGTAGAGCATTACAAAAAGTCAGAAACACGGCGTAAACATTTTCAGTGGTTGTTGAGGGCAAGCGTATCACTTGCCCATTTTCACGTAACAGCAATATTCAGACTAGTCCAGACAAACACAGGTCACATATCCCTGTGTTCTTTGTGGTAAATAAGAACTCAGTAGAATCTGGTTTCAAAACCAGAATGGAATTACTTTCTTTGTGATAATGAGATTCTCAAAGAAAGATAACTGGTTCACACAATAAGAACAAAACATGGCAGGACGAAAGAAAAGTGTTTTGCTTGTTGTAATGAAATTGAATGCAAACTTTAGTTGTATATTTGATATAATTGTCTTATAGAATGACACTTCTTTCAACTATTCTTAAATTCGCAAATCCACTGGAATCACAAACCAACAAAATAAATCTCCTAAGGCACTACAGTTGTCATTGTACATTGAAATTTTAAAGAGCAGTTTACAGGTCCCATTCCTTGTACAACTAACTAGTTCCATTAAATAGGTTCTAGGACCTTGTTTGTTGTAAAATAACATTTCTTTAAGAAAAATGGCACTTATTTATTAATATTAAAGACTTACAAGATTTGTATCAACACTTTACAAAGAAGGTTTCCTTAGATATTTAATTTAGATTCTCCTCCACGGAACACGGAATAATGTATTTGGATGAACAAAGATTTTTTGGCTACTTTTGGGGCGATTATTCAGATAGAGCAATAAACACTATATTATTTTTATCAATGAAAAATTTAAAACATATCACTGTGATTGGCTTTAGAAAGCACCTCCCTTAAAAGAACTTTACACAACCCCTTTTTGGAAAAATTCTCTCCACCAGCACGGCCAGAAGTTAAATCGGGTTGAAGTATTTTACTTTGCACTACTTCCAGCAAGATTTAAAGAAGTAATAAAAATTTCGATAAAAATAATACCCTCATATGACGCAAACACAATTGATTTTGCGCAAACATAAATGACACTGATGGTTTTGTTATGTGTACTACTTAAGTAATATTCCAATACTTATAGGGAAGAGAAACTATTTATGAAAGACACCCATGCTGTGGATACATAACAAATATAATAAGGTTATGGGTTTCAGTCAATTTAGGGCTAGCGCTAGCGTTCAACTTATTGGGAGTTTGGGTTCCCAATTAGACGATTAGCAAATTTGTTTTCCAGCTCATTAAAGTGGAACTGGCGGGGGAACTATTGTATGTTATTCTATTGTTTTCATGGAAACGAAATATGAAATTACATCATGTGCAATATTATACAACAAGGCTGTCTGCAAAAATCTTGGGAAAGGTTTACCAAAATAGAACAAAAACTAAAAATAGCCACCACCTTTGTAGATCCACAAAATAAGGTCATTACTCCTTCACTTTTTTAGTTGCATTATGTAAATTATGGTCACCTAAATTAATACAATCACAGTTTAATCTTAAAAAGAGCTTACTACACTATAGCACAAACAGAAATTTTTATTACATGCAGTAGAGCATAATCAGTTGATAATCACAGCTGCCTGCATAATTTGTTGTCCTTTATATAAACCTGATATTATTGTTTTTCAAAAAAGTTGCTTATACTGTAACTAGTATTTAACTATGCTGAATTTAAGTATATTATACGAATAATTCATCATAAAAATTCAAATTTCTTGTAAATTTATGACAACTACAAGAGTTCATTGAAAAATGTTTTACACTTTGTAAAGCAATGCACTTTTGTAGTGGGTTTTTACTAAATGAGGCCTACCTACGTATTTATTTTATCTTATTGTAAAAGATTCTCCGGAAATTACACGGGGAAATATCTTAGCTTTACTACTGAGCTGAGACATACAAAGGGGAAGGAAAGGTATTCAATCATTCTAAATGATGGAATTTATAACCTCAAAAGAATGGCTATTTATACGTACTTTGGACACTTCTATCTATGAATGTCAACTAATATTATATCTTATATCTATCAAAACGTCTCTGTGTACTTTGTATAAGTACATAGAAGTACGTATGGATCTTCAGTATGAGTGGATAGTTTTGTCGTTTTAAATGATGAATGGAGAATCTACTCTACGAGTAAAATTTGAACATTTGAAAGAAAAGCATAAGCAAGACAATATAATGTTGTTGGGGAACAAAAGGGACTGTTTTCATGGATAGAATCAAGATGTCAAATTAAATCGTTAAGATTATAATATTTAAAAAAAATATTAACATTTTCTTTTTCAGTGCCACACATTTTTAGAATCATTATAATAACAGAATTACAGTATAACATTATTAAATGCAATGACAGCGCTTCACACTTCACAATTATTAATAATTGCATGAATGATCATTGGATATCATTTTAAAATTTGATTATTATTATTGATAATTCTTCAACCACAACCTATTATGATCTCTCCGTTGACATTGCTTTTCAAGTTGACCAATTTAATAGCTATAAAAGTTTAACTAATTTAGTAGGCAATGACTGACCAGATTGTCAGTCATTGTTACCGAGTATAACTTAGGCTAGCTGGTATAATGGATGCTACAGGGGAATGGAAGTTACCAAGAATGTAGTCCCCAGGATGTAAGGTAAGATAACCCCAAGAAAGTAGAATCGGCAATTCGGCAATTTCTTAGTAATTTATCAAAATGTATAGTAAATAAAATGAGCAAGGTCCATGTATTGCAAATAATTACAGATAGAAGGATTTAATAGATAGAATAGAGATAGTAGTTGCAGTTGTTATAAAGGAAATAGTTTGTTAATATATCTTGGCTTCCTGTACACTTAGTCAGTGGTCTTTTAGATAAAATGTTATATTAGAGAATCATCGTCATATAAGTTGCATAACACGTTATTAGACCATAAAATAATAAATTATTTGTAATTGATGACGGCCTAAACAGCAAACCTGCAGGGATTAGTGACGAAGACTGGGATAAGCCAGAAACCTAAAAAGGAAGCAGTAGAGAAACCGCAGTCAGAAATAGGCGATTCGTCCCATTGCAGACAATACCGGCAGGAGTGAGTCGTGCTTCTCTGCGTATTGTTGAACCACTTAACTCACCGTTTTCCTTCTCAGTTTCTTTGAAAAGCACAGTCAACAATTTTCATTTGGTCTGCGAGTGGACGGAGTGAAATTGTGGACAGCACAATATATAGGTGTAAAACAAATAATATAAAACAAGGTTGTGCGTTAAATTTGTTGGTTGTGTTGCGCTACCATCCTCGAGCTAGTTGATCGACAATCAACAAAGCAAATTGCACGTTGAGGTGTCGCTTCGACTCTTTTACTACCTCTTACCATAAAATAGTTACAATTACGCACTAATTTAATTAATTTTCGTCAAAGTTCGCATAATTTTAAGCATTTCGCTGAAAAATGGCAATTTGGAATGTCGTAAACTTTATAGTAGTGTTATTAATATGTCTGCAACTTTTGGGGTCTGATGTTCTTTGTGATCATGAAAAACAATCAAAATTCGTAAATGATTCTAAGGAGACTATAGATTTTCTCCTAAGAGTAAGTATTTCCAATTGCTTAAATTTTTATGAGTTCATTTGATATTTGAATTCCTTAGTAGTGGTTAATGATGAATTTTACATTTGAATTTTCATTAATTGTACACATCAAATTTTAATTTTCATCCTAATAATCTTGCAGAAAGGTTCTCGTGCACATCCTCATCATTATCATAAAACTCCCCAAGAGCAATATCAGTGCCGCCAGATGGAAAACGAAAGAAAAGAAGATGGAGTCATGGATTTTCACGGTATCTACATTTTGCTGAAATATTTTGTTTTGTTTAATGATGAACTCAGCTGAGACGACTAAAATGAGTAAAATGTACTTCAATTCAAAACATTTTTAGATGATGTATGTACAAATGCGAAAAAGGAAATTATAAAAAGATCTATGCGGGATGTCAGCTGTGGAAAACCGCGGTCAATACTCGTGAAATTGAAGCCTTCAGCCCCAAATTTTGTGGTTAGTAGTTTAGTTATCACACTATTGTCAATAATTGTTATTCACTTAATGGACATTTGATGATTGGGAAAATCGTTATCATATAATTTGGGTATTTTATTTAAACTATTGTCAATTTGGATTGCCACTCAGGCCACTCTTACTATACTCTTCAAAGTAGTCATAAAAGAATTTCTTTATGCCAACCCCAACCATAATTGCTTTAAATATTTGTCATTGTATTAAACATTTCGCAAGTTCGTCCCATAAACATTTTTATTCTTTAATTACATTTTTGTAATTAGTTGCTGCCGGATGTTGCAAAAATAAAGCGGTGCTCCGGATTTTGCCACCATACTCCTCATAGCTGCCTACCAACTAAGGTCTCCATAGTTAAAATTCCGGTTAGTAGAACCACAGTATCTGTCTATAAAGCATGTTATAAAACTCCAAAATATGATTAGACAGTTAAATACAGAATTAACTACTGGAATTTTAGGTGTACAAAGTTGACATGACATCTGCAACGAAATCTCCTATTTGCATGGAATATCGGTTGGAGCAGCATGAAGAATGTGATTGTAGCTGTTCACTTATTGAGAAACATTGCACATCTCAACAGGTCGGTGCAACTTGCAACACCGTATTATAAATAATAGCGAACCTGTGGTATTTCTTTAATTTTCTGTTGGCATCTTTAATTCTTCATATTTTTGGTTGTTAGTTTTATGCGAAAGAAACATGTGAGTGTGTTTGTATGAATGATGAAGAAAAACAAAACTGCCTCGAAGAAATGGAAAGAGACAGCAGCAAATTTTGGGACAAGGCCTCATGCTCTTGTCAATGTCTGCCTATGGACTGTCCTCCCAATTTACTATGGGTACCTGGATTGTGCAGGTATGTTTATCTACTCCATTTAATTGCATATTATAAAACTGCATGTATTACCAAACAATATTTTGTCAAATTAGATGCGCTAATGTAATGGAGAGTGGTGGTGTAACTAACGATGAATTGATAAATACATTGTACTAGCTAATCGTCAAACGATTCCAGTAGAAAAGGGTATTCAGAGTTAAAGGTTAATTATATACATTACGAATGTATTACGCCAACAACTTTATAGAGAGTTTATACAAAGAATATATCACAAGAGAGCCTTTGGCATATATATAGTCTAAATATTTTTAAGTTCAAATCGTTCAAAATCGCAATCAAATTTAATCATTGTTATATCCCAATTGTGTATGATGTTAAAGCAATTAATCATTTGTATTGCTATGTAATGTGTTGTATTACGGAGTTTACGGAGCCCACAAGTATTTCATAAGCAAATAAAGAGAATTGTTATGTTCAAAGTTAAATACTAAAGTTGTATGACAAGAATTACATATATTATGTGAATGTACTTGCCCATGAATGCTACAGAAGTCATACTATTATCATTATTATCATATTATTACTATATCATGTATAGTTTTATAAAATGGAGTACTATTGTGTTAACGAAAATAATAATTGCAGAAGAAATGGAAAAAATAAATATATTTTTATTGAAACTGCATCACACACCTAATGATAACAGTATTTTCATTTAATGCATTCATTATTATGACAAATCCTTGCCCAATACAAGGAGTTAACGCCGTATGTTTCTGCCCCTGCTGCTGTAACTGCTGTAAAACTAATGTGCGTAATAGAACTGCGAATTCGCATTGGTTTTAGGTTCTGCCAATGTAATACACGAAAAGCAGATAATTAAATTTGTCATGGAACACCCAAAAAATTAGTTTGGCGCTTCTTAAAATTCGCAACACTCAAAAAGCTAACGTACCGCTTCTTATAATGGGAAAAACCCAAAAAGTTAGCTTATCTCTTCTTATAATGGAAAACACTCAGATAGATAGCTTACCACTTCTTATAATGGAAAGAACTCAGAAAGTTTTCTTACCGCTTCCTATAATTGGAAACCCCAAAAATTGGTCTCGAATAACAATTGTTGCAGTGACAAACATTAATAAATCAGTTCAGTACCTAAGATATTAAGATATTAAACAAGCATTTTGAGTATTTGCATTCTATGGACCTTTTCAGACAAAACAGGGATTTTGTTTTTATCAGTTTTTAGGGAAGCATTAAATAATTCCTAAGGTCACCAAAATAATTGACCCATTAAATACATTTTACGGGACGCTTTAAATTATTTTAGGGGCCACTTAATAGACATTCTATATGAAACTGATTAAGTATGGCAAAGTTCCATTCGGTTTTCCTTGAAGCCATTACAAAAATAGTACAATGTTTAAGTGCTATCCAGTGAGGTAAAGTGAAAATAACACTGCTTTTTAACAAGCCATGGTTCAAGTGGAAAAAACGATAAGGTTTTATTAGATTATTAGTAACTTCATGTATTGCGAATCAGTGATTAAAATCTTTTTGAATGACGCTGTAACAATTACAGGACACGGTGACATGTTTCACGGAGACTTTATGGTGACAGAATTTCAAAATAACCATTTACAATTATCAAAAAAATATTATCTATGTCTACAGCAGAACAGAAAATCGTGATTACGACATACAAAATACGGCACATGTTTAAACAAAAATACTTGAGTATATCTGTATCTTAATGTGAGTTATTGATAACTACAGGATCATTACCACCTCACGTTTGTAGGAGTAGCTAACAATGATTTTCTACTGAGACTCTGTCCATATTTTGGGCAAGTTTTAACAATAGGTCCATTATACTACAATAGGTGCAATACAGGATGTAACATTTGCCAAGTGAAGCATTTACCAACTATATACAAAATGCCTCGGTCTTTGTGTTAAATCCTTTAAATTTTTATGGCCTATGAAAGGTGTTCGTTTGGGTGTCATAGTATTAGTCGTCGTGGGCATTCTTCAAATATACTATTTAGTTGTATTAGTACTCTAATTGAAATTTCAATTACATAGGATAAGAATCAATCTTGTCAACTTACAAGAACCCACTTTTTATAATATAGTTAATTGGACTAGGTTGTGAATAATACCTATTATCTCACCTTTGGTTCTATGTATACAAATTGACATACAAAGGTCTAAAGAATAAATATAACTACTGTTTGCTAGACTTAGAAAGAAAATTAATACTACAAAATTGCTTGTATTAGGGAGAAACGGAACATTCAAAAGTAATTGTCTGATAATGGTGGAGCAAAACTATTGCACAGAAATGTAAAAAAAATCCCTGACATAATGATCTACTTATGTGCAAATGTAATTGAAGATGGTGCATAAATTAATAAACTTTTGTTTTACACAAGTCTTAAAATTATCTTCCATTGAAATCGTGATCTGTGAAGCTTTAATAGCAATATAGAACTCATAATTAGTTGGGCATTTAATTAGCATTTAGAAGGAATTGACCTCTGGGCTGGTTACTACATTGTTGGACAACCAAAGCACGAAGGGTACCTATTAATAGGATAAATATCACTTCGTTCCTTGCAGTCGTATTTCTACTGAAGGCTGGTCAAAAATTCACTGCCTGTACTGCAATAATTTCTCTCAAAGAAAAACGTTTTTATTTAGCAAAGAAGCCCATTGGAAAATCTGAAGCTTTCTCTATTTTATAAAAATATTCACCTACAGGAAAACAATAAGAAATCAATGTATACAACTTAACTTGTTTACTTCTTGTAATGCAATTATTGCAAAATTATTGTAATGCAAAATAATTAAATGTCAGTTATCAAGGTAGTAAATAGCAGTAATACTACATTTGATTGGGCACATTGATTGGGCTTATGCAACAATGACAAAAAGATTTCAACTTCGAATTGAATTAGTGACAAACCGGGTATTCATTTTCTAAATCCTACAAAAGTCTTCCCAACATTTGTTTACAAAATATACAAAACTGCACATTCCACGAAATAATAAGCACCATATACCATACATTACATTTTGCAAGCGTCAGGCTAAGTAAGTTCTGTATTCTGTGTAGTAATTTCTATGTGACAGTTTTAAGTGTAAAGCTTAAACAAATTGTTTTTCTGTAAGCGAAAACTAGATTCATTAAATATTTCCAATTTTTGGTTGTAACAATAGTAGTAATAAAGCATTTATCACATCTTACTGTACAACAAAAACATCATGAACTAATTGCAAACAAATAACATATCACATAACTTATGTGGTACACATCCATTAATGAATAGATTACTTCTGCATGTACAAACAATGATATAATAAGTTGAAAAATGAAATCACATCCAGCTGCTGCAAGGAGTTCAAACTAATCTCATTACAGTAGTGTAGAAGCCCGCAAGGAAACTGGCTAATAGTTGCAGACTTTGGCATTTGATTTTCCAGGGGTTTATCTGTCTTCAAATAAATTGGAAAGAAATGTTGTGGTACTTGGTCTGCAAAGTTTACAGTATTAAAATTTACGTACGAACTGAGGAACGAAATTTAGGAATATTTTGCAAACTATTATTAGCAATCACAAAAGCAATAAAAACAGTATTCGGTACTATCGAAACAATTGACTATAATTATTTAGTATTCAATGAGAGAAAACAACACCCGAACAGAATTTTGGGGAAAGCAAATCTCTTGATTGATAGTATTCAGAACATCTTTAACAAAATCCACGATTTAAGGAAACAACGGTCAACTAGGGCAGTAGTAACAAATTATATTATGAAAATGAAAACATATTCCAGAATCTTAGTGAAAATAGAAAGAAACGTTTCGGTTACCACATTTACCACTAATTAACTAATATTACTTGAAAATAACAAATAAATTTAAGCAAATGACTATATTGTAGATAACCATACCTCATGTATATGGATTTGAAATACTGCAAACCTTTAAATCGCATTAACAGTTAATACATTACTAAAAATGCCTTAGAAATATTTTTAATATTAATACAAATACTACACAAAACACCAAAGTTAAATACAGTTATCGAAAACCAAACGAATTTATTTACTAAAATTGAATAACACATCATTGCTTTACCAATGTAATCTTTTTGCAGGGTAACCGCTTGCAGAAATGGCTACCCAACTAATTCAACATCAACATTATTGAAATGCTGGATATATTAAAATTGTGCATTCATGGGAGATAATAAATAACAGTAAATAGGATGATTTACTTTGAAAATAATGTGAAACAGAAAATTTCTACGCATCTACAATATTTCGAGATCACAATGACGTATTTCGGGATGATCTATTTTCAGTCGACTTTCAATACGATCTATTTCTGCCCCCAGTGTATCTATGATATTTTCTCCATGTTTTAATACGAATTCTTCAGCTTCTTCTGAACTTTGAATTAAACGGATTTCCTGAATCAGAGCACACAAAATTATTAGACCTTAATAAATTTTGATTGCATTATTTTCCTTTTCAACGAGCTTTAGGAGCTATCCACTACAAATAATTAACTTTGATTAAACGTTTGGGTGCATAAGTACTTTTATATATTGATCATTATGAATTGTTACAAACAGGTAACGAAAAAGTTAGATTTAAATTTTTCGTTACGAGAACTTAGGATACATAGGTATCGAATAAAACATTAAAGGCTAACGAATGATACAAAGATAACGGATTTATATCAAAGTACTGGATCAAGTAGACATTTTTCGTTAGATCACATGCAATTGATAAAATTATAATTTAATGAGTAAATATTGTGTACCTCCACTAATTTCTTCATGTCTTGCTTATCTAAGTAGCGTTTCGTCAATTCTCTACCATCGAAATCCACCTCTGCTTTGTACCTTACCAAACTATTTCCCATGTCCATACCTTTAACATCATGTATGGCCCGCACCATAATGTCTTGCTCAAGACTAAGATTAATATTTTCTAAATGTTCTCTGGGAATAGACCGACCTACTAATGCGGAACTATTTGAATATACTATAAACGAAGCTACTCCTCCTGGGCACAAAATAGAAAAACAACAAATATTATTTTTAAAATCTAAATCAGGTAATCCATTGATATTTATGACGTGATCGAAGAGAAACACGTATATATGAATTACAGGAAATGTAAAATTGAATTGTCACCTAAAAGGCCTCCGATCACTAAGGAACCACATGCGTCTGCCATTGGACTTCCAGTGTACATCGTAATACCCATACATAATGCAGCTACGAAAACTCCACATACAGCGGCAGTATCTTCGAGCATAACTACATTCAGTGATGGATCATGACTCCGCAAAACTAAGAATTAATTGCATCATGACGTCATTAGATCATCTCTCATTTTAAGATTCTATATTATTTAGTTATATAAGTACCGAATTCCTTGAAGGGAATATTTAAAGTCTCAGCTCTCTTCCGACAAGCATTTGCTGCCATGATTAGAGTAGCACCTTCTGACACAAACGATCCTGCTAGTATGTAAAAGGCCTGTGGAGAAAAAACATCGTATTTAGAATCAATTACTCTTTGTTAATCATAATAATGAAATCAGTTTGCCTTAAGTACTGCCTAGACCTAGACGATTTTATGCCTTGGACTTTGGGCTACCTACAAAATTATAATTTACCCAGTAGAGAGATCCAACAGGTTCCATGTGCATCAAACCAGTAACTCCGTGGTAAATGGACAATCCAGAACCAACACAAAATATTCCTACTCCCGAAATCAAAGAGGCGACGTATTTCATATTGGTATACCCATAAGGGTGGTCAGTGTTTGCTCTCTGCGTAGACTTGTGAATACCGAACGCGAGAATACACTGGTTTATTGTATCCGCTAACGAATGAATCGCCTCTGCAAATAGACTGTGTGAGCCTGTCATCCACCAGGCCACAAATTTCACCAGACAATTAGTTCCGTTTCTGCAAATTTGAAATAATTACATTTTACAGATTTATTTGTTAGATATAGAGTAGTTTTACTTACATCGTGACAGCCGCTAAAACTATTCTTCCAGATCCTTTCCACAGACTTTCCGTAGGTCTGTGTTGGACCCTAACTTTGACAAAAGGGTCATAGCTAGGACTATGATGAGGAATTTTCTTCTTTTTTGGGTCAGGTTTAGCTAATGGATCTGCTACCGGCTCTTTGGGAGCAGCAGGCGGATCTTGTTCCTCATACACTGGAGGGGTGTATACGGCTTCAATGTCTTCATCCGGGTGCTCCTTTTTGTATAGCTTCAAAACCTTTTTAATATTGGAGACAACTGTCGAAACATTAAAAAAAACATTTCTTTTCAAGTGTTTTGATGGCACATTAAGGTTAACTGACTTGGCCCACTAATTCACTTAAAGACGATTTTCCTGAGGCGAGAGTAAATCAAAATGAAAAGTAACATTACAAATATAACTTTTCCAAATCGGTACATATTAACATCTCTTTTCACAACTGTTGATTTTTGAAATGTATCAAGATTTTTTGCCTTATGACAAATAACCTTAAGAAAAATAATTCAAGTTAAAAGGTCGATGCAACTTCCACCAAGTTTTTTGGTAAAATCACTTCGACCTAAAGAGTTGCCTCTAAGTTGACTAAAGTCATGCTACACCGTATCAGGAAACATTACAGAGACAGGTCCATCAGTTAATTAATTTAATAAACAGTTCATTAAAGAACTGGCTATATGTATTGAGAAGGATTGATGACTCAGTCTGAAAAGCTGAGAAAGCAGTAAAAAAGATGGAAAAGAAGTCTGGAAAAGCTCCAATATTAGAATTTACGATTCCTTCAATGACTATAGATTTGCACATAATCGGATTTCCATTCCGCTTATTCCAAACAGGCAAAATTAGTTTCCCAATTTTGATTTTACGATAGCCAGTTCCAAGTTTGAGAAATTCTTTTTCCAATTCGTGGAAGTTTACAATGTTAATTTCTACATTTACTCTTAACTGTGCAATGGTGCCTCGTCTTAAGTTTTAGTAAGTAAATAACAAAGCTGAAATTATTGAGGCGTACCTTCAGAATAGTCTCCTATGATAGCCAACCGTTTGGCTCTCTCCACTCTCATTGCATCCATCGTTCCAAAAATATCTATAACTCTGAAAGAATGTTTTTGCACTGTAGTTATTGCACATGTAATAATTGCAATAGAGCAGTTTTTGGGAATGGAGAGTGACTTACTTCTGTTCAACATCTTTACGCCAATAGACAGTTATGGGAGGCTCATCAGAATGGGGAGAGCGACGCATTGTTTTACGAAGTCCGACTAAATCTTCTGGTCTAAGAAGAAAGTCTGCCATCGCCCTAACAGCGGTGACAAAGTTTCTATCCATAGTTTTTTCTCTATTTTGTAAATTAGGTTCATCACTGGTGGAGGTGGAGGACTTCGGTTGAGTGGTTCTTCGGAGTAAGTAGCGCATCGGTGGAGTTACTCCACGCCTAAACCCAGATGTAAATAATGCTTTCTCCCATTTTTGAGTGACTAATGAACTTCGCCCGTACAGCTTACTAATCAGCATTTTTATCCTCACCACTTTAAGATCAAAGTGGGCAAGTGTGTAGGATGAAAAATGTTCAGAGTAGACTTCAAGTCTTCAATTTTAAGTATTATTACAATGTGGCGAGTCACCCATACATAAAGGATAAACAAATACCTAGCATGATTAAATTTTGCAAAACGCAATTATTTAAACTCCTGTATAACAGGATACTACGATAATCACCGACACACTTGTTAGTGCACAATTTCCCCCTCACGGAAATATACATCATAAGCACAACATGTGCACTTTTCTTCGTTTCGACAAAAAGTTATGAACTTAATTAGGGGACTTTATGACAGTTAATAAACAGAAATCCAAATGTAACACTTGACACACTGGCGAAGAGAGGACTTGACATTAACCCAACTTTTTTGACTTTTCAAGTTGAATGGGTGAGATCAAAAACTTCATTTACTTGAATTCAGCTGACTCAGTTCACCCAAACACTTATACTATACGAATCAGCTGACAATTTTTGAACGTGAAGTTTCTATGGGCGGCAGAAAAGGGAGAAAGCGGAATGCGGGATATCACAGTTTGGCATTGTTTGATCTTTGGTCATGGTTTGATCCAAAATTCTTCTGTTTGTCTTCTTCTTGTCAATGGTCAAGATTATTTTAAATTGGAATTACTGTTGAATGGAGAAATAGATTGTAACTTACATTAGTGAGTTGTATTTTTCCATTAATAGCCAATACACCTAAAATTAGTTTAAAATATTCACAGATTTTTCCTTTAACCAGCCCAAGGGCGGCTGAGCGTTAGTTTGCGAGGCCTAAAGGTATCAATTTTCACTGAATTATTTTCAAGAAATCAATAACCAATTTTAGTACACATATTTAACATTCTCTATGTATACCCATAAAAAGCAAAAAATTGCAAAAGAATAATGAAAAGCACAGTAACAGTCCAAGAAGACAAAATTATGCGACGATTCATTGTGAGTGTGACTAGGTAATTAAATGGAGCGATGCATAATAAAATTAAATCGGAAATCCTAAACTTATAGAAAGTAAAAACAAATTGGTGAAAGAGCCACTAAATTTCAAACAAAATAAAACAAATAAGAACTAGAAACAAACAACACCGCAACAAACCAAGACTTCATCACTGAATCTTAAGTTTTCCCCATATTCCAACTCTTGAATTTTATATCACTCCAGCAATTACAATTTTTCTTTGCGTGTGATGTAGCCCAACTAATCGTCGCAATCACAACATAACGTCACATTTTAATAATAATAATAGTTAATTTGCTGAGCGTAATTGCTCATTGATTAATAATATTTAAAGTTGAGCTGCAAAAAAATCACCAACGTAAATAAGATGCAGTAATACAGGCAACTACGTAATTTTCAATTATAAATTTTAGTATAATTACTTATAATAATCTTATGATATATTGGTATTGTATAGTCACAGTTGAGAAAGAGTAATATCAAATAGGTATGTTTCGCTGATTTTAATGGTTTTTTTTAGAAATTTAGAAATGAGCCATTGAAATCAAATTAAACTAACCAAATATTTGTAAAATGTGAGACTTGTTGCCAAGAGTCAATTAGAAATGCACTAATAGTAAAGTTTGATAGAAAATGTTGGTATAAAATTGCATGCTATAAATACAGTTTTTTTTGACGCAGTGCACTGCATTGAAATGACATCACAGCAAACACCTCAGTGCCTTACGAGACCACTACGAGGGGCGGATTCCATTAGTCGTAGAGGAAGGTATTCTGGAAGTAATCGATTCTCAACAATTGAACCAGTAAGGAATGTCCAGGGACAAAATCTGAACCCACCGTACGAAACTAATCCCGTGGTCTTAGTACGCCGGCAAAAACAGATAGATTATGGAAAAAATACTTCGGAGTACAAGAATTTCGTTAATACTGTACCCAAGTAAGTTAATCCACAGATAACATGCTGTATTATCACTTTAAACATTTAAGAATTAAAATATGCATTAGATACACCTTTGAAAAGATTAAGATAACTGAAATGAGACAAATTAAATCATAGTGGTGTTTATATAATATTTATTGCGGATTTAAAATAACAGCCTTATCTGAAAGGATGGATATAGGGGAAGTACAAAGGTTATTAAACCATCCATTTGCACTTCCTGAAACCATAAGATGATCAAAATTTTATCAGGGTAATTGGGTCCAATATTATTTAAAAAATTAAAAATATGAAATGTGCCCACTTTTTGGAAATTCTGATTTGAATTTTAAAAAATTTGTCTTAAAATTAGCAATTTAGTTCAAAATTTTTACAGTCGTAATTCGCACTATATGAGGGTTTGTCCTTAAATTTTTATAACAATGTTAGGAAATTGTATTTTCATATTTTCCAAAATTTTACAAGCTTTACACTTTATCGAAGAAATTCCAAATTCAGGGCTTGGGTATTTTCTTAAAATATTTCTGATAATAATGAAATGACTGACGCATACAACGATTGTCTCTATGTCGTCTATGTACTACAAATAATAGTAACAGCAATCATAGTATTATAAATTATGACAGCAGTTTTGAAGGCATGAGTCATGTCGAAACTATTAAAATTAAATGTAAGTAGGAAAACCCAATACTAATCAAGAAAAACGAAATAACCTATAACAAAGAAATTTTTTAAAGATTATTGTTGGTTCAAACAATTCTAACCATCTTGTTTTCGTTTTCGTTCTAAAATCTTAAAGATAATGGAATAAACAATATATTGCATGGACTACAAAATATGGGATAATATAAACGGCACAAACTGAATATTATACTTAATAACTGAATAATATTATACTCTCCTTATTATATATTTCGTGCTCATAGCTACGTTTTTTATTTTCTTTTCAGAACCGAAAGGATAAAAGCTCATCCTAAAACCCCCGACCGATATCAAAAGTGCAGCAGAAGATCTTGGGATGGTCAAGTTAAAGTCTGGCGTCTACTCTTACATGCTTGGGAACCAAATAATGAATCGGCCAATACTAATACTTCTTCGGAATCCAGTAACTTAGAAAATGTAGACGAAGATGAGAAAATGGCTTAAGCAACACGTTCTTCCATAAACCGAAATTGAATTCTAAACGCAGGTCGTTTTTTATAAATTCTCACCGTGTTACAATATAAAAAATCAAAAAATTCGCATTCCAAAAACTGTAAAAAAATAATCGCATAGTAAATTAAAATATTCATAAATTAATTATCTGCATAATCTGCAATGAGCTTAGTCGCTATATGTATTTACATCTTCCTGATGGGAGTTAAAACCCTTGAACTCACGGAGAACCTGGTTTCCTGGTGAACTATACAGTGACATGACAATATCTAAGATGACGTACAACTAATTATCGCATTTCTCACCTTTTCTCAGATAATGAGATGCATGGATTCGTTATTCCCTTCCTCGGTTTTCCTGTTCTCAGATTGCTTAGGTATTCCTGTCAGTTGTCAGTACAAACTGTATGTAGGAGTGAAGATGATAATGTCGTAATCTTTTTATGGACGAATAGACCATGATTCGAGAAATCTTAATGATTTATTTTTGGGTATGCCCAATGAGACTTATCAGTATGCGAGCAACTGAAATTATTCATTATTTCCTACTCTATAATGTCAGAAACCGCCAACAGTTACATTATGTAACTGTTGGTGGCCTCTTAAGATTTTTTCGAGGATCCTACAACATTTTGATTTTTAATTTGGTGACACGGAGTGGAAATGATTGTGAAATATTAGGTGAAATGCAATTTATTTCCTTTTTGAAGTTAAAGAGAAAGTAATGTCGTTATTTTCTATGCAGTTTATATAGAAGAGTAAGCACTTCTTGATTTTTTTGAAATCACGTTAAACTTTTGAATTTTTGCATTGTTTAATAAGGTAATGCATTTAGAAGCAATTATTATTCCCACTCAAGTTAAAATTATGTTTTATTGTTCTCCTAATTTGACACATATTTTGTTACATTTTTAATCTTTTTCGTCTACAGCATTAGCAGTACACATACTTGACATTTAGTAATTAGACAGATGCTACTTTATTTAACTTTCTCTTCTTATCTTTGCTTCCCACAATGCCCAAATTATACCTTTCCCATCAGGATACATTCTGAGTTCTTCTAACGTTGATTATAACTATTCATGATTATTAAACGTAGAAGTTTAAGACAAATGGGAACATTATGTAGTTATGCAATATGACATGTAACATTTATAATACAGCATAAACAACTGCAAAGGTACCCAACGTATACATACATGGTTACGCATTACGCATTTGATAAAGATACGATCTACACCATATTTTACTATTCCACATTATATTGTACTACTGTTAAATTAGCACCAAGGACGCAGGTAATACGAAAGTAGCTACACATTATGTATGGTAATCTCAAACCTCATTTACAATTAAACAAACTCTGGGAAGATATTTTAGCTAAGAAAATATTTATAGAGTACATAAGACATTTGTCGAACTTATGACTATGATAATTATGATATTCCAATGACAAAACACACAATTAAAAGTATAACAATACACTACAAGAAATGGGTGCCATGTAAAAGTACAAAAAAGTTATTCTATAACAAAAATAATATTCATGAATTAAATCTCTGATAAAATCCAAACGTAATATGTAAAATAATCACTAAAATTTACAAAATATAAACTCATTTTTCTACAAACTAATTTTAATTACTCACTAGGCGTAACATTAGGTACATATTCTTGACAGAAACTTACACTCTTTTTTAAGATATGCATACTATTTAATTAATTATTTATTAGTAGTTAACAGTAGAATATGTATATTTTAGTAGGTAACACGTAGACATTATTTATTAGTAGGTAACAGAAATTATTTATTACAGTTGGTAACAGAAAGATTATTTATTATTAATAGGTAACAGAAAGACCATCATTTATTACAGGTATCATGCAGAGAATTTATTTATTCTTACACTTAGTTACTGTTGTGATTGTTCATTAATTAGGTATCATATAAATACTCATGTAACACAGAATTTGGCATTTCACAGCTAAGCGTTTTATTAATGTATGTTGACTACTGACAGCGCCTTGCTATAAAGCATCACTAATTGTCAACCTATAACCGCCCGTTTATGAGATTCCCCCTAATTTACCACCCGGCGCACAGACTTGACACTGATTTCCACTTGCATCAATTGTAGAATGAAGATGCACAATACAAAAATTTCTCCTGCAATTTCGTTTTCTGGTACAGCAGACTACTAAGCCAGTAGTTATACTACACATATAAAAATTCATTCACAAGACATATTTGCTCAGAGAGACATTTTAAATATTTAGCTAAAAGGACTACATTCTTTCCCTATTCACTACTCACAAACATTGAGTATAAAACAACTAAGTTTTGGAATGATAACTATACTTTAACACACTTTACATTTCCAAGAAAATTCAAGCTTACGCCGACATTCTCATTTGTGTGTTTTCATCATATCTTCTTGGGCTGCAACGATCCGGATTGTTTCTAACAAGTCCTTCGCATTTGTGAATTGTTAGTCGCCAAAATGCAGATCGAAAATCTGCGCTGTAGAAACTGTATATGAGTGGATTGATAGCACTGTTCCCCCAACCTGAAAGAGACAGCAACCATTAGAAGTCAACAATCATGTCATGACTAGTACAATGTTCGTTACATTCTTTCTTACGGAAGTTTTACAATGTAGAAATTGCATGTTTGTATCGAGGCTGAACTTTAACTTGGATAGCTTTTAAAATATATTTCAATATTTAGATATTTTCTTTGATAATAACTAATTCCAACCAAAGTAATATTGTAAAAAATGATAAGTTTATACCAATACTGCAAATACTAAATTTTTGAAGAATTTATTGCTTTAGATTTCCAATAATTGAGGTTTTAATGTTTAAAGATCATTATTGGCTGAATTTATAGTACCAAGTCCCTTAAAATGTCAAAATAGTTTAAAGAAGGTACCATAGACCGAAATAGGTTAGTACCTAGATTTAGCTACTATAGGTATAAATTATTTGCCATAAGTAGTGAAACGTCGGCCCGCTAAGTCACAGGGCCTCAAGTCTTAACAGAAAAAAAGGTTTTTAACTATCTTAGGTCTGGCCATAGGTGTGTGCAGCGTTAGTAGTCCTACCGTGAAACCCGAAAGAGTTTAGTAAAGTTGTAGTACAAGATGCATTACAACAAATAAACCTCCTTTCAATGTACTTTCAATGTAAAGTCATGTACTTATTCAGTTCTGCTTCATGGTCCAATAAATTGGTTAAGGAAATGAAAAGAAAGCATGCCAAGTAGTGAAACTGATTGCTCTTACGAAAAAACCTTTTGAACTTTCGTTGAATTATTTTAGTGGAAGTGAACAAACATATTTCTAACTAGGAAATTGCCACAAGTGTATCAAGTTTAAGTCCGCAAAATCAAAGCGATGTTCAGCTAAAATTTCAGACAATATTATAATCGCATTTTAATGTAGTGTAAAGGAAGTTTTCGTAGTACAAAAAAATAAATATATTCTATTTAGCATAATAAATCCAAAAAGTCGCCCTTGGTTTAAAGATGCTGTCTTCCAATTAACTCATCAATGTCTTAAAGTAGTATACCATATCTCACCTACCCGACCGAATATTAGAAACAAAATCAAAGTTCTTCTGAGAGGCTAGACCGATAATATTCATAGAGATATACCTTTTTCGGAAACCCGGATAGTATTTTCTCCGATTTCAAGTTGTTATTCCGTGGTGGCTTTTCACAGTTAAGTATTATTGTTTACCTTTGAATTATTTACCTTTATGATTTTACGTGGCCTAAACAAAGGTCAAATTGTAAAGTATAAGGTTGAGAAGACCTACTAACACCACAAATAATCAAGCGCACAAAGTAACTATGTAATATGCCAACAAACACCTTTATTGAGAAAAAGTCCGTTTCTAAGAGTCGGTATGGTTTGGACAATAAGTATTCCCTTTATTCATGGAATCCAATATTTTTACGCAGAAGCTTTCTTTATGTGTTGCTGCGAAGTACAGATGTTGGCAACACAATCACTGTACTATACGGTAGCTCTTCAAAGCAACAGTCTCATAATTCTCACAAAAGAAACCATACTCTTTAGGAAAGAAATGTGAGTTAGGAGACATTAGTTTTTCTGCTTTCTCTTCTGTTTTTTAACTTAGTATCGCTAAGCGGGTTCGGAGTCAGTCACTAAAAAGTCGAATGCAGAGGGAAAGCGAGTATTTACCAGAGTTATGAGGTTAAAGAGTTGGGCAGACATAAAGGTACGATAGAGAAGGCATGCCACCCACGTCGCCCCATTTCAAACATTTTGTGGTAAAACAATGAGCTATTACTTACGCCAAACGAATTGAGATTGCACACAAGAATACTACCCTATTGTGACCGGACTTTAACTTGGGTAGTTATTGTATACAAATATTCTAAGTCTTTTTAAGTCTGAATGTAAATAATAAATCCACCTTGGGAAATCTTGCTAAGAATATCAGCGACAAGTTTGTTATGTGTAATACGAAGAATAAATGACAATGACATCGTGACACAATTGGGGTTTGCAACAATCCGGATACATTATGTTAATGCAAAAATTGTTCATCGTTATATAATATTGATAAGGATTCACACTGATAGCTAGAATCTGGTTCAATTATTCGCTGTATTCAGTTGCTGGACAGAAAATGCGTTGTGTAATGTCTATCAAGAAGACTTACTGAAAACGTTGAATATACTCAATAAGATTATCATAAATGCAATATTCTATTGACAGAACATATCTATCGGATAGATACAATATTTAATTCCGTTTAAAATTCATTATATAGATGCTATGAACGAGAAACGATGAAAACATAAAATGTGATAAAAGGAGAAAGAGAAAGTTTATGACCACTGATGGCCACATTACAAAAATGATGAAAGAAACATTCTTCTCTTTTACTATTTAACATTACGCTTGGATGGACACTATTTATGTTTACTCCGTTTCCCTTATTTTTCTATGATCAATGTAAAGGAAATCTGATGAAGTAAGACTTTTGATTTACCACTTTACAAGTAATTGAATTGTCTTGATGCCCGTCTAAGGCAGGTATTAAAATGTGATTGCCTGGAAATGGAATCAAAATAAAATTTGGCCTCACAGAGCCTACCATCAATACTTAATTGTAGGAGATTGACTTGAGAATGAGGTTAGGAGCTTACCAAGCCAAATAAGAGCGTCCATAAGAGCGGTGGGAATGGTGACTCCGGATGGCATAAACGGTCCGACGACGTAGGCAACGAAAAATGGGAGCCAGCAGATGATGAATCCTCCAACTACAGCAGCTAACGTTCGTGCGGTCTTCGTTTCCCTCTTGAAAGAAGCAACTCGTCCACTCATAAATTCTCGGGCGTTTTGATTTTGATCTTGATTGCCGTGCACATTTACATTTAACTTCATGCTCCTTCTGCTCACATTGGCATTTGGTGGCTGGTTCTGACCGTGCTTCCCAAGTCCAGACTGCATGTGATTACCGTGATGACCGTGTAGACTCTGTGGCTGATAAATTCGATTTCCAAGTCGCCCTCCTCCATTATCGCCACTAGCAGCAATATTTGGAGCAGAAATTCCAGGGGAAATTGTAGAACTGGCAGCAGTATTTCCAGAACTTCCGACGCGGCCCAAACTGTAGCTCCCTCTCCGTCCATCTAATTCTGACTGGGAAAAACTGTCTAGTCGGCCGTTTGAACTAAGAGATTTTGATTTATTGGCAGCTAATGAGGAAAGAGCTGAACTTGTTTCCTCCACTGTCCAAACACGTGGGACGTCCAATCTCGGATTCATATTCAAGCTGTTTGTCCCGCAAATCGGAACTATTTCGTCCTCTGTGCAAAAACAAAAATCAAAGTTCACAAACCTAAATTCACGGAGAGTAGAGGAGTGGTGGAAGTCGATAGCAAGACGCGGTCCAAATATTTAGGTATTAAAATTGAATGAAATTGGAGCAATTCCTGATTTCTTTGTCTAATTAGATCCTCTACAAATTCAATCTACCGAAAGAAAAACATGGGATCAGTTTCGTGAAGCAACTTTTATTACTATTGTCGTGCGGGAAATAGTACCTTAGATTCCTGTTCAAAAATAAATCAATTAACTTCTAGTAGATTTTCGGAATGTATAAAATTACCTCATTAGTAATTTAATTCCGCTTCTAGTAACGCAGTCGGTTTTCAGTTTACATTATAATTATTTACGTCTCTCAACAACAAAACTATATTATACTCGATACGATACACGTCTTCTGCATTTATATACGTTTTGTGTCTCCGAAGTAGTATTTGCATCCCTAATCCGCTTTCCGTTCTGATATGTATAATACATACGTTAATGAATTTAATTTCACAGTCCGTAGTAAATTTCATTTATGGTACCCTACAAATGCATTGTAAACCTGTTGGGTATGGAACAATAAGTACAGCAAATATGTTCCAAAAAGTATTTGTAATATTGATGGAATATTTGCGAAGCACATTTTCCCCTAATTACAGACTTGTTCTTAAAAGAAAGTCTAAGTAGCACTGAGGACTGCCCCACTTACAATCTTGACATTTTCAGAGGTCTTTTACCCGTTTGGGATTCATTGGTGCATACGAATCTGAAAACCTTTTGTTCGCACTTTGTGCATAAGCTAAAATACAGATTAATCAGTACGGATTTGTTGATAATAGGTGATCTGATTGGTTTCGTTTAAAACCTCCTGTAATTTCCATACATCGGATTTTAAATACGCATTTATCCATTAATGCCCTACCTTTTCTCTTTATGAATTAGTGAAATGTGGTTGGCAATACTTTTCTGACATATATATGGTCACCGGCACGATAATAAAATATCTTATAACATTAATGAGTTACTAGAACTTTCTGCATTGGACCCTTAATTAATTTCATTATGTGGATGATGGAATTTCTAAAAGCGGCCGTGTCCATATTTTCGAGAAGTTTTTGGTTTCATATAGTATGGGACTTGACTGTGGATTATATTATATATAACAAGTAGAGCGACAGAATAATTTTCGAAGTGAATATATGGGAAAATAAACTTGCACGATTCACTGAAGTGTACATTGATTTTTAGTAAACAGTAAACAGAGTGGTTATATGATAGCTGTATGAAAATCTCATCTGTGCAGATAAAGACTGATCCCCGGTCTTACACTGCTTTACTTCTACTCTACTCGGTCTCTACGATTAGAGTAGCTATTACAGTTCCGTTTTTATTGCAAGTCGACAGCTGAATCAATGCAACACCAAGCCAATTCCTTCATGGTCTTTTGGACTGCAGAACCCCAAAGCGTATATCTCTGGGATTCGGGAGGGATTCTTAATATTTATTTTCTTATAACCTCCTTTTGCGACTAAAGTACCCTTCGGGGTGAAAACCCTACGCGTCATACGAGCCTGATATCGAGATTTGTTGAGACTGCACACAATGGATGATCGGAAGTACTAGAATACAAATCTCCGTTGAATATATTTATTTAGAGTGTGAAGTGTGCGTACATAGGTACATTGTATTTCCCACCGTGCACAAAGAAAGTTTGGAAAATGTTTTGGTTGGCCTCTGCGGCCGTTTCTGCCGAAGATTCATTGAAATTGAATTGGGAAGGCGAAAGGAAGAAAATTGAATTGAGCGTAAGTGGCTGAGTCGTTGCGTTGGTTTTGCGAAGATTGGGGGAAGTGCTAAGCAGATAAGGTTAGGAAATATTTGGAGAACTATTTGCACATGTATGTGAATCTACATTTCCATCTCCACAGTCACATCACAATGAGATTTCCCGTGTCAGATTTTCACTCGATCGCTCGTCGATTCATTGCACTCCAATTGCCTACATTGAGAGAAATAGAATTTGAACTTTGTACCTGAGAATATTCTCCCTGAAGCAGATGCTGTCTGGTGCACACGATGAATGCTCCTCTGAGGACTCGTCGTAGCAACGCTGTGGTGACACAACCGGGACCCCGTTCGCATCCGCGAAAACTGGTGGTGGTGGTAGCGGTGGAGACTGTTTCCAGGAGAAGACCCGCAGGTAGAAATGTTTCCTTCGTTTCCAGGGCCAGAACTTCCCTCCATCAGGCTTCCGGCTAATGTGCTCGGGTGTGGAACAGAAATTGCAATTGTCCCTGAATTCGTTTCCGAATCGGAGGATCCAATCGTTCCACTTCTTTGACCAGCCCCAGATGCAAATGATCTGAACATTTCATTTTTACACTTTTTGTTATTGCTCCCAACCAAGCACATATACACGCAGCTCTTCAACATCGAAAATACAATTAGTCCCAACATTTTCTCATTTCTACATTTCTTCATTAGATATTCTGAAAGTAGGCAACGCATTAGTGCAGGAATTCAGTAAGAAAAATTCCGAATTTAAGTATTTTATAACCAGATGCGAAACTGAAGGTAGAAACACTAAAATAGTCGTAAGTCCTAAACTGAAGCATTACCAAAAGCGCAAATAATAATTGGTTAATAGTTTTACCGTGGACGTAAGTAGCAATGCTTTGATTGCTAGTTTCTGTATTTAATACCTCTGAAAGTACAGCTGTCCTCGTTAATTTAGATTTGCAAACCTAACTAATTGAAAACGTTTTAATTTTCCCTAGGATATGGGAATACATAAATACGCTTGAACACATCTCCCTGTAGTTGTCATGTTTTAGTATCTTTGGGACATGCAATCAAAGTAACCTATTTGTTGTTAGCAGCGTGAATAACCGATGACAACCCAATCACTGTGATAGCTACCTATTATATATGCTTTCACAAAAATTAAATTTAGCTGCGACGTTCTTGATACGGTGTGGGTAATGACCGGAGTACTCTATCCAAAAACGTGTAGTACAGCGAAGTACCTTGTCAATTGGAGATTGCCTTCCACACCCATCATGTGCTATTATACCCAGAGTTGTGTTATAATCAAATTACATGTTCTCAAACGCCAATCAACTTTGCAGTGGGTACTCAAGCACTAAAGAAGTAACAATATTATTTTATTTACTTTGGCAATAAACTGATTTCACCATGCAAGCTAAAAGCTAACAAACCATCAAATTATAAGCAAACTCGGGGAGAGGATCATAATGCGGTTCAATTTTGTACTTGGAAAATGTATTTCGTTTAGGAAAATGTCAAAAGGTCTGTGAGGTTTTGCGAGAAAAGGTCAAAAACGAAAACATCAAACTGCAAGTGGAGAAAACGTCAAATGATGTTCGAGAAAACATTAAATTATTTTAATTAGAAGTTAGGCTTATGATAAATTCTTGTAGGAAGAAAAGAAAGTTATTTACAAATCCATGTAAGTCAAAGAAATTTAGAAATTACTCAGAAAATTTCACTAGCAACTTCTTGAGAAGAACCAATCATTGTTTCTTTTTAAATTGCATGTAGTCTTTGGCTACTTCAATCCTACTGTTTTCACCATAAATACTAACTCTAGAGTTACAACACTTTTTCCCACATTTCCAATATGTGCCTCAGTCTTTACTTGCTTGTCGATATATGAAATTTTGAAAGATTAATTTGTCTTTACCTTTTTGAGACTTCAAAAACTTATCATGGTTCTGCTAGGAAGGCTTTTTAATGACTGATGTCAAGTTACCAACTTACCTTCTTACCATTACATAGATTAGCATATCTACCTTCGGTTCCCGTTAATATGCCGATTTAATATTCTAATGCTAATTGGTATTGTCTATTTATCAATACACTCTTTTTGGTACAAACAATGCATTGTCATTTAGTATTTTCTTTTTCATGTCATGACTGGTTAATAGCCCTCCTTTCTTCCAAAAATATTGTTTTATGACTGCATTTGACGTTTTCTCGAATTGCAGTTTGATGTTTTCTTTTTTGACGTTTCTTGGTACAACGTCTGTGGTGATCAATGAATATATATAAGACCGTCTTAGAAAAATGTAATAGTAATAACACGAATGCGATGTACAAGTGCCCTTACAACTTTTAATATTCTTTAAAAATGGAAACAAATTTACTAGTTTTCAAGTAAAGACTACCGTCGTGTATTTATTCCTGCATATATTTTGATCACCCAGTTTCTTTGATGCCACACTGAATGTTGTACACATCCCGTCATCATTTCGAAGTAATGGTGAAGTGAAGTGGCTCTTCTTAGTAATGGGTTATTATTAGGAATATTCCTGTTGCTCTTTTAGCATACATGAATATAAATGGAAGAATATATGGAAGCAGTTTAGTGTATGGTATAAGCATCCTTACAATATTCATGTCCTCGAATAGTTTTAACGACAAAATCTTGGTGATTTTACAGACATAACAAAACTCAATAAGGCTTTCAGTTTGTCCATCAAGAGCAACTTGAAAGCTCAATTAAATTATAAATTAGATTTACTTGATTGCATAAAAGACAAAAATGGACGAGGTACCCAGTTACCAATTTTGGGGTAATGAGGTTGGGATTCGTATACTCATTTTACATCTAGGATTATATTTGTAGGAAAAAGTTCACCTTACAGCTTTTTGTATAGTTGCCGCAATTAATGATTAACAAATATGTAAAGGATATCAAAATGATTACAATACATTACAAATTGTATTTTCTTTCCTTAAATATGTTTGACAATTCTTTTTGTCGTTGTCGCGTTGTAAGAAAAATTTTAGCAAAAATTTAAATCAAAATGACAATTATTTTGCAGATTTAGAATTATGACGTTTAAACGACACTAAGCTCAACTTTTGAATAAAGGTAGCCATAAATGACATCAAGGGAAATTCTCAGTTTTTTCGTTACTATATTGAAGCAATATCTTACCCCATCTAAAAGTGGAATGTAACATTTTGGACATAAGTTTAATTTTGCTTGTGTAAACGTTAATAAATGACCTTTTTCTGTTTACATTGTTAAACAACGGTATATCCACAAGGTACACAACACAGTTCAATTGTGAAAACCAATTAAGAATACTTATCTAACAATTTTGCAAAACATTACAGGATGTCATTACCTTTGGGATCATGTACATTTTCGTTACTGTACATCTACTTACAACAATCATTGGTTTTGAGAGATTTCAGTTTGCCAATTATGATATAAGCAAAGTTATTAGTATTTAAATACAAACTGCGTACACTCAAAGCCTACCCTCAAAACCTTATGATATTTTCCATTACACGCTTGAATTTGTACAATCGTTACTTTGTATTTTGACTATTTTGTACATTAGATGAGAACTCGTAGCTTGCAAATTGAAACTAAAATAATTACGACAATTTGAATTAAGTGAAGTTGATGTTTCAGGAGAATTTGCAATTACCTGTTTCACTACATT
This sequence comes from Yoshiicerus persimilis, assembly GCA_020352615.2. Classification (NCBI taxonomy): domain Eukaryota; kingdom Metazoa; phylum Arthropoda; class Collembola; order Entomobryomorpha; family Tomoceridae; genus Yoshiicerus; species Yoshiicerus persimilis. The sequence goes on along the minus strand of CM060170.1, from coordinate 32,797,131 downwards.
ACTTGTGCAAGAAACTAATGACAGGCAAAGATGGTTAGCAAAGTCAACCATCCGCTCTCCATTAAATAATAACACCCTAAAATCATGTATGATTGAAAATGGTGTTATCTGGGTAGGTAATGCTACTTCTTGTGATGTAAGTTTCATTATATCTCTTACAATTAGTCAACCTATGTATTTTAACATTTACCCAATGGTCATAAAATTAATCTCACGGATTCCTGATAGAATTTCGCATTTGTCATCTCACACTCATCTACTCGTAGTGAACAATGTAATTGCTGTAGCAAATGTCATCACATGTAACAAATTTCAGTTTTGATTACAATCGAACATCAAATTATTTTCGCATTTCTAATTTTCGCAAAAACATGACTACCAGTGAAACACGTCACTCAAATTAATCTGGTAACAAAATTAGAGAAACTTAGCCGCCAAATTCTGGTTTGTGGGAGTCACTCGAAATCCTCAAACAGTTGGACGTCGTATTGAAAATGAACTTATAAAACTAATGAATTTGTAATAATCATGCGCATAAAAGGAAAATTACATTTTAGACAGATGTCATGATTATGGGTTAATGCGGCAATAAGCCAATGAGTGAATTTCATATTCTGTATTCTTCAGCGTGGGTAGTATACTTTACTGTGGAGACGCTAATGTCAGCAAACTGCTGCTGTGCAATGAAGAGTCAGGGACTAAAAGTAGATAGTGTGCTAAGTTTGCCTTTCATCGTTAGCAGAGGCCTTACATGTCTTCATGCTTTATATTTTTACAGAGTGCTAATGAAAATAGAATTCTTACACATTTCCCATAAGAACGTACAGTTAGTCACGTCGCTGTCAGAATTGGACCGAGAAATTAGCACTAAAAATATACTAAAATAAGGGAAATGAGCTAAGCAGCATAAATATATATTACAGATAATATAAAACATGCTATGTCATCGATTCTTAAAGCCACTATTCCACGCTGGTAGCAAGCCATCACATCACAAGCAATTCTAGACTTGTACCATTTATTATCACTTTCAGCCCATGAGTTTATTGCATCATTAAATAGTTTTATCTGCAACAAAGATTAATAAGTAGTACAATAAAAGTTCCCAACTTCCGAAACAAAGAATAATTACGGTATCGCTCCCATTTTGCTAGGAATGAGCATACTTGACTTGTTTTATCGTTAATTATATCAAAAGTAGAAAAGAAAAATTAAATTAACCACAAATTGAAGGAATCGTTGCAAATCAATTAGCTGAAATTCATAACTTATTTTTCAAAATGAAAATACTGCACCAGTCTACTTATTTACATGTACACAATTTAAAACATTTCACTTTCATTTGCAGAAACGAGAGTGATCCCTTTAATCCCAGGGGAAAAACCACCAAGTTTTGTCATAATATACCTGATAATCCAGCGGAATTGATGTCTCGTTAAAAGATTAAAACGGAAATCAATATGCGCATATAAACGCCCACTGTGGATTCGAATTCACATAGCGAAAACTCGCTCTGCTAATTGTACAGTGAAAGTGCGTACTACTTCATTTTATGAGTTCTGCTTTATCTTGTTAGAATGTGGTACAGGTTTCCAAAAGTAGAATGACATAGGTACTTAATATACATAACTGATGGAGGCACCAGAGAGAATATTAAAATTTAATTGCACAATTAATAGTCAGGAATTGTGAAATGCACCATTAATTTTATCCTGCAGAATTCGGAAGAGCATATGAAAGTAGAATGGGTTCAGTACAACAAGGACGCTGCAATAAAAGCCATTTTGATTCTATAAACTCAAACTGTCCTCATCTCTCAAATTTGAGTCTGCAACCAGACTAATTTTCAGATTTGTGTGCATTATGGACATCCATCCACTTATTTAAACCACCAGCCCTGCTCGTCATGTAAGCATGAGCGCATGAAAATTTCGTACGGTGTTGTGTACTTTTGCATATGCCAAAAATTAAAAAATTGTCACAAAATCCTGGTGACCATTTTCTTAAGTAAAATTCAAAACTAGATAATGAACATTAAATAATAAAATTAAGGTGCGAGAATTCCGTTTCAGAAAATTTTCATATTTTAGAGTTTGGAACCCAATAGATCCCTCACGCTTGTACATCTTTCTGCAAGAGTACTTATACTGTATACACATTCTACAAGTCTCTCAGATGGAAAACATATTTACGACACTATTAGGAACGTGTAAAGATGAAGTAAGGAATATCAGTTGTAACACTGAACAACTATGTATCTTATCGAGTATTCGCACATTCTACAGAGAAAAGGCGTAATAATACCGAAAGTACATTTGTAATGAACGGCAGGTGGTCCACATTAACTGCTAACTACCACTCACTGATCAATAGGTATCAGCAATATCAAACGCATGCATTATCCAACTAAGGTCCACTCTGAAACACTTTCACGCAATCACGCCACACATTCATGCATTATTCGTCTTATATCATACAGCATTAACTGTATATCACAGTAACAAGTCCTTGAGACATAAATTCAAACTTTGTATACTAAATGAGCAGGCGTTTTACTTGTGTTGTGTCTCCATATGAAATTCTATAAATTTGAAACGTTTATAATTAAAAAAGGTACCATGCACAAAGTGGAAGTACATGGAAATGCAGAGGGACAATTTGATACTTTAGAAGAGTGCTGTTTTATTATTAAGCCTAATGGTTTATTTTCTAGATGGTCGATGGAAAGCCTATAGCCCAGAATTGTCAAGTTATGCTGAAAGACGCCAAATCTATCATAAAACCAGTGTTCTGTTGGAATTTAAATTAGTTGTCATGAATTAATAGACAGAACTTCATGCTCCGTGAAAGGAACCTCGAATTATAAATGTTTCGTCAATATTGCACCCATGAAGCCACACATTTAAGATATTCACTAGGAATTTTCGGTAGGCCTTGAAGGCAGCTGTGGGAAAGCGGTTTGCAAGGACATTTAAGTACCTATAACGTATATCTAAATAAAATTGATACAGCAGGTGAAATTCTTCAGGCATCTCGAATGTCAGTAGGTACATTGGCATTTCAAAAGACCTATTGTTATTAATGCGTATGCATTTATACGATGTAGCACATGCATTTCCACTACAGTTGCCAAAAACAACTTTGGTATACCATGATGGCTATTGCATTTTACTTAGGACTCTGCTACCTACCTTTGGTTTTTGTCGTGCTTTCCTTTTCCATTGTTGGCTCGGGAATTCCCTTTTGTGCATGAGTTGATACCAAGTTTTTCCCAAAAACCTCTGTTATTAGCTTTGGACTGACTCGATTGATTTGTATTTGGATTAGGAGTCGTCGTAGAACTGGTTGACGGGGATGTTTGAACACGCTGATGATCTCCTCCAAAGCCAGTCGTTGCTGTTGCTTCTGGGTCACTCGCAGACACTCCGCAACCACTTCTTCCTCGAGATCGCACCATCTCCACTCCTCCAATCTCAGGGTCACGGTTCTGTCGCAATGGCTCTTCAGCGTCATTTGGGCAACTTTTTGTTGAGTCGAACTGCATCAAATTATTCCAATTGTACAAACACATGACATTTCCCTTAAGCCGTTCACTACCGTCCCCTTTACCGGCTTTCGCGGATAGCTAAGATTTTTTGCAAAGTAAAATGGAGGAGAGATTTGAATTCACAAAGGAGATTTAATTGTCAATTATTTGAGTATTTTTATATTTTATCGCATTCTTTTTACAAGCAAGTAAATATTGATTCTTAGGATTTGAATTATACAGATGAAATACTGTAGTGCTCATTTAGTGGTGTAAGAATATAAACACAAAGATTCCATTGGGATTTTCTAGCCATACAATCAAAAATAAACTATAGGGTTGCAACTAAAGGACATTATCATTGTATTATAAGACGACACATTGTTACCTACTGGAATGATAGAAAAAATAAGCTGATAACTTACCCTGTCAGAGCTGCTTAGTTTCTGCATGGTTTTTTGTCTGTTTGCAATGACACAAGCAATTCGGGCATAGACGTACAACATGACAGACAGTGGGATGAAGAATGAACCAAGTGCGGAGTAAACCACGTACCCTTTGTCTTCGTTGTAGTCGCATTTGTTATTATCATTCCGGTTAGAGTCATACCTGTCCACATGTACAACGGACCATAAAAACACGCAGTTTAGTTTGTATATAATATGGTCTCTAAATAATCACTACTTTTTGCTATCAGACAAAGGCAATATATTGGGATGGGATGGAATTTCTGCTAGGAAAGAGCATAATTATGCATTTGGTGTATTTACATGATACATGACGTTCACTTTTATGTCTACCAGAATTTTTATGTAGGCACGGCATCTTGTTACATTGTGGCTATAATGATGTATTGCATGTAAGAAGTACTTAGGTAAATGTGAAGTAAGCAAATGAAGTGAAAACAAAATCATTTGTCATGATAAATCCTAATGCTGAAGGTATTGACTCCTGATTCATCTACAAGTGGATATTTGTAACTGCCATATACATACAATAGACAAAATACACATAATTTTGTGTCTCTTTACATGCAATATTGTCTTTGGTATATGGCGAGAAAAATGTTGAAAAATCAATAGTCACTTCCATTATAAACTCATCCAGCGTGATTTGATTTTACATAATAGCTTCATCGAAAATGTCTGACAACAGGATAAAGTTTTCGTTTATTTCCTCGTGATGGTTATCATGATTGATCTTTTTGGGAGATTGATAGACTATCGTCAAGGAGCTTACCGTATACCAAATTTTAGGACATACTATTACATTACATACACTTACTACTTTGCCAAGCAAAGGTTAGCTTAGCTTAGCTATCACAAAAGTCAGCTTATTTTAACCTTAAATCTTCCAAATCCTCTGTAACAACTCTGTATACCGTGCACTTTTCTCGAAGACTGATTCCTAACACGTTTTTCTTACTTTCCTTAGCATTATAATACACCTCATGTCATTCAAATGACAAACTGCTCCATAGCCACAAAGTATGACTGACATTACCCCAAATGCTTTCCGAAGAATTTACATTACTCCATATTAACCTCATGCTTTGTCTTACATTTTCATTTTTGGCAGAATTTAGGCACACACAATAAAATAAACGAACTGCTAAAATTTCCAGTGCATCACATAACACAACACTAACTTAACTGCATAGTAATTGCACTCGTATAAAGGACGATAGAGTCCCCTGCGGAGGAACTATTTCGATACTTCGGGGATTTGAAACAATCACCATTTGGATTGGTACAGTAATTGGAATTTGGTTTAAAAAATTATAGGTATATAAATCGCATTTATTTTATTCGTTTATGTATTCTACTGCGACTCCAAATCTAAATACATTATCAATAAAATATATATAGAAGAGGTCACTTACATAGCATGTACATAGATTCTAAAAGTTTCTGAGCAGCCAATGCATTCTACACTAATAATCATTGCTTCAGTGAACCCATTTAAAACCCGAGTCTATATAGAATATACGAAGTATTATGTAAAGGTATAAAGGAAACTCGGAGACTTGCAACGCAAATATGCAAAGTATTATGTGTACCGTGTACGATAACAAAACTCAGAGTACTTGGAAGTGCATAAAGTTTTTTCCTAGGTAGATTTTTAATTTACCACTAAAGTTGCGTCAAGTACTCACTGATTTAATGTTTTATAAACATGTTTGTATAATACTATATTGGTATTACAAAAAATGAATTTTTCCGGTAAAACAAATAAAAGCAATAAAACTCTAAGCTACCCTAAAATAACCCATTGGAATTTGGAAATTTAACCAAACCATTCAATTTTCCGCCAAGAAAATTGTCATCATTAGGATAATCTTTAGGACACTTGGAAAGTTTACAACTGTAATTAAAAATACCTTGTTTACATATAAAGTGAACAAAGTGAAATTATAGTGTCTCTAACAGGGAATAAACTCAAAGTAAATTAAATTCCCTTAGGACCTGCATCCCCGTGGTATAGTTTTACTGTTCAAGAAAACATGGCCCTTAAGTATTTGTCAAAAATGTACAACAGAACAGTATGCAAATTTAACTTATAACATACGTAATATCCTATCGCGGAAATCAAACATCATTCATTAAAGAAAGAATTTGTACTACATCTCTTCAACAAATGATATTCAAGCACACCGGCATATTTAAAAGTCGTATGAAATTCTTTAAGATCTGGAATGCCGTCATAGTTTACGGAAATTTTCGTTTTAAATGAGAGTTCTTGTAAGTATTAATTGCAACTGAGTACATACCAAATTAAGCTATTTAATGATCGATTGAAAAAAGAAGTTTTCCTAAAAAGAGTGGTCGTTTGGTAATATTGATAAACGCATTTAATATCGACGGTCATAAAGTAGTTCACTACTTCGTAAGTACATTACTTGACATTTATTATTGGTAGCTGCAATTATGTGTTTATTATTTACGGTATATCAACTTCAGACTTCACTCAGAAAGCTGTTTTTTTCAATTTGTGTATCCATTTAGAATCTTTACTGGTTTTCCAACCATGATATGTATGTTAGCGGTAATTATTCAAATCAGGCAATTACGAAGATGCCTAAGTAAATGACCAAATTTGTACTTAATTTTGGTTTTGTGGTCAATGTTGTAGCAGACAAGTCAGCAAGTCATTGTACTTCACTGGCTTAATTCAAAAGTCACTGCTGAATTAGAGGAACCTCACTTCAAATATGTGGGTCAATACATTTTAAAATTATAACAACTTTTTGCTTTTTAGAGCTATTTCATATTAACTGATGTAACTTAGCTACTTACATACCGCTAACATATACATAAATGGTAACTAGGCTAAACTAGCGTCTTAGACTTCTAATGGTTGAGTGGTTGATCATAATAATACATCTTCACTGTTCAAGTAGTTTGGTTTGGTTAGAAACGATAGGCCCTCAAACTGCTACCTATGTAGAATAGATTTTTAATAAAAGTCGAGCAAATTGAGAAGCTCATTCAACAAACTGTACCATATTAATTCTAATAGCTCTTAGTATTATGTATTCCTAACGAACTACCATCATAGAGAGCATTTGTTGTAATAATTTATTTATTTATACAATAACTTCAAGTGAACCATAAAGTGTGCATACGGCTACAACATGAATGCTAAAAGATTTCTGCCTGCAAAAAATGGGGAATGGAAACCCCCAGAACGAATTGGGTAGACAGCCAAAGAAACGGAACCACTGCAGACTTACGTAGGTTCCTGCATTAATATTGAACGGAGATATTTCAGAGGAGCTGGTGAATAAGAATTCATATATGAGAGTAAATTAATGTGGATATTGGACATTAGAGTAATTCGGGAAATGCTATCTCGTGGCATTTACTGATACAAAGAATGGAATTAAGCTTCTGGTAAATTGTTGACGCATCAGTGGAAATATTACTGAACACACGAATAACTGGAACGAATTGGCATGTCTTACATTCTACTCTCATTTTCAATAGAAAGTTGAAAAGAAAATAGCTGAGCGAACGCAAATTGGTAATAGGGACTCCTCACGCCTCAATTGACTTGTACTCTTTTCTTTATCGGCGTGTTTCTATTCGGACTACGACATATGCCATATCTGCCGTTAGGGATAAGTACACCTTAAGAATATCTACTAAGAACCTACTTACTCTGAGATGTCTGCAGTGCAGAAGGAGCTTCAATTTTCTTCCCTCCGTATTTATTTTCGTCGCATATCCCACTTACCATTTCAGTAACAACTGAAAAGCCACTCTTTCCCTTTACTTGCAAAAACTCAATCGCCATGCAAACATAAGGAATAATACTGCTTCTTCGGTTTTATAACCAATGCATACTTATTTTCCATGTCTGCATGCAAACTACGAAGGTATGCAATTTATTTCTCATATACTACAGTAATACAAAGTAGTCGATATTAGTTTGTGATCAGATCACACTGTTATGTCGCTGTCACTCCTATGAGTCATACATCATTTCAATATATGCTTGCGGTTTTCGACTTTATTGACATAAGCACAAAAATCAGAAAGTGTACTTCTTAGAACTTGATCAAGCTATTTCAATTGCCAATTTATTAAAAAAGGTTTGAACGAATTATTTCAATTCATTCTTGAGTTATACCACCGAGCGACACCCAGGCACACGGACAGAGGGACAGAGCATTCCATTAATATTGTTCCGATTACTATCGACACCCAAATAGTTCCTAATTTTACTCTAAATGCTCTACCATGTTTGATGAAAGTGCAATATTTGACAATTTTTTCACTTTGGATGCCACCTGACTTTAATTAAGTGAGTCAAAGTGGGAATCTAATTGACTAGAGAATAACTTGCTTAGTTTGCTTAGATCTCCTACCCCTTGAGACCAAAAGGCTAAAAATCAAATCACATTTAATGCACATTGGTTTCTAATGGTATTTGCCACCTTGAGATGTTATTAATATTTATAAGTTGCAACATGTGGTCTCAGGGAGAGTTACCAATGGTGACTCTCTTCTAAGCTCTACTTTTCATATAAGCTACTTACTCGGACTGTGGAGCTGCAGAACCATGCAGGAAAGATATCTCGTAATAGCAGGGGAGAATTATGTGTGCCATTATTGTGCCTCATACGAACGTGCTCCAAAATTAAGTCATGGAGATATCAGTTTTGACAGAGAGGAATTTCGCGTATTTTTAACGTAATCTACATTTAAGTTTGCTAGAAGTGTTGTGAACTAATCTTATTTAATATATATAATATTAATACTTATTAATTTAATACGTAAATGCCTTAAATTTCAGTTTTGCTCCAGAATGTCATTACTATTTTCCCCCTATGTTGAAATTACACAACAAAATATATGGTATGGCTGTGTGCTGGTCTCACAGAAATTGCACCAGTGCTAGATAAATTTATTTTCTTTATTTACTAATGTATTTTATTCTGTATATATTGTGTAGTTAGTGAATGGTGACAATATGAAATAAGGTGGCGAATAGAAAAAAGTCTGAGCCAAGTCTCGTACCTCCATTATGTACAGTGGACAGTCGAGCGACCGCCAAAGGCGTCAAGTAATCTAAATGGCAGTATCGAGGTAAAATTTAATTTGCAGAAGTGTATTAGTATTAGAAAGAAAAAAGTTTTCTTCGCTGACGGAGGAAAAGCTGTAATAACACTAACACTGTTTTTGCAGCTTCAGGAGTGTAAATAGTGTGTTGTGATTGAAAAAGAATGTTGTTGTGAAGGAGGAGCGTTGTGAGTAATAATTAATGAATCCGGTGCCCTTAAATGTCAGTGTGACTAATAACATTGGCGGAGACAGAATAAGTTAGTGGAGGGTGCCGGGAGATGAGGAGAGGGGAGAAGAGAAAAAAGAGCGAACTGACCATCCGAAGATGGGTGGACTGGTGATGACGACGGCTGCGACCCAGACACACGAAATCATGGAGAGAGCGAGGCGTTTGGAGCGGCGTCTCCTGGAGTAGGCGAGCGGTCTGGTGATGGCCAGGTATCTATCAATGCTGATTGCACACAGGGACAGGATGGAGGCCGTGCAGAGCAGAATGTCCAGCGAGATCCATAATTCGCACGTCACATTTCCCAGTCTCCATTCGTTGTCTAATCATAGGGCGGCGAGGCCAAACCGATAGTGCACGATGATACATGCGATGAAAGAAATAAAGAAAGAGAAAGCCCTTGTCACAAGTTATTTTCATCATTTCTTTTGTGGAGAACATTAACCGTTGCCCCCTACTCATTTCCTCTTTATATCTATCTGGGCCAATTGCTCTGGGAAAATGTTATTACCAGTCTACGCTATAGCACAATTGCTTCGCTATGCTGCTCAGGTTGGCGCCTCTCTTCACTTGACGCTAACTCTGGCTAACAATGGCCAAAGCAAAGTCACCTCCTTTCACTTCACTTTCACTTTGCTTTCACTCTATGAAATATGAACGCATCATCCTCGTTGGGATAGGTAGAAGCTACCTGAAAATCGAAAAATAGCACTCTGCTACTCCTCCTCACTGTATACATTAGTCTTAAAATAGTCTTCTCTACTTCTAAGGTTCTATGTCAACTTTGTCTACACCCAACTATATGTAGGGCCAATAAAATATTATATATTAATAATATGTTGGTTGTTTTTCTCTGCTGGATAGATAAATAGTACATGCACCAGACTTTCTTTTAATCTAATACGTACTTGCAACTGGTTTTTTATCTTTAGCCTTCCAAATTATAAGCAATTGTTTGTCTGTGCAGTATCTAAAAGCAGCTTTACTTCTGTATATGGAACGGAGACGTCAATCACCTTTTTATTATCTAAAGCTTTCACAGTTATCTTATCAGTACATCACATCACTTTACAGTTTCCTTAGTTTTCTCCATATACATTCATTTAGTGCAACACTCACCGGAATCCGTCTTCACTCACACTTTTTTCACCTCCTAAAAAATTCATTTTGCAATTCGCTTTTCCAAAATAAGACGCGTAAGTGACTTATTGTTATTATTTTACCTCACCGACTCTCTCTTTATCCAAGTAAGAATGTAGTCTGCTTAGGCTCTGTCAAAAAATCTTCCCAACATCCTGCCACACTGTTAAAACTAACAGCAAGCAGTAATAGAAGCGAGCCACAGTCGATAAAGCAAAGTTGCCAAAGATTTGAATAAAACATTAGATTTATTGTAGGAATTTTAAAGACTATGTTTCCAACAATTGGGTACGCCAACCGTAGAAACTACGGCGTAGATATTTATTGCATTTAGGTAATATAATGAAATTACTTGTGTACACAAATGTATTTTGCACATTTTCGTCATGAAACATTTTGAAAATATGATCTATAGAATTGGATTTAGTGCAATTAGTGAGTTTTATGGATTACGTAAGTAGTATACGCATTTTGTACATTTTTGTCGAGGAAAATTTTCAGATTTTGTCGACTAGAACTATGGCGTAGAGATTTAATGTATTTATTTGCTATACATATGCAGATTTTGTCCCCTACAACGATGGTGCAGAGATTTCACCTATTCTATTAAATGAATATTAATTAATATGAAATTACTTTTGCAATTATAAATTTTTCTTTGAAATGCATTTTATCAACGAAACCCAAAACCAATTAATTTTGCCATGGTGACACCAAAATAACTGTCATGGAATCATCAAATCAACTAGTTTGGTCATATAAACACGAAAATTAATTGATTTTAATAGAAACTTTAAAAAAGTTTGCTTACCGCTTCCTCTAATGGGAAACACCCAAAAATTTAGCTTACCGCTTCCTCTAACGGGAAACATCAAAAAAGTTAGCTTACCGCTTTGTATAATTGGAATCCCTTAAAAAGATAGCTTACTGTTTCCTATAATGGGACATTCCCAAAAAGATAGCTTACTGTTTCCTATAATGGGACATTCCCAAAAAGATAGCTTACTGTTTCCTATACTGGAAAACACCCAAAAAGAAAAATTACCGCTTTCTATAGTGGGAAACACCCAAAACCTCAGCTGGCAGCTTTTCAAAACCCAAAAGCTTAGCTGACCTTTTTCCAAAAGTGGAAACACCCAAAAATTTAGCTCTTACCGCTACCCAAAAGTGGAAACACCCAAAAATTTAGCTCTTACCGCTTCCCAAAAGTGGAAACACCAAAAAATTTAGCTCTTACCGCTACCCAAAAGTAGAAACACCCAAAAATTTAGCTCTTACCGCTTCCCAAAAGTGGAAACACTCAAAAATTTAGCTCTTACAGCTTCCCAAAAGTAGAAATACCGTAAAATTTAGCTCTTACAGCTTCCCAAAAGTGGAAACACTCAAAGACATGCCTTACCTCCCTAAAACACCCATAAACCATATTTTACTTCTAAAAACCCCATTTGACTACCTTATTCAGTATAAAAAGGAAGCAGAGTAGAACAATTTTTATTATCAGGGTAACGAACAGCTGGAAGTGGTGTATGGTATTTTAGTACCGACAGCCCCATTTTCCTATCTTACTCAGTGTAAAGTGGCTTCTCCAGAAGAGTTGAACCGACCGCGCCCATTTTCGATGTGGTTCCTAACTATGCCGAACTAAGACCAAATCGGTCAAAGTGTTAGGGAATTATTGTTTTCACACACTTTCGTAAGTATGTTCGGACAGACAACACGGTTCCATAAGTGAGCATCTGGCTCGCTGAAACTATGTTGGGGCACGTAGCTTCATCTTTTACTCTAAAAGAATTGCTTTATTCTCCCATATCCAAGATAGGATGTTATAAACTACCTTGATGCAGGCAAAGACCTAATTGCAATAGGCGTGATCCTGCATTTGCTGTTACATTAAATTCCAATGCAAGGCTTTATATGCGATTCTTTTATGCACTGCTGGATAAAAATAGGAATACATCGAATTTAGAATCACGTACAGTCACTTTACACCTAGGGGATTAGTGGAATTGCCCTGGACGCCCCTGACTTTCTAAGTCGCCTACCAAGTGAGCCCAGATTTCGGTTTAGATGAAGGTTAGAACTGTATGCAGGTGGTACTCATGCAGTAGAGTTTAAGGACAAGTAATATTGAAATACTATGAACTCCCGTGCATAGCCCGACCTCAATAATCACACCTTTCCCACACTTCTACAAAGAATAATTCCACACACTTTTCACAAACTGAACACTATTTACTGAGTCTTGCCTTCCAATCATCTCATTACTGCATCAGATGACCCACCAAATTGCCATTAACTTTGGTTTCTAATTTCTGGAAAAGTTTTCTGAATTTTAACACTCCTTTAGGTAATGGTAATTCATGCACTACTTTATAATCTTTAATCAGACATGTGTCAATGTAAGGAAATAATTTGTACTTTTGTGTGAACAAAATACTTGCTGATCCTTTTCGTTAATTCATTTTAGATATTATACCTTCCCTGCATTCTCGATTTCAAACGCTCTGTATTCTAAAATTAACACGGCCCAGGTCACTGTTGACGTGACGTTTATGCATTATAGTAATTACAACTTAATTAGCGTAGCTTTCACAGTATCCAATAAAGTTTGACTTGGGTTGCATGAGAAATTGTGGTAGTCTACTAAGTTACACGCTGGTTAGGAGATATATTGAATTTCTAAAAGGACGAAATATTTTCATAACATTTCTATTAGACTCTCTAGTCATTTACTGACTATGGAATTAAACCCAAGAAGTACGGAAAACTAATTTCTCGATTGTATGTTAACTAAGCTACGAGTACAAATGTTATAGGTCGCGGAGCAGAAGCCGATTACCTGAGCCACTCCGTACTTATAATTTGGCCAGTAGATTTTTATTAGATTGGCATTATAAAAATGGCTCTGCTTTAAGAAAGATTGGGGTTGAATTTGAGATATCGGAACCCCGCTGGTACTATCCATTTACCTGACAATAAGTATGATATAATCATTTCCTTAATGTTTGCCATAATATCCTTTATTATCTTAAAGCTCGATGCTTATCTGTGCTCCCATGAAAACTATGACTGTTTTCTTTGAGTCAGTCAAAAAGACTAGAAATATCATGTGGATACAGGGTCTTGTCGACACGGTATATTGACGTCTGAAGTCTCTTACGTAATTAATGACCAAGAAAATGGCAAGATACCCCAGGTGATTAAATTAGGCTCTTCCATCCACATTTAAGATGCATCTAGATTTAGTGGATTGCCAATTAAACCTTAGAGCGTATAGGTGGCTTCCAAAGTTAATATATAAATTTATTACCGGCGAAGAAATGTAAAATGTCTAGATAAGATATTTTCCGGGAAAACATTTGAGCGTGTAAGAATTTTATACACGACAGAAGAAAGTAAACTGGGATTTACAAGAGAATAATCTTTTTTTGTGTAATCCTATTAGGTTTAATTTAGTTTTGAATATATCAAGATTACAATATGTAACCAATAGTGCTAACTAAGCTGCCTTACTGCAGTAGTTCGTTATCTTAAGTAATGAAGACGGATTTTAATTTCATTTGATGAGTCACTCCAGTCATTAAAAAGACACAAGGAAAACAGAAGATGGGACTTAGTCATTCCGTCGTTTTACATGTAAAAATATTTTATGGCCGGCTATAAAGTTGACAGAAACAGTGTTTATTTAAACTAAGGAAGACTCAGTGACAATAATGAGACTTTTGAGATTATTACTTACGACTACTCGGAATAAAATGAACAAGAAACAGCATTGTGGTTCCTTCTGGGAATTGACTACCTAGTTAGCTGACAGTGTCGGGGTCTTAGTTAAATGAGAGAGATCCTAATACGGAAAACGCAATTAAAATTAGAATAATGACTGGTACATAATCAAGTTAAAACTGTAAGTTTTTACTTTGTCGCACAATCGCACCGCCTGAAAAAACCAAAAGACAGTGGTTTCTAGAATCTGGAGTGCTATATTGATCTGTGGGGACTGTCCGTGAAGAGGGAATTGTGGTGCATAATAATACCTCTACTTGGAAATAAGTACATAAGTACAGTAAGTACATACCATCAGCTTTTGCATAGCTAAGCTCGCACAAGTAGAGATTCTTACCTCTCTGCGGATGTAATGGATTTCTGAAAAGGAGTATATGTATCGGGGAAAGTTGTGCTGGCAGGGTTCTCTTTCTGTTTACTGTCTGCTTTCACTCAGAGACTTACAATCATTTGCTAGTTAGTGTTAGTACTCGTATCTACTCCTCTTCAATACAATGTATTATGTATGTAGTGTACTCAATGCACTGGAAAGGAAGCGAAAACTGGAAGACGCGCCCAGAGCGAATTCCAGTCTTGAATGGTAGAGCTGAAGGTCCGAGGAAAGTCTGCTTTCCCTTTGGTGCTATTCTTTCAAGAGTCTTCGTCTTTCGCAAAATAAACTGGAATGTGCAGATATCTTCAGTGCACCACTCCCATTACTTTATCACTAGTTCCCTCCATCAGCCCCTGTTTGCACGAGAGGGGAAACACCACTCGAGACACAGAAATATAACTGTTTCGCTATTTCCCATTCCTCCGTCCTTTCCAACCATTAGCCATTCCACAAGAAATTAAGATCCCTACATTCTACATGTACATACATATGTACGCATGATTACCAAATTACCATTAGTATGCTGCATACCACCAGAAATAAAAACCAATACATTTATTATACAACTTTATATGTACTGCATTAGTAATACAGACCTACCCCACTTACATACAAATAGATAATATTATGGACACAGCTACCAGACACAAACGAATCCACTAACTATAGCTTTGCATACTGGTACAAAATACAACAATGTAATGAATGGACCTCTGCAACTCGTTAAGCGTATAACTTCCACTGTAACAGAACTACACTCTCTACTTCCACCTACATCAATCCTCTCCCATGTCTTACTGTGATCTTTGTCCACTCCTTTGCACAACTCCTTTCAACAATCCATTTTCAGTTTACAATCAGCTTTCATTCTCCCTCCTTTCCTTAACTGACAATGAACTCGGCTCAGACTAAATAAACAGTTGACTTGGCCGACATAGGATTTCCCTACTCACTACTCTTTCGCTGAACAGTTCCATCATTGCCTCAATTAAACTCTTCTGTGCGACCAGTTTACAAATAACTCGGCTGAATCCATAAAAAACAGATTTGTACCACTACGTCAACACACGGCTATGGTTGACAGAACTTTAAGAATTTCTCAATTAGCCTTATACGGATAAATCAAAGGCACAATAAAATGTCTAACAAATATTAATGCACTAAAGTTGTTATTATTAATGGTTTTAATAACACCTCTATTCGCTCGTTCCGTCTTTCCACTATGAATAACAAAAATGGAGTGCAAAGTAAAAAAGTTTGGTCGGAGGAGTAGGACATTATTAATTTCTGTGCTGTGGAGCTTCTTGACAGTATAGTGAGGCGGATATAATGCGAACGAATAGGAACCCCGATTTCATCCGAATCCAACAGTTGGAGATATCAAATATACTTATAACAATACGGTATTACTCTGGAACATTTCATGCTCGAACCGTGAAAGGATATTATTACGCCTTTTTACTTATGTAGTTATGGCAAGGCTGACTATTATGACACCAGTGTAGAAATAAAGTTAGGGTATTTATGTTTATTTACAAAAGCCTCTATACTTTACCTCAGAAGCAAAGTATGAATTTGTTGGGTACGACAAGACGCAAAGATTAAGTTAACACATAAAACGTTGTGTGCAAAGAGCAATGATGTTTTAAAAGATAGACTCGGATAAATGGATGCCAAAATGAAAATGTTGTATTTGTAACGTCACTATGTCTATTGCTTCTGCTCTATGGCAGTGCAGCAACAATGCGACCAAGTTAGGTGGAAATGAATTCCGGTCTTCTTAGTCTTGTTTACTTGACTTGATTGTCCTTTATGCCGAAGAAACAGACTGAGAAAGAACAAAGCTACAGACGTTTGACTGTGAGGCTGACAAGCCCAAAATAATTCCTCCTTCTCATTAGAATTCTAGACAGAAGAGATAATTAAGCAAGAGATTTTCGTCCCTGGTCTTCGTAAATAGTATATATTTGATTTTGGATGAGTGGGGCTCAAACTTTCTTGGACCTAAACCTAATATATACTGCACTACACTACACTCTCTCTAATTCGCAAGGCGGTTGAGATGCAACTTACCTATATACCGTAATGTCTTGGTTGGATGGCAATGTAATGCCCGGAATATATATCTGCCTAACTACCTGGACTAGTATGAAACCCTGCTGTTCTCTCTGATGTGAAAGTTGACTGGCCAACTTAAATCTTCTATTTGCCATGTTATCCTCCTTGAGTCATATAGTTAGTGAGTCAAGAGTGTGTTGCTTATTTAAGTCAAGAGTACACACATTTATTGGTGGAGTGGAATCTTTGCTTAGCCGTCCACTCCTACTTCCCAAAATACTTAACTTGGACTGTTACTATCGGTTATCTGTACATTACAGCTCTTTAATGAGACAAGGGTCAACAAAGAGATCCACAGAAGAGATATTCACTGAAGCGGATGGGCAGTCAATACCGAAGACGCTCAGCTACTCGCTTGACTTTCTCCGCCTGCAAATCCTTTCTCTAATCTCTCTTGAAATCATGACATACCACGATTCCCTTTATTTCCAATTCTCTTCAGTGCACTCAGTGCCTACACAAGTATGCACTCAATCCTGATACATCTTACAACCGATACCTATTTTGTAGACATGGACAGCAAAACTTATTTATTTATCTAGGGATACAGAACAAAACACAATTACTACGACAATCTTCGCAATTATTTAAGTATTCACCAATGCTGCCAGTGCATTCCACCAAAAATAAGTTTTCCTCCGCACACAACAGTTTACAATTTTTAGTTAAATTTCATGCCACAGCGCAGAAATATATTTAATGCATTTATTTCCAGCTGCACTAGTATGGAAATACGACCTGGTCTTTTCACATATATATTTTCTATACAAAATGCTATGTCTCTGTGTTACACCGCAACTATATTTTAATATATTAATTTTGCAAAGGGATATTTTTATTTCACGGAATATTACACCGATAAATTAAATACTTATTGATTATCTTCTTAAAAGGAATGACTCCTCATCCTTCAAACTAGCTGCAGAAATATATCGAATATTGCAGCGAAGTTAATGTTCAAAGTTTACTGCAAATATAATTTTTGCACCATAACTTTGATCATTTTTAGAGGCTATTTTACAGAATTTGTTTTTCATTATTATTGTAATGGGACGCCTATACGTTTCGGAGACCCAAATTTCCCTAATTTAATACTAAAACCATTACTTCATAATACAAAAGTAAAAAAAAATTTCCGAAATCTTAAATATATTTCAATTTACCTAAAACATTATTAACCAGGTAAATTACTACTTAGGAATTCGGTTGTCACTGTTGAATGACGGATTGAATGACAACACCTAAATGTCCCCTTTGCTAATTTTTCCTGTGTTCATTGTTCACTTGAACTCAAAACAGTCGGATTTATGGATATGTGCCCAATAAATTGATAAACAGTGTTCCTTTTTATTTTATGAACTGTCACTTCCTTCAGCTCAGTTCATGAAGTTCAAGTTCACCCCATTTAGTTTACTTGACAAATTTCAGCTCAGCAGTTCAGAATGCGATATTTTTATCATAAATTTCAAATTATAAGTATTTAGGTGATTAACGCCATAAGCTCGTTTAGTTTAAATGAACTGAATTGAACGAACGGATTTGAGTTCTGAACTTTCTTTCTGAAGAAGGTTTCCCTTTCTGTATGTACCATTGTGCATGCCATCAGAGAATATTCATATCATTTTTGGTTTTGAATAGAAAGCGTATACGAATTAGGTAATTGCAAATGGCAAATACTCTAAATACGCACATTGAATTTATTATATGCAGATATTCTAAGCCCAGAAGAGGGATCAAGAAAAGGTCGCCCTTCATATTTCATTAGAGCTGAACAATAAGCTACTTGCCTTGTAGCGAATTCTTCCCAGAATTGTCGGAAATCCCCTTATTCAAAATTCTTTCAAGTAGATAATATAGCGTACATAAAAGACATAACCCTTGCATTCAATACACGTCAATTGTGTCACTCCAATTGAAACTTGGCTAATGAAATCGGAGTATTCTTTGCCCTGACTCACAAAAGTGTGATGATGACGATCAGCCTGGGAAGCGTAGACAAAGAAATATGATAGCATGAGTTCTTTTGCACGTAGTCTATTGTTATTAATACACGCCATGTGGTCCAGTGTTCCATTTCTTATGATTTTAAGTACCTAATTAGCTATTCTTACAGAAATAGCAACTCACAAGCAAATGAACTGAAATCCCTTATTTCGCCTACAAATCTGTAACATGGCCGTGACTGATTCATTATTCTTGCACTACCATATTCATAATATCATATATATTTTTTTAATTGCTATCAGAAACTATATCACTGGCACAGATATAACTCACTGGATATGTACAAATAAAATCTCTGAAACATCTTATCTTACATCCCATTAATAATAATATTTACGTACTGAACCTACACCTCAAGGGTTTTTTAATAAATAGAAGATTGCGTTGTAGTCATAAAGCATACTTCTCAAGTTCCCATTTCAATTCATTAGATAACTTTTGCACATACGTAGCCCTCATTAAGTAGCACCTTAAAATTTTATTCGTGGTGAACATAGGGAAATCCTTAGATTGCAAAAATAATAATGCCTGTTTGGAGAAGTTAAATATTCTCTGGCAGCATGTCAATTTATTGATTTTTTCCTCTGTGGGTCCAAAATACATTTTTAGTATAGATTTTTACTAATATTTTTGGCACTTTAAACCGTTTCTATTTACATTGTACATAGTGCTACACTGTCTTTTCGTTAGTACTTCGAAGCAAGATTTGGCATAACGAACTTTTACTTCAACTCATATCTGTCATGGCAAAGGTCAAAGCTAACGTCAAACAGGCCAAAACTAACACTTTGGCATTATTTTTCTTAGCAATTGGTGAACAGTTATCCTTCATTTAAAAATCAGTTCACGATTTCTCTTTCTATTTAACCATCACAAGAAAAGCTTATTTTCTCTATTCAGGATATTCCTATACTCCGTAAAACAACTTTTGTGTAGTATCCTTGTGCTTTTCTAACAGTATCGAACGCTTTTCAATATTCTACATTATCCATTGTTTTCTACAATTTTGTACTCAGTAACTACTATTATGTGAATTTATAAAGTTTTGGCTTACGAAATTTATATCGGAATAGCAAGTCCTACAGCTATCAAGAGATATTAATGGCAGGCTTGCAAAGCTGAGCTTGGAGAAAAGATATATGTAATGTAAATACTTCTTTTTACTGCATCAATAGAAAATGCATGGGTGTTTGTAATGTATAAAGGCTTTTGCATTCCAGTATGTTGTGATAAGTCGTATCGTATACCTGTATACTGTGCACCTACAAAGAAAAGTTACTATACGAAAGTTTTATGCTATAATAGTTCTACAAATGTAATACTCTGTAAGTTCAGTTCACGGATAAAAGTTACAGTAGTGTAGTAAATACCGTAAAGTTCCTATACATTCTTCTAAGGGCCTACAATTTGGCAATGAGCCCGATTATGTGGCTTGAGCCTTGAACACCTTCTTTTCATAGAATGTTGTTTACCCCTTATAAAAGAAAGGCCTAGAATTCCCCATTTTGAATAGATTTACAACAATAAAATTAGCTTTGATAGCGAAAACAAATGAAGTGATAGCAAAAAAAGTCATTTTTAAGTTTTCTGTTTCTTCTCTTCATTACATGCTACTGATACTGACATTCCGTTCAAATGCTTAAAATTAAAATTAAGAAATAAAATCTGATATCATTTGCATTATTGTGACGGCACTTTCCAGCCAAAAGCTCATGAAGTTTCCATTTTCAAGCATTTTAGAATTCACATGTATTAAGTTTCGCTGTGAAAAGGGTGTTGTTTACACTTTTACGGTCTGGAATGTATATATAGAAAAATCAGTGGTTTCTCTGTAGTGTAGATGATTTTAGTGATCGAATAGATAGGTTACTCACACTAGATAAGAATAGGGACTGAAATCCCTAATCGGAACTGAACGGGACACACTAAGTCTGAAATAACTTGTGCTGAATTACGCTGTTGCAGAATATACTACATAGAAATTACTGTTCTTCAGGACAAACCTCAAACTGGGCAAACTTTGACAAGATAGATTGATTTTCATTTCTTTGATGCTCCCTGCTTTGAGCTTTTCTTGTAATTCTCAATGTGAAAATGCAATCAGTTAGATTATTTCTTTACGCACATACCATGTATGTATAAACAAACATTGATAAGTTTCGTTGGCTTATTTAGAAAGTTATTCATCTAGGCATTCTAATTACAAACTCTTACAATACTTATAACCAGAGAAGTATACTTAATATAATCTCCCGGCTATAAGGGAAATTAAAAACTATACGTCCACAATTTTAGGAAATCTTATTAGGTAAACTGTAGAAAAGGAAATATAACAAACTAGTAACAGTAATTGACGAAATTTTAAATACAGTTACTGTTTATTTACACTTCCCAGCCAAATTGATTTGAGTCGGGTAATACTAAAAAATTATGAAACGTAAATATCCACAGTTTTTTCCTCATAAACGAGGGAAAAGATTAAACTAATTAAAGCTAATTAATTAGTTGTGCGAAAAAATTACTAACTACTAGTTACCAATTAATTAGACCACCCACTAATTATAACACCCTGTTTTATACCATATAGTACATACCTAGTATACATAGTTTTATATAGGTGTAGTAATAGTATATCTATATCTATGAGTACAACGCACAACCATAAAAACCTTTCTTCAATAGTGTACTTCTTAATTTTAATTACTCCGAGGTATTTCATGCTTTAGTTCCGAATGCAGTAGTGAAAACAAACGTACTTACGATTTGAGTTTTTCGTAAGTAGTTACTGTTAAAAATAAGGGCTAAACTTACTGACAAGGAAGAGTGCAACTTTTGGAGGCATGACAAACATTCCGACTAGCCAATCTGCAACCGCCAAAGACATAACAAAACAGTTAGTGACCGTACGGAGGCGCCGAGTGGTAACAACTGCTGCAATGACCAGTGCATTTCCAGCCTAAAAAGTAAAATTTTAAATTACATTTTTGTATCAACTCCCCCATTTGGCATTTTCCGTATTCTATACGTATGCTAATCAGTTAATTTGTCAACTCAGTTAATTTGTAAATTATAGTTATGTCAACGTCCTTATATTTATACATTACTCTCCAACCTCTTTAAAAAAACTCAGATTAGAGGACCCCTGACCTCATCGTGAATGTTATTCCCAAACCCGTTTTTACAGTGTGTTGTTTATTTTTCCCCTTTTCAAAAGCCATTGTCATATATCGGTTAGAACAATTCCTGAAAGAATATTTAGTCATGGTTTGTATCTCTGGAGAGCATTTCAGTGCTTCTGAAAAACATACTCATGTTTTGATTTTTCAGAATACCTTTTGATAATTGGTTTCAGTTTTCTTTTTGCAATATTGTACATACTCGACGGATAATCACTTTGTTTTTCAAAAACTACATAATTTGTCTTCCGCAAATTTGTAATTTTTAACTAGAACAGCCATTCGGAGTTAATCAATATTAACTTATATAATCATCGGGATTTGTTCCACCGTTAAACCTCACAAATGAAGTCGTCCGTAATTAAATTACAAAGTGCTTGAGACTTAATAAACTGTTATTGTTGCTGGTACACTGCTTATCACCACTATCCACAGAAGTGTGGCTAAGAGCATGTCATGCATTCTCAAAGTTTCAATTAACGCACATTAAGACAAATGGTAAATCGATAATTAGAGCACCATTCTATATGAATATGTTGAGGAATTTACTGAACTGATATGCAATCTGTGTTCTATTTTACGCTTCCATTTCCTCAAATGTAGCATGTAACACAAATAATTGTTTTAACTGAACTACTTTCCAGAATAATACAATAATAATAACATGAATAGAGCGCCATGGATTATCATTGCAATTGTTACTTCGGAACGTCAACAAGAATACAAATGTCAGAAACTATTTGGTGGGGCATCTATTTTTGTTAGCTCGGTGGGGCAAAAATGCATGGGACATTGGGAGGTTCTTGAATCAACTAATACTGGTGGCTACAACAAAAATAACTGTATTACAGAGCTTAATTATTATTCTTTTTATTATTACTCTGTAATAATCACAACAGATTTCCTTTGGTTATTTGTGAAATTCCCAATAAAGGATCCTACCATTCTTGACATTACATAGTAGCACTATAGGTTTGTCTCATATGATCCAGTGTCGAGATTCTAGGTATGGATAAGAACAGTGATCTTACATCAATAATAGTGTCGATGTAACAGCCAGTAACAGGTTAAAGAATATTCAAATGCCTGTCCAATTCTAAGATACCTTGCAAAAGTGATATTTCAGTTAGTTTTATTCAAACAAGACGTAAAACGGCAGACTTTTAATAGTACTGACAGATGACAAAAATTAAATGAACAATTAAATGACATTTCCGCAATTTCATTTATTAGCCAATAGAGACTTATGTAAATAAGAAAGGTAAATTCTGTTGATCTGTATTACTTTTGAAAATTACATTAAAGGAGGCGTTGTCCTAAATATTAAAAAGATATTTATCACAGATAGTCTGGTAACATTTTGGGGAATTAAATAAAATGTGTAACTATGTAGGAAGCCAAGTAGTTTGTACTTATAAGGAACATGAGATTTCTATATTTAGCGGATGAGCCTGTATATCACAAAGGACAGTGTATATGAATGGGAGTGATGCCCGTGATAGTTTAACTGATGTCCCATGTGTTGCCGGGTCCTATATACACAGAATACAGACTGTGATATAAAGAGTGGTGAACTGGCAGTAAAAATTTACGGGATGTTGTGTGCGTCACGAAGGGCGAGTAAAAGGAAGTTGTGTGTGGCAAGTGTAGGTAGGGCTAGGTTTTTTGTTGAGCGGAATATAAAGTTGCGAAATATGATTTTATTGCGGTAAAATATTAAATACGTGACTCTTTGATTTGAGATATTGATAACATGATAACCCACTTACAAGATATTATCAAGCATCGAAGCAAACGATAATATGGTAATAACGAGAAAGCATCTTACCACAGTTCCCGCTATGATGGAGCAAAAGAGAGAAACCAAAGCGACGTCTCCCCAACCGAAAGCCCGTGTCGTGTTGGTGAATTCCACTTCAGATGCATTTACGTAATGAGTGCTGGTTTCTCTAAAGGTAAAGTTGAAGTAGTCATCGAAGTAAGTTTCGGTCGTATAATGGTCCATTATCAATAAATTTTCTTCACTTTTCGCCATCACTGTAGTCAAGGTTGTGTTTAATAATGAGTTTTCGGCTCTTTGTTTTAGTCGTGGAAAAGTAGACAAGGTTAGCTAAGTTTTAGTTGATTGACACTTGTGAAAATGGATAACGTCAATGTTTTACTCGATCTTCATGTAAATTTCAAAATGGAATTCAAAGAGAACAATCCAAAAATTTAGCTTATTTAAAAGTAAATAATAAAACGAGGAGCGCTATGGCACTTTGAACCAAAAAGTTTAACTCCTCAGATTGATAAAGAAATGTAAAAGTGAAGGGAATGCATCAATTCTATTAATATTATTTTCCTCAAAGTTTCTAGTCTTGCGTTTACGCTCTTATTCTTTAATTAGAGAAACAGCAGTCTTCTCTGTCAGACAGTGTGAAACTTATTTACGCGTTAACTAACGTCAGCCACTAGCAATTGTGGGATTTATATTAACTTTAACAGTAGCTACTCCCCTTACGGTATAGAATATATGGGGCAAAGGAAACTTGCATAAATAATTTAAACTGGAATATTAAGAAAAGTGTTGAAAGTTTCGGACTTGTTTCCACTCACTTTCTGCACTGGAAGGCAAGATTATTCTCAACTTAAATAACTGGCACAGAAAACTTACACAGATTTCTTTTCCGTTTCACCAAGATTACTTCAACAATCAAGTTCTGGTGTTGTGGTGTTTCTTTTTAACATTTCCTCATTTTACCCACCGTCTCTTCTCTACCATGCATTTTCTAATATCATTCGCTAACGCTGTATATCATGCCCTATGAGAATCCTGTACACAAACACAGCGTTAATTTATTTGTCTTCTAGGATCTAGAAAGCTACTGATAGAAATCATCCATAAACTGTGACTCTAGTAGTTTTCTTTCCTTGTGAATAGGCACAATCCCGTCTTTCAAGTCTAAAAGTCCTAATATGTGAATGGCCCCTCGTAGTTAGTCCCTTCCTTCGTAGCTTACACAACTTTCTCTTAATTTCACCGTTATATTATTATGTTAAAATACTGAAACGATGTTTTGTTATTTATGAGTTAATGTAGAGAAACCACAGAGAGAGGTGTACAGGGCAAACGCCACTTAGCAGTGTTGGTAATGTGGTATGTCGTCTATTCACTCCATTTGTAAGTCTACCAATAGTTAGGTGTAGTAGACTGCAAGTAACAGCAAACAAGCTAAAAAGCCCACTTAAGAGATAAAATTGGCCAGACTTTTATTATTCGCTGCTTTTCTTTCTAATCACTGCATTTGTTTCAGCTAACACACTTTCTCACTTTTTCTTTTCATCCGTTCGCTACACTGAAGGAGAAACCACTTATTAAGTAATAGTTGCCAGAGTTTCACAAAGAAAGTATATTTTTACTTCTTACAATTGCGGAACGTAGTTTATGGGGCAAAATAATGCACTAGACTTGTTTTCACTACCAAAGTTGTCGTTTTACAAGACAAGTTTATCTAAGAGAGATAGCTACTACACTCCACATGCTCGATTATTCAGAGGGATATTAATTATTTCAGTAATGCACTAATTTCATACATTGTGTACAAGGCAAAACAATTTTTCTAACAAATGATTTTTTGATAGTTCGGAATAGGTATTTGGCTTACATAAATACTTAAATTATAAATGACGCAAAGTGTATTTCAAAACTTTTCTCTATTATGAATTGCATAAATGTCCAATGTTCTGAATCATTGGCGAAATCGCCTTTAGTATTGCAGTTTGCAGTAGAATTAAAACAATAATTGTGGAATGGTTTCAATAGTCTTTAGAATTAAATACGTAGGTAATACAGAATGTGGTTTGTCTTAAAATTAATTATTTTTCGCCAACTATTTACTAAACTGTGATCGTAAAACTATATTAATTAATTCAAGTGTTCATAATACAGTCTTTGCTAATGATACAGAAATTATTGATGTACACGCAGTAGGTACTGAGTACAATGATGAATTCTCAAAGTATACCTAAACTGCAGAAGTCAATATTTCTATCAAGAAGAAAGATTAAACAGACCATAAAAATATTTTTTGTTTAAATTTTGTCACTTTTTCCGCATGCATAATCACACTTTTATAAATCAGTTTCTTAAGTAAATCTTTGATACCTTGTAACTCTTCTTGTATTATTTTCATCAAAATAAAACGATTTTTTCACATAAACACTACACAGAAGGGAACTTGGCAATTCAGTGTCCTTTGTATAGCCTTCAATAATGGAAAGAATAGTCCACAATTTCTTTGGTTCAACTATTTCTTGAGACTTTCGTTCCACAATTCACCACAAGTCTTTCTATTCACTGTTTTTTCTCGGTTACAATGTGCGATGTCTGCGTAGTCAACACAGAGATCGTAGTTGTTCAGACTAGACTAGTCTGCGATGGGAAAACAAAGTCGGGAAAGTTAAAGCCCGTTGAGCCGGAATCCCTTGTTGAATGTGTTCGATAAACTATAATAATAAAGCTTATAAAGTTTGTAGTTCCTCGCTTTTCGGCGGTAGTCTGAATGCTATGTAATCCCTTTTCCAATTTCTCGCTATTCTATGAAATTTTCATTTACAATTCTGATATAATATTTCACTCTCCATTGCTCTCTGCATACCTGTAACAGAAAAACAAAAAACGACATTATTAGTAAAATAATAGCAAACTATTTATACCGCCATATCCGAGCTTATTGTTGACGCAAAGCAGTACTCATAGTACTTACCTGAAAAAATTATTTATTAATACATGTTACATTTTTATTTTATCGAAATTTAATGATAAAAAGTCAGGAAATAATAAAAAGGGTTTTCAAGAACATCTTCAACTGTGTTGACTTGTGTAAGCACAAACGTTGTCTACAAGGTATTTTAAAAACAGGAGATGTCCATGCTCTTATCTTCATTCATACCACTATACAAATATAAAAACATCTCAAGTATTGTGCATTATGCGTAGACCAATGAAATTGAGCGTAATCTCACTCACTGAGCATGCTGCAGTGTAAATCCTATTAGTTCGGTTGCAACTATATTGGAGTTAGTTCTTTAGTATGTATATTATACTGCGTACTGCGTATTAAGATTTATGGGTGCATGCATCTATGTATTACGACATATTAGCATTAAGTGAGTTATTTAGCAAGAGTTGAGTTACTCGATAATAATTTATACATGATCCTATGGTCTAGTAATTTATAATAGACATGTCATCCTAAATGAATATGGTATGGCATTTCTGTGTGAGTATTGATATATTAGGCACTGATGTGGTTAAAAGTAATCTGCAGAGTACATAGCGTAAGTTTGCCTCTGTTGCGTACCTTGCGATCGGCGATCACGTTCTAATTGCTGATACTAATGGCGTAAGACTCCTGTATGCAAATCCACTAAAGCCATGCTAGCACTTTTAAGGTTACTAACGATAAGCAATTCCTGCTGTAAGCTGTGTACACTTTTCGCACACAAATCAGTGAAGCCAGCTGAGAGGTAACACAAGTTCGTAGTCCACAGAGAGTATTTAGTAATAGTACGAGTATGAAGACTAAAATTACATTTATGGTTGTCGCAAGAGACGAGACATTGAAAATGTACGTGATTGTGAATTTTATTCTGGATTATTAGTCAAGTTCATTTGCATAAGTTGATCTCCGAATACGCCAAGACCTGTAGTCAAATGTAATGGCGAAACCACATGTGCCAGTACGATTTAGTTTGCAATAAAGGAGTTACTACGGCCTGGAGATTGCATCTGTGCTTGCTTTACTCCATGCAGGTTGCCCTTTAAAATGAAGATCATAATATTCATATGTGCGACTTTAAATATTATAATGGCCAATGTCTTCAAGCCATGCCAAAATGTTCACTTTATGAATGTGTTGTAAATACAGAATATTCAACTATACCTACTGTCTCGTACAGTTCCTAGTCTGTTTCATACAATGTACACTTATTGACTTACAGAATGTCTCTATCGTATACACAACATACTCTTGTACTCAGACAAATAAAATCTAATAAAATATTTCTATCCACTTATTGTGGAGCGATAAAAATACAATGCCACATATACCACAGCATCAATTATATTATACATGATGGTACGAGTATCATGTTAAAACTACCACTGCTACAGTAACACGCAGGGTCAACGTTTGAGAAACTAATGTGAGAACCATGCATCCCATACTGAAATCGAAGGGAACAAAATAGTGGCACAAAAAGAGATTAAAAAGCATTTCGGGATTTCGATCTAATCCAAAATTTTTCTCCCTTCCCCAATTGCAACATGGCAACTACAGTATCGAGGGTTTTCCAAATGGATTTTAGAACTGTTTCGTTCACAAATTTCTAGCCCCCTTTCTCAACTCAACCCCTCATATAATCTATACAGCTATGATAGCATACCCTTTAAGTCCAAGTTAAAACATAATGGAATACCATAACATAATTTCTTTTCTCCCATGTTAGGAAGAGATGCTATAATATTGTAATGTTTCTTCGGGACCAGATACATTGTATAACTATTGCAGCAAACAACTATTCAACTAAGCATACGCTAAAAGGTAGCACAATGCATAAAAGCCAAATTTTAGACAATTCTACAATGAATGAAAATGTGAATATGAAAATTAAGCTAAGTAATAAGACGTGACAATAAATCAGTACTTTTTCGTTTGACCCATACCTGAAGTTGAGGGATGATGCAGTATATAATATGTTTATATCTATACTCAACGATTTCCTTTCAAAAAAACAGTACACTGCACTTTGTAAATAAATAGAGATACTTGTAAGTGTTTATAGGTGTATTGTTCATTTATACTGCATCTAGGTTAACGGATCAAAATGAAATTGTGGATGAATTGTCAATAATCAACAAATTGACAAGCTGTTGGCTTGCAATGGCAATGGCTTGGCAGCGATTGCAATTCGGAGTGCAGGGACACTGTAACTGTATGTCTCTGTAAAATGTTGTATAAATTCTTGCCAATCAGTGGAAGGCCTGCGGTATAGTAAAAGATATGTAGACAAAATTATAATGTTCATATTCATTGGTGAAAGTTTCTCTGCAGCTATTTTCATAAACTAAGGATTATCTTCGCTTTCCTCTTCAACTGAGCGTCATTTAAATAAATGTCTGATATAATGTTCAAACTAAGTATATTATTTGCCAATCCACTGAAATATAGTATACAAGTTTAATTTTGTGGAAAAATTTTAACACTTTCCACTCAGCAAGTTTAAAAGTAGTTTCACTAACTCGGGAAGCATAAATGTTTTGCTCCTTTATTTACGTGAAGATAAGCTTAGAGAACAAAGGGGGCAAACAAAACCCATCAGCGATTACCCTTTACTAAACTGAAACTGAACTAACTCTGAATTATAAGTAACAATGACATACATTTTCAGCCTCGAATGCTCGTCGAACTTGTTTTCTAATAATGTAAATGCCATTTGCGCAATCTATTTAAAACATATACAAGAATTTTCGCTTACTTGTTTCGATTATCAATGAAGTTTATTTCAGTTTTAATATTGGACGAATGAATTTGTTGTTCATTTTCCTGTCGAATACAGGAAACTAATAATTTAATGCATTTTTAAACATTTATACAGACTTTACAGAATTTCAGATTAATTTCTTACCTAAGCCTCCACATCGACAAACCTCCACACATGTTAATACCTACGCATTAATATTATTGAATCAACATTACATTCTTGCAGTCGCAGTTGCCAATATGTAATGCCGTTAACTCTGAGCCAAGTCATTATGTTCTGCTTAATGGCTTGGGTAAACACAGTTTTTAATTTTAGTACTTTGGCTGCAGCAAACTTACTAGGTAAATCACTTTTAATTGGCCAAGAGCATCCTAAAATTACAAAATATCCATATAGACAAAATACGACGCTGAAGTTCTCAATCGTCGGAAAGTCAGAAACATATCCCTAATATATGTTACTAAACTGTACATGATAAAATGGATAAACCATTTACATGCAGAACTCCAGCCATTGTAGTTACTGTAAGAATTACAGATAAACCGTATCACATATTTTTTTATTACATATTGGTTTCCATTTGTATTTATAAAAGTCTATCAAATTAATGTCATTAGCTATTACTGATAAAGGCGGGATATTTCAGAAAATAACTTCATTCAAATACTAATAGTTGTTTCAATGTCCTTTGCAAAACGGACATTCAAAATCGGATGTGTTACTAGAAGTCTTTTGTAAGCACTGTTTTGCTTATATCCTGTGGTGAGGCAAGATAAAATTACATATACAATGGAAACAAATATTTGTTTTTATTTTACAATTTCTATTTATTTCTTGAAACTTCAAATTAAATCGAAGAAACATTACTGGAATGAACGGATTAAAATTCTCGAAACCATGTATGATGCGATATTGTGAAACTGCAACTTTTTTAACTGTAAAGTTCTTTCATGACAGTACATTTAATTAAAATATATTTTGGTATATAGTTCTATATGCATTTGAAAAATTAGAAAGTACGCTGCATGAAATGTATGAAATAAAATCAGCCGTGGAGAAAAGCTTTGTGTATGGATATCTGAGTACCCTAGTGTATCCCTATTACCTGTGACATAAATAAACAGTGGCCGTAGTAATACCTAACAAAATGGACAATGTAAAATATGTTCTACTCTAATCCACTAACGTAAATTCTATTTAGTAGATGCGTAGCCAGAAATTCGACATACAAACGTATACAGAATGTAGCATTAATCCGGATCCACGTCGTTTCTACATTAGCACCAAATTTACATTAGCTGCCTGACTGTTAGGGTAGAATTCTCATAGCGCCTTAGCATTGGTGTGTCTCTAAGGTGTATAGCATATGTGATCGAAACTGGAGGATATTTTGAAAATGTTCCCCCTCTTGGATACAGATTAATTTGCCATACTGTACTTGGAATATACGGCGTATTATGCAGTACAGCAGTACTTTCTTTTTCGGTGTTTCTTTTGGTTGTAGTTGCAAGAGACAAAAGACAGAAAAGCATCCATCTGAGTCTGGCTTGATGTTCGGTCTATTCTCAGAATGAAAAATCACCCGCTCTTTGCAGAGCTCTGCTACATTTCTCCGGAGTAGATGTGAAGACTTGAGCACACACTCGCACTAAGTAAGTCTTTTCTATTGCTCTTCTACAGTGCCATGCAATGCGGTATAAAACGTTTCTCTTCATTTCAAGAATAATGGAGAACTTTCTTTTTATAATACACCGTACACTTCCGCTCCCTTCATTTCACTTCTTCCATTTTATTAAAGCCACCCACAGCACAATTTTTTGTTCCTACTGCTGCAGACGAAATTATCATGAGAGAATTTACTTAGACACGTAGGTATCTGCCTACGTAGTCTTCGGTAGTTATTTTTGTCTTAACACTTTCTTTTCCTTTTGTTGGTCTTGGAATTTTCTAAAGAAGAGTAATATTAAATTGTAAAGGAGAACTATCGAATCTTTTCTGCCTCATCAAGAGGGTCGACTACCTCATAATACTATTAATGAACGCTCGTGAAATCAGATTGCTTACGCGTTCAATGATTATTCACGCAACAAGATCAAGGTTTCGAGTATTCCCGTTTCTCCTATTATTTTTTCTAGCGCCACGAAAAATAGTTGGAAATATTGGAAACATGAAATAAAAGAGAATTTAATTTTCAATTTTTCTCCTCTTCATTAGGCATCATTTTCTATAATTACTTTTAATTACTACTTTTTCCCCTTGCCCTTCATTATATTTCCCATTTTTCCCATTAGGAAATTGGAAAACGACTAGTGGTATTTTTCGATTGAAACCTTGCAAGATACTTATCTTTCCTTTTACGACGTACCTACTCAACACACATCATTCATCTCCAAGTCTACATATAGATCAGGATCAAGATATAAAATAAGAAGAATGCTATCTACATTTACGTATACATTCTGCCACCATTCGCACCCCTTTAAGATCGAAACAACATACTCTGTTTTTAGGTAGCTTTTCACATAAAATTCACATAAAAAACCAGACAATTTAAAACAGAAACTGAAGAATTGTAGGAGATACAAACATCTCTGAAAATCTGAACTAAATGATTTTAAATGAGTAATGAAATAAGTTATATCCCCCTTTAAAGGGAACTGCTGATAGTTGCAGTTTCAAGTCGACTAAACTGCTGCGTGGATTGCATGAAACAAAGTAGGCCCCAATTTCGTTGCTTTTCAAAGTTACTAGGATGAGTGGAATGTGAAATACTCAATGTGATTCCCATCAAAGTTACAAACTGGGATATTCCTTAGCAGATATGAGTTTATCCTACTGTATAAAAGAATCTCAATATCAATATGAATCAATTCAGAGTCAAAGAGTTTTTACTTGTTTATCTATATTTTGTGAATTTTTTTTAATATATTTATTTAAGTATTGTTGACATTAGGAGGAGGTTAATTTAACTACTAAACGAGACAACTACTGGATAAAGTTCTCTTAGATAGGTCTATTTTATTAAGAAGTTAATCTAGCTAATACTACAGGGTGGTCCAGGACTTCTGTGCATAGCTTTACCGGAAGTAACACTAACACAATAACAGCAAAACTGTTAACATTACTCGAAAGCCATTTACACTGAAATCTCTAGTTTAGTCAAAATTGCTTATAATTCTGTGAAAAGTAAAAGTACAAAAATGTGCCCGATTTTCGGTGATTCGGAATTTTTACTGGGAAAAATCACTCATATAACATGGATTGCAGCTGAGAAAATATTAGTTAAAAAATTTATTTTCCACCGAGAAAAATCCGAATCACCGAAAACATTTCTTTTCACGGAATTATTTGACCCATTTACCTTCAAACGATGTTGACCAAACTAAATATTTCAATGTAACTTTTCACCGACTTCCGAGTGATGTTAAAAGTTTTGCTCTACCGTTTTCCGTTCTTTTGGTAGAGCTATGGACAGAAGACCTGGACTACCCTGTATTTAGTTGTTGGACTATTGCTTCGGTTATTATAGAAAACAGAATTATAATTTGTTCTCAAGAAGGTTTGGGAATTATTCGAATTCTATCCTGCTTGAGGCTTGAGATTTATTTGAGTAATTATAGTAAAGGCGTACCCAGCTTCCAACAAGACTTTTAGCTCAGGTTAGCTCAATAAGTTATACTACATGATGAAATCAAAGTGGTATTCCAATTTTACTGATAAAAGCAAACTGAAAGATTTTGTTGTGCTATTATATATTTGGGAAAGCAATTATGCAATCCTCTTTGGAGGTATTATGGGTATACATAAGTAAAGGTTTTAATCTCGAGATTGAAATCTTTATAGTGTACTTCATAAAAAGTAACTGCATAAGTGTTTCTTTTTTCCTTAATGGCATTATACATACAAAATTCCGTGTATACAAAATATCCTTCCGGCTAGTTATCTCTTGAGCATTACCTATGCTTAGTATATGTATGCACTACAGTTTCCATAAAAACGTCCTGAATGTGCACTACATAAAACTAGTTTGTCTACACAGACATCTTTGGGAAAATAAAATGTGCGGTTTTGGAGAACACTTACTTATTGCCTCTTACCCCATGGCCAAACCATTGAAGAAGGGCTTTTTGGGTAACAGTAGTTCGCCCTCAAAATTGAATGCAGATATAAATCCAACTGTAAAACTAACTGTGATGACAAATTCAGGTATTAGCAACAATTTTATAACATAACTTAAAAGATTGAATTAGAAATTTTATACTTAGCCTTTAATCAATTTTCATGTGAAGGTATATAAAATAATAAGTACAAATCAATTCCAATTTTGACAATGACAATTCGTGAGGGGCTTCTTAGCATATTATCGCAAGTAGTCGAACACTCTGGGTCAGAGGGCTGCTTTCTTGTAAATTTGGACATTCCTTTCAGCTTCTGAACGTCACAAAGATATCTTGAGAGATTTCTGAAGTTCTCCCAAGAGGCCGATCCTCCTATTCCGTGCAACAAATATAAAGAGAAGGCATAATCTGAGCAGACCCACCGCGTACATATATTTGTGTACAGTCCCCTGCACTCTCAGTATTATCTTTATCCATTTTACAGCATAATATTTGAGGTAAATAAATACAAGCCACTTTCAGTTTTTTACACTACCGGAATATCTATACATCCACAAGTTTTATGTATGCACTCTACACCCTCACTACATGCACTCATGTTTCATTCATGTCTTCATTTGACAATAATATTGTTATGAGACAAAGATTCCATGTATGTAACGAATTAAGGTCTTCTAAAGGGAGAGTCAAAAAGACCATTATGTGCATGTGTTACTGCTTTAGCGATATTAGTTGACGTTTCAGTTCCTAAACTTCATTAGTGTTTGAACTACATCTGAAGGTCGTATGGAATTCCTTATTCCAAATAGAGCCTGTAGATTACACCTGTACAAATCATCATTGTCCATTGCTCATTAGATAGGCATGATTTGGGAATATAAAGCAGATAAGTCAATCTTATTATGTAAGTTTATAGATGTTTAAAGAAATAGATGGACACAATGGTATACAATTCTTCTGCCTCTTCAGCTATAGTATTTGCCATGACATGCGATGATGCGGTGAATACCGACAATTGTAAGTTTCTTTGATTCGATAAAAACATTTTGTTGGTTTCAGTAGACACTTCGTCTCGACCTTCATCCCCATTGTCAAGATGCTCGGTTTCTAAGTGCACTACGAGATACAATAAAGCCCTGGCTTCCATTACTAATATTTTACGCTTGTAACGAGGAAACTGCTATAATGATAATATTTGCAACACTGTAAGAAAGTTACTGTAGGAAACTTGAGACTCTTCCTCATGTCCCTCATTTTCAAAAAAATCATACATATTTAAGAATACTGTAGTGCTACTTTGCCAAACATAGATCGCAAACAGAAAATTGTAATGGACGCTAGTTGTAACGAATATGTATTTTGCCCGATTTCTGTGCCACAAAACCTAGAATCGCACTGGCATGAAAAGACAAGGGAGCTTAATCGATAAATACATATTACACTTACATGCATTTGGTTTGTGCTTTCTCCATTACTTGCCTGCTCAAAATTTGCTTTTATGTAATGGCAAACAAACGCTTACTTGCCCTACGTACACGGGTTCTATTTTAGTA
Source organism: Yoshiicerus persimilis (assembly GCA_020352615.2). Lineage (NCBI taxonomy): Eukaryota > Metazoa > Arthropoda > Collembola > Entomobryomorpha > Tomoceridae > Yoshiicerus > Yoshiicerus persimilis. Next base: position 32,762,020 of record CM060170.1, on the reverse strand, counting down.
TTTATTTAAAGAAGAAAGTTGGAGAGAAACAAAGGAATTACAGATGTTTACATTGTACTTTACAGAAATCGTGTTTTTATCGAATGCCAAAAGTATCCCAGTCTTTTTTCATATTTCCCATTAATTTCAACAAAACAAACAAACAAAAAATAAAACAACTTGTTATGCTGTACGAGTTCCACTTAACCCTCAAAACATGACATGTAGGTTGATATACATGGTACATGGTTTATTAAAAACTGTTTTCTAAGGCAGCAGAAGAACTCAAGTAAAGACAATATGCCTATCCAGTATTTTATTTTATTAGCAACAGAATTTCAAATCGTGACATACTCCTGATGAGCATATTCTTGAAGCAAGAATTTTACTGTGGGAAATATTCTGTTTTGTGAAATAGAAAGCCGGTGTTTCAATTTCTCTGTTTACATACTAATTCAAGAGACTTGGTGTGCAGCCAAGGCCTAGTTACGTAAAGATACGTTTCAATAAGAAAAATTGTCAAGCAAGAATAATGACTTCCAAAATTATGATATTGAAAGAAGAACTTAGACATATAATATTATCCACTTAAACATGTTTATATTTATTTCCGAAATTTAAATAAATTTACATCCTATAATGAGAAAAGTAGCAAATACATCTCTTTCGATTACTGTAATGTAGCTTGGAGATTTAGAATATTATTGCTGTTAAATTTAATATTAAAAATATGAGAAGCCGTAAGTTTTTGTAATTTTCAATTTCAAATGAATAAATGTGCTGCTATTTTTATATTTTTGTAGATAGGACCTGTAGGATAATTGCTTCATACCAGTTGCATTTAATGATGAAAAATTTAGGTAACAGTACTAAATGCAGGTTACCATTTTTACTATACATACTAAGCGTTCAGCGTTCAGATGTTTGGACTTTACTCTTGTTTTGAAGCCTAAGGCACCCTATGCATAAGAGAGATTTAAAGCAAGCAAAGGTTTGCCCCCTATTTGTACTTACGCAAGTACACAAGATTTTCATTAATCCAAACTGTGTCCCCGAGACACATTTTTAGCTTGGGTGGGTTAGCATATGATTAAAGAGAAAGAGCTGAGTGACCTATCTTAAAGTGGAGAAAATCCACTAGACAAGTTCATATATTTTACATCAGTTTGGTACGATGATGCATATCTAATCATAAGCTACAGAGTGCACACATGGAAAAGTCGCTTTGCACTGACTGACAAGGAGTGGCTACAGATCAATAAGTTTTTCAAAGTTTTCAAGTCAAATTAAGAACTCGTGTAAGAATGTTTTAAATATTATTGTATAAGTTAAATTTCAGGATTGAAATCCGTTCAAGCAGCACTTAAAAAGCGTTCCTATTGTAGCATAACCGCTTGGACACTTCTGAATTTTGAAAACAGCAAAAACGCAATCTTTATTTTATAATATATGGGCTTATAAATTAATTAATGCAGTGATTAGTACTGCTAAAACACAAAATTATTGTTTGGATACCATTTATTTTAGGTACTTAGGGAATAAATGGAAAAGGTAATGGCATCGTAGTCACCCCTGGTGAGACCTTATGCAAAGGAGAAAATTCTGAGGAGAGATGGTAAGGGAGTATGGCGTGCTGATATCTATTTAAGTAGGTATAGTTGTAGTGTCAGTAAAAGATAATATCTCGGGAAGAAGAACGAAAATGACATTTGATATTTTGCGCGCAATATAACAAGATAGAGAACAATGAAAGTAGACTCGTATACATTCAATGTGCATTGGACATTTTCATCTAAATCTCAATCTCAGCACCCAGCTTGAACATAGTGGTGTGTCCCTACTGTAGATATCTGTTGTTGGAGTTCCGTGTTTTCTGCATGCAACATATACCCAAGGAGATCTCATCCTTAGAGCAGAGCTCTCAGCTGAAGCAACTTTGGTTGACATTATTCCATAACCTACAGATACTAGACAGAGTAAAATCAAAATACATTATTTCGTAAAATTGTATCATGTCAGTCAGATGTTGTTGACTGGATCCTTGTATGTCTGTATTATGTATCCGAGAATGTATCTCAGGAAGCCAACCTCTCTTATATTTAAAGAACAAACACACATCTTTGTTCGTAATGTGATGACAAGGCACTCACAGTCAAAGTCAACAGAAATAAAGCGTCTTGACTTTTCACTATGACGGCCCACTGTTATTTTAGCATTACTTCCATAAATGTATATGAACCTATGTATATTCCAGCCGTAATACACATTTGGAATTTTTTAATATACACTCATTGTTCACTCAAGTCATATAAATCGACAGGAGAATCCCTTCGCTCCCATCATCATGTAACAGATCAAAAGAAACCACAGAAGAAGAACAAATTTGTTGGCTGTCGGCATGTCTCTACCAGAATTTCTTCGTTTGCTTGGCTTATTGATCAGCCGACTGTTAGCTCATGGCTTGCGTAATGTATGAATTTAATACAGTTGTCCCGCTATACAATGCACTAACAATGGCATCGCAGCTCAAACAATATTCTAGTAGCACGCCTAAACAAATATTGCATTTTATTCTCCTTCAGAATGAGTGAAGTGAAGGATGAATCTTGAATTTCTCTGAAACTAAAAGTCACAAATGACGGCTACAGTCATTACTAATGCAAAATCTTTAATATCTGCATATATGCTTGCCATGTTCTTACCTAATAATATTTTATTGTGTCTCTTCGACTACAATGCAATCCAAAAAGTAGATATCGTTTTCTGTAGATGTTCGTTGAAATTCTCTTTTTAAAGATATATACCGTGAGAGAAAGAGAAAGCTTAAATACCTGTCTATAGGACTCTTTGCGTGGTTATAAGAGCAATATTTGTTTATCTGCATCAAACAAATAATTGTAAGTAAACACATAATCCACTCATCAGAGCAGAACCATTCAAAGTACAGTCATCAAACACATTTTGCGGGAGTGCGAACTTCTTCCACTTAATTAGTCATTCACTCAAGAAATCATGCTTAATTACACTCTGAAGACTCTTCTGGTAAATGAACATTAATTAATATTCTCTAAAATATTGGGTACACAGTACACACTTATTAATACAATGTCACCCAGATGCAGCGTTCACATGTTTAACAAAAAATTGAGAATATAAGCATTGCAACCTCTGTCTTGTTTCCGGTTTATGCAAAAATTAACGTATTCTTTACATTTTGAGTTGTTAAATTTTCAAAGCCATACGTTGAGTTGTCTTTGAAAAATCTGACACAAAAGGCAGTTTCAGGCATATGCAAGTCGTATTATTCGGCTCTTAGATAAATCTAAAATCCGTTATTAGTAATGTGAGCAATATGGACGAAAATGGAAATTATATGTCAGGCTTGTCCGTTGAAGGTGAAAGCATATCCATGTAAGAAGAACATGTAAATAAACCGCACGCCTTCCGAGCGTGAATTTGTATTTTAAGTGCACTAAGGGTGATGTACGTACTGTTAGCTAGGGAGAAGCCATGGGCACAATAATACAGATATCATAGTGCTGTGAACTGAGAGTAACTACTTAAATGTATAATAGGATGCCCCGTGATTTATTGTGCGAGAACCTGTAATTCCGCGACCGTAAGTCAGTTTTCTTACATGACTTGTCGTCTAATAGAGAAAAGCGAGCTGCACTCACGATCACACGAGTTTTCTTTGGCCGAGATTTAAGTTGCTGCACTTCTTGCTCACGGCTGTGCTTTACCTATCAAGACGCTCTAATGAAATGATTAATAGGACATTTTAACTTTCACTGGATTCACTTACCGAAACACTGCACTACACTACACACAACATATATTATTGCCACCCATGAAATCTTGCGCTATTTGGGATGGAAGAATCTCCCTCGACTTGTCGGCCCGCATCCAACTACATACGGTGCTATGTTCTGGTGCTGTGTACAAGAAACCTTTGCACTAATACGCGTGGAATAATTGTAGGCACAATAGAACTTTGACGCTACAGTATCAGTCAGTGAGTAGTTTAGGCTAACTAATGTGATTCAACAGACGCTAGAAAGAGGATTTCTGTTTTCCTCTATTCGTGGTCTCAGCAACCATTCCAACTCACAAAGGTCAATGCTTCACTTTCTCAGGTTGGCTGAAAGGTCATTTATTTTCAGTGGTCTTCAGAGTGGCAAGTCTCCTGGAAATGCTAACAACCGAGTACAGATAATAGCTAAATATATTACAGCGCAACAGTGTACAGTGTACACTAATGTATTTATATCTGTGTGTTGCATTGTTCTCAGATTACCTGATTCTGTCTACGGAGGCATTTAGCATTCCCAACTTGGGAATACCTATTCGTCAGCTACTATACTACAACGTAAATGCAGCTTTAAGGTATGCGTAAATAAATGCAAGCGCAGCTACTTAGACTCGCTCTTCTCACTTTCATATTTATGGCTTTCGTCTCAGTACTTTTCTGAATTTTCTCCTAATATCATACATATTTTATATAATAGTACCTAGAACCCGGGAACATATACCTTTTTACAATTTCCTAAATAACACACTTCGTCATTCCACACACACAGAACCATTTATTACAAATGTCATCTGCTTGTGTGCAAATCTTTAGTTTCTAATGCAAACCTCTGTCATTACTAATCTTAAAATTAGTAGGCACTCACGATTTTGTGCAGAGACCGAAACGGGGTCACATATAACCCATTTTTATGCTCACTGATAATTAGCATTAGTAGCTCTAGCTATAACACATACATCGTCATTTTCCCTTCTGCCAATGCCCTTTAATCATTGTATGAGGCGTGTGTTAAAAACCTAATAAGTCATACATGACGTAGAAATATAAATATGTAAAGGCACAGTTCCAAAAATAATATGATATGCAGCAAGCATATTTGACTTTTCATCTCCGTAATTAGCCATAACGGTCTTAAGTATTCCCTGGTGGAATTCCTTAGTTTGCAGCTTACCCGATTTCCATACTGGTTGGCTGAGTATCTAAATAACTAGAAATTTCTTACTAATTTCAACTCTATATGTATTCATGCACTCATTTGTCAATTATCATCATTTACAACAAAATGCAATGTTTTCACTGAAATTTAATCTCAATTCACGGTGAGTGGGATCTCTGTAATTGTAGATAAAGAAAATGAAACCATTCGACCCACGTGCTAATTCAAATTAAAGCGAGTTTTGTTGTTTTAGTTTGCGATGTATTAGTGGGTTAGCTGTTAGCATATGCTTTGGAGTTTAGGTGGAATTGGGAACATTGCAAATTCCATTTAAAACCGGGTTGCCCTTTCAAATGGGGTACAACATTAATTAATTTTGTGCCTACCTGAAAAACTTCTTTTGTATTCGTAGTCAAATTACATCTCTTTACGTTAAAGTTACTTCTTCATCTTACTATCCTGTAGAACGACCTTAAACCAATCGCCCTCCAGAATTTTTCCAGATTACTTAGACCAGGGATAATTCAGCTGGAGTATGCTTTTATATTTACTAGCTTATAAAATGAAAAGGATCATTCCTTATTTGTGACAATAGTATTGATGATATGTCCTTGATGTATCTTTCATGTTAGACATAAAGAAATCCAGAGAACTGTATTAGGAATACACAGGAGGGAAACATGGCCTAAAAGAGAACCTAAAATAAATCTTATTTATTGTAGTTTGCTATTCTTTACTTCCTCTTCTTGTTACTACTGTTACTACTTCATGCAACTTTTCATTTTCCACTAGACGCATATGCATAGGGAAGAATTCCGCCGTCTGCGTAAACACAGCACTTAGGGAATAGTGAATAATATATAGTATATTACTCCTACAGACGACAATAATAATATTATCTATTAGTATTACTGCTTGAACGTTGTTGCTTGGGGTTGCAAAAAGTGCATGTGAGCATGGAATATATGTAAACAGGCCTGCAGAAAGTTCCCTGGTTTAGTTTTACTACATCACCTTATTATCTTTTTAGTGCCCAAAGTTTTGGAAAATTTTTAGTAGAATTTCCCTACGTGCCAGCGCATAAAAATTAGACCCTTTCCAGGCGTACGGTGAGGTGGACGGATTTTTCCTAACTTAATTCAAATGAGCATTGCGAAAAACGCTTATCATTTTGTACTACTGTTAGTTATCAAGTATAATTTCCCAGTGCTCTCTAATTAAATAAACACAATTCGACATTCTTTCTCCAAACATCTCAAGACCGGCACTCATTTCTTATTGCATGCATTCCCTACTTAGAACCAGGGATGCTTTATTCCCCAGCCACAGATAGCTACTAGGTCAGACGGACAAGCATAAATTTCAGTTTAACTAAGACAAAAACTTCTGACAACCCTGTGCAGTACTAATGCGTGAATGTTGAAGTAAAATGAAATACTAGAAGACTGAATATAGATACAATGCCAAGCTAATACTACAGAGTGGTCCACGGCTAAAGTGGTGAGCTGTATCTGAAGAACGGGAAGTCGTACAGCAAAACTGTTAATACCACTCGAAAGCCAATACAAAGTTACATTGAAATCACAATTTGCATCACCATATCCCTGCGCATTCGTTTACAATCACAGTTTTCCCAAAAACGGTCAAAAGTTTATAGATTAAAGCCGTTTTTCATGAGAAATTTTATTTTTATAATACCTGGACAAAATCAAAATACTGATACAACTGTATCATTCTCTGTTCTTCATGACTGCCCCAAAATGCTCCGCTGAGTTTAAGTGCGAGGAAATGCCAGGCCACTGCGTGCTATTAAAAAAGTCGACATGATTTTCTGTCAAGAGAGCTTGTGTAGCCAGTGCCTTCATGCAGGGTGCTTTTTCGTGCAAAAACGTTACTTCTGAACGATCGATAACATTGTCAGGGTCCTTTAAAAAGAACTAATTTAGTCCCCTGAACCCAATTTAGTGATCTCTTTAGTCGGTCAGCTACCCAACTTTGAGATATGAATGTCGCTCCCGCATCGCGAGCCTCTTTCCAGGCAACTGCTTTAATGCCGTCAAAATGGCGATCTTCTTCAGTGTTATTAAGAACTGACATTTTTGAAGGAAAACTAATGAGAGTAACCTAAGTAAGCACTGAAAATTCGCAAGAGGATTAAACTTGTGATTTAACTGTCCCACAAAAGATTTGATTACGAATTAGCTAGTAATTAATTTGGATATTCTAAGCTTTTGACTGTTTTATTGGAAACTGTGATTGTAAACGAATGCGCAGGGATATAATAATGAAATTTATGATTTCAATGTAACTTTGTATTGGCTTTCGAGTGGTATTAACAGTTTTGCTGTACGACTTCCCGTTCTTCAGATACAGCTCACCACTTTAGCCGTGGACCACGCTGTACAATCGTCTGTCTGTAGTTTCCGTTTTCCTGCAGTAAAATAGGTGAAGTACCGAAATAAGATTTACTCAGCCAAAGTAGAAGTTCAGATTATTAAGATTTCATATCTTCGAATTAATTATCTAATTGTGACTACATACTTATCATTCAATCCGTGATAGCGTATACATTTATATAGAAATGTCTTTGGCTTACTGCACGCAGACTGACATTCTTTACTCACACAAATGAAACTTTACGACACAAATGATTGCGAGCTAAAATCTCGTGTCTAAGAAGTTTGTCTAAGGAACTGCCGTGCTTTCCTTTCCTTTCCCCTTAGTGTTGTCAATCAACACATACAAATAAGCAATTAGATTAAAAGGGCAAGAATGAAGTCTGAAAGTTATATAATCAAATCCAATGAAAGGATTTCCATGCCTACTGCCTTGAAATACGAAACTTACGCCTTAAGTCAACAATGGGTTGGTACTCTAAACCTGAGCTCATCGGATGACTCAGTAACTAACCCATAGATAACAAAAATGTTCCTCTGGCACAGAAATAGCTTAATAAAACCAATATTTTTTACTCCATCTCACAAGGTAAACCTTTACATGCCGCTCGCATCCAGGTATGAGAGTACGGCTTTCCGACCAATTCAGCTATACTGATTTCAGAAAATAAGAAATTCGTCCGCAGAAATCTTACCTTCTTCATATACGCACTGAAAATTCCGTTTTTACGCGAGTGGTTAGAATTCTATTTCCTTCTTCTCTTAGTGCTTGATACATTTCAGTATAATTTTTGTTAAGCATTTCTTCCAAAATTTTTAGAATTTCTAAAGTAATTCATGCACTATAGCATTCTGCATGTAAAATTGTATGGTTTTCATTTTAAAGTGAGCTAGATTTGCCATTAGTTCAATCATTTAAAAAAATACCTGATAAAGCTATCAGTACAGAGTCAGATCATTACAGAAATGTATCAAGGATTAAGAGTGGAAAGAATTCGGCTAAAATTGTTTTTTGGTACATGTTTGAAGAAAACATGGTTTCTATAGACGAATTCAGTCCTTCTTTTCTGAAATCAGCGTAGCCGAATAGGTCCGAAAAGCTTCTCTTACACTCATACTTGCATGCGAGCGGCATGTTTTTTGAAAATAACATCAAAGTGTACAATCAGTACCTACTTCTGCCCACTGGAAATCGTATCCGGTTACAAAGGCGTTTAATGGACGAAAATGCTTCGCACACTAATTCAGCAAGGGGAACACAATGTAACGACAATTTCATTGAAGTGGAGGACTTATTATAAATTTACTAATATAGTGAGATTTTGCATTCGGTTGCACGAAACTCGTCAACCCTCTGCTCGAATCAACTGCCGGGGACAAAAGTGCTAAAGTACAGTTGTCAGTGAATACTGAGAATTGACAAGTGTTATTTGGGACGAAGGTCTTCAGATGATTGTATTTAAACCGAAATGCTTAGTAGACGTGAAGGAGCAGAACAAGGACAAAATAGTAATATTGCGATAATTATAAAATATAGGAGTGGTCCTTAATTTTTTTGTTGATTAAGTGAATGTAAACCAATGCAGAATAACTCAAAATTAATTGAATCTTTCAAACTTATGAAAAAGATCATCCAGTCATTCCAAAAATGATATTCAAAGCCTCCACATTCGGAATGGCCAAAGATCTAACCCATAACTGCTCAGTTTGTATTTTTGCTGTATCATTAACCATTAATTTGTTTTAATTGTGCTATAGATTCTTACTTTCCGACCCTGTATACTCAATTCTTATATTATTCTTATATAATTCTTCTTAGCTTCACATTTGTGTTTCTCTTATCAAAGCTGCAGTTCAATTGTGACCTTATTTTTGGATTCTATAAAATCAAAGAAATTGATTCCGACCAGTCAATTTGGTTAGCCTTACAATCCGTCTACTGCAATGCAATGCACGGATTCAAATCTGCAATCTGAGACTACCTACATACTACTAGTCTCTAAGGAGTCATAACAAGCATCCGTGTTTTGCTACCACCACCGAGTGAAGTTCTCTCCTTGTATCCTCTATGCTTTAAACCATCGAAGACTTATTCTTCCAGTCATTGATTTGTATAACAGTCCTAGTAGTATCACGATTTAGAGAAAACGATAAATTACAAATATATTTGTGTTAGCAGACTGGAACAACTCTCATGGCTCCATCTATGCCTGACACTTTGGTATAGTGTATTTAAGAATAAGTACTTTATTTTTAATATAACTTAGTTTGTATACTAACAAGGTTGCATTTGCAAAGTAACAAGATGCTGTATTTTCAAAGAGTAGATCTAAGAATGAAACCTTTGGTTCAACCCATTTCTTTCAAAAAAAGATTTATATTTGTGCATCGTATCTTTCCCCCAAATGGGTTGAATTTTATACTGAAGGAATCCATGAAGTATTCAGCACAAAGAAGGAAGGAGAGCATTCAACTTTTGAAAATTCTCTAAATGTATTATTTATTCTTCGTGGAAGAGAAATTATTTAGTACAAAGAATAAACTGATACATAGCTGAAAGGCAGTTCTATTCATATGTCTGTTCAATATCTAAATGAATTCTTTTTGGTAAAATGATCACAACAGTAGGAATTCATGTCAAAGCCATTACCGAAGTATGATTCATTCCTTTCCTGTCTATGATGTATATATTGAAATTAAATGTATACGCAAATTATAAACTTCCTTATTTAAATCTTATTCAAAATATTTGTTAAGACTTTTCTGCTAAAGTACATGAAACGATAATATATTATATGTCTGCGCCAACCAGTACAATCCTCCAGGCATGTATGCCTGCCTGGTCAATGGGGGCAACCTCTGGATTCTTAGGCAGGGGGATGCATTACGTTTCAGCTAAACGGTACAACATATTAAAGCGAACGATAGCATTATTTAAAAAATAGTTTTTCTTAATTATTACATTACTTATCGAGACATTTCTTATAGTGTGAGGGAAGTGAACTAGACTCAGCATGCTTAGGCTCTATTAGGCAAATATTAAGTCAAGAGGTGAATCTTTTTGGGCCTATTTAAAGGATCGAAAGAAAGAAGAAACACAGGGATAAATACAACAAAAAGAGTAAATCGAATAGTTAAGATTGGAGATGTTTGTTAGAAATATCTAAATTATCATATGAAAAATAAGCGCAATTAAGAGATCACAGCTATGATCTATCATTTCATTCACATTATAAGAAATGTCTCCATAAGTATTAGGAAAAGCTATTATTTAAATAATGCTGTCGTTCGCTTTAATATGTTGCACTGTTTGACTGACACATGATAGACCCGCCTGCCTAGGAATCCAGAGCTTGCCTCCGTTGGCTAGGCAGGAATATATGCCTGGCGAATTTCACTGGTTGGCGCAGACACATGTGCTTTTCATGTTTTTCAAATTATTATTAAACTTATTGATACTTAGTATATAATATTAGTTAAATGAAAAGTATATTCGTCTGCGCTCTTTTCGTTGCGAAATGTCATCAACCACAAAAGGTATCAACAACTTTATCAACTTAACAAAAAAGTAAACATTATAAGTTAATATAATTTCCGAATAATATTTATTCACCTTACTTTATTTCTTTATAAGCGAATGATACAATTACAGGACGGATGACCTTGACATAGTCAACCTTCGATGAAGTTTTAAGACAAGAAGAAATGGGTTTTCCGCGTGTGCGAGTCGTGTTATTCATTTATGCTATCATAGACACTTCCCTTGAGAAAGTGGTAAGCAGGTATACCATGAATGGATGAAGTCTCACGAATAATTTAAAATTTTCTTTTGTCACAAAGAAATAAACTGCAGCAATATCTGTACCGCCTAATTTTTGGCATTTATTTACAATACTATACTATATTATATAGTCTAGCCCGAAGTTCCTCGAAACAAAATTAAGGTTGCAATGCTTACCATGAAGGTGGATATTCAGAAGTGTTGGCTTCATTTATTTCCATTCAAATATCATTTATAAAATGTAACCTCCCCAGAATCTCAGAAATGATTATTTTTTATACAAGTTTACTATAATAGGTGTAATTTTATTGATAACTGGAGAAATGACAATATATAACTACTTTATCACCAATCATTAATTGTTTACATGTTTGTCACGTTCTAACGAGTACGTGCGCGACGCGAATAATAAGTAAGCAATTCATTTCTTTTATTTGTATAAAGAACAGCTCTTGTTCCCTAGTTGCAGACAAACTTTAACGACATATGAGAACGTTTTATTTTTCAATTTCTTTTCGTTTTACTTTATTTTAATGTATAAATATAATGATTAGGTGCTGTATGCATCCAGCAGCATTCAAAATGACATTAACAAAATTGTTCTAAAGTGAGTTATATCTCTACGTATAAACAAGGCGCAAGGGAGGTAATTCTGGAATTAACCACCTATTAATTCCATTCAAGTTATCTTCCTACTTAACTTAAACTTAAATAGGCAACTTAATACGAATAATTTACCATGTACGCAATTTTACCGGACAGCTAAAGCGAGATAAGTAGCTCAATGCTTATACAGGTTTACCAATCAGGAGTATTTTTTCATTTCAACTTTTTGAAATATTGGACTTTTTTACAGCTTCAGGAACACCAATTAAAAATTATAAATGTGATTTGTGCATCTTTAAGTTTCAGCACGGACTCTATCTAATTTTTGACGGCCTACAAAGACGAAAGCGAAACCCGAAACATGTAAAACCATTCGAGCATGATACAGGACAGACTATGATATTTGGATGCTTATACATTGTAGCTGTAGGTATTGTTAGATGTATCTGTTTTCAACAATTTGCATGCAATGAAAATAATATTGGAGTTCAAAAATTTAACTGGATTGCATGTACAGTTAATACGAATTTGGACAATGATAAAGTATGTTGTGGATGGGACACTGTTGTTTAGAAATCGAAGGTGCAGATGGACTAAGGGTGAAGGTGAATAATCAGAATGCAAGCGGAATAGATAACTGCTACTTCCAAAAAACGCAGGGACAAACTCTCAGTATCCCTGTAGCTTGGACGCCAAGGTCATTTGAGGATGCAAAGCCTAGAGAGTATTTGCACATTTACGGTATATGTACTTTGGGCGGCCTTTTGCTTTTCTTTTTAATATATTGGCTTAGTAGACTAAACAGAAACTTGGGAATTCTTATACTTAGCAAAGAAAATACAAAACACTTTTAGTTTGTCTTTTGACAGGACTGTGTATGGAATATCTTATAACTAGAGCAGTGCCGTTGAAATGCAGTGCATGAGGTAAGTTTGAATCTGACTGAATGCACAGTAGTAATCCTTTGCAGTTTGCTGAATACTACATACTGAACAGACAATGAATACTGACTTGCATTGAACTACGTCTAACCCTGTCAGCCTCTTAGATGCATACCTAGATAACAATATCCGAACTTATAGCGTTCGCCCACGATTCGTCTACTCTTCCGCTTCCTCCGTATCCGTGAACCATGGAAAAGCAGATGAAGACAAGGCTGCACCTTATAGGAAGATAACATTAATGCTCTTACACAGTACACTGGATATTCTGACGCATAATAGGAAAACAGTTGCATATCCTAATGCTACGAGAAGAGATAGTGAGGAGATACATAACTCCCTACTCAACTCACATTACTGTCTAAATGACATTTCCTATTCAGGTGGCTCAGTAAAGGAATTGAAAGAAAATATCTCTGTATAGAGTTTCCGAATTCCGCACACAAAAATATCCTTAAAAGCAAGCTAAACTTAAAAGCTTTCATTCTTTATTATTGATTCAAAATATTACTTACAAGAAATCCATCTATATACGGTGCCTTTGTCAGAAACCTAGCTTTATGGTTGCACAGAGCTCTATTTTCCTGACATATCTCCCAAATCTCACTAATGGTGTATTGAATAAACTTTTGTTTTTGTTGTTCACGCACTTATTTACCAACCATCCGATTTTGCATTTCCTGTCATATATAATTTATCACGCCCTCAAGTTCACTTCCCCTATATATCATTTATCCGACAAACTAGTAAACTCATGGTTTCCAGATGCATAGCATACATTTGAGAATTCGAGGTCGTACAGTTTTATTATCTGTAGCAGAGTGCGACCCAAATAAATAGCAAGCAGGTAATTGCAGAACATTGGAATATCTCATTGTTTTCTATTATTGAGCAAATACACTCGTTCTATTATATACATGATATTAAAATATTCCCGTCTTATTTAACTTGCTTGATTAGCAGGTATAAAGTATTCAAAATAATTAAATTGTTGATAAGAAATATAATGTGCATTAAATATTGCCACCAAATACTTTACACTTCGACAAAAATATTGAATGGCGTCGCTACATCTCATCATTCACATTGTCACATCACAAGAAATAAAAGAAACTAGGAAATAACTAATTGTAAATGAAAGCGGTCTAATGGGAAATGCGGGTAATGAATGCACACTCGGTGATCCTTCTGGTTGGTTAAAGATAAGTGACTAATACAATTTCTCACAAAGAGCGAGCAAAAGGCAATAAACTTAATTGCCTGCAATAGCAGAACCTCGAGACTTATTCATTTAACACTCCCAATTGCTCAAGTAGAATAGAAAACCTAGAAAGAACACCAATTAACTGTGTGCATTATGGAAATTAATAGCTGACCATTCCATGTAATTCATGTGGACGGTCAAGTTTGTGTTCACCGAAACTAGCGGTCAATTAGCAATACAAATATGGAAAAGCTATAAAACTGCTCAAACGATTTACAGTCTGCACATTCTACTCTACACATATTTATGGTCTCACAAACCAAAAAGTTATTTAGTTTTTTTTTAATATTCCGCTAATAATATATTTTTCAGTTAGGCTGTGCTACCAAATTCATTTTGGCTTTAACAGATTTAGAAACATTGTCTTATCAAAGTTAATCTTTCATAATATCAAGTAATGGTAATGAACCATAATATTCATATCTAAAGTTTTCGCCAACTCTTGTGATATTTTGGTGGATATTCCATATTTTTTGGTGCTTTTAGCAATGGTTTCGAATGGTCTTTGTTTATACAATATGAATATGTGTCACAGTAAGGATTTTCATCGCAACCCGTAAGATCTAGTTAGGAATGCAGTTACGAACTGATTTTTGTGATATATTGGAGAACCCTTAAGCATGCCATTCCTGATAAAACTCGATCATAAAATTTCTGGGAAAGATATTTTCCGTTCAGAAATCCCGAAAGCAAAAAATGCAGTTTTTTGCTATTCTTCAGATGTTCTGGAGGCATGGCAGTATGTATAACATGGCTAAATTTGAGTCGTTTGAAAGGAAAGCCTTTCAGACAAGTATTTATGCACAAGAAAAATGACTGAAAATGCATACTTAATAGCATGGCTACACAAATGGTCAGGCATGATTGTTTAATTCAAAATGCGATGACATTAATAAGTTAAAGATTGTGACATTAGGGCTTTTCCCACGGCATTTTTATAGTTCCCGTCACGGAAGATATGTGCTTTGGTTAAGTAAACTATTATGCATTATGTGCATACAGATGGCAAATTATACAGTATATATGCACACGTATTTTAAAAGTTGCAATATCTGTAGCTCCGTAACGGCCGTATTGATTTTGTGTTACTTTATGTATCCAACGAACGAAACCCAAAAATTATTTGTGTAGCACAATACACTTTGTAGATGATGTAGTTCGATAGTGTTTTAAAGGGAATAACAAGCACTTGGTGGTAGGTATCGGGATACAAATAATTTTTATTGAATATTGGAAAATGTATAAAGGCCAGTTTTGAGCTAAAGAGAATAGGTATATAGTAAAATGTGGAATAAGCATAAATGGAATAATATTTATCGTTAGTTCTTAAGATGACGTTTGGGAAGGATAAATATTGACTTTCTATAAATAGGTTAGCAAACTTATAGCAAACTATAAGAAAAGGAAGTAACTATACGAAAATCCTAGTATAGCAAAAGACATGAAATGATAAATCAGCAGCGACATCAATTTTCTGGAATATCTAACATCTGAGGTACGGAAAATGTCACCATTAATATATATTTACAAAAGGATGAAGAATTGCCGTTTGGTGAAGCATAACGGATGTGAAGTTTAGAAAATAAGAAAATCTGATCAGTAAAGGTATATATCAATCAGTAAACAAAAAGGAGATCTTTAACCAGAACGAATAGACTCACACATAGTGTGCTTACAGATAAATTAAATTGGCGAAATTGATTGCTGATTTTCACTCCTTGCATTATCCTACTTTATTTATTCTGAAATAAATTATTCATATTTGAGTTTTTAAGCACAATCCCTTGTATTAAACCATTGAGAACGTATTTGTCATTGCTTTTACATCTTGTTCTATCACAAAATTGTGCTTCTAATATTTCAAAGAATGATTCCCTAGCATTGGTTGAACATTAAAAGTAAAGCCTCAGTCGACTTAGCATTTTTAAGAAAAATCTTCCAAACATCCATGGGAGTGGGCATTGAACTGGAAGAATGTTTAGTACGAAACTGACTAAAAGCCAATTAGTGAAATAATCAAAAATTAATATTTTCCATTTGCTGTCTTTATTCTAAGAAATTTGAATAATCCCAATTCCGTAGTAGAATTTTTCTTTGATAATAACCATTGGTATAGTTAATAGTTAATCTATCTTCTCTTTCCGAACACCTATTATAAATTGTAATTTATTTATTTTGTTGTTGCGTTATTACTGTATAGGCCGAAAAGTTTATTGTTTGTACTATGTTCACAGAATTGCAAAATAGGAATAATGAATCCGTGTTCACAGTTGCAGACACACAATGCAGTTTCACACTGCAATGCCATTTGATTTTTCAGCAGTATATTTGTGACCTTACAACAGCCTGGTTGACATTTAAGACATTTATTTAATTAAAATTACTAAACAAAAACTTTCATTATACTTTGGTAAAAAATTTCGATTTGATATAACACTTCATGAAGATACCTTGAGAATAGCTGAATTTCTGTGATAAGTATTGCTTTTCTTTTAAAGTAAAACGGCAAGGGAAAATAGCACGTGTTGTCTGTCTCCAACTCTTCTAATAATTTAAAGTGGGGAAAAGCTATTCGGCAGAGGCATGTACGTCAGCACAGAATTTCAATGTTTTCACTTCCTTCCTGTTTAACTCACACTGAAAATATTGCCTCTGTCTCAGAGGAAATCAAATCTCCATACCTTCCACACACAGCACTATCAAGAAAATAATTCAATAGACTGCAAACGCACCTTTTTTCAGTTTCCATAATATCGCTATTGATTTTAATGAAAAAAGAGCCAGACCAGACTTCAATGATTATTCCCTGTTTCATCTCTTCATTTTTTAAATTGCAAAGGAAGCCGTTTGAGCAATTGAGAGCCATTTCGCATGACGACAAAGGAAATGAACGAAAACTTTCGATTTCCAATTTAAGAACTTATCTTTTGACTGTCTCTTCAAAATCAGTTTTATATCAAACACGACTTCAACTCAAGAGGCACAGTCACACCAAGGATGTAACTTAACTGTCTTGATTACCTAGGCATTGAGTCAACTTTAGCAGAAACTCAACAACTGTATTCTGTACTTCTTGGGTGGATAGCAATACTTCACATGGCTAGATAAACGATAAACTAACGCAGCCAATCCAGTATTCTTTAGAAGTACTAGTTTGGAAGTGACAGTGATATTAATGATGACTGAATATTAATGTAGACATAAAACAATAAATATTGAGTCATTTCGACCAAACAACCATCCATAATTTAATGGTAGCCTTGAAGAAACTTAAAAGTGATATTTGTTATTCATCAAAACACCAATTCCATTTGTTTGGTGTCGCCGATTTATAATAAGATTTAACTTTTCAATGGAATTTCACGCAAGCACAACGCTGTTAAATGAAATATCTATCCAATAGACCACAACAGCTGAACTTCATGAATAACTGGCTCACGGTTCACGTTTTAGACGAACAATTTATTTGAAGTCAAGTTTCGTTGCATTTAGGATGCACTTGGTAGATAGAATTTTTTATCTCTAAGCGAAGGGAAGAGATATGTGTGGGTAATTGTGTGGCTTGTCGTTTCTGACGACGTGACGACGAAGAGAGACAAAGGTTCGATACAAACCATGCTGTGTTTTCACTAGTTGAGTTCAGAAACATTAATATTGCTGTCCCCGCTTATAAGGTGATATGTTATTTTTCATTCCTCGTGTTGACTTTGTCCGTGGTAATATCAATCTGTGTAGTTGCGTTCCACAACATTGTCCTGTGAGAAAAGTGGATAATAAATTTGTTTATGACTACCTAACTAAGTAGCGAATTCTCTGCAAACAAGATTGGAAATTTTTGTGTGTGCAATAATTTTGTTATTCTCAAATAAGACTCCCGTTTCTAAGTCCTAAAAGCCTGGGGCCAATAAATAAATGTCACTTAAATGGGAACTCTATGACTACACAAACCCTTTTGCACACTTTTATAAATTGGTCTAGTTATTTTACGTCCCATTCGACTCTTATTGTTAGATGTCACATTATCCAAACTATTATAAGCATTTTCTTAAATGCTTCCACCTCTAGTATTACTCAGGTACCCTCACAAACATGTAAAGTATTCTTGCTAATAATAAACGTATACTTCAATGTGATTGTCAATAAGGAAAAATAGAATATAAATATTAATTGGTCTGCAATTAAATAATATTATCACATATTTAAGCATTTTAATCTGTTTATGGGAAGGAGCAAAACTCAATGCAAAATATTATTTATGGAGAGCAGGAAGACCATCATATCATATCTAGTTATGCAACTCCTAGACGAAAGCAGAAAATGCATCTCTAATTTTGCAAGGTCTTTCATACCTAAAGACTGCATATATAAATAGCGATACCAAATATGGAAAATAAGTGCAGAAAATAGTGTAAACAGTATTTCCTTATTAGTTCAATTTGCCTTAGGGATATCTTGGGATGTGTTTAGGTACTTTGAAGCCAAAGTTTAATCATGCATGATACATAAGCAACCAATTAATACGACTAGTACACTAATAGCCTAGTAGTAGTACTGCCTACAAATTTATAATTGCACTCAACGTAAATTAAAATTAAAGAAATCAAAGACTTGGAAAACTCAAACGATTGCGTTCAAGGAATGGTGAAACTGCAGATGAAAGTGTGTGAATTTAGGTAGAAATGTGTACTTTATCCTTTTCTTTGTTGTATATCGGTGAATAATATTTCCTATGATCTTGTTAAATTTTAAATATTTTGGAAAATCAGTTCTAAAATCGTTCAATCACACAAACGCTAATCGACTCTATGCAGCATCACAAAACACTTTAATTGGGTTTGTGAAAGCAGCAACTGAAACGATGTCTTGTAACTATGACTTTTCAACGGGTGTGCGTTTATATAACTTTTTGATTTTTTCACCTCAATTGTCTTTTATAGAATGATTTAAGGGAATCAGAAAATAAAAAATTCCACTATTTAAAGAAAATCCTGAGAGTTTTTTTGAATACAGAGACTTGTTTGTAGATATTGTCATATTTATAAAACGTATTGGAATTTTAAATGTGCTGTCAAAAATCTTTACGAAAATTTTAAATTTTAAAGTCCATAAAAACTCTATGGGGTGTTAAAACGAAATCAGCGATTTGATATGTAATGTACTATATATTTGGCATTTAAACATTTGTGCAAATAATCAAGATATCATTCGCCTTTAGACGATTTATGTTAGATTCAGAATTAATACTTGATCCTCGGTGGTTAGATAATACTTTAAATTTTTCTAAGCTTCTAAAGGCTGTCTTTATTATATAGTATTACAAATATGTACTTGAAGTAAGCTATATGATGGAGTTCTGTTAGGGCATTTATTAATTATTGGAAGTGCATGTAAAACACAACTGTATGCAAACGAATTATTCTATTCTGCAAATGAATTAGTATGTGGTCATTTCGTTTCTCAGGTTGTGGGAGAGTCCTAAATAAATGCAGTGATACGCCTGCAAACGGATTTTTTTGCAGATTTTTTATTTTCGGGAGAGTCGGAGCAACCTCAGAGTTGAAACCTTACAATGGCCATTATATCGGAATTAAATAGCCGAATGAAGAAATATCTCTTTATTGCGGTGCTGCTAAGTATGCAGCGCTCTCTTTTCAGTTTTGTTTTTATTTCTCCTCTTACATGAAATTGCAATTCGCACGTATTTAGAGGAACCGTATTTGACTGTGCATAAAATAAATAAAACCCCTTAAGTTGCTCCGTTATTAGGTATTTTGTTAGTTTCTAATGCACAGCAGCCTTCTTCGTCACCTCTAAGTCTGAGTCTCACAAAGAAGTACTGCTATTTACGGCCAGCGTACGTGACGAATTCCTCGAATTCCACTCATTTTCTCCTTTTTTAGATTTCATCTCACACTTAGTAAAAGTGTTGCTTCTGCATTATAATGCCCGGCTCCACTTTAGAGACATTACTTTGAAACCCCTTTCTTCAATCTTCAATTCTCAACAAGTCCATTACTTATTCCATTGATTCCAGTTACCTATTTGAGGCTAGTTACTTCCATGACATTGTAGAAAAAGACCAACGTCACATTCAATTTATCCTACAATAGACTTTCTATCGACAGTTCTAGGTGTTCTTGTTATTATTTCAGAGTGGTCATAATAGCAGAACAATGGAGTCCACATTCAGTAAGGTCAAATGTTTTCAATTTTTTATTTATATAAAAAATTTTATATAAATATAAAGCATTTTATTCGCTGAGAAAGAATTTTGTGTTTACAGTTCTGTACCAAAGACTAATTCAACTCCATTTCAGATAACACTTTATTTAAATAACAAATATTTTTTGGAAACGAGCACTAGTAAGCCTATAAAACCTGGTGCCCTTTTTATGGGTATTTGAAGGAGAAATCTAAGTTAGAGAGAATACTAACAAGATCGTTTTTGACATAGCCGAAATTTCATTTCTAACATTATATTTACAGCGTTACACGCACTGCAGAAAAATTAATATCGGCTAAATCGGCTTGTATTTAAAAGCACCTCAAAAATAATCGGTTCACCTCAATAAACACTCCCTTTACCTCATATAAACACACTTTTAATAATATTTATCCTGTCTCAAGTCCGAACTGATAATATATAACTTTGCCTTAAGTTTTATTTCTAATGTTTTTTCTAATTTTGTACTCTACTCGAGCTAAATGTACTAAAACATTAGTAAATTGCATTATAACTTGAGGCAAAGGTATATTATCAGTTCGGAGTAACGATGCTTGAGAATGGATAAATATTTATTAGCTAAATGTATTTATATGACGTAAAGGGATTATTTTTCTTGAGGTAAACCGATTTTTCTTGAGATGCGTTTTTCCCCATTATTACTTCAAGTTTTAAACGTTGGCTCTGTGTTTTCCGCTCCTCTACTTCTACTTACTAAAGGTGGTTCTCAGAGCGATCGCCTCTCTAAAAATTAGGGTAATTGGGAACACTTCATATAAACCCATATAATTAGGTGTACGTTATTTACAAATACTATTATAGGTCTTGGTTTTCCTTCTAAGGGCATTTACAGATTTCATGGGTTAAAAGACAGTCGTGCTAACTAGAGTGAAACATCAAAGTAAGTAGTATGGTGAAGTACTCCTAGTAAGACTACTTCTGATCAAAGATGTTCTAATCAAAATTATTTGCGTAAAAGGAGGCTAATTTTATGGGGTCGTGAAGCAGGAGTTATGATTGATGCTAATGTTGTATTGAACTGTACATTAATAAGCAAGAGCACTTCTTGGAAGTAACCAAGTGTCAGAAGCAGTTTATTATATCGCAAAATAGTGGTCAGAAGTGGACTAGACTGAGGGAATTGCTAAAAGCAATGCACCGCCGTGGTTTTATGAGTTACACCTATGTAAAGGCATAGCGCATAATAAAGACAGATTGGCCGTGCTAGATAAACTATTAGACATTCATTGCAATTATAAAGTATCTTCCAATGTATAACTTAGTGTGACACAGACGTTTGAAGGATGTGGGTACGTTATATAATTAGGTTATGTCAGTGTTACTTCCTATTATGGATTGACCCCAGTCTTGAGATGGACATTATTTAACCCAAAAAGTGCTTGGTTCTTAAAATTCACTTTGACAACTTAAATAATTAATCCATCTTGAGTTGCTAAGTACATACGAAGTTAGGCGCGTTAACTTGCAATGACTGCGGATGTTTACCAGCAAAAAACCAGAATTCACTTTTTTATTGATGAGGCCGTATAAGAACAGTACACGTCAGGTATTATAGAGGTTTCGTGTTTATCAACTTTATAAAATACTAGGTGACTTTAAACAAGGCGACCGTAGTCCCAATGGAAATTGTAAACCATGGATATGAGCCTCCAGACACAACATCAAAATCTGTTTACAAAAAGTCATTAAAATAATCACGCTCAAGTTACTCACAAGTGTGCTGTTCTCGATTACAAGATTAGGTATGTTTTAATGGGAATGTTAAATGATATTTAGAATATCAGTATTATGTTGTATTTATGAAACAAATACACAAAACCAAATCTTCCAATTAATCTCAAATATGTAGTCTATAATTTTTACTATTCGGATAATGGCCACCTAGTCTGCGAGAGAATGGATGTTTGTTTCCAATCACGTAATGACCCGTGTATAAAATAAAATAACCCTGTAATTTTATGTAATAAATGGGAATGAACTCTTCCGTTGGAAATAATCTATTCGTACAGAATTATATTAATTTTATTGCAATTTTCGTTAATTAATTACAAATAGTGTTGATGTGGCTATGTGTAATTCTCATAACTGTATAACAGTGCATTAGTAATTTGCATTTCCTTAGACTCATGGACAATGACTGTAAGGAAGGTAATTAGTAAAAATAAACGAGGATTGTCATACACCGTAGTCAAATAAACGTTACATAAAACATAGTTTAGTACTATCATTATGAATTTACTATATCCATAAATTAATTATAGTGCCATATAAATACGCATTACCGCGCGCTGTGTAACGCAATAAAGCTATACCGAAACTTAAACTACACTAAACGGCGAAGGAAATTGCAGTTTTGCTATAATACAAAAATTAAGGCAATACTATACCTAGGTCAAATGCTCTTAACAGAAGCACAAAATCTAGCCAAACCATATAAGCCATTATTTGCATATGTAGCAGCCTAACAAGATTAATTCATAATGCAAAAAGGGACTGTGAATCAAACGGTAGACAAGAATTTTATATAAAGAAATTCCTTAGTGTTCTTCAGTTAAACAGTGAATACTTTTTGATATCAACTCACAGTGATGTAGCTGATTTCTAAAACAGAATAATTTTAGACTACTGAAATAACATCACAAGGGACTTTGTTTAGTTAAAATTAGCAGGAGGCCGTATGCTACAAAATATAAATATTATACAAAACAAAAGTAGGCTTTATTTGAGATTCACCTTGTGAATCTAGCTATTACAGGTTACAACTCTTGCGTACTCACTAAAACTACACATTCTGCTACAGAGTACTATTTGTAAAAGAATTCAGAACTCCTTGGGGGTACTAAATCTGTGCATATAGATGCATGCATACCCAAACATGAAGGTCATTCATCCAGTATTAAAGTTATTACGGGGTATTTGATGTACATTGCGTCACATGGCGTCCCGCTGTTTGCTCAATTTCCGAGACGAGTTATCTTGTAAGCAGGAAAAGTTTTACTTGTGGGATCCACCGTTTAAAATAGCCCCAGCAGTTTTAATGGCAGAATCATACTATTAAGTGTCTATATAAAAGTCCCCGTAGTTTTCTTATCTGCTATAACATTTTTGATGATAAAAATATAAATTTGGTAACAGCTAACATCCAACATTTTAGAAAAACCGACAAGCATTTTCCATAAAACACAGCTTAGTATGCCTCACTTCGATGAGTAAGGGATTGATGCAATGAGAAGGCTAGGCTAAGAGGGAGTCCTAATATTTGTGTTTACAATTTTCCTTACAGCAATACGTTTACTGTGTGAAAGATGATCTGTGACGAATATTTTTCAATCTCAGCGTTCCTCTCCTCCCACTTACTTATATGGTACACCATAAAGAATGTCGCATTCTCTGTGTAATATGTTTACGCTCACCATATTTTCAGAAATGCGCCAGAAATGTTGGAGTATAGAGGCAGTTTTATCGCTTCAGCTATTTAGTCCATATTACTACGTGGGTATATTGAAAAGAGAACAGTGTATTATACAGATGCATTCTTTAAGTTTATGATTCACTTTTGATTTATTATCTAGCATTATACATATGCTACCTAGTATAAAGATAAGAGTAAGAAAGAATGACAGAAAAGACAGTCTAATAAATCTGAAGATGAGATTTTCCAGACATCGCAAGGTAAAAGTGAAAAGGAAAGGAGCACTAAAATATCCGAATTGTCATACTTCTTTTCCATTCGCTCTGTTACCTATGATAGGCCGTGTAATCGTGTAAAAATTTGCTTGTTTTTTAGGGTTGCTCTCGTAATCATTATCATAATATCCCTTCAAATTCTTGGATTCACGTCTCACCGTTGAATGCATTTTATTTTCATTCCCCCACTAAGGGCACATATTTTTGAGGAAATTAAAATGCAATCTAACCTAGTACTGTAGTAACAAAATGATTAATGTAATTACAAATAAGCTAATTTAGTTAACATAGGTTATTATGAAAAATTGCTGTGTTCGATGTGTACTTTGATTGGGGAAATCCGAATTAACATTGTCTATGCCCAAAAGAGCAGCCTTTATGTATAAAGTATGTATATTTTTATTTTGACGATTGCATTGACAAAAGTTGTTATAGTGGCAATATGAGAGTTAACATTTTTGCTTATACATGGTATCTGAAACACAACTAATGTGTGGGGAATTTAACATGGAGACAGGTAATAACTTTATATGTGAAATTCATTAATGCAGAATTCATTATAAATTTCGACTGCAATTATAACGAAATAGTCGGTATATACCAGTGGTATCAGCCAAATGGTCATAAGAAGATTTCAATAATGCTCCAACATAATCTGTTAAGGTCTCCTGAAATTTTCATATCAGTAAGCCTATAATCATTATAGCTAATATTACAAGAAAATAAGATCAAATGTAGAAAGGACATTTACATTTTGATCAGTATTTCTTAGATTAGGCTAGTTTGGGATAATACTTATTTTTGTCTAAAACTCTATTTTCTAAGTAATGTTGAAAGAAAACAAACATTATGAGTTGTTCAGCGACAGCTGGCGGTACAATCGTCTGCATTAAACATTTATAGTTATTGTTATTATACGATACACGGTTTTCAAATTTGTTAGAGAAATAATTGAACGATGCACATCATCGTTCATCATCATCGTTTTTCGAACTTGATCTTTACTTTGACAATTTGGGTACATTACAAAAAACCTGAACTATTTACATCTAATTTTTAAACAGTTGTGGTAAGTGACAGGAACACCGATAGAGTGACAGGGCATTCCACTATTCGCTCAAATACTAATAACAGCATTTTTTAATTTTCAAATAACGTGCCTACGCAGGATCTTTCAGATTTCAAAAAGCCCTCTCAGTATTTTCCTCTACTATTAATTAATTAATGATATTGCGTAAGGAAGTTTATTTATTTCATAATCTTCTTCTGTAGGAATAACAAAACCTTTAATGCGAAATTTATTAGGAAACACCTGAAATGAGCTCAAAATAGAAATCCCTTTTCTGCAACATTACTAGCTGAGCATTCGTTACAAACGTCTGCTTGTGTGTGCTGGAGTCGATGTCTAATGTCTGCCTTTATCGTGCCTTACTGTAAATTGATGATATAGGACTATCTTTTTTAATGCCTTTCAGACCGTCAGACATAATGTGGATTATATGATACGACAGACTGCGGAGTCGATATTAAATTATATTCTATATTACTACTATAAAGAATAATAAATTCTTGTAAGATCATCGAAATTGAGTGACGCACTAAGGCTTTCACGAATTTTCTTGACTCCAACAAATAACTTTGATAAATACCTACATTCCTTCAGGTTCATTTGCTTATTTTCGCTCTAAGCTTTTCATTGGCTTACTCTATATCTCTAATAAGTATCCTTTGGAAACCGAAACTTTCAATTTTACTTAATTATAAAGCTATTTTCTCCTCCCGAATGCTGAAAGACTGATTAATTTTTAACGCTATCTAAGGCAAGAACCAAATACTCCAAACTGCGAACCAGATGCAAACTTAGCGTTGAAAACTAGAAGACTCCACCAACCAAAGTCCTAAATACATCATTAAGTTTCACATTACGGAGTTTAATAGACTAATTATATTGAAAATTCGCAAATACGTAGAATATTTCACTGCATTTCAAAAGTATGCAGATAAACATGCATAGCAACATACATCGGCGTTGCTGTTCATATTTCTGCAATATTTTTCTACTCGTACTCTGCAGTAAATCTGAAATTCTCTAACAAGAGACATAGCATAATATACGAGCCACATAATTCTCAATTTAGCTCTGATTTCATGAGAAAACCACTTGAGGAATTGCTGTCCCCCGCTGTTTGTCATTTTTAATCATTAAAAACATTCATCAATATCTGAGTTGTCTCAAACATTGATCACTATTAATAGATCTACAAAATTGATTTGTCAATTTAGAACTCCTGTGTAACATTTTAGCACAAGAGTGTGCAGCTGAGTCTGAGTTATGAGCTTATGGAGTTTGATCAGCTTTCTTTGCCAAAATAGGTATTCTTGGCAGACTGAAGCAGAAATTATCCATTCAACGTCTCCCTTCACCCAAACACAGCCTCGTAAGGTTATATAATTTAGGGTTGTTATTTTAAGAAAATAACAGAGCATTCGACAGAGCACTAATATTATACTTACAAATTCCCTTCTCTCAAATGCGAACCATAGCAGTTTAAAAAAACTTCGGGTACATTCGTGTATCGTAAAATTTTTAATAAAGCTTCTAACTATTCCAGGCTCAGTTTTCCGAGTATCTAGGTACACGTATCGTATGCAATTGTGGGGTTCATGAATTAATTATAAGTCTCACAGGCTGGACGAACTGAAGAGAAAATAAATGGCGCCACAACCAACTGCATTAACGTAATTTGTTCAAAACACTGAGAATTTCGACACCATTTTGCTCTCCGCACCTACAAATAGTATCTGTAGATGCAAAATACCCACGTGTGCGAGCTGATTGAATTGCATACTTACTGAATAAATTAGTAACATGTATCAGTGTTTGTTCGTATCGTGCTCATATGTATAAATAATGAAGTTAGAATCTTCCTCCTAATGCTTCAGCTTTATAATTCAAGAATACCTTTAAGGTGGATACTTTCCTTTTTGTAAAAAGAGAATTTGTATCTCTCAACATAAATATAGATGCATATGCAAAGTGCAGATATCTTTTTATGTTAAAATAAATACTTCTGGAAAGGATAAATCAACGCTCTCACTTTTTACTGAATATTTGTTTCTTTATAGGCAATAAATGCTGTACCACAGGCTAATAGTGTACACTGTCCGGTAATCATTACAGATACAGATGAAGAGAGAGCGGAGAGGAGAGATGCGAAATATAAGAGCACTTTCTTTGAACATCAAGAAACCTAAGTCAGTTTTGCTTTATTCTGTATTCTGTTCATGGTTGAAACATTTATTTGCGGAATACATTGAAACTTGTAAAACAAAGAATTTTGAAGACGCATTTCTCTTTCAAAAAAAGTTTATTACTCATAGAATTTATCATTCCGGGTGCTGGGTACCTATTGGGAAATACCTCGTTTATATATTGTATTAATTTATTTATGTCTAATCCAACAATTCATAAGTATCAATATCGTATTATCAAAATGTTATATTTCCTTATATCTAAATAATAATCAGAGATTAATAAATCAATCATTGATAGCATATGTTCTAAAATACTGGTGAAAGGGAATTTTGTTGTTTTCGGATTAAATGAAGTTGTCATTAAAGAAGGTGCAACCAGAATTTGGGAGTTAGAATAAAAAGTAAGTCCATAACATCCAATGAAATTTTAAACTACGATGAAAGAGACCTAGCTTTCAGGGAATAATTTGACCAAAGTTTAGTTTTATCATTCATATAGAAACTTTGTAGTAAGCCATAGGAAGGAACAAAGCAGATTTTTGGAACTCTTTACTATACACACATTGAGATGGATTTTGACCATTCGTTCTGCTTCAGCCTGTAGGAAACATCTTTCATTGTCTACTGTGTACTCCATTATTTAGCCATAACCCTTTATTTGCCCTTTGCAGTTGTACATCTACGTTTCTTCGTACGGTAGAAGAATTAAAAATTAAAATTTAAAACGCTAAAACATTGCACATAATTGCACTTTTGCAAGCACAATACTAATGCTTGTAGAGATATTCTATCGAATAAATCTTTATATAGACGCTGTAGAAAGTCAATTCTCTTATATCAAAGGTAGCGAGGATAAACTATGTATTTAGATATTTTTGTAGCTTACTGAGGAAGAACAGTGTACAGTGCGGCTATTAATGTTTCATTCAGATTTCTAATTTTGCCCTGCTTGCTTTACAATTCCAACCGAGATATTCCATTTTATAGCAAGTTGTGTCCTTATCACTTTGTTGGAAGAGGAGCAGCAGTTCAAGTAAAGAAATAAATAAACCAGTACAACTTTGAACATAACAAAGTATCGTAGGAAATATAACACCATGGATTTAAGTAACCAAACTGGGCCAAATTGGGTCGAAATAGCACTGGACAACTAAAGTACATGGTGCGACCAAAATACATGTGACGAACAGAATGCCTATGGAAACTTTTCGACTCCGCGGACTCGATGCCTACTATTGTACTATTCCATCCATTTATTGAAGCAATTTATGTTATCGTATTGTTTATATTATAAAAGAAAATATTTTTTGGTTTATAAGCAACTTGTATGGGTACAAGCAAAACAAGAATTAAAAAGTGGATTTTAAGGCTGCTTTCATCGAATTCTTATAAGAAAATACACAGTTTAGATATTATTATTACTATACAGATACGTTATTATTATACAGACGCAGTTACGTGAATGGCTACGAACTTTATCGCAGCACTAAATTACGTATGATATTAGATAACATTGCTGTTCGAGAAAACTATTTAAATTAGCTACAGACTATTGTATAATTGCACATGAAAGATTATAATGCTGAATATGACATGTACATACACTAATTGATAGTATAGCAAGAGCATCTGCTGCCAAGTCTTATAACGTAATATATTGCCTGACGGAATTTTCATTTTCGTTAATTCTTTTCTATAGAGCTCTTGCAAAAATACAAAAATGCTATGGTTCCTGAATTGAAAGGGAATGAGTAGAGAGGCTTTAAAAGAGTTGTGTAAGTTCGCAGTCCTCTGCGTACTCCAATGTTCCTAAATAAATCTTTTCTTTTCAACGAAAAGAATATGACAAATGAAAATTGTGATTGTGGACAAAATCTGTAAAGGTCACCATGTTTTATTCTTATTATGGTACATACATTACGCGGTTAAAAGCCTCCTCTATTCTCCGAAATTCATTTTAAAGAAATAATAGAACATTGTAATTGTCTGGGGAAATATATGGGGGAAATATCTGCGAAAGTCTTTCAGACTGCATTTTCCTTGAGACGAAGTAATACATGTATCTCATATAAGAGGTAATGCAATCCCACTACCTGCATGCATCTCAGTGTTCTCTACTCTGAGATTCTTTTACAAAGTGTGCAATGCATCTGTATTTAGGCACAACATTTTGGCAGACCTCTAGTACCTTATAGCAGGTGTTAGACCCAGTAGTATTACATTGAACCCCATCAAAACCCCAGCATTTGTTCTTAAGCCTGTGTCACAGCCATTCTTGGTCCATTAATTCCGAACTTTCGAACGGCAGAGCAAAGCAAAGATTCTTTTATATAAAAAGGCTGTCCGTCTCACTTTTCACCAAAAATTTATGTCCTTTCCACTTTTACTTCATATTCTGCTTTGTCGCATTCTCTATCCGAAAGTGTTATTTATAGCAAAGCAGAAATGACACAACATTACAGACAGAAGACATGTCAAATTCTGCATAGTTTTCAGACTGGTTATAAACATTCACAAAAAGTATGTTACACCAAATCTATTCCAGATTTAAGGACCTTGTGTGGGTACTCTAAATAATTCAGTGTAAATCTGGCCGACGTCTTCTTTCAGATTCTTAAATTTTCATTTTTTGAATTTTTATGGACTGCAGCAAAATTTTACCTTTAGTAATACTGATTTATTTCACGATAAGTACCTTTTTATAAACCTATGTGAGGTCTACGTGCTGTATTAACGACTCGTGATTTCTCATATTGCTACAATTGTGACGCTGACATTATAACTGTAGATATTGTATTTAATTTTCCTGTGGTTAGTAAATGCTTTTATCACTGTAGTAAATAAAACGCCCACACCTAAAATAATTTATTTCACCTGTAAGAAACTTTGAGGTACGTACGTTTCGCTTCGCTACCACATCACAGAATTACAGAAATAATAAATATTACCCAGAGCAAACTGATGAGTGACCTTTTGAAAAATAAATCGCCAGCGATGCTTTTTGGAGTGGAATTGATGAAATCTTACAAAGACGAAGAAGGGAAATCATCTGAGGAAGTAAGCTCCAGAGAAGCACAAAAGACACAAAATTGTGATGAGCAAACATTCGATAAATATAATGAACATAGGATGCACGCTGTAATAAATTGGGCGAGCAAGACAGGAAATTGCAGACAAATGCACCTAACTTCATGCTTAATTTATTTACCTAACAATCTGCTGAGGAGAATATCATTTATATGGAATATTCTTCCCCTATTCATAGAAACGTACTTGAATTACTATTTTAATTGCTAAGGACATAAGCTTATAATGTAGAGAATATCCGGGCTGTAATATTATACTGGATAGATTCCAAAACGTCATTTTCCATTTTCACTCCTGAGATAACATTGTTAACCTTTGAACTATTAACGGTATCTTTGTTCCAGGAGTATCCAGACATAAAAGACCGGCGGAAACTCGCCTGAGTGCTTTCAAGAGCGATATACAGCAAACAGAAAACTTTTCTAATATTACAAGTGTCTCCGACTAACTAACAATATGAAAATTCGAGGAAAATGAACAATAGAACTTAAAATTGATCCCGACAACCTATTCCATTTTTGCCCCAATCGCACATCACTGACCTTACGTCATATACAAGAATACTCTTCAAAATTCTATAAAAGTTGTAGTGGAATACTTTGAGTAAAACCTATCTAGATACTCCAACTTAGAGTCATGCCGATAACTGCTTTCATTTCATTCATACAGCTTTCACAGCTTTGTAAAATACCGTTTGGCAAAACATTTTGTTCTCCAAAGCGTATTTGACTGCAGCTGATGCATTCTGTTGCAGCAATTTCGTGAAGTTACATTTATTACTCGTACATACCATTTGAGGAATAAAATAAAAATACGGTCGGTTGTTTTGGCTGGAACGAGAAATTGTTATGGATTTATTCGCACCATAGGTGAATCACAATAATAATCTCAAAGGAGGATGAGAGATAACATTACTGTAACGAATGTTGGAGGAAATACCTGTGGGAAAGAAAGAATTTATTTGGTTGGTGCGCTTTACCGAACTATTTGGTTGGTGTAAATAGAAAGTTATAGATCCAATGAAGGCGGTGTGAATGAAAGCAGGAAAAGTGCAGACAAGAAACAAAACAGTCACCGCTAGTCTCCTCAGTGCTACCGACTCTGACATTCATGTTAGGGTCTGCTACTTGACTGGAATACACCGCACAAGTTGACTAGCTATAATTAACTTAGAATACAGAAACGGGAAAAGAGTTTGTAGTAGTAATTCTTGGAAGAAGGCCTAAACGTCAAGGTCTTTAAGTGGTTTACTCGAATTAAACGTGGGCTGTGTGATCTGACTCCTTGATATTTTCAAAGATTTACCGTCTCGCACGTTCAGTGCTACTTACTCTCTTAAACTCGCAGACCTGACAATAAGAAACGGCTGGCCAAATGTGCATACCTATTTAGTGCCTTATAATTATAACGGTCTAAGTGGAGCTTTCAAACGTCAAATCCAATAAGCACTCCAGGTTCATTTACCAAACATTTCTAATGCACAGCAGCAGCACGCTTTCAAATACCAAAGTTAGCAAATTGTAAAACAATTTATACAGCAAGTCAAACTGCACTTCATCTGTCAATCAGTTTACATAATCCACTTGGTCGATTGCTTATATTGACATGGCATTTTCTATGGAACAAAGTATGTAGAGGGAATTATAAATTAACGCTATGTAGATGTGGAGGAATTTATTTAAGATTTGACCTTTTTTCTAATTAAAACGTCCGATAGGTCAAATAAATTTGCTAAACACTTGGGATTTTACAAAAAAATCTTTATAAAAATAAATGTGCTCAAATCATTACGAAGTGTTCAGAGTAAACTATACAGCGATCAGTAATTTGAAATCGCTATACTCTGTACACCTATTTCAAATTTTGCTGCATAGTTTTATTTCATTTCACCATGAAATAGGGATTCTAAACTTGGAAGGACAAGTTTGAGTCGCTTGCAGCTCAGTTGTGGTACTATGAAATAAGGACGTGAGAATAAAGTGACTGTGGGCACTGTCACATCTTTATTGCTTCCCTCCGCCGAGTCTTTCCAATAGGAAGTTCCAAGTGCATTTCTGCAAATACATATCACCACAAATATGGAATCCTAACTTATTACCCACCCCGACCTTCAGGTTTCCCTCTATGTACATATCCGTGTTATAAAACCTTTATTAAGTGGTCTTCAAGCTTTTACTGTCTATTAGCAAGATGTTGCAAAGCAGAGTGGAGGTCGACACAGGCCAGTTTGTAAGTGGAAATGTTCCACAAGGAGAATATTTTATTTGGTGGCTGCAGAAAAAGATTTCTTTTGACTCGCTTGTCAGTGCCACACCATGCTACTGAAATACTACAAGTCCTTGGCACAGAGGGGATTGGGGATGAACGAAAAGAGACCTAAAACTATCGAGACTGCCTGCTGCGCTTTATTTATATGTATGTTATGACACCTTTAACTACACTGCCAGAATTGTCCTTTCGACTTTTCATGTGGTCAAAATGAATTTCACAGTCACTAGACCTTTATAATTCCAATTTAACGTGTTCAAGGTACTTAAAAATATTGCGCACATCGGAAAGTATGTTTACTTTTCATACAATCTATAATTGGGATAAAATTAGAGTCATCCACGCAAAAATGCAAGTACAGCATTTTCAACACTCAAAACTCAAACAAATGGCATTAATCACTCGCATGTTGTTTACTGGTATTCAAAAAATTGGCCAATTATCTTTTGAAAAGCTATAATCGGCCCTCAAGTAATGGAATAGGGGTTACTTATTAATGACATGGAAATTGACAGTTGTTTGTAGTCTCAACAAAACTGCTCTTTCTTTTAGTATAATTTTCTTTATAAGTATTCCTATTATAATTGGAGGCTTTGGTAATTCACTAGTCCATTTATTAAATAGATTGCATGGCGCTCTTACCTTAGCAGTACTTTCCCCAAATTTATCCTAATTAAAAAAGACCTCAATTGCTTCTCTAGAACATGTAGTGACTAATGACGGGGTACTTCTATCACTGCGTATGGTTTGAAAATAAAATATCAAAAATATTGTGACTATAATCAAGTTATTATCGGCAAATCTTCTTTTGAGAAAAAATTTTTAATTTATACATTTTTCATATAATTCAGGAAAAATGTTTAAGGGACATTGGGAAATTTCTACTAGAAGGACGTTCGTGCCTAAGCCAAAACTTTTCCCCTCAGATTGCTTCAATACCACTCAGGGATCAAACTGATTTGGAATCGGAAATGTAGTAGTTCTTAAATGACCGATATTGCTATTCTTAATTAATGTATTATTATAAACGTTCAATTTAATGTGAAAAATGAAATGTATCATACAGATAGTTCCTCTTGACAAAACTGATTTTGATAATTTGATACATATAACCATAATTGTACTTTATATTTAAAAGCAATGCAACTACCTCTAAGATGAGGAATTTACCTTATTGAATAAAACAAATAAATATTACTGTGTAATTCCATCGTTTATCAGATGTTTGGCTACACAACTACCTCATTTCGTTTTGGGAAGAGTAATACTTTTTATATCCTTCTAATGTAAGAACTGTTAAGACAGCAAGTACTTTTGCAAGGATTATTGCTAAAATTGGCGCATATAAAAATGTGCTTTTTTCAACTTTCGCTTTGGGAGTCTCAGTATCACCTCAGTATTAAGGATTTCCGATTTCCCCATTCCTCAAAATCTATATTGGGCCGAAGCATCCTTCTCTATTTATGCGACTGCTGCATTTATGACTCCCAATAAAGTAAGTATGGAATTTCTTGCTGGATTTTGTCAGGTTTGAACTTGGCAAGATATCAATAATGATTTGTTTAAAACACCATCCATCTGCAACTAATGCTGTGGAAGAAATGCACCATTGTGAAATGTGAGCAGATAATCGTCTTGAAATCACTCCTGGATGCATAAAAATGTCATTTAAAAGTGAATCCTTCTGTGAATGCTGATGTGACTAAGAGTCGTTCAACATAATAAAATTGGTGCATACCTAATACCTACCTACTCTCCCCAAATATCGGCGATTAAAGCTGAATCAGACTGCATATAATTAAGAGCCAAACAAAAGCAGTGTCTGGGTATAGAGGGAGACTGAATTTTCAGTTCTCTGGCAAAACTTGTATTGCTGTGAAATTTTAATTGTGCCACGGTCATATCATATAAAATTAAGAAGACGTTTCCTTTATCATGTGTGACGTCACGTCGAATGTAAAGGCCATCGAATACTTTGCGCTTGTGTATTCTTTTATTTTTTTAGTATTGTGTTACACTTCTGCAAAAGAGAAAAGCTTTCATCTATGCACCATTGACTAGCTACATGTCTAGTACACATTTTTGAGGAGAATACATATAGGATTCTTATAATAAGTGTAATATTTATATTACGTTGAATCCGACAAAGATTTTTCCAAAGCGTACGAAATATAAAACTTAAAAGTTTTACCAGCGTGCTTTCTTTCTGATGCGTTTAGAGTGAGGTACTTTCCTTTGAATACAGAGAACAAATAATATTACACAGAATTCTCGTGTATCCATATCAAAAGCAGTAAAATTGTCTAAAAGGAATTTCACAGTATCAGTTACCGTATAAATGATCCTACCATCTCAGCAGTGTACTTGACTCTGAGTGTGTTCGGCACTCATGAAGTTAAGGCTATTGGAATATTTTGGGATATAAATACAATATTATGATCCAGATGATCCACAACTCTAATTGTGAGTTGAGCCGCAGATATACATAAACCTTACCTAAGAACATCTGAAGACATCCAAGTACTATAAGATAAACCATTTGTAGTCTGAGTAAATATATTTTCGGCTGTAATATCATCTGCATCTGCACGTAGTTTTATATGCAACTGAATTGTGGTTGACAGAATTGTCTCTGGCAACAAACATTCTACAAAAACTTGGTCCTTGTCTTTAGAACAATGCCTTATACAATTCTAGTGTCAGTGTGTCGACTTATATTTTCTTTTGAAATTTGTCGTTTATCTTTCCCTTGTTTGCATGTTGATGAATAACTACACATGCCGGCATATAACACGGCATATGCGGTGTTCTTATAACTTTCTACAGAGCAGTATGCGTATGGTGTAAACGCCCGTTTCCCAGTAATCCCTCCCTTTCATGTTATCCTTCGCTATTATATTTGTAGTAATGCAAAACACTAATAATCACTGCATATTAGATCAAAAAATTCTGACTTTTCTGTATCTGGTAAACAACAGCCGTACATTACACCGTAAATGAAAGTCTTACACGGAAAGTGTCTTCCAGTCCAACTTCGTATACAAAATACCTTCCAGTCCTAGTTAATGTGAAATTTTCCTTCCAGTCTAAGCATAGAAAGTGATTTCCAGTCCATTTTAACATAGAAGGTACGTTCCAGCCCATTTCAGCATGGAAAGTACTATCCAGCCCAACTTGACACAGAAAGTACCTTAACCTCACTCACCCCAGCGTAATGTAGAAAATTGTCTCCCACAAACTTAATGAAGTCCAACTTAATGTGGCAATAGTTGGTTTTAAAACAAATACATAAAATGTGTTCAAAAACGATAAAATTGAACATTTTACGTTTTTATGCCAAACAAATTTGTATTATTATGATATCATTTAATGATATTATGTGGACCTCTTCTGATTGAAGGCATAATAAAATGATATCATTAATATGAGACATTACATTTTTACATTGTACCATATGCATTTAGGATGTTAAAGGTGTTAGAGCCGAATCTTAGATAAGTGTTACAAATGCGAACGAAGGCCAGTTGACGCTGGACTGGAGCGTGTGCATAATAAACATGTCTCTGGAGACCAGGACTACCCACTATAGACTGCAGGTTGGTCCAAAATGTTCGGTCGCTTTCTCTTTCACTTCCAAGACAAATGTGCCGTGCTTTATGCGATGCTACAATAAAGTTGCTTTGATCTGACAGAGAAATTAGAGCATCGAATGGTGTAAACTTACGGTGCTTTTATTGTCACCGTTCTGCTAAACAGTTCAATTCGATTTTTACAATGCCTAGTGCAGTTATGTGTTATTGGACACATTTATCTGCAACCGTAGAAACTTGCGTTCGAAGAAATCAATTTCTTTGGTTTAGTTGGGGAACTCCTATATAAACGGAAACAGATGTTGTTCGAACAAATTAGAACATCTTCACACAATTGTTCTTATTTAGAAGAACTGTTTTAATAGGCACGCTGTAATTGTTCACAGATTTCTATTTGTTTTTCAGAGTCGGAGGGCTAATACAACTTAAGTCGCATGTGAAAAAATAGAAACTCGCAACTTGAGTGCCGCATGGTGCAGTCCGTGGTTTACACATCGGGCACAATAAGAAGATTTTAATGGAAAATAAAGTAGGCACAAGATGTGAAGCTGTCTTTGTTAGTCTCCTGCTTATATTTGGGACTCCTATAGGCGTAGCATTCTATTTATTATCTCCTTTAAGTGAGTATTGCCAATTGTAAGTATATTTTACACGAGTTCTGTTTTCCTGCTCTGTATATGCCTTATGTCAGAAATACAACGGTATTACTTTTAATACGACTAACTCAGAAATAGGGACAGTAGAATAAAGCTAAGCATCCATCATTACGTTGAGAGGTTGTTTTTCTATTTCCCTGTCTAGCAGAGAAACTTTTCATGACCGACTAATAATATTACTGTTGCCTTTCATTTATCTTAGTACATCTCAAGCATTCCATGTAAGTATTAGTGTATCAGTTCTATTATACATCTACATCAACCAACATTTAATGCAACACAAATTTTACAGGTCATCTTTCATGTTTATTTCCTTTTCATTGCTCCATTTGTGATTCAGCACCAGTCCATGCAGTTTGCAGGTTTAAACATTTTTATTCTTCAAAAAGTTCTGACCAATTGTTATTACCATTTTATATTTGACGAATAATAGAATTGTATCACAAATATGGCAATGTTAATATCACAAATAAAAAATAAAAAGTCTAAAACGACAACAAATAAATTTTTAACCAAAAGTATTTCATGTGGATGTAACTGATGTACGTTTAAGTCGTGTAAGTTCTGAATCATGTTATGTTTGCTGATTTTCCATCTGATACATGCCCGAGAAGATACGGCTAGTTTTGGAGAGCGATTTGTGGGTATTTTCAAATCTCCTTAAAGAACGTAATTTACTTACCAGTTTGTCATCATTGCCATTCATAATACTAAATTCCGTTTCGAGTTTTCGAACAGAGATATTAATTTTTCTTAATTTTTCCTGGTAAATGATGAGTGATTCTATAATACATCCATTTGAATCTCGCTAATAACGGAAATCCAAGTGGATTTTACTCTCTGATGGGGTGACGGGGACACAATATTTTAATGATACTTAACTTCTTATCTTTTCGCCGAGACGTTTCTGAGAGATGCACCATCCACAAATTATTGCAAAACATATAATAGTCAGAATCAAGCCAGCAATTGCCACAATGATGAGTTTAGATATATACTAGTCGTGCATAACTATATTGTCCTAAAACTCGAATTAACCCAAATAAGTATCACAGATTGAGACAAATGTATCAAAAAAGGCACCTATGCACTAGAAAACCGCTGTCCATATGAAAGAATTCCACAATTCCAAAACTATTATTTGCTTAATCAAATCTCAATGGTATTGGAAAGTATTTATTTTATAAGATATGATTGAGGTTCAGTTCTGTATATTGAGTTTGCGGTATGGCACATAACCCTATATTGACCCCACTCACAATGGTTCCTCTGAAGGGAATTAATATTAACAGAGCTCATAATGGCATCATTTCATTATGCTAGAAACGGCAATTATTTGCTGAAGAAATAAATGTTCCCAAGAGCTCTCTTTACTAGTGACTGGCATATGTTGACTTTAATTTAATGCTAAATTGCTAATATAGTAAAATAAAATCCTGCAATGTATTAGTTTAACAAAATAAACTCAGCGATCTAATAATAAAAATTTTGACGATTCTAAATTTACTTATACAGGTTACAGTAAGCTAAAGTAATTTATGTCATGTCAATCATGTGCAATGAATATATCATGGAAATACATAGATAGAATGGATACCCTCTTTTTAGCATAACATTGTTGTCTTTTGTTATATCTTGCAAGAAGATAGCAAAATAATTCCCTTGGGGAGCATTACGACGAAATGCTGCATAAGTTCGTATTTCACGCTTACAAGTTCTATTCTTTATTGCACTTGACACGCTTTTGGAAATATTTTAATTAACTTGCTCGACAAACCTTTGAAGAAGCATTTTATTATTGTACTGCAAACTCAAATATTTATTTACCTATTGGTGAAGATAGGTAAGATATTGAAAAGTACTCCGGTTACCTTGAAGTTTTGTCTTTATATAGTTTTAAAGGTATTAAGTGTCACAATAAATATTAAGCATGAAAAGTATATTTCATACATTTTACTAGCATCAATAAATAAAAGATTTACTAGACTTCAATGACTGCAAATATTAAAAAAATTTGATGTGGGCCATATTTTAGGTCTATTTATAAGCACTTTCTAAATATTTGCAAAGTCTAGTCAAAAACGTAAATTGCGTATTGGTAAATACAGAAACATGAAAGCAGTATTCTTTTACCGGATTTCCTTCTTTCATTATTGGTAAATATTTGTACAACAAATGGAAAGATGCTATAATAGATTATCTTATGAAGTATATAGTACATGCAGAAAGTTGATAAATAAAAAGAAAAAGCAATTGAATAGAAATGCAGGTATTTCATATCCGATTTCTGTGATAGAGTTCTTGATTACTAGTTTGGATGAGTAGGGATTGAGGTTCGTATATCATTAGAAACATTGACAGGCATTTCACATAATATCTCTGATTCTGTTTATTATACATATATGTATCTAATCAATAAGTAGGATAGAAGGCACTAAAAGTGCGACATCGAGTATGCGATTCACAGTGTATGCTGTGATTAATAGTCAGCCAACACAAGTCAGCAAGGAGTCGATTCCTGCATACTTGCCTTTTATTGTTATCCGTATGCACCGAAGTATTGCTGGCAACACTTCTCAGTATTTATTTGCCAAGTGCAAAGAAGAAATCATTTTTTATTCCTGGGTAATTCTGGAAGGTTAAAAGATTTGCGCCAGAGTTATCTACCGATTTGTGTGGCAGAGTTTGCTGTAATGACCCTGTAAATAGCACTGGCAAGAACATGCAATAGAACTACATAGCAATGAATTCACGGAATGTGACGTGGGTACGTGGGATTAATAGTCCTTTCCAAATTGTGAATTTCTGCCTAATTGAAATTCAACTAAAATCTAACTGGTCGAAAACTTTTGGAATTGGAAAACGGGATATTTTAAAAATCAGAAAAAATTAATCTTAAAGACAATTTTTTTCATTTTCTTAGAAATGGAATGTGTCCTGCGTAAAATCTGAAAAATTAACTTATGTACTCAAAGAATGGAATAAACTGCTGATTAGCAGTAAAATTCAAGAGTCCTGAACTAATTGACTAAATGGAAAAGTTATGGTTTTCTGCATTCGATTTGAGTATTGAAGAAGAGTTCTGGTATCAGACGGCGACCGAATGTTCGTTTCTACCTGCTCATTTAGAAATTAAGTATAATGAGTTCACAGGCGTTATTTTTGGCAAAAGTTACTGCATAGTGGTATGCCCCAATATGCTTATTATAATTGAAAACTGCTTTGCAATATATATAATTATCAGTTATGGATTAGTGCTTTGCAGGGCAAGTTTGTTTGTGGTTCTATTACAAGAATGTTCAAAAACTTTTGCTGATTACAATAATCAATCGCCACCGTAACTATATACCACATATATTTCAGGACGATACTATCAGCATTTATTGGAGTTTCCGTACTTTATCTGTACTATCTGTACAGGGAATTGATGCCTACGCACAACTACTAAAATCCAGCAAAGTGTAAGGCAAAAATAGGCCCAATCTGACTCCTTGTTAATTCAATTCGCAACTGGAACAACTTGCCATAACAAATAACGAGAGAGAATATATCCTCCCCTTTATTTTCCAACAAAACCTACCTCTAGGAAATAACAGTATAAACTGTTTCCCTTAATTAACTTACTAATAATGTAATATATGCAGCGTCTCTAAGAATTCTGCACGTGAACGCAATTTTCCAAAACAACAGGAACCACTACAGTATTGTACCCTTTCAAATTCAATTTGATTAGATAAAAGGGATGTACCTATGCAGTCTGCAGCATCGTATTATGTTGTACGTAATAATTACTTGCAAGTTGCCTGGCAGATTTTCTTATAAAGTCCCATTTGCTATGGTATTATACTTGGACGTTTTATTAGGTATATTATAAAGTTTGCGACACTGGGTTTCAAAATTCTTAAATTAGATGAAAGTTTACTAAATTTTATAAGGTTATCTAACTTAATTGAATCCATTTCTAAGAAAATTTGTCACATGAAGTAATTTCTATGCTATAATATCTCTATTCTTAAC
Organism: Yoshiicerus persimilis; assembly: GCA_020352615.2. Classification (NCBI taxonomy): domain Eukaryota; kingdom Metazoa; phylum Arthropoda; class Collembola; order Entomobryomorpha; family Tomoceridae; genus Yoshiicerus; species Yoshiicerus persimilis. The sequence goes on along the minus strand of CM060170.1, from coordinate 32,721,282 downwards.
TTGCAATTTTCAGGAATGGTAAAGGTAAATTATAAATTGCAACTCTGCATTTGTCTGTCGAAGACTTCCCTGTGTGTTTACATTTCCCTACTTGTGCAGCGGTGCTGATGTCCGTAGTGGAGAATAATTACCGATGCCCAGAATACATAGGCTTCAAAAATTAGTGGGAACTGTTTCCGAAAATTCAAAAGCACTTGCTTTTAGTTATTACAGCTATGCGAAAGGGAACTGCCTAAAGAGATATGCAATACAATTTACACAAGGCAGCACCGACAGATTTATCAAAGAATACTTTTGAAGTGCCTCGGAGTAGTTATGCAGCTTCTTTGTATGCAATCTGTCAATACCCTTCAGTATGCTGTTCACAAAAACAAAAATAGCGAAATTCTTGAAGGCATTCTAATACATTATAAGCCAAAAGCAGATACCGTCAATGAAAGATGAGTTGCTGCACAAAATTTAGTTTCGCATGCTTCACAATGCATATTTAATGGGGAAATAAGCTTCTTCGACTACAACAGTTGCAAATCTGCGAAAATATCGCACATTGTTTAATTTATACAGTAGATTGAGTAATTACCTTTGTCAAAGCGAGAATTGGTGAAGATCCTTGGGTAGTGCCTTGTAGGTTGGAGGGGTTGGGTACGCGTAGGCCTTATGCCGAATAAAGATTGTGTAGAGTAAGGTTGAAGCTGGTATTCCGAGTAGATGCAAATATTGCGGAAAAGTAAATTACGAGTTATTGGAGGAAATAAAATTGAAAGTTAAGTAACAATAAATTGTGGAGAAGAGGACAGTGAGTAAGAGTTAGCGGAGACATAAACCGGATAGTGAGCAAAACTGTTGATCGCACATAAACGGGAAAGTTATCTGAAATAGTTGAATTTTGTTCGAGCTCAAAGAGATTTGTTCCGAGTCTTGTAAGAAACGAATAAAACTTGAGTAAAGTAAGTTTATTAATTCAGTCAGACTAGTGGAGAACTTTGCCCCGTCGAGGTATAATGTATATGTTCAAGTCTAGAACTATGCAAACAACGCTCTTTGGGGAAAATAGATACAGGTAGCAGTGATATGCTGTGGCAGCCAGTGGGTTGCCTCACTTTACAAGTGCAGCCCCTGAATATATTATGTTATAACACAGTGCATGAACCTGAACTTAGATTTGGGTCTCTCTTGAAGTTGCAGTAATTTGATGGCAAATTGTATAACACCGAGTGCTTAATAGCTGTGTATGGCATAAATAGTTTATATTACAATAGTTTGTCCCGTAGATTTGTCTCAGTCATATAAATAAAGGAGACTGCAGTGAAATGTTTTCTTTGAATATAAATAACGGGTGTACTCTCCTGGTAGCCCTTTTCTCTTATCCCCTTAGTAAAAGAAAGTCTTTTGTTCACAATAGAATTCACGTAGTAGTAGCCCAGTTGGCTGTGAGGAGTAAATTTTTTGGGTAGCAGTACTTTACATTTCAATACTTTATTTAGATTCTTTGTAGCCACAACGAATTTCTTGATGGTTTACATGACTTTATTTGATTTGATGAGTTTTGCCTTAGAATTGCGTTCTTGAGAAATAAAATCATTTAAAAGGTCCAGATTCTTGATGGCGTAATCTGCATAAATAAATTTAGATATTTCTTTTGGTGGTTTAACTTTTCTGGATAGAGGACGAAAGAAAAGTATGCTGAGTGAAACACTTATGGAGAATTAACTAATTTTGGCAGTGTTTGTTTATATTATTAGTGTACCCCGTGAAACATTAACCAAATATCGACTGTGGATTGCCGTAGAGATCATTGAGTTTGGATGCACGTAGATAACACTAACAGTGCCAGGAGAAATATTGTAGCCGAATATTGTTATACTTTAGTTAGAGTACGGGGACAGAATAGAAAGTAGTGAAAAGTTGCGCAGTCTAACAAGTTAGTTTGTATACTAGTTCACACACATGGAGGACTAGCCAGGACAGTTTCTAGTCAAGTCTCCAGCTCAAGAATTACAAACTATCGAAAGTATATTTTGAAAAGGAAATTCTGGGACGAAGTTCAATATGTATGTAGATCTAATCTTGAATATTAGTAAGCGAAGGCATAAATGCAGTGAGGAGTATCTGCACAAGTGCCAAATTGAAAAGAACTTTCTCCACCTATTTAACTTCGGTTAGTTACATAAATATTATTTAACAACGACAGCTTGATACTCAGACTAAGTAAATACCAGTTTATACGGCCTGGAAGGCAGCGCTGGAGAAGCAGCACGCCTTGCGCTGGCGATGAGGTAAATTGAGACGGTCGACTGGTTTTTGACTTTGAGTGAGTCAGACTGCGACTTTGCGGAGATGAGACGAATCTGCTGAATCGCTAACCAACTTAGTTGAGATGATGTTGGAAATACTTGGAATGGAAGAGGAGTCGGTCAAATCTGTCGTTATATGCTTTGGGGTCGGAATGTGACGATCATTCGATGTGATGTGCTTTCTTTGCTGACTGAGTCTGGTGACTCCTTGATCTGTGACTCCACTCCGAGTCTGATGGAGATATCCTCGATGTGCGATGCAATGTGATCTGCCCTGGTGGCAGAACAACTGTTTCAACTATTGCCTGTGTATGATGAGATGACAGGAAGAGATTTTTGGCTAAAGCGAAAGTTTAGTTTGCGAGCGACCTAAGCTGACAAGAGAGTTATGCGAACCACCGCTGAGAACGAACTAAAGTGACGATAGCGAATGCAGCCTTCTCGCTCTCTCCCAAATAACCCATTTCTGCACAGAGCGGGCGGGCAAGCGTTACTTTTCCAGACGAGTCAACCAAAGTTGAAGTCAGACACAGAAAGAAGCGAGCTTCCTGCCTTCGTCCCCAACTCGACGGCAACCACGCTATCTGGCACACACCGAACATTAGTACCACTGCCCTTAAATGATAGGCAGGGTGTATTGCATGCAGCACCGAATTGCTCCACTCGTCCTATAACTATACACGCACCGTCGCTTCTATCTCTCTCGCTTGCCCTCCCATTCTCCCCAGTTATTAGTATCCTCTTCCTACTTTGTTATTATTTCCATTGCAGTTACACTATCACAGACACACTCCAAAACACGTTAGTGCTTAAATACAGGACACACTGCTAAACAAATAGACATTCAAACACCAGCACCTTTTATTTAGTTGGGATCCACACAACTATCTTTTCCTCAACCAATACATGTACACTGTAGTAAGCAAAACTCTTGGCTCCTAGCCTTAATCGCCCCATCATCCCACAACACAACACAAACTAAACTTGTCCAAATATTTCTCCATCATCGCCACTTAAATCCATGTTTGGGGCTTCTTTCTGTCCTTTGACTTTCACTCCATTATCGTTATGCTCAAACTTTTACATAGTTAGCTATGCACTTCCTTCATCACAACAGACATGTCACATCATGGCCTCGAATCAAGACCAGCGTGCAAAATATGTATATTCCAAAACCGAATCATTCTCTTGGTTTCAATTCTAAATTCATTTCCCAGTCAGTTCCTTTCTCTGCTCTGCTTTGTTACTAAACTACACTATACTTTGTTAAGGATTGCTGATTACACAGATTAAACTATATTTTATCGCAAATTAGTCATAAAGAATAAGCAGCAAATGACGATAAACTAATTACCTACTTTCACCATCATATGCAGTTTTTGGTTTTACAGTTGCAATTGTAATAATAACACAGAATATAAGTAAACCAGATTTGAAAACTGATTCTTCTCATCTGATCCTTCAAGTTTTCAAATCTGAATTGTTGACTTATATTCTGTGCTATATATTACAACTCTAAAACCAAAAGCTGCATGACTACATAAGTATTTCTCCCGAGACATTTTACTCCCAGGGACTTTTAGCTATCCGCGTGGATTGCTCCCGCGAGGATTGCTCCCTGCTTGAGTTGCTCCCCCCGTGATTAGCTCCCCTCGTTATTGGCTAGCTCGTTATAGAATAGTTTCCCTCGTGAATTGCTCCCAAAGCGCTTTGGGAGCAATCCACCCGGGAGCAATCCACGTGGAGAGCTTAAAGTCCCGGGGAGCAAAACGTCTCGGGAGCAAAACCTGGTTACCGTGTATGGTGGAGGAAAAATTCCTGAATGGAGGATGATTCTACACATAGGTTTTCCAGTTATATTAGTATCCGCCATCTTTTTATAGATAATTTTTTGTCTTCATACTTGGTCAAATGCTTACTTCTTAGAGTAGAAACTATTGTGACACTGTGCATTAAAAACCAGAGCATTTCTTTTTCTACTGTCCTTTGCAAAAGAAATACCTCGCGAATTCTCTATGACACTGGCAGCATATTTGCAGAATATTCGAATATAGAAAAGGAGATCTCAGAATATCATATTTCCTGCTGCAGAGATACTGTCACAATTCATTATCTAGTCAGGACATCTCTTTGCAAAGCTCTTTGCTCTCATCCTTCGGCGACTCAGTGGGCAAGAAGTACTTGTCCTTAAAATTTCGAATATGCGTTCGCTTTATATACATACCACTGTATCTTTCGCGGTTGGGACATTTTTCTCTACAATCGGCAATCTTCAGACTAGCTACATGCGTGAATCGTTTTAGGGTCTTAGGTAGTGACTTTGTGGTGGCACTGACTGTAAGAGTTTACAGATAATATTATCAGTGATGTAAATGAATGTAAAGTGCGGATCCAAGATACGTAGTTGTAGCAACGGTTTACAGACTGTGTAGAGGTAGTCGCGTAGTGCAAATTAAAAACTAAAATTTTACTTTTTTTCATTTTGGCTCTTATTCTGCGATTTGAGAGCCAATATTTGATTCTCATGGTAGATTGGCTCTCAAATCGCAGAATAAGAGCCAAAATGAAAAAAGTAAAATTTTACTTTTTAGACTACCTCTATACGGGCTGGTGCGGATCCTTTCGTTACGGTTCAATATTTATACCAATATTTAAAACTTTTTATAAAGTTGGAGATTCTAAAAACCCTGAAAACTCGGTTTTCGTAGCATGCCTACTCTCGCATCCCTAAGTGAAAATATAATGTAATTATTTTTAAATAATGAAGATTGGAGAACGGGAAAGTGAAAATAATGCTTATACGCTAAGAAATCATGAGAAAAATGGGTTGAAATGTAAATGCAAGTAATTAAATTGTGGAATCTGGCAAAACTAAAGTTTTTGTCAAACGGTCCCTAGCCAAACGTTTGGGCATGCGCAAAGTATACAAGGAACGGACGTATGTTAAATTACTGGAGCTCTATTGCTGATATCTGGCTAAGTTGCACTAAACATGAACAAAACTGCAAACGCAACGCAACGATGGCGCGTTAAGCTAAATTAAATCATACCGCCACTAAACTTTGACTTACATTATGACATAGTTGGGCAAAATACATCAAAAGTATTTTGAAAATACTTGGGTCAAAATACATTTTTTTGAGCTTCAAAATACAATATACAAAATACATTCGAAATTTTCTCAAAATACAAAATACAAAATACTTTTCTTAAAATACATTTTTTCCGGTTCAAAATAAAATACTGTATTTTCAAAATACAATTTCAAAATACATTCAATTTTTCAACGAAATTAGAGGATGTAATATTAAAGTTTTCAATTGTAAAGTCATTTCTAAAGGAACAAATGCGATACAAAAAGTTGTTATCATAACTAACATTATTGTATAACTTTTAAATTATATGAAGATATTTACTATGCAAATGACCATGCCCTATAATTTACAAAAACTATTCCACAAACATTTACAGCAAAATATTGCAAATTAGTGTGAAAAACAATTTCAAATTATAACTTGTAATAATTATGCCAATACTTTATAGAATGAAATGCCCATTAAGGGAATAGTTTGATTCAAAATTCAAAACACCTAACCATAATTGCAAATAAGTGATATTGGTTGGAAAGTAATGGCTTATATATGGTAGTCTCTGATTTTCTACTTTCACAGGCCCAATATTCTTAAATATAAGCATAGTTTTTATACATGTTTCCAAAAATTGCTTACATTTGCTGAAAATATATGTGAAAAATTAAATTTTTTCATTATTTACGCCCAAATTTTATGAAATTTTCGAAAAGTATTTTGTATTTTGAGAGGCCAAAAATAGCTTCAAAATACAAAATACAAAATACTTTTTTTCAAAATCTCAAAATACAAAATATAAAATACAAAATGTATTTAAAATACAGTATTTTAAATACATGTATTTTAAATACATGTATTTTAAATACATGTACAGGGTGACACACTAAGATATATGCACACTTTGATCGTCAATAACTCAAAAACAGTAACACTGATTTAAACGCGGTTGATACCATTCGAAAGAAAACAATATTTCCAATGAGAATTGGTAATTTGAAGCCCACTGGAGGTCATACACTTCCGTAAACGGGCTGGAACAGATTGACATGCTTTCTCACAATATTCTGGACTGAGTTTTCCCATTTGGTTGATGATGACTTCACGAAGTTGAACAATGGAAGACGGTTTGATGGCATAGGATCTGTCTTTCATTGTCCCCCAGACAGAGAAATCCATTGGGGTAAGATCAGGTGAACGGGGTGGCCATGCAATAGGTCCTCCTCTGCCAATCCACTTTTCAGGAAATTCTGCATCAAACCAATTTATGACTTTTCAACTCCGATGCAATTCTGAACTTAGGATTTTTGAGGGCCCACATGCGAGTGTTCTGAATGTTACCAAATCCATCTAGCCGGAAAACACTTTCATCAGTCCAAATAATGCTGTTAACAAATTCGGGGTCCTAATCATGCATTTGGAGAAATTCCTCGCAAAACGCAATTCTTCTTTGTGGATCCTCCTCCCGGAGGCATTGAACCCTCTCTGTCTTAAACGATTTAAATTTTAGTTCCTTCACGATACAAACACTTTGTCTATTGATTGACAATTCTGCTGCAGCTCTTCGAAGACATTTTCTTGGACTTCTTGTTAGAGCTTCAAAGACAAGGTTCTTGTTTTCGTTCTTTCCTTATGCTTTCTGTTTCCAACTGGTCCTGACACACAATTTGTCCTGGATATGTTTTATTGTTGATCGATTCGGTTTGACATTGAACTCTTTCCAAAATTTTCGTTGAATGTCCATAATGTTTGGATTCCTTGCGTAGGATTGGATTATGAACTTCTTTTGATTTATCGTTAAGCGAGACGTTTTAAAAAACGAATTTTTCATTTTTTGATTTCGCGCTTTCTGGCAGCCATATTTGTTGGTTTTCTGATTAGTATATTTGGTTACCAATGTAAAATTTTGTCCTCTTTCGAATGGTATCAACCGCGTTTAAATCCGTGGTACTGTTTTTGAGTTATTGAAGATCAAAGTGTGCATATATCTTAATGTGTCACCCTGTATTTTCAAAATACAAGTATTTTGCCCAACTATGCATTATGAGCTACAGAAACGAAGTACACCAATTTTTCGTTTCGTTTATCAAAAATTGTTTTTTCTTCGTTTCAAATCGCATTATTTTCATTCGTTTTTCAACAAAAACGAAGCTAACGAAAATTTATTAAGCGTACGGGAGGAATACAAGATCTGAGATTTGAAATCTACCTTCGAAACATTTGAAGTATACAGACTTATCATTATTTGATTGTCGGGTGACTAGATTTTAGGAATGTAAATCTGGGGCGTTTGTAAATATGCACGAGCATGCCTTTCTCATTGCGTCTTATTGATATCAGGCAAAAGCCAAGGACATACCAATAACAATAACCGCATGTGGTAAAATGTGCAGACCTGTTTATCCAGGCACATTTCTTCTAGTCGTTTGCCCAGTGTTCCTTTCTTCAGTTCGTTTATCCAGTCTACGGGGTAAACTCAACTGATTGTGAGTAAATTCAATTACTATTAAGCAAAATTCATTGTGTGTTCGTAACTACCTGTATCTACAGAATTGGGAGACAAGATGAGTGGAAGGGAAAGAAAAGCTTAATATTATTCGGTCAAAGTTCAATTACCACGGGGATTACAGAAACCATGGGGTAAGGTTACAAAGCTTAAACCCGAAGAATGCATCCTCGAAACCCCAATCTTCAAAAAATTCAATATTCATTTTCAATGTCCTTTCGAAATGATTCCACACCTGAGGAATTAAACCGAAATGGTGAATTAATTCGAAAGATATGATAACTTATATACCGCATCCAAGCGTTAATCTAGCAATCTAGTTTGAAGGTAATATAGAGGTTTTAGGAAATGTAACAATAAATGTGAATTATGATAAACTCTTCAATTTGTAAATCCGCAAACTCTACTCTATCTGATATCTAGATTGCTTCTTCGCCTGGTTGCATGAATCGTTGTCAATGGTAGATGTATTACTTCCGAAGTGAATAGCTAATATTGCAAAATTAGTATTGAGATGTATTGAAAATGATATTCCCATATCTCTTACTTCAATAACAAAGTTTATTTGTTTCCTATGTCAAATAATTTGAAGGATTGTGGTGATCCAGGTGACATCCGGGACGGTTTAGCAATCGGAATCTCTGGTCACCCTATTTTAGTGTCCCGACAATTATGAGTGCAGATCAAAGCAATAACCTGGGGTATTTTACAAATCCCAACAGATATAAGATACCACTTTGCTTTGTAGATAAACTCAAAGGATATCCATACTTTCGTACATTAGTTTATGAATTATTTTTGCTCGTCGAAAGACCTCATATGGCAACAAATTCTGTTTTGCAAAAATTCCATCCGTTTGCAGTGTACCCTGAAACGAATGAAAATATATGCACATATATTTTATTCGATAACTGGGGATCCCTCATTCCTGAAGCGAACTTTCCTAACTTTGCTTATGTTTATCTTGTTACTCTACCGGAACATCGAAATATGCAAGCCAAATTATTTTATATCAGAGTGAACTGGCTTTCCTTCTTGAAGGAGCTGCCTGATTTGATTTTAGAATTGTCTAAATCTTATTTCTGCTACTAATGGGAATATGATACAACGACAAAGAATGGACAATGTCCATAAATTGAATTCATCAATAGGAAATTTTCTAATTAATATTTTTTCGAAAAATTTGCTATTAGTAGGAAATAAACTTTTTGGAGTATCAAAATAATGTGTACTTGAACAAAATTATCCTTCTGTGAGGAAACGCAACTTTCGGATGGCGATAGGTATACTACATTTTTTAAAGACGATCATGACATGTCGTGGTTCACACATTTGTGGACTACACTAAAATTCAGGAGTGATGCTAAATGGAAACCGTCGTGTTTGCGGTCTCCATGATCTTTTCTTTGATCAGACGAAATATTCACGGAATTCAAAATCCACAAGAATCCGCATACCTGTGAAATTAAGTAGTAGTCGAGAGAGCCAAGATCGCTGGTGTATATAAATAAACTGTAGCTCACGAATGCGTAAAATAGTGAAATATTTTCACTATATATATTATAATAATATTATTAGATATGTACTTTCATGAGCAAATACTTATATGCACACTAATAGAATTTGAAGGTACAACAGACATAAATTTCATGTATATTGCTGCATTCCTTCACAGGCTAAGTATTTCCATACCAAGCAACCTATAAGTATATACTATGTATACCTATCATCAATAAAGGCAAAACCAGGATAGATCTAACAATGGGAGTAATTTCACCTGAATCTTGAATAGAGTTGCTGTTTGTATTATTATATAACTTTTTCGTCGAATAGTGTTACACAACAACGTTCAAAAATTTATTTTTGCTTAGTCCTTAATGTGTCACGGCATTGATTGTGTGAAAATTATACTATGTAGTATAATTGAAAGGAATATTTTTCACTTTGAAAATAAATTTTATAATATGCCGATTTGACTGCTACCGAACCAAAATAATGAGATGTCTTTAGAGATAGATCTGTAAAGATCTGAGAAAGACGAACATTGACAGCGTTTGTTTACGCTAACGATTGAAAGTCCTTTTAAAGCATACATTTGTAAATTAAAACTATGTTAATGTTAATATTATCTATGCAATATATTCCCTATAAATATTAAGGACTACATAATTCAAGAAACATTTCTTATGTAATTACTTCTTATGCTTCTACATAAATGACTGATGCTCACTTAATTTCCAGAATGTAATGCCTTTGGAGAAAGTTAAAATGGTTTATTGTTCAGTTTTTATTCAAGTGTTCAATAAATCAGAACACAAAAAGGTGGAGTTCTGTTTACCAAATACATGATTATCGAATCTTCATGCATACCTTGTCACTACGCCCAAAAACCAATTGCCTTCATTGCTACTAACTAATGTAAGTACAATTGCTAGCCTAGAGCTTCGAATGACAAGGTATACTCCAGATTCGGTATTTTTTATTATCTAATAACAAATAGCTATATAATTGTGTTCTTTGAAAATGATACTATTTATTTTAAAGGTCTGAAAATGAAACGGGCAAATATTTTCATTGACTTTAACTCGCAGCATGTCGGTCGTGATTTAGACTTATGAATTTCTACTTTTCACATACACGTACACTTTTCACAGTTTTTTGTTAATTACACAAAAGGTTTCGTCAATTTGTACAAAAATATTCTTTGATAATTGTTGCTTGGGTACTCAGTAATGGGCGCACTGAATTAATTTCATTTTGTTTGAAGTGAATTCATTGTATTCAGCAGACGGAAGGTTATAGTGACGTCCGAATTCAAATGGAATGTGGCATGCTTAGCCTGACAGACATATTCTGTCCAGCGGCAGCGTGTTCCAAAAGGTTGCTTGAGTTATGTCAGCAGCTCTCCAACTCCAGTGACTCACCTAAATAATCTCTACGTTTTATCGCCCACGTAAAATACAGCATCGCATCATAATAATGAAATGCAATGAGAAACATGATAAAGCCCGTGGATATAGCCCGCTTCTCTATCGGTGTATAGCTTTCTCTTCGGATTATCGACGATAGTCATCGAAATACAATATCTACATTTCTGCCACTTCGAAAGAGATCGAACACTATCTGCGATCTCAGGAAACATTGTTAACGTCATAATTTTCGGCAATGAATACCAATGTAATCTGTAGAACAGCGCTTGAATATTTAAATTATCATCGTTAAGGATAGCAAATTATGTACACAATTTTTTGATTTTATGATGGCGCTTAGTGAAGGTCCAATTACAAACAGTCTCTTCATCCGAATTTTATGAGCAATCTATTAATAAATTCCCATTCATTTATCCTTTGAGTCATTATCGTCCTTTTTTGTCAGAAAGAGAGGAATTCGATATCCTAACAACAGACAAAGCAAAAACCTGCAATGAGCACACCAGCAGTATTGGTTGTTCTTTTAATGATTTTCTGAAATTATAACAACGAAATCAGATACCCAAATAAATATACCAGCTATAATTACTCCATATAATTTAGCGATAGGCTAAGAACTATACAAGTAATGTCGGTCATGGTATGTTACGTCTATCTCGCAGTCATTTTGATTTTATTATGCTGCACAGCAATAATTTACGTTATAATGCATATTTAGAAAACATTACTAAAGTATTCATATTATACAAACGTATTTGTATGACACAAAACAGTTTCTTTCTGTGAAAGGTACTCGTTGTTACTCCTGTTATCATTATCAGTATGACGTCACTGTCACTAGGATGTACAAACTGTTTAAGACATCCTCTACTCAAGTGTGGCATGAAGTTTCCTTTTTCCTGTATCTCATCATCTCAACAATTCGCAGAATACGCAACAGTCATCTTCTAAAAATACTTATCAATATGTCTCCATAACCGAAGACTAATATAAAAAGAAAATAACTGAATATTCACGATAAATAACTCTGCTCTCCAAAGTGGGACTTAAATGTTTTACAAGTATAAGTAATGGTTGCACTAACCAAATAATATTTGATTAATGAAGGTAACCAGCTGTAAAACATTACGGGTAGTTTCATTATTCATTTTTGGAAATAGTTTTATTAGTTTAGCTATAACAAAGGAGGGGAAATTGTGAACGACAGGATATAACCTTGGGGAAGAACACAGAAAAGAAATTACATTATGCTTCTCTTTGAGGTGATGAGACGAGACCTTGATTTACATTTCAGTTGCTCTTGTATAGAATTTTATTGTTTGGTCGTACTCAGTAAAACTTTCCTAACTTAACTGATTCAGAGTAAGTGTACTTGTATGTATGACATGTTTAACAATATTTGTAGATGGCCGTAAATATTAATGCCAAGATTTCGGAATCCATTTAAGGATATTTTGAAAGAAATAGAAAACTGCTCTCAAAAAAGTATTATAGAAGGCTTAAACATTTATAGCCGTTAATGCGCATACAATTTGGTCAACAATATGCATTAAAAGTATTCTGAGAAACAAAGGTATTAATGACTATCTTTGCTCATGTTAACAGGGTATATCTATATGCCAAAGATTGCGAATCAGAATATTTGCCTTCAAATTATATAGATATTAAAATAAAGTCCCCTAAAATTGAAATGATTTGCTTACAAGACTTAAATATGTGTATACGCATTTCGCATATCCAGCCTCTCAAAAATCAACAATATTAACTTTATTAACATGCAAATACAAAAAATAGTCCTGAAGACCTAGATTTCAAAATGACATGAGTGACCTACTTTTCATTTTGATTTCAGGATTTTATAAGTTAAAATAATTTTAAGTATTTTAGTATTTAAAATACAGTAGAAGGTAAAGCATTTATTAGCTAATAATTAAGCATAGCCAAGGAACTACCAATTATGCATTTTGTGAGAATGATATTCGTGTAACTTGAAGTAAATTGAGTTTTCATTGAGTTAACGAAATGTCAATTTTGAATGTATGCAATATCAATTACTTTGTTCTAGGAACTAACTTACGTTCTGCTAACTAGGAAACGCTTATTGCACAGGTTGTCCATACAATTGAAGAACCCTTTCTACGAAAATCTCATCTCTGCTAAGACTTTCATAATCGGTAGATGTATATCAGGACAGAATGGAATGCCAATACTAGTAGTTATATGATCTTCAACAAACCTGAAAATGGACGAATGGCAGAAATGCAAGATTGAGTGTCGATTCTGTGGATCAGGATTAATCTAAATATTATTGTATTATTTCCGTGTGCATCAAACTTATATTTGACTGTGTATGCATACCTGGCACTGTCACCATTAGGTTGTATTCATTGTAAAAGATTAAGCATTAATAACATCGGGGAATTAAACTCCAAATGCATGTCCTGACCTGATTAAGGTACGTGCTGCAGCAGAATCTACCTTGTTTTTCATTGCAAATATCGATTTCGAAAACGTCCATAGAAATTGCTGCGGATAATAAAATATCATTTCCCATCTTCGTTTTAAATTAACCAAGTTTCTTAATTATCAAAGTTATGAACTTATAGCAATAAAAGCGTCAAGGTGGATTTTGCTAATCAAATCTGAAAATATGAAGCACACCTAAGATGTTTTAAAGAAAGGGTAACTATTCATGTGGAGCACGAAGATTAAAGAAGCAGAACTACATACTACTGGCTTTCACCGGTTAAATGGAGGCTGCCTGCCAAGGTTTCTATTCTCATGCAAATCGCATTCTCAACATTGTGATGGGATCAAACTAAGATCACATCTTATGACTTTCATTTAAAACTAGTACAAATTTCTATGTAATAAAATTTCAGAAACAATGGAATGAAATATGTTAAATATTAAATAATATGAACTTCTCAATTTACATCTTCTTGAGTATGATTAAATTGTGTGCCTACACAATTTATTGACTTTAGATGACCCTGTACAACAATTTTGCATGAATTTAACCACAATTCTAATGATAATGAAAAGAGGAAATGACACTCAACTTTTCGTATTTTTGTTTTGATTTATTCAGCCAATTGACATTATTTAGTACAAATTATAGCCAAACAGATGGATAACACTACTGACATTTTTCAGGTATTTACTATCTATATTTCATGGGCATCGTTCATTACGTTCATCAGTTGTTTGTACTACGCATTATAATCATTACTTGATACATACGAAGATTAAGGACAAAAGAACTACCGCAACATTATTCCGCATGCATCTATACTATTAACTTACAGATGACATAGGAATAACTTGCAGCATTATCTCACTTTGCCCTTACCTACCAACAAGTGCAGTGATACTCACGTAAAGTGCAGCTGCAGCTGCATTTTTCTCTATTACACTTAGAAACGGCAATAAACTGTTAACTTTCAGTTACAATAATTTTGCAGTGTTTAGGTAGGTATATTTAATTTTTAATTCTTACCAAATTGGCATCGATTAAAGTGCACAATAGGTATTTTATATTTATAATCATAGGTGAACAATTACATATCTTATTATAGTAATGTCTTTATTGCGCAATACTTGTTTGTTTAAATAACGTTCTACATAATTGAGTGAATACATTCAGTATATACCGTATAACATAGTATTACTTCCCCTGCGGAGTTATTGTTTAATGATAATTGCATTGTTACGAAACAACGAATTGGCTACCTACTGGTACTTTACAATGCAAAATTATTGCGATTTCATAACCAGATATAATTTACTATTATTTCAGTTAGTCGAGCAGAGCAATACTACTCATGATTTTAGCCTGGGAATTAGCAGATGTGCCGAGTGAAGCAATTTTTTGTTACGGTAGTTGACTGATTATGCATTACAATTATCTAAAAGAGTTACTACACTTATAACAATGACATAAATCGTTAATCAATAATAATAAAACGCAATAGCCCAATTGTAATATTTTAAACTCTGCAATAAATAACAATACCTCTTCATAATCAACATTAAACCGACATCCCTGTCATTTTCATGTCTAAAATAAAATATTAATTGTAATTGTTCAATTGCTGAGATGAAGAAAGTGGAAACTTTATTCTTAATTCACAACCTTTAATCCAATCAATCAGCAACGAAGAAAATATCTAGAAAATGGAGGGCAGTTAAGAAATACACTTTTAATTTTGTGATGCCAAACATTTGAATTTAGGAACTACAGGTTAATGGACATTTTGGTCATACTTGGCTTAGGGGAGCGTGTCAACTTGCGCTTGTGAGTGATCGATTTTCTGAGTACCTGATTATTGGCGTAGTTGCCATTCCCATTAGGCTTAATTTAATTTCGCATGGAAAAGAATTTCAAGTCTTAATCTGAATGTCTTTAATTACGCTTTTGATTAGTTACCGTTTCCAGTCACCATCAATATAGCACCACCATCAGAATTCACAATATAGTCACTAATTTGAAATGACGGTTAACAAACAATGCATGCAAATTGAGAATCTTAGTACAATTAAGAAGAAAATATTAATAGAAAATCAAGTTTAACAAGACTGGAACAAACAACACGATATTACATTTGTTTGAAAATTGCATTTTGTAACATAATTATATATCTTCTTTTCAGTTGAATTGTCTTGAATTTTGCATTATGTATTATTTATCTATGTACATTATCTATGTATAAGTGTTCATCACTTTTAAATAAATTATTTTTTCGATTTTCTGGATTTTCGGTTTACTTAACATGAAATAATTCTCTATATTCTTTTATAATAATAATATATTTTCTTAAAGCTATATTTGACACTGGACAAGGTTAAACCTACACTGGGCCTGAATCCTTGCTCCTAGCGTGCTCCTCTTAAAACTAAAACTAACTTAATTCACACGTAATCGTAATTCATACTACACACATACCATCAATACTAGTTACGTTATTACTTTATTACTTAATTATGAAATGTAACTAATTCTATCTAGAAAATTTATATAGCGTATTATTACAATTATATGGATGTAATTCAATGGATATTTTCATATTTCAAAATTATTATTGCAAGCATACAATTGTAAGGCATTGTACTACATAAATATTGACAAATGAAACTCACTGCAGCTTAACTTACAATGTAATCACCCATTCGCTTATCGTAGAATTGGAACTCGGTAGTTCCAGGAGATGTAATATTTTCTAGAAATAACAAGATACCGAGAATTGGATAATTTTGTCTGACTATGATAAAGCAATCATACTTTGTTTTACGTACTTGCACTTCACCATAACCTGTTAGATTTCCAGTACGGACACAATAATGTTACTGAGAGTGCCGACGCAAAGTTCATTAGTCTTACATAGTTTCTAGTAGTAGGTATATATTATTTCATACTTCACTTAACAAAAACCAAATAAAGTAAGTACCTTGAAGATATAGCATACGTTTATCAGTGATAATCATAACACCGCTCGCAGTGTAACGACTTAGCTAATTTGCAAACAGGTGGAGCACTACAATGTATCACTAGTAATTTAGTACCAAGCAAATTCAATAAACTCAAATAGGGTTACAGACTTAATAATATTCAACTCGAACTTACTCTTACCAAAAATGTGATGCTGTATATGTTAATTAATTCCTTAAATGTATATGGATATTCTTTACTGTTTCGGCATGCTTCGACCTAAGTCCAAGAAATTCGCGTCACAACCATTTAGAGTACTATCGGGAGAGTATGCAACACAAATAGGTAGACATAATTGTGAAAGCAAAAACTCGAGTTTTCAGTAATTAACAAAAGCCTTCAAACCTAATTGGCTATATAATCTAAGTTAAACCTTTTATGGTGCTACTTCAATTAAAACAAGCAATCATTCTAAGCATTAAGAAAAGCCTTTTCTGAAAACTGTGAAAACCTAAGAAGCAATCTATAAAGTGCATTGCTACAGTAACTCGTTTCTTGCAAACCTAAGCAAATCAGAATTTCTTGAGCAACTATAAGTTATTTAATTGTGCTATTTAATTGAACAAATAAATTACTGAAATGCACAAATAATTTTATTGACCTTCACAAATAAATTATGGAGCGCACTAATAAATAATGAAATACGCCGATGCATTATGAAACACAAATACATGCCTTTTAAATTTTATGTTTGCGCATTTAATTATTTATTTGTTCGCAATTGTTTGTCAAGCTCAATGATATATTTGTTGCGAATATTGTAACCCTAAAGTGACATATTTAGCTTTCAAGCACAGGGACTCACTAAATTAGCAGTAGCTCACTCAATTAAGAAACCTGAGGAAATGCAATTAAGCTATGAATTTAATAAACCTAGGTTTATGTATTATGCCGTTTACTAGAGAGCAGGCAGTTACTCTGATTGCTATTCTTTTATTAATTTACTCCCACTCCTACTGCCTAATTACTCTAAACAGTAGTGGTACAGTTTGTTAGATCATGGTCGTGTAAACTTAATGTTCTCTCTACCTGCGAGATATGTCACGGGAAAGTAACCAGCATTTTGTGGAAGGCGTAGACATCTACTCTAACCTTTCTCAGTAATCTAACTATAATTGTCTCTATATATACTATGTAGTCTCACACGTAGTCGCACTCCATGCAAACCAATCGTAATAATGCATTTGTTCTGTCTATCCAATTATTTCTAAATATTCCTAAAGCACACACGCGTACTTAAAAACTAATCTACTCCTTCTTTACTTATATTTAAAGTGATAGCCCTCGCCTGCCTGGTCTCGTACCTTAACGAGAGTGCCCGTTGGGCATTTGATGGAAAAGCTTTTTATGGCTGTATCATGTTGATTTAACGTGGATACTAACTCGATTTAGTATCCCTTAGTTTAAATACGAAATATGAAGATGTTGTTTTTAGTGTCAGTGTAGGTTCTTCCTTACCCAGTGCCTATGTCTATGTCTCTCTTGGTGATTCACTATTTATGGCATAGCTAAAATCGATTATGCATCTGTATTCACTAGTGTAAAACTGTTGGTTGTGGTATGAGTTAATATTCAGTGGCGTAGAGTGATGCTAATAAATATTTAATATATTGTAATAAAACTAGGCTGTAGTAGGTTCAGTAAGGATGTAAAAGATTTTTTCTCCTATTTTTGAATTTATAGGCCAATTAGAGAATTATGTACTTGGCCTTTTACCCGAAGTGTAATTAATTTCATGGTAGCGCACAACTACTCCCTATTGGTAAAAAATAAAATTTTGTAACTAATACTATATCGCCACTGTACATGTGTTTTGTCGTAAAGAAATGACTAGTGCATGAAATTGGGAAACGTTGTATGTAGTTTATGTGTTACATGACGATAGTAACTCTGAACTCATTTCTGTAAGTCAATAATAGAAAAGTTATTGATATTTTACAATTGATCTATATGTACCTAGGATAAAATATTTCTGTTGTATGCATCTTTATTGGATTTCAATGCACAAGCATAGACTCGCTTCAGAAGGCAGCATGTAAAGAATAGATATTATAGTTATTGTCTGAAATATCAAGTTGAATTTGCAAAATATTTCTCGCTTAGCTATCCTATTTCTCTATCCACTTATAGTCAGCACCGAATGGCTTACTTTCTACTACACAATATATAGATATCTCCATACCATGCGTAATCAGTTTTATCACTATAATACGCGTCAGAAATGCGACTGAAGATTCATGGTAATAAAACAGTTTCAAAGAAACTTTCGAGTGTATCTTCGTCCGTCTACGATATACATAGCACAAGTGAGTAGTCAGCTTTGGTTCACAGTGTACATTTTAAACTGATTATCTAAATATCAAAATCAGCCGGCAGTAATGTACACTGAGGACTCTGTACTGATATAATAATAATAACAAATCGAACGCTAGATTTTATCATTAGGATCGCAGTTAGAACGGGGCAACGGGAGACATAATTTTCACAGCAAAACAACACAGTCAGTAACATTAACATTAACAAGATTATCTCTTCTACTTGCAATAATCTAATTGCGACTAAGAACTAAATTCGTATTCTATAACTTTTCAAATATCTACGCTAGTTTTACAAATACTGCAAAGTAAATTTTTAAATGGCTTTATAATTATAGTATTGTAATGACTTTGATGACACTGGTACTGTGAATTTACAATTAGTAAACTAAAACCGCATATGAAGCAATTACTGTTTACTTAAATTCACCTAATTTTTACTAGATTGCTATTTTTGACAGGAACTCTGGCATTCAGAAGGTTGTGATGTTATAAGGAATACAAATACTAAAACTAGCTAGGAACACTAAGAGCAATAAAAAAGAGGACAGGACGCCACTTCTCTAGCGACATTTGTAAACGAAGGTTATAATATATACAGTGATTCTAAGAGATCTAAATGTTTTAAACAATGTTCACTCTAAATAAAAATCTTTCATGCTAAAATATGTAATCGAGTCCCTGTCAAAAATTTCGTTTCACGTATTTCAATGAAAGTCATATCTTTACAATACAGATTGAAGCCATCTAGTCGAATAGAATACAATTTTAGAAGAACTAATTACATGATATCAAAATTTTGGTTGATTTGGATGTATAAACTGTGTTGTATTGAGCGGTTGCACCTAAACCTATAAGTTATACATCTCCATCCTGATTTATTTTCAGTTCTAGCTTTTCGCTGACTTGTAGCACGGAGTACTGATTCAGTAAAGTAACAAAGAAATAATCAAATTTAACACTTACAATCTAGCTGATGACATCTGGTAACTGTGATCGAGCTATACAATAATACAATACATATATCTTTTTAAAAAATCAGCGGCTAAATTACTCTCAGTTCTAGACTAGGCTACCCGTCTAAAATCACACTCCTGTAGCTATCTAATCAACAGCGATCTGATTGGGGTTTCGAAAAGTCATGTTGACCAATCGCGTACTTAAAAAATTCATAGACAGACCAGCAAATGGCAGTAGACGGCATCTGGTACATGACTCGAGCCGACATCCCCTGCAAATTAACATCAATTTACACTGTTGTAGTGTAAAATGTCATTGGACTTACAATCTACATGCACAGTGTGACTTTTTGAAGCATTGGAAATTCTCGAACGCCCTTAAAGAATGACAATACACTCAGAGCACGGCATTATGCAAAATAATTACCTGAAAGTATCCACGGACTCCAGCTAAGCGGTACACAGTAGTGAAAGTAAAAAGAAGTCCTCTAATTTGAGATTGTCCCAAGGACTTTACAACGGTCGTCTCCTGGGTGTTCAAAAGGGTTTTGCATACATCTAAAGGCGTCGTAACGGCAGAAGCTAACCCACCAGCCACTGCTCCCGAAATCATGTGTGCCGTCGGGTTGTATACCTTTTCCTGTTAACAAAAGTATTCAAAGGCTTGATCAAGTCTGTAATTGAGTCATTATTTCACAGTTCCAAATACTCATTTCTAACAAAGGAAAAGAATACATAATTACATCTCCACTAATAAAAATTTCCGTTGCAAATTACCAAACGATTCACGAACTTACTACAGTTAAACTTAGTTATCGCAGAATTCCATGAACTGCTAGATCCCTGCCAGAAAAATTGTTATAGAAAGTTTTTCTATATCCAGCAGCACTGGGAGGTGAACAGTGACACACAAAAGTTTACACCGGATAGCAGCCGACTAACTTTCTCATCCACAGAGCTACGAAAAGATAAGCCCAAATCCACTTTCTGACTCACAATCAGCTGCATAGGTAAAAAAGGTAATGACTAAAAGTAGATATTTTACTTTTAAGGCCCCTGTTACACTCCCTTTGGTAGAGCTCAGCTTTAAATAGACATTAATAAGGTACATGCTAATAGTTGTACAGATATGAACTATCTCTTATGATTACAGAGCTACTGCATCGAAAAATAAGTCGCTGTAAAATTCTCAATAACTTCTATAACTAAAAGTAGTCAACTTTAGTAGAAGTTGTAAACTAACTGTGAACAGGAAAATATTTTACATAGACGATCTTTTCATGTTGCACTTACAACCATTAAAACTACAACTAATTTTTTAAAATACCTTGTTTGTTGTCTTCTGCATGAATTCGTAGACCATAAAGTGAATACTTTGGAATGGAATGTTCATGAACAACTGCGTCGAATATGATCTGTAAAAGGCTCGGTAACCCTCCGCTTTGTAAGTCTTGTTAACACATTCCCAGCACGATTTATATGCACTGTTGTGCATCTGCATGCGCTGCTTCACCACTAAAACACACAAAAGAATTCAAATCGTCACTTCATTTCGTTCAAAAGTCACTCCAAGGCAATTGCGAGCAATATTTTTAATACGCTTTTCTTGATTACTTTATAATGACAATGACCACTATTATATTCTCCCCTTTTGTCAAATTATGTTAAAAATAGCAAAGTAAAATTCGACTAATTTGCAACACAAAAATTCTCAGTTTTTATTGCTTGCAGGATTGATTGACAGAGAACCAATGAATTGAATGACAAGAAAGTAATTCAAAACTGTATTTAGAACCAAAATTTGTAAACCAACATTCGGGTACTAAACAATCCCAAATTTTACTCATCGTTTTTGTCTTCTAGTAGTTAAGACGTTATTCTTAAGCCTTTAGTACACAGTTTTATCCACACAATAAATTGCATCCGAGTCTTACGCCTAATCTATACTTCAATACAAAAATTAAAATATTTTTCTTTAACATTAACTAGGTTTTTCCAGAATATGATCACAAAAGTTAATCAGTAATTCAGAGTCACAAAACACATTAAAGTGAAAGAATTTTATAAAATGGCAGTGTCGATAAATGAAAAATGAAAGTATTCTGTATAGCAAATGTATGGATAACAAATTCGTCAATTGAATAATAAAAGTATTACGTTAAATTCTCGTTTGCTTAAAGTTTGCAAAAGTCAACCGTCAGAAAGCAATATTTCATCCCTTGAGTGGTACAGAACATAAAATGACTCTGAATGCTGCAGACAGACACAATAACTTTCAAAATAGGAACTTTTAAGAAAACTGCTTATGACAACAATAACCTTCTAAATTGAACCTAGCAATGCACGATGACTTCAAAAATGAAGTTGCATTTCAAAAAAGAGATAATATTTTGATTTCTCTTATAGCATGACTAATATTTCTTAAGTCAAGGACGCACAGGTAGGAAAAAGAAGGGCAAGGTGAAACATTCCGAACAAGTGAGGTGAATAGCAAAATGAATAAATTCTGAATGTTATGGCTGCGACAGCAATGTATTATTTACGTACATCGTAAATTTCAATAGTCAAAGATGGTGAGACGGAAGTTCAAGCCTTATGTCTTGAATGAACAGTAAGTATAATAATTATGGAGAATGTTATTGCTTAGATCATAACCTGGTTTCTACAATACAATCGAACATTATTTATAAAAGGCATACTGAAGCGTGCGAACATTGAGCAGAACTACCAAACTATAGTAAACCAGATGCAGCATTGTCATAAAACTCGAAATTGTCAAAATGGTGGTGAAATTGGAATAGAGCTATCAAACAAAGTAAACACACACGATGACATGACGAAGGCTAATTCTGCTTTGGGCAGTCTACTGGGAGAAGATCATCTGTAAGATAAAGTCTAGATTAGAAGCTAAATTACAAAAGTAGTCAGTCGTAAGTAGCCATCAGCTCCAGATGTAATTCTACTCATTGTATTAAATAGCTGTAAACATTATCTTGCTGAAGACTATGATAAGACTTTCTCCTACAGCGGTAATTACACCTATATCACATCATATACTACCTGGCATCCATTCGTAGAACTAGGGAACTAATTATATTTACTGCAACTTTTATGCACAACCACACCTTCAATTAAATTGGTTTTCGTAATTAACAATTTAGTAATTAAATTGTACACAGTTTTTGCAAAGTCAATTATCCAATGATATTTTAAATATATAATCACGTAAGTGGTAGAGGAGAAAAAAATTTAAGAACTTAGCAAGTGGACTCCAGCTTTGTGTTTACAAACTTCTAGAGCAATTACTATAACCAAATGGTAACTCCAACCCTATTTCTTCAACGACTACGGTATATCCCGTATATGCCGATTTACTATTTATATATTAAGAGCCCCTGCCCTGGAGTCCCTTTTGCGACAAATTAAGCTTTAAAATGCTCACCAACTATAAGACCCCCTTTTGAAATAGGACCCCATCCCCAAATAGGTGCATAGAGATGAGTAGCACCATTGTGTGTCACCATGTACCCATTTTCGCTGTTATCTCAAAGTAGATACTAGGCAAAAGGTAAGTATTTTAATGGAGTAAAATAAAGGTTATTGTAGAAGAATTGTGAACATACACATTTAGTTCCGAGATAAAGTCTAAAGAAGAAGCACGAGGATGGCGTACTCCAAAAAGACAGCTCTGTCTTATTCCATAAAAACAAAACTGGAAGTAATAGAATTGCACGAAATTTTATCTATTCATAAAAGTCAAAATTACCTATATAACTTTAGAAAATGGGAACGGCAGCGGAATGAACTGCAGGAGCTTATGGAGGAAGTGCTTGCATAATGCATATTCGTGATGATTATATCATTTTTCTTTCTGATGAAGTAATGAACGTAGATGCATAAAATATTTCATGTGTGTAACTAATTTGATTTGTGCTGAGATAAATAAATATGCTGAGAATGACTATTGGTTATTTGGATAAATAATTTTGCCTGATAAATAAATGCGTTGAAACAATAACACATCCCAGATCGTTAAAACACCCCCATGGGTTGTAATACGAACTTAGCATGAGAAAAAATCATCTTCAAACAATAACGTCTCTGGGGTAATAATTCGGCAAATACGGAAAACCTTTTGATATTGTGACGTCGAATTCTGAAAGGCAATGTCCTTTTTGTGTAAGGAAGTAGTCCTAAATAAATTAATATAATATAAGTAAACATTTTCCGCAAACGAGTACCACATTCATTGCTAGACTATTTTGTTTGCCAAATTAATTAACCCTATTGCTATTACAAGTAAATGGAGAGTAAAACAGTTACAGTTATTGCAGGCGGGCTAAAACGCGTTATTGGCCATGATGTTTTATGGGAATTAGTACACACATTTTAATAATATTTGTCTTTCATCTCCTGAATATCAAAAGTTAACGGTAAAATGTCAGTAATAGTAATTGAATGTGCGAGCAAATAACTCAGACCAGACACCAGAAACAGAGGCGTTAAAATAAAACGGCTACCGCGTTTTCTCTTGTATTAAATGATATTGTTTCCTAACTGGCTGTACTAGTCACAATTTTGTTGCACATGAACTACTGCTTTAACACAAATCCTATAAATGATCTTTATGATTGTGAACTATTTATTGTAGTATGAGGTGCATGAAACTCTTCTTAATCAGAAGAGCATTTGCTGTGACGTAGATTCGCCGAAGAATTTTATCTAGTATTTCATTTGAGGCATTTTGTATAACTAATAGGGTAAAGAATTCAAGCGTAAATAATGGTAAACATTAAAGATCACATAACAAAACATTATAGCTGTAGACTAAAAGAAACGTTCTAGCAGATTACCCAGTGCCTACATGTTGTTTGCTGTTAAATTAAATAGCGCTGGCATTGCAAACAGAAACATGCATGGTCATTTTGGTCATGGTACTCTTTCATGTTCTCAAAAAAGGTACAGATATGCTATGCGTCTATAACTACACGTGCTCTAATATTAATACCAACGCAGAAACCACAACCTTTTGCACAACGGAAATGTTGGAAACAGTTTGTGAATTGCAATGAGACTGCGGAGAAACTAATGCAAATACATAAGTTTGCACAACATCTAATTGTAAATTCTTTCGATGATTTGACGTAAACACTAGTGGAGTTCATGTTACGCTATCACAATTGCCAAGCATCACCATTATTCCAGGAAAACAATTTAATCGGCAATACTAAATTATAGAACAACAAAATATTCGAAAAATCGAGCTTTATTTAAAAAGAAAGCATAATTTACTTTCACGAAATAAAGATTAGAGTCTACTCACTATTATCAAATGTTGTAGTTTGTATCTGCATAAAAATCTGCAGTTAATTTCACAGATTTTTTTATTTTGTTGACGATGGCAAATTAAAATAAGGTAGCACTACAAATGCTCAATTTGTATCTACTATTAAAAAAATTGAAGACTGAAGTTGTCACTTACCATCAGCTGGAGTCATTAAAGCATCATGGAAGACAGTTGCAACACAGCCGGCCAGACCTATAACATTCATAAAAAAATTGGTAAACAAATAAAGATAATTTTTGAAGTACAAGTAATATTATGTCCACAGTGCAGCATTTTAGAAATTTACTCTCTGCTAGTACATTCTACGAAAATAAGTCTGTAGAAATAAAATATCTCTATAAATATCCCTATAAAAGTAAATACATATTTAATGAATTGGGTTTAGCAAACATTGAATTTCAATTTATTTAGAATATCTTGTAAACCAAAATCACAGACTGAGGTGGCAATGCAGAACACTTAGTTCAACAAGCATAAGCATATGCAATAAGCGTACAGCAATAAAAACAAAATAAATTAAAATAACGTTTAGTTTCCGATTGATATTCATGATTGTTGTAAAATTTCCCGGAAATTGATATTTATGTTAAATTTCAAAGACATTTCGGTAATATCTGGGCCATAATAATATCCTAGACCTTAAATGGCGTAATTACGAGTGCCGAAACTAAGACAATCACTGCTGAGTGATGAGAGGATAGTACACGTGAACTTAAATAAAATATTATAATACATTGGTCAACTACCAATACTTTTATAGCTGGTAGGTAAAAATATTTGGTTTCAACTCTTATTTAAATCGCATTTATTATACTAATTTTTGGTAACCTCATTTGATAAGAGAGGCATTTATAGCCAGCTTGATGAAACTGCATCAGGAAAACACATCGGTACATAACATAAACAAAGCAGGATAGCTCTGAGCTATGGCTGAGCTCTGGCTAAGCTAAGCAATAGCTCTGATAGCTCTAAGCTGAGCTCAGACTGAGCTCTGAGCTTTGGCTGAGATAATCAATCATTCTACTCGTCAAAATTATATGGGGCTTCTTTGGTTCACATGCACACCGTCATCTGAGTAAAATAGCTATTATTTGCTTTCAAGCAGAAAATTCTTACAAGAACAGATCATTTCTAATGTGATTTTTACAAGTCTGCTAAGACTACTGCGTATTGAGGCTAAAAGTTCTTGTAAAAATAAGTGAACGTAGCACAACAGATCAGAATACGTTCTATTAATTCCTTTTTGAGTTTTATCCTTTGAAAGCATTTCAGAATTATTTTATCCAAAGTACAAGTTCAAATTACAGCGAAAAAATATCTTGCACTCTATAGTGAGTAGCTCCTCCAAGAAAACTATCATGCATCAGTACTGTTTTGCATATACCCGATACCGAAAATACTTCTCGAAACTGCATAAGTATATGCTCACTGTATGCTCGATAGTCAAACACACGTATTGTAGTATTAGAATACTACAATACTGCACCTTTAAAGGTGACTCTAATGGAAAGGGAATCTTTTCAGTTGAAATGCTCGTCATTCATCTGAAGTTTGGATTTTTCTCATGCATTTACAAACATATACACTCTGGTCCATGCATTATGCATAGTCAGCAAAACAAATGGATCGACATGAAAAGAAAAATACTCAGCACAACTGCTCCCATTAGTGAACACTTCATTTATCTCTGCATTACATATCATCAGTCTAAGCATCAAATTAAGACCTCACAAACACTCATCTTATCAACCACGCATTACATACACAGAAACCAACTAAACTAAGCAGGCTCCACAACAAAAATCGATAATGCATTAATGACTTGGGTATTTATTTCTATTGTCCATGTAATGAAGCAAGAAATTATATTCACTACCTAGGTATACAAAGTGAAACGAAACACTATATATATTGCCTATAAAATATAAAGTCTCCAGTTAAAGGATAGCTATTACATATTACCAAAGATATTTCTCCAAAGCAAAATAAAGATCTTCCTTACAAATCCAAAATGAATTAACTACAATTTCCCAGGCAGAAGGGAAATACAAAACCCAATTCTTACGTCAGGTTTTAAGTCTTTTAAGGTCAGAGAAAGTAATTTGTATTTCATGGATTATCAAACAATTGATAACAAATATCAATTGCAAAGAACTGGGTAGACTATTCTACAGAAAACAAGAAATAAAAAGCACAAAATGTGAGTTACCCTAAGCCTCACTAGTTTAGATAATTACTTAGGCAATACATTTTCAATATTTGTATTTGCAACCACACTCGCGTAAATTCTGCGTTTCTCAAAGCACAATCAAGTTGTACTTAAAAGAAGCATACAAATTAATTAAACATTTATAATACTTCAAAGTAGCTTCTAAGGCACAAACTGACACAGAAAGAGTGGTTAACGGGTGGAGAACGGTTAAAGAACGGTTAACAGTAACGGGTGGTTAATTACATCAGCAACACCTACCACTGCTTATAACTTCTGAACGGTTGGACCCACGACCATGAAATTATTTTTACTGAATTTCTGACAAAATATTCCTTCCTGTGTATGCATATTTCAATCATATTTCTATGATTGATTTTGGCAGGAATTACAGGTCATGTAAAAATATAACTTTGGTAGATGTTGCGGATATACTGAACCACCCGGTATATTCATTCACCATTATGCTTACTACGATAATTACTACTAGGCATACGGTTTCACTTTATCTCCATATCATTAGCGATTGTTTACATAAACAGATATATACTTCAGTTTATCTTTCGGTTCTACTTTGATACAGCAGATTGCTTACATTGACAAAAGGGAGCACGTTATGAGTCTTATCTTAAAAGCGTAATATTAAAAATTACACGGTATGCACATTTTATTAGCAACTACCTACTTGTTTATACTGACATCAGCATTCATATTTCTAATACGACAACATAACAGTTGCACATCCCATTTGAATTAAAGTAGGAATGGGTAGTGAAATAAAGATGCTTTACTATCCATAAACCAAAATATATGTTGAGCTATTGTATATCTGGTAAGTATCTAAAACTAAAATAAATAAAATAATTCAATAAAAATATGACTTACAAATATTGGAGCCGAAGAGAAAAGTACTATATCCTGGTGGTGCGTGAGAAAGGAGCATTTCTTTAACTCGTTCATAGCATGAAAAGTACATGGCATGAGCAGGACCAGCTCCGACTACAACCGCACTCATGCCACGTACCGGGCGGAATATTCCTTCAGATCGTACCATTCGGTTAAGTGTGTCAAAAATGCTACGGTACTCTCCACCAGGCGTCGGGGAAAGACTCTGCATTCTGGTCTGCAACACAAGGCATTTCATTCATTAAAACTTAACTAGTTAAACATGCGTGTACTGTATGCACTTTTAGTTTTCAAAGTTCTTTTTTGAAGTTATCAAAAGAAAGGTGGTTTTGAGAGACTGTTGAGATGAGTGCTCTCGGGCAGAATTGGATTACTTTGCATCTGGTCTGTATTAGTCATGATCTTGGGAAATCGAAGACTTTGCTATATGCAAAGTGGGTTGATTGGAATAATAATAAAACTAATACAAATGCAAAGCAGATATATCAATTCCACTATTAAACGATCTCTATTCTTCTTATAATCATAGCGAAGGGTTAGGGTTGTAATTTAATAGGAAGTAAGACGAGTTTTTGTTTCTGAAGCGATTTCGTCAGGTTATCTCCGGTTTGCGCACGCATCTATTTGGTTTGCGAAATAATTGCATTTCTGTATTAAAGTATTCATATTTCATGCTATCATTTCAAATGTTTACTGGAACCATATATTAATAAATTCTTGACAAATATAGGATTGTCTGCATCTTGTAAAACACACTTTTGAATGCTGAGTATATTAAAACTGTAATAATCCCCAAAGTATAGATTTTTTTTTCAATCAATGTGAGCAGTATTAAAAATATTTCAGAGGGTCAATTGTCAACCACTAAGTAGTGATTTGTATTAATTACCGTGGGAAATAGAAGCATTCTGCTACAAGTAAAAACGATTATGATCCAAAATGAAACCGTAACCATCAATGCTTAAATATCAATACAGGAAGCTGTAGACAAAACTACATATTCATTCCATATACTTTTACTGAGTATGCATTGCAAAGACACTTAATTGACAAGTGGGTGACAATCAATATCAGCATTTTATCTATAAATGTACTTTTCGCTAGCTCATACTAATATTGATGTGTTCTGAGTGACGTGAGTGAGCGTCTATGTACACTCACTTGAATCCCAGTATCTACAGACATTTAAAAGCAAACACCTGCATAACAAATCATTCATGATGTCACTCCATTGTCATAGGATATGGCAACTCAGTTATTTATAATAGATATTGGAGACATTTGTATTTTATGTAGAGTTTAACTAGATGTAAATTAGCATTATAATTCGAAGGAGCATTAGATTACATAATAAAAAGTCTGGGGATAAATATGATCCTCCAATAACCATTACTCTTTACTGAACCAAACGGGAGTTATAACTGATTAATTACGACAATTATGGTGACTACTGTTATGCATGCTGAGTACACACAGTTTACAATATCTGGACGGAAAAAATATTGCAACAAATAGCTGTATGTTGAGATTGGAGAATTATTTGTGCAAATCACTTACTATTCTTCTGCCCGTTTGTAAAAAGAAAATGGCCTTCGAGGACTCCTTTGTAAAAACAGAGCTACAGGGACATAAGATTATCCTTACTACGATTGAAGTGAGTACGCAGAAATGTGAATGTATGTAACATACGTATAATATTAATACGTTTGAGGAAGATTAGAGACACATGTTTTTGCTGATGCGTTTATGTTTCCTCATAGGACATCCATTCAATAAGCTTAAATTGTAAAGTCTACAAAAGTAAATAATCACTGGCTTAAATGTTTCTATTAGATATCATAAGCAGGGCATGGATATTTATTTTTATTTTTAATACGTCTTTTTTATTTTTATTATTTTTTATACTATTATTTATACTATTATTTTTTATACTACTATTTATACTATTATTTTTTATACTACTATTTATACTATTATTTTTTATACTATTATTTATACTATTATTTTTTATACTATTATTTATACTATTATTTTTTATACTATTATTTATACTATTATTTTTTATACTATTATTTATACTATTATTTTTTATACTATTATTTATACTATTATTTTTTATACTATTATTTATACTATTATTTTTTATACTATTATTTATACTATTATTTTTTATACTATTATTTATACTATTATTTTTATACTATTATTTATACTATTATTTTTTATACTATTATTTATACTATTATTTTTTATACTATTATTTATACTATTATTTTTTATACTATTATTTATACTATTATTTTTTATACTATTATTTATACTATTATTTTTAATACTATTGCAAGTACATTGACAAACATATTTAGAAAACAAATTTTTTGTTGTTTTACAAAATGCAATATTTACCAAAATCATTTTTATTAATTAAAGAATTTGGTAATACTAATTAAGTATTTTGTGACATGTAAAAGTATTTTATAATATTTCAGTGAAAAGAAAATATTTGTAAATATATTCACGTCTTCACCATAATTTTTGCATTTACTGAAAAAATTAGCCTAAAACATGCAATCATATTTTTTATTTTTATCTAAAAAATAAGTTTCAAAAAAATGAACGGCTCTGATCTCAAACTTTTGAGATCGATTTGGGAAGTTTGTAAAATTGTTCGAAGCACCGTACGTAAAAGACTCAGAAAAATTAATTAACATAAAGAGAATTGGGGGAGAGGTAACATGATAGCAAGGCAATGACAGCACAGCGGCAAATCTGCCACAGATATTGTGTGAAGTGGAGAGGGCGTCTAGAAATAAAATAAAATTGACTTACGTAGAACCCATTGAACCCGCCCTTAACACCACTTCTAACCTCCAATCCAGAGAGCCCCATGCACCAGTGACTTGAAAATCCTTGATTTCCAACGCTTCTGCCTAATGGCCTTCTTCAAGGAGAAAAGGGAGAAAGGGAACACAAACACTGACACTTCACATAAGATGACTAATGTCTGTGGTAGATTTGCGCAGTCTTAGCTTGCTTTGATAATCCCTCTACCCCAATTCCCCTTATGTCAATTAATTTTTCTGAGTCCTTTTCATAAGGCCCTTCGAACAATTTTACAAACTAGTACACTGTGCACCAGCGTAAACCCCTTAATTCTAATCCATTTTTGGGAAATGTCACTCTGAATGTAAATTTTATCAAACCTTTAAGAAATTAAAAATATTTGGGATATTAAAATAAATACTTTAATGATTTTTATAGAAAATCTTTCCCGAAATATGTTGTCGTTTTTAAAGAAATATATATTGCAATATTTTTTGATTTTTGGAAATTAAATATCCGAGCTCTGATCATAAGGCATGGATACCTGGTAGCAAAGCACTGGAACTACTCCGTTATTTCAATCTCTCTTACAATCAGTCCCCCAACGACTTATTTCTTAAGTAGGCTGATTCATCTAATCTCGAATGATCGGATGTGAACTCAATATTTAAAATTTTAATGCTTTCGTTAAGTTAAAAGTACTTAAGTTTGTTAGTATTAATATTTACATTCAGATGAGTTACTTTTACACACCGTTTAAAAAACTCAATACTAGCTGTTAAATGTATCCTGCCTCTAGCTGACCCTTGAATCAACCCAATATAAACCCCATTCTAGCCAATTGATCTTTTTCGCATTTCCCAGTTTGACTGCAGCGACCAGATAGAGGGCAAATGAAAAGTTACATTTTTACATGTAAAAAAGTAACCCTCCGTTTGTTCATTCAAAGATTCCATTTATGCCTAATATTCAAAATTTAGCTGGGAGATAATCCTCATATTTTAGATATCTACAGGATGAAGGTATTGCCAATTAAAAAATAATAAATGAATGCCCACCTTAACTGAATCCAAAGGGTACATGACACAATGTTCTAGAATGCCGGCAAGAGCACCAGCAGTCATATGAGTGGCCACACTTCCACTGTGAAGACTTTCGTAAGTTTCGAAATCCGTATTTGTGGGTTCCTTCTCCTCCGAAATTAAATTTAAGAGCAGAGACATTTTGCATCCTCTGATACTGCACACAAATTACGAAATGATGGAAGAGAGGATTTGCAGTTGAATTTGAATGTAGCACTCTCTCTAGCTGTTGATCACACTCAGCACGTCGCTTAATAAAGCCCCTTTACCCAAGGTATGTGTGGGGTAGTGTCTAGCACGTTGTGTCGTATTGTATGCATGCTGTAGAAGAGAGAGTTGCCTGGTACCTCAATAAGGACCTGATCTAGCATGAATATGAAATTTTGTAATGATGCAAGTCATTCCACTCTTTGTAAATGCAGACCCGCAACAAACTCCAGGACGACCAACGTCAACGTCACATAATTACTACTACAATGTGCCTATAGTTACAGAATTACTATTTAATTTTTATACAGGTGAAGAAACTAAAAAATTTAAACGGGCAAATGAAAAATAGGCTACGGGGTAAACTTCAAATTACTGGACGTAGATAGAGGTCAAAATTACTTCTAACAACGGCCTGCATCCCTGCCCTTTTATTACGAGCCAGCACGTTCTGTAAACTATTTTTATTAATAGGCGAGCATGGGTACGAAGTTTTGTACCCATGCAACTCTTTATAAGAGCTGGCAGGCACAGACACATACAGACCACGACCACACAGACTCCCCGACGGCCAACATTTAAGTTTGCAAACTCTAACAACTCAATAACTTTATATTAAAGCTAATAAGTCGGTATGTTAGTTTCAATTACAAAATTAAGTACTACACTGGGGAGTGGGGAATTATAGTTCAATGATAGTTTATACTGAAACGTCGGAAGTTGGATCATTCTGCATTTTAAGTTAAAATAGAGCAAACAATATTTTCAAAAGAAAATAGCTTAAAACAAAGAATAGGAAGCGCTCCTATTATAATTATTATGATCTATTGAATGGTTAGTCCAGACTCGTTCAAATTAAATAAATGAATTTATACGCACGCAACGCACATAGGTTTGCAAGCACATTGCTTTAATTAAGCAAAATAACAATGCAGTAATGCAGTTTCTGGCTACTGGGATTTCGTCTTAAGTTGGACAAAAACTATCCAAGGCTCACCAACTTTGTCACATCCATGACGTTCTCCTGAGTCACCTTGCGGTTGAATGTTAGCTAAACTGCTACGATCATGTGATTTGTGTTACCGAGGAATGTACAAATATTTTTCAAACTAAACACATTCACAACTACAAATCTGTGGTCATATTATTATTATATCAGTGTAGTGTGTTCTGTGGCACTTTTTAGTAATTTTTGGAAGGTGTAGAATAACTACGTTTTGCAACTTAGTTATTTTAGAAACGCAATCATTTGGTTTTCATCTAAATAGAATAGCGTATATTTGTTGGAAAAATTAAGAGTTATTGCTAATTTAATTCACAAAAGATTCACTGATTTAATAACTGTAATTAAGCAGTATATCAAAAGGTAAAACTTAGACTCGTAACTTTACTTACCTTTTTACGATTACCTTTAACTATAATGAAATATTAAAACAATGTAATGTCATTTTGTCCCACAAAATTTTAAGCACTCAAAGTTACAGTTTTTGTACTAAATAAACATTCGATTTTTGCAACTGACATAATAGTCTTAATATGTCTAACTATATGCACCACTATAATAATAGCTACAGTTCGTACAAGGATGATAAATCTAGATCGGTAAGTTAATACAAACGTTTCTTTAAATAACTTTGAAAACTCTTTTACCAGTCAACCAATCGAAAGAAGTTAACGTGTAAGGATAATAATTTACAAAATATTAATAACGACTTACATGACATCACATCTCAAATTACGTATTACGTAACAGCAATAGTTCAGTGAATGCTCAATTCACCATTGTGGGGGACCGGACCACCAAAAAATACTTTCCTGCCTGGTAACCAGGCAGGCTTTTCAGAGGGTAGGCGGAAAGTCTCCCTTTCCAGTTACCTCGTTACCAGCCAAAAAATGGCTGCCCTTTTATCACTTTTAAACAAAAAAGTAAAAATTGCTGTGGAAAATAATTTAAATTTTGAAATTTGGCCAAAATAGTATAAAATACAAGAATATTGTGATATGTATTATCGTTAATAATTATGATTGACGGTGGGTAGTGGTTTTCAAAAGCTGCAAAAATGTCGTTAGTCACCTCTACTTCAATTACATATAGTTACAATAGTACAATTAATGTATATCTGACAGATTGTTGAACCTATGAGCGCAACTTCTCAAGGTCGAAATTATGAATATCAGCGTCACCACACTTCATCGTCTTCTTTTCCTGTCGTGCCACAACATTCAACGTATCGCTATGGCGAGAAGAGTTCCTCTGCCAGTACAACTACAAAAACTAATACTGATCCCGGAAAAAAAGAAGCAGAATCAACACCAGAAATGGATCACATAATTGCCGATGTCATGTTTAAGTTAAAAAGCAAAGGAACCTTCGACCGTTTCAGGCAAGAGTGTATGGCTGACATTGATACAAAGGTTTGCTTTTTTACAAAATGGCTTCTATGACGTTATACTTAAGTACAGCAAGGTAATTCTTTCTTAGCCGGCTTATATCAACCTAAACAACAGGGTTAAGTATTTGGTAGAATGCTTCCTCAAAAAAACGAAATGGACTCCTACTATGCCAAAGGTGAAAATAAGAGAAAATATGCGAAAATACGTGAGCGAGTGAGTAAAAATCAATTTTATTTTGCAGAAAGTAGATTAGAACCACTACGCTAACATAGGAAAATAATATGTATATATTTTATAATTTCAGAGCTCGAAACTTTGACTCTGGAATTGACAGAATCGTAGACCAAGTCGTTGACCCAAAAACAAATTCTGTTTTCTTTCCGATGGTCGAAGAAGAGGTTTATAGTTTTCTGGGAATTGAGAAACCAAAAGAAGCAGAAAGTGAACATCATGATGTTAGTATGAACGAGCAAAATAATGATGACATGGATGTGAATGGTAATGATCAAATGCTAAACCTTTTTCTGAATTGTGGGTAAAGGTAATTTCTTTTCATGCAATTGAAATGTTTGGTGTGTTGGTAGCAAATAATTTTGGTTTGAAAGTCATTGACAAATATTTCTTAAACACTCCTGGAGCAGTTCGAATTCTTTGAAAAATTAATTGCAAAATCAAGTTCTTTATTACGTATTTAATTGAAACTTAACCTCCTATCTTACATCACCTCAAAATTCAAAATTTAGTTAGCCATATTTAGTTTCAACCAACGAGCTAAATCTTCTTGAGAGATATCATTAGTGTCAGTTCTCAAATTTGTAGTTTTATACTTTCAGGAATTAGGTTTGACTAAATGAAAGTTATTGATAAAAAAATATTTAAAGATTTTCATATTCTAGAAATTATTATTCTTCCGCAAATATCTCTTCAGAAATCAAAAGTCAAAACCCAATTGGGGAAGCATAAATAGGTAACGTGGTGAGGTTGCTCTCGAATTGAAGAATTTTCATCGAGTACACATTGAGCGAATTTATTTTTGGAACTTAAAATAGTTGTGTTTTAGTTTTCCTTAGTTTTGTCCTAATTTAACAATAATTCCTCCAAAGAGATTATTCAGTAGTGCAACTACTGTATGCGATTGGGCTGTCTGTCTGTGAGTTAGTTAGTTAGTTAGTTAGTTAGTTAGTTAGTCAGTCAGTTAGTCAGTGAGATAGCGCTGTAACTCAAGAACGGTTAAACTTTTTTGGAATCTGTTTTCAAATTATGAAAATATAGGTTTTCCTTATGAACAAGTTCGAAAATGAGCAAAATTGGGCGACGCCTTCCCCTTAAAGGGGGAGGTTAAACTGTTCGTACTACACGTATGTTATGTATTGGATGTTGTGTGTATGTTGTGGTATGTGTCGTAGTCTGTACTGGCGACAACTATATGTCGTAGTCTGGGCTGATCTTCCCAGTCTTTTGAACGAGTCCCGTCTTTTGAATAAATTTAATAAATTCAAACATTTTTGAATAATTTGAAATAATTTCAAATTTTTTAAATAATTTGAAAATATTACGGTTGCACTACTGTGATATAGCCGTTTTGTAATGGTTTATTTAGTATTAATAATCTATATGTCAGCCCCAACCAGTGCAATCCGTCAGGCATATATGCCTGCCTAGCCAACGGAGGTAAGCGCCGGTTTCCTAGGCAGGTGGACCTATGTCGTTTCAGCCAAGCGTTGCAATATATTAAAGCTTTATTCAATAATTTAATTATTACATTACTTATCTTGACATTTCTTATAATTTGCATTCATGAAATGATCGCTTACA
The DNA here is from genome assembly GCA_020352615.2 of Yoshiicerus persimilis. Taxonomy (NCBI): domain Eukaryota; kingdom Metazoa; phylum Arthropoda; class Collembola; order Entomobryomorpha; family Tomoceridae; genus Yoshiicerus; species Yoshiicerus persimilis. The sequence goes on along the minus strand of CM060170.1, from coordinate 32,684,921 downwards.
GTGGTTTTTTCTTAAATTATGCTTAATGTTCATCCAAAAGGTTGCATTATAGTCTATAACTAAACCTAATGCCAAACTGTGCTATACAATAAAGCAAACTACTGCATTCAAATATTTGCTTTGTAATTATTGCATTAATTACTTTTTGTGCTGCTAATTATATAAGAGGAAATGAAACGAATGGTAAAACATAAAATATAAATGAATGCTTGGTCATCCATGGCTAGCCTTAAAATAATAGTTATAGACTATAATGCAACCTTTTGGATGAACATTAAGCATAATTTAAGAAAAAACAACTATAAGCGATCATTTCATGCACATTATAAGGAATGTTTCGATAAGTAATGTAATAAGTAAGAATGTCAATTATTGAATAAAGCTTTAATGTAATGCGCCGCTTGGCTGAAACGTCATAGGTCCGCCTGCTTAGGAAACCGGCGCTTGCCTCCGTTGGCTAGGCAGGCATATATGCCTGGCGGATTGCATTGGTTGGCATATAATAAGTAAGATTCCTTGATTAACAATTTGTGCATTGGGATATACCTAAATAGTACTTTTTAATTAACTTTTAATAGTTGAAGAAAGATGTAAGACTGCAGAAGAATCTGATACTAAGGTGACCATAGAATCGCAGCACCATGAAAATTACAAAGAGACTTCAGAGGATATGAGGATAGAAGTCACCCACAACTATTTACCTGAAAAGCAACCTCGTCTTACGGAGCCATTTGATGTAAGGAGAGAAAGGCCAAGACTGCTGTCCGAAGAAGAACCGTTGCCCCCTGGGGAAGAACCCATGACTCCTTTAATAGATAATGAAAACTCAAAAGATAGCAGTAGTCCAATTGACTATGGAATGGCTCATACTCCTGAGGAAGAATATGACGAAACCCGAATCCGAGAGAAAGAAAACCAATACTTAAAATCTGGTGAGTAGTAGTTAACACTTGTATGGGTGTCGCCCTGTTTAGCAAATGCCCACTGAACAAATAGATTTTTCTACAATTAAACAATCGACCAGTTTGGCTAACAGCAGTTAACTGTACTTTAAGAGACCATGTACGAAGTAAAATGGTCAAACTTTTGGTAATACTGGATTAGCAGAAATAAAAATGCACAAGTGTTAATTTGGTACGGACATAAAATTTATATATTTTGGGACAGGACTTTTAAACACAAATGCAGCATTTATAGTATATATTACAGTAATAAATGATGGGTATTTTGTTTTGGCGTAGCTTGATTTGAACTATTTCCAGATTAAATTAATTTATCACCTATGTTGGGTGATAAAATATGCTCAAAAAATATTTCACCGCTGTCTTGGTAGGCGTTTTTAGTATGACCCTTTCACTGTCATCCAAAATCTGAAGCAGTTAATAAGTTATATTTGATTTGGTAAGGTTTATTTAAGTGCCACCACTTTACAACTCTAAGCTATTCTCTTTCAGATGTTGCAATAAACACTAACGAATTCTAGCAGTTTATTAGTGCACTTATATTAGTTAATTGCAATTAAATGTCTCTATGTCTCAGTATTATTTGTGTATGTATTATTTCTACAGTTAGTTCGCCGTGACTTAATTTTAATAAGCACTCTTATGTTGTTTTTTAACTAGAACCGTCATCATTGTTCTACTAAAATCTCTTTGCCAAGCTGGTCTTCCAATAATTACCAAAAGGGTCTTTACCAGACTGCACTTTATTCTTTGATTATCACTTTTATGGATATTTTAAAATTTTAAATATTTGTTTTCATGTAGAAGAAGCGTCATTTGACAAAATTGAAAAAACCATTGGAGATGGAGAGCGAACTATATATGAGGGGGAAGAAGAAAACGATGACATAGACTATGAGTACGATGACGAAGATGTTGAAGAAGAAGAGGAAGAAGAGTCCCCTCCTTTCGAAAAGATTGGAGAATCGCCCCCTCCAAGCCCTCAAAAGTCAGCTGTAAATGGCAGTGAATCTAAGATGAGCTTATCGGATGCAAGTGAGGAAGCCAATGTATCCCCTGAGGTAACCAAGGAAGACTTCACTCAAATGCCACTTTCCAAGGGCAACGATGAAGAAAAGACAAAAGAAAAAGTCAATGAACCTGCCGTAGAAAAATCTAACTGTCCTACTCCTGAGCCATTGAAAATGTGGCACATTCCAGAGGATGTGGAAGACACTCCTGTATACTTTTTAGAACCAATTCCATCGCTTGCCGAGAAGACAAAATTTTATCTAGAGTTTAGACAACAGCACCCAAGCGATGAAGATAATCAACACACTTCTAAAGAGACTAAAGAGAATATTGAGTCCTGAATTTGATGTGTTGATCTTGTGCGTTAGGCGCCCATCCAGGTTGCAGAATTATTCCTTAATCCTTTCACCTTTCCCTATTCTTTCACATTATTAGAGTTTTTAATATTATATAATGCTTTATATACGCAAAGAACATCTTTTTATGTTAAAGAATTTATTCAGCTCACTTTATTTGTAGCTATATTAGATATGGTGAATTGTTACAGTAGTATACATTTAAGGTTTCCTGTTCCTTATTTAATTTACTACTTTACACGGAAATATTGTCACTAGTATACGTCATCCGTTGGATATTTAAGATAAGACTTAACGTATTTCCTTGCCAAAGGTTTTATAAACATGTGAAATGGGCTCGATAAGGAAATAATAAGTACACTAAGAAGAATCCAATGTGCCTAAAACATCAAAAATGATATTATTAAGCATTACTGCTTTTTAGTTTAGTGAATCTAGTTGTTGATAGTTTGTTTAACTTTTACCTGCAAAAAACTTTTGTCAGAGGAAAACATCCAAGAAACGATTGGAGATTGTACTAGTGTCAGTAAGGACACAACTGTGGTGAATATTCCATTGAGGCGATTGAAATGACTAGGATGAAACCTATTGTATTTATAAAAACTGCAGGTCAACTATTACTCATACATACCGTACAGAAGGTTTTCCTTATGATAATATTGTCGCTCATTTGTAGCTATTATAGCAACTTACCTTATTCTTATATAGGATGTGCAACTTCCCACTACGAATGGCCTGGAAATCGATATAAGAACAATGGATGCATAAATCGCAGCTTCCGTTAAAAACATTTTGCAAATCATTGTAGCGATCAGGAATGTCGTTGCTGCTGCCATAGTGTACGCTGGAGCTTGCATTGTCAGCATAAGTCTTTCTACACCATCTTCGACTGAAAACAAGATTAGCCAACATATTAGTATGACTACAAAAATGATGAAAATGAACGTGTAGAGTAGATGCTTACTTTGAGATGCTCTTCTGATTTGCCAATCTGTGATAAATCCAGCAATTGGGATGAAAATAGGAGCTATTACGGCACACAATCCACTTATTTGGTTATAACCAGCGACTAAAATAAGGAATTGTTGAATTCACTTTGCCCTGCATAACTAATTTTTACTTATTGAATGCAAACCAAAGAAGTAGTAGTGTTAAATATTGTTGATGTACCTTTGGAAGTACTATGGGTGGCCTTAACTGCCCATTGAAAAAACGTTGCTGAGTAGAACAAAACGAGAAAAAAGTTGATGAAATGCCATAAAATGTGCAAACATGCAGACAGTGTAAATAATGATGCTTTTAGAGGAATTTCGTCTACTGTGGTCGCTCTATAAATTTTCTTTTCTGAAAAGAATGATTCCAATCATTACAACATTTAGTAATTCTCCTTACTTATGTTGAACTTATGCAAATTATAATATATACTTATAATACAATGCATTCTCAGTAGTATTACAAATATATTTTACTGTTGTATTCTTTACAATACTTACCAGTCTCTATTTCATCGAAATCTTTACCACTTTTTAGCATTACTGCTTGCTCTTCTTTAATGGGTATCCCCTCTGGTGGTCTCTGTTCTGGTGATCTCTGTTCCTTATGATTTTCAATTCTAAACCTTGGCATAAGAAATGTTATTGGGAATGTGAACAGGGATAAGGCTGTCAAAGTCCATCCAATAGTTTTGAATGCAATGTTAGCTTCATATGCGTACTGTAAAAGCAAAATAAATATACAGCAGTACGAAATCCGTATAGCAATGCAAAATTTCCGAAAACGAAAGTGAATTTACCTGTACAAGAAGAAAAAGAGCTGTGGAAATTGAATAAGCTGAACTATACGCAATGATGATTGTTGTTTTATGGTCGGGCCACAAATTGGCAAATTGAAAACAACTAAGACGCAACTGATTCGTACCTAAAGCTATCAAATTTAACGCTGGCCATAATAACCACGGCGTCTCTGTTGACAAAAACTAATCCTTTTCAAAATATGCCACATTAAATAGAAATGGCATTGTTTTCAGGTACAATACAACATAGAAATAAAATATCATTTGTTTACCTTTCGATACAAAAGTGAGACAAAGAAATCCTGCAGTTGTCATTGTACTAAAATTTATAATCATACTTACAATTAGACTTAGACTGGGTTTTTTGTTAATCATATTATTTTGCAGAAACGTCTCAGAGTAAATTCATTGATATATATTTCATCTATACCTTCCAAGCAGTCTTGTTGCCCATAAACCCAAAAAGTCCAGAGAGAAGCCGATGAGAATTGAAGTAACGCCATAAGCGACGGCAGCCACTGTATAAATTTTTGTCATTTCGTTTGCCGTTATTGTCGTACAATGGAGAAAATTTCCATTAACAATTCTTTCTTGTTCATTAGAAGTATGGGTGGCAATATTAAGATCCTCCATTGCACTATGGTCATTCACCAGTGGCTATGTAAGCAATTTTCGACAGATTAAAATAGTAAGTTACTACGAAATCTTCAAGAATACTTTGTAATTATACTGCAATGCGATTTGGATTGCATGGATTTTAAAATGGCTTATTGGAAGACATTAAGTAAGATTTCGTAACTAAATTATTAAATTTTATAATAGATTTTCCATGTTAAATTTTTGCCAGTACGCCTGTATTAATTTCAATTGCACGATCTCTTGGAATTTATATTTATTATTACATTATTAGAATGAAGTAGCAGAAAAATTAATAAATACCGCATTATGCATATTTTTCCCACTTTGAGATTCTGACGAGTTCCAGGAAGCCTCATCGGTTGTAATTTCTTTTTCAGAGTACAACATTGTAAGCCTCTCTGTTTTCCCTTCTGAAATAAAATAGTTGGAAGTTGCTGTTTCAATACCGTAGGAATCCCCAGCCAATACATCATTATTTGACGATGATCTTAATTGAGAACTGCTGTTAGGATCCATTGTGGAAGAGCAAAGATGGCTTGATTTGAGATTTGACATAGTAAAAAATAAACATGATTTTATTACCAAATGTACCTGACTGTTTTTGACATAGAAATGGCGGCTTATTCCTACACCAACGTGATCAAATTATCTTGGTTAGTACAATAGGGCGATACTCTAGTTCCTTTCTATTCTGATTATGAAGCGCTTATTGGGGAATGCATAGTAAACTTCAAATAGGAAAGATTTAAGAATAGTTTTGTTTCGATAATAATAAAAATGGTAGCCCGAAAGACACAATGATATTGAAAGCCGCCGAGCGGAATTCTATCATGCGGATTTTATTTCTGATGAAGATTTACCCTGTAAATGGATTTTTAGATCTTAACGCTGTTGTTTAAACTTTGGCCTAAATACTTAAGATGGAATTGTAAAAACGATGATTTCCGATGTCAAATGGAAAACTTAACCCACCTGTAAATACTTTCATTTTGCAGGACGTACATGAGACTTGGCCAGCCAAACAGCGATCCACTGAAGAATAGGGCTTCGATGAAGCCAACTGCAACAATGGCAATTCGACGCCACAGTTTCATTTTATTATTCGTTCAGGTTGTGTTAAATTCTGTTAGGATAATTGAGCTGTATTAACATGTTTTTAGAATAGAAACATTATTAAATTAATACCTAAAATATAAGCATTGAATGCACATACCAAAGAAAGTGTTTACCACACACCTTAGCGATGTACACAAAAGGCATGAAAATGGATATAATAATATTGTAACAGCATTTAGTCATATTTCCCAAAAATTTTGAACACTGTGCGCCATTCTTTTCATGTAGACACTACTAACTACTACTAATGTAAGCAATTAATTTGTAAAAGTGTTGACCCAGTCTTCTTTACAGATTTACATTTTTGATCCATTCGAAGTACTATCAACGTATCAACCATTCAATCAGACAATTTATATCTTGTCTCTTGACAAGGCAAAATATTCAAGGTTGACGGTTTACTTGCTCTATTCAGTTATTATTTTTACTTGACATTTACTTATTTGCATACCTTTGCCTTGCGAAGAAAAGGAAAGACAAATAGAAACAGGCAGATATTTCTCAGAGAAATTGTATTGACTGGTGATATGGAGTTTCCGTGTTTGTGTAGATAAGAAATGTTATCTAGAGTTGTAAAATTGAGCAGCTGCATTTGTAGTGCATACCACAGACAAACAAGCTAATTTAATTCGTATGATATCAATTTTGCTTTCAAACTTTCCTTATTAGAAGACTCCAATTTGACCCGTTTTAAAATTACGTTTTTCATAACTAAGACAATTTCTTGTATAATTTCTTTTATTTGTGAAAGATCTGCAAGTGCAAAATTGGGAAATAGCGTAAAAATCGGCAGCACTTTTCCAATTTTTCTTTTTGTTTTAAGGACCGAATGAGCACATTTCCCTTTGCATTTTTAAGTGCCCTATTTTACCTTACTGATTTTTGAAACACTTGACCTTAGAATTAAATAATTTCGTTTTGCAAGCACGTTGACTTCAACCTCTGGTAAGTACTAACAATCGGTACTGATTCTGATGACATCACTAACTGTAGTAATAATCTGCAATAAAGTACTTAATAGAAGGTACTAAAAATTAGTCCATTAATGTAAAATTATCTACAAGGACGCTGTTCTCTGTAAGTAACTGAGTCAGCTTCAATAGAATATTTGGTAATTACCATAAAAGTAATAATCATGATAATTAACCAATCATGATATTTTTTCTTAAGTATCCGCAACTCCACTAACTACTGCAAACTATAAATTAATTGTAGAACAGTTTGCAATTGGGAGGAAATAAGATGTTGTTTCGTAGTAACATGTAAGGTATTTTCAGGAAATATATGTTATAATCAGAAAAGCTAACCTTGGTACGTTGAGATTTTGAAGTTGTATAAGAAAGGAATGGAACTGCAAAACTAAATAAATAAGTAATGCTGAAATCCAAAACTCTTGTTGGAATTACGATTACGAAACATGATTTTCGTTAATGTCATAAATTTAATGCAACGTAATGTGATGTAAAAGTCAAGTGTAATGACATGAATACTTAATTTTATGGTATAGGTACAATATGGTACACAACTTAATCACTTCTATATCAATATATGGAAAGTGTACTCAGTTATCTAATCTGAAGCATTGTAAAGCATAAATTACTACATAGTCAATGCAGTGGTCGCTGTTCAAACTGTCTTGTAGTCTCCGTTATACTTAATGTAAGGTGTTTTCGTACCATGTTTGATTTTTTTGTCCGAATTAAATTGTTTAACTTACCTAAATAGAAATGCCTTTGACTTCGCTTAATACCATTATTAAATTAAACATGATAGGCTTAATCTGCATCGTTAGGATTTCCTTTCCAAGAAATGCATGTTAATATAATTAATGCAATATAGCAATTGTACTAAAGTTAAACGTTCCTCGTCTCATATTATTTAATTGCTTGCCATTTGATGGTTCATTCAACGCTTTGTTTCGAAGAAAACTCTGCGGAAATGATATTTCATTACATTCCCATATCCAAATGGAGCAACATGTATTTATTTTAGTTTTAGGCATTAACTATTATGATTAAGCGTGCCCTTTATGATAATAGAATGCTATATGGTGCTGTATCCGGGCCCGGATTCGTTGCATACAGGTCATGTTCGCCAGCCTAAACCTAGTAAAATCTACGATTGAGGGTAATGCAGAGGTTCTTATATCATGAAGACGGTTTGCTGTCATATAAAGCAGTTACTCTTTTATTTATACTGTGTGAAGTATGTATTTCTTCTACTGTGTAAATATCTTACAAATTGTACAATTAAATGCTTGTGATTGTAATAAATGATAATTACTTTTAGAGTTCTTTACACATTTAATGAATTTTAATTCTAAAATACATACAATTTGGCAACATTAGATATTAATTATAAAATTGGGATCTGTGCTTGAATATGAAACCAAAAGTGAGGCTTCCTAATTACAATTGGGGTTTCTACATTTACAAACACTGAATTTTCTTTTGAGACTAACACTATGTTAATGGCACATTACAAACAGTACAGACAAAAACTGTAGGTAATTATGAGGGAAAGAAAACAGATCACGAAACCGGGTAGGCAATGCAATCGTCTACACACAAAATATAGTACAAAACAGATTTTGAAGTCCAACCATTTGTAGCTACTTCACATGTGTACTATACAACTTCAATACAACGGAGAATACTGAGATCCGGGTTTAGTCCCATCGTAGGGCTTGCTATAAAATGTATAACTTATCTGTACATAACAAAAATGCAATAAAGCCATAAGTTGAAAGTTATTCATGAATACTCAGAGATTATAATTTACAATTACGTTGAATTTTATGAGTAATAATTAAAGGCTTCGATTGCCGTTCCTGCTTTAAATACCAATGTAAAATATGACAATCTGTTAAGTACCCATTTTAAACTATTTAATATTTTTATGGTATGTCGTTTCTTTGATACCTTACCAGTGTATACTTTTCCTGAGAATTCTTAAACTGTCTTGATTCTGACAGGTATTTTACAACTACTATAATTGCCTTGACCTAAGTCTATACTTTAGACTGTCTGTGATTTTAAAATTTGTTAGCATTTACAAATTATTAACATCGTGCTGATACAAAGTATTGAAACAAAACCACGTAAAAAAATAAGCTGTTCTTTTCAAAATCGTCGTTAGGCTGATTTTAGTCCATTGCAAGAAAACCATTGCGAATAAAATTTCTAATGCCTTAGTAACTTTTGATTTTTCGATTTTCTATGATGTCACATAAAGGACCTGCCTTCTCTCTTTCATGTACGGTATACGCCATATATCATGAGGTTTCGTAGCCAACATAACCATATAACTTACTACGCCAAAATTGTCTTAGTAATAGTCGTAACTTGTCAATGGAATAAAAACACTGGTCGTGTTACCTATGTCCCCCAAAAAATCTGCAATAGTCTGTTAGAAAGTCAAGTATTTTTTACACGGCACCAATAAATCAACATTAAATAGAGATTGCATGTCGAACTCTTGACTACTGCAGTTGCGAAAGATAGGACATAAAATTCCGTTGCAAACAGAGATTTTACTACATAGATAGCTGTAAAAACTCTAACAAGAAGAACGAACTACTGGCAGATGATAACATTTTACTGGATATTTGGATAAGTTTATTTTTCAAGAGACAATTCCAATGATATCCTATCCTTAATTAGAAGTGTATTCTTTAAGAAATTCTGATTGAATTTCAAATGCAATAGTTTTGTAGATAATAGTTGAATTATAATAGGGTGTGAATACTTTAATCATGTTAGAATAAGACCATGTTTACTTTGAACATTTTTTTGTAAATTACATTTGATACATTCCCACATCGCCACCATGTAATCACCATAAGAATAATACAAAAACGATTTCCTGAAAATTATTACACAAGACTGTTGGTGATGCTTAGAATTGATAATATCTAGGAGTCTAGCGACTGAGACTGAGATGAGAATTCTTTTACACAACGCTATTGGCTCTCATCATGATTTTCTTTTCTTTGTTGTTGAGAAGCTGAGAGTGGATGACAGCGGCGTCTGTGCTCATCTGACGTTTGGGTCCACTAGGGTAATATGGTCCAGAGGTAGCTCTCAGAGCAGAAGAATGCTTTCCCACGAAGTGTCCATTTTTGTCTCCGCCCAGTTCTCGGATGCGAACAGAATCGCCGTTGCAGCAGTTCTTGGTATGATGGTGGCCGACAGTCGACTTGACACTGGATGTCGGAAGTGTGGAGGAAGTTGTGAAAGTCGACTGCCGGCTCAAGTGTCGGCACAGCCAACGGGATCGGTGCTGAGGACCCATTGGACAACCGAGAACTTTGAAGAACGCGTCGCGGAATTTCGAGCTCATCACATTGTACAAGACTGGGTTTATCGCACTGTTAAAATACAACATGACACGACACATGTACAGGATGTTGTAATAAAGCTCCTGTCCCATATTCTCAATCGATTTCGGAGGGGCAAGAATGATGTACACCGTGAAGATCCGGAATGGCAGCAAACAAATGAAAAAGAAGAATACCACCGTGGCCAGCATGATCACCACCTGCAAAATATCAACAACAATTTTGAATAACTTATTTTCGTCATTCATTTCTACCTCCCCTATTTGCAAGGCTCCAAGGGTTCTGGCAAAGTATATTTCTTCAACAGGCGACCTACTTAAATATAATAGTGTCCGATCAATTTGTAGGCTACTTATTAAGAAAATGAAAAATGTCTGTCAAAAAAGGAAATTTAAGCAGGCTGCCTATATTCAGAATTCAGAGAAATGCGACTTTCATTATAGTATGTATGTAGGTATAACAAATAATATAGTGGGTCTGTACGACAAGCTTAGGTATATTAGGTAAAACAGTCTCTTATACAGATTTCAGAGTAATATTTGAATTTGTCTTCTTGTAGCGTACAGTAGGTATATTCTAAAATATAATAGCATTGCGTATTCCGGATTACAATTCATTTTTCATTGAGTTTTCCCATGGGAAGTATTAGAAACGGAACAATCAAGCCCGTCAGACATTTCTTTATGCCTGTCTGACTCTTGTTCGAAGAAAGGCAAATTTTTATTTACTTTTCACAGTGGTCATTTTCTTTTACATTATTTGCGTCCTTCTTCTGTAAAACAGCTCAGGCATGAAGAAGGGAAGTGAAGCAGGGAAAACAATCTGCAGAGGAAAGTTTTACTTTCTCAACTAAATAAGTAATTTTCCGACAAATCGTATTTTATGCAGTATTGTAGAAGCAGCGGAAGGTAATGTAAAGAATACGGATATATCAATACTCTCCACACTGCTAGACTACTGTCATCTTTACGAAATCGGAGTGTAGTCTTTCGTTTCCTCATGGGTCCACCCACTCAGTCTGTCTGCAAGTCAAATTGCGACTTAAGCAGAAACTAGAATTTATTACCTTAATTACGAGAAAATGCTAGCAGCATCCAGCATCCTTAATACTGCAATCGATATATCATAATAATTATCATGTAGATATTTACTTCAAAACAGCTGCATTGCCGTACTAAAATTGCTTTGCGTATCAAAACTTAGTGCTCACAAAATAAGAAAAACACACCTTTCGGGATTTCTGTTTAAATATGGACTTCTTTTACTGAAGTATCATTACTCAGAACTAACAAAATACATTTCCCTCGAGTTTTACAGTGTTTCCTGTTTTATTACATTTAGGTTGCTGTTTAATACAAAATCCTAAGTTAAAAAGTAGCTTCAAGTGTTCGTATAAATCCCTCAACAAATAATTCACAGTCAGCCATAAAATCTAAAGGTGAATCTAAAATAATATTATAGTATTTATTGTGTGTCACCCTTTGTACGGTAAAAACACTGCTGTAACCTTCAGAATATAGTCTAAAATTGCAAATAATACTGGTGAATTTAAATTTCCTAATCCTTGGGAACTCCCTTTGGGTTCCTTTGGACTTATTTATGTTAATAACTATAAAGCAAGAAACAGGAGAAGTGGCAAAACATAAACAAGTATTTTCCGAGAAGAAAGTTCAAGTCAATTGTTAATATGAAACTGATAAAGAAGCGCAATAACGAATGAAAATCATGTAATGATAACATTTTACTGAATAATGCAAGATTAAAAAATACTACAATATCGTTTAAAACTAAAGGAATGGAATGTAAAAATTTTAGGAGAATTTCTATTGATTTTTTTTATTTGAGACTGCGATAGTAGTAGCCACTGAACCCGAATGATTTGGACAGAATTAGAGTAGTATAGAAGCTTGGGGACAAGTGAAAAAAAAGAAGATGTGGTAACCTGTTTTCTGGCTCGCATGTTGGGGTGATCTCCGTTGCAGCATCGATTAGCTCCCGAAGTGGTGCAGGGATCGGACATAAGATTCCTGGAGATGACCCAATAGAGGACGATGAGAACGAGGAGCGGTAGGAAGAAGAAAACAGTGATGGATGTGAGAAAGTAGAGAGTGGACCACAGACCGTGGGCTTGTGTCAGACAAGCGTTTAGGATAGACTTGTCAATGTACCGCAACTTTTTATGCTGGGCGATGACCAACATCGGGCTGAAAATCAATGAGAGATTTATTTAGCAACTCGGGAGACAGCCTTCGTACGTGTCATAAAAATTTGGATTTCTCATAATATTTTCTGTCCTTTGAGCGACTTCCGCGCAGTCTTTCTACTTTCCACTCAAGTCACGCAACTGATACCAACTCAAACTTAATAAACTAACACAAGTCAGGAAGCCAGACACTTCCCAACACCACTTCACAGCAGCCTCTCCGTCCTCAACAACCTACTTGCTAATTGCTTTGGCAGACTTATTTAATTAGCAAACATCATTTCTCATTTAATCATTCTTCTCCTCGTATCTCTCCTTACGCCTCCGAAAGTGACACCAGAGAAATATTTATGATACTTCTGTTGAAATAGTAACGAACGCTATGCTAATGATTTTTTAGACACACAAAACTATTGTAATACGTAAATATACAGTTAATTTGTATTTCAAAGAATTTAAAGGGAAAACTAACCTTGTTGCAATGAATCCAATAACCCAGATGGCGATGCAAAGACCCACAGCTCTGTGCTTTGTGCAGGTGTAGTTGGCACGTAAGGGTCTGCAAATTGCAATGTATCTTTCCAAGCTAATAGCCAAAATCGTCAAAACGGATGCATGGGCTACTGACAGCTCTGCGAAGGGGACTAATTTGCCTGCAAAAATAACAACACATAAATGTTATATTATAGGGCTAACACTTTGTTTGCATAAATGCGTAAAAGACAAGCACAATAGAAAGACCTCGATGTATTTCAATACCCATGCTTAGGTATGTCGTAACAGACATCCTGTCTGCTGTCAAAACCCAAATTAGATGTCAATCTCCTTGCATAATCCAGTAAAAGAAGAGTCACAAAAACCTTTGTTGTGCCTCAAGTTTGATCAAATTAAGCTCAGATTTTACGAAAACAACAAAAATATTTTTTACCCTCTCATCTCGTTTGAAGTTTATTTATTAAGTTGAAGTTTAAATATTTAAGTTTAACTTAACCAAGTTGCATAATAATTATTAATCATAGAAAATCGTGTGATTTGATGTAGTTAATTTGTATTTTCGTGCAACACATAGGAGGAATTTACTTTTTGGTAATAAAGTTTTGATTGTTTTATTGATCAGTATTGTATTTGTGAATTGTGCTTAGATATGCAAACCTTTTTACACTTTTATAGCAAGTTTCACTCTAGTGATTTATGCCTACTCATTTTTTCTGACTTCTCTAGCAACAAGTATGCACATGCATAACGTTATGAAAGTCAAAAGTTGAATGGCAAAAACTGTCGGATGGCGCTATATTATCTATAACACTTTGTTGGTGAATTTGCATTGAATATTTATGTAGACGCTATTTCTAGTCACACCTACACAAAACGCTTCACAATTCCCCACCACCGCAACAATTCATTTATTAGCCTTCAATTTTAGAGAACAATAAAGAGTAGTGGAAAGTTGAGTAAGAAATAGTATGGCTGGGTTAGGTACCTATCCTTTTCAGCAAAACATGAAGCAAAGTGCTAACTGACGGTCGTGACGGTAAAGTCAATACCAAAAAAATAGGCCGACCTGTTTCTTCGTTGATATTAATTGTCGCTGTCACTCCGCTAATGAGTGCCATATATTTGGCACGGTTAAGTCTCCTCCTTTTAATTACTAATACAAAGCTGAACGAGAAGAAAACTTTATACGTCAAAAAACACTTATTTTCAAGAGTCTCCTGAAAAGACAAAAGTTATAATTGTGGGCTGGATGATGATTAATTACTACTGTTGTAGTAATGCAAAGTACGCCTTGGTACTGGTACTACTACTGGGAACTAAATGAAATTTAAAACTACAGAATACGTGTAGATGAAATGCTTACTATTTAGAAAACAAAATTTGTAGTAATTAATTAACTTGTTTTTTCCAGTAAATGTGTATTCGAACCTATCCAACAGAAAATACAAAGTTGAATCCTACAAATTCTTCAATTTCTTAATCAGTCAATGCTTTTTCTGCTTATCCAACTCTAACTTTAGAAACATTTCCACTAGCACAAGGCGTTTATCAATGATTTCAAACATGAAAATTTTCCCATTTGTATTTTACATAAGAAAATTATACCAGACTATTGATCTGGCATCATTTAATCTGTCAGACTCCCTTCTGAAAAGAAAGGTGTACAAAGATATTGACATCAAGCATTTGAGTTGAAATTATTGTTTCTAAAAATGAAGCATTAATAGCTGAGCTTTGGATTACTCTGTCATTCTTATCTAGTTGATACTTGTTTTATCCAGATAGTGCAATAATTTTAGCAAGTAGAGCACAGTAATAATTAATATATGCTTTTTCTACTTGAAGACAGCTAACTAGTAGTAGAATACATTTAGGATAATATACTGACGTACAAGGGTAATGAATTCAAGAAATTAAGAGACAGAACATTTTTGGCTGCAGTACTTCTCAATTGAGATTAGAATAATTTCGCAGTACTGTAATATTATGTTCCCCATTTGGTTTTCTCTTGAGAGTGGAATATTTATAGGTTTATTGACTCATCGACTAAGGGAACAATGTAGGAATACCTAAACCACATTATTCCGTTCCACGTACACAAGGCTGAACACATTTGGCAAATGAAAAGTGCATAGAACAACACTGATTGTAAATCTAAGAAAGTTATTCTTAATTGCATTACCCAGTTTAATCTGGAAAGAGCATGAAATGATTTGACCAATGTCTAAATACTATTACAGATAATAGAAGCAAGCCTGTGCACATAGAGACACAATTGGTAGACTTATACTAATTTGCTGTTGTAAATATATATGTGAACCCGGAAAACGGCGGAATTTGTATTGCAGCATTGTGCCATCATATTTATTATGCCATAATATTACACTGTCACTATCATCATGCATCTCCGTGTACCTAATTTGTTTCTCGAAAAGCTTGGTTTTATAGTATTAAGTTCCGAAGCTGAATAAATTCGTAGTTGAGGCAAAGACTATCAACTGTGAGTGTCATGGAATTTGATCATGAAACAAAGGGACTAAATGGAATGCAGATACGTTAGCCGAAGAGATGCTCCTAAAATCTGGAAAGTTTTCGATGAGAAGGATTGCAGAGAGAGACAGAGAAAAGATGAAAGAACTGCAACATGCCATTTATTTGCATGTTCAGTCTCTATATTTATGTAAGTTTAGATGTCGGCTGAATCATTTGATGTGTCCTTTGGGACAAGACGAAAGCATGAATTGCGCATCGGATTCTTTAAGCCTCTTTCGCAGAGTTGGCCCCCAACTTGTTTTCATCGCACAAACATGAATTCATTCCACACTACATACGTAGCATTTACTTATTAGCCTCTAGTATGTCACTACATTCCTGCATAAAGTAGTCACAAAATGGGTTACACGATTTCCTATTAGCTTTCGCTCTGGCTGCTGGAGGTTGCTGAGAGCAGGCTTATAATTTACTTCCACATTAAATATAATTGCATTCACTTCACTTTGGCAACAAAGGCAAAAATCCACATATTCTTGTAAATGAGACGAGATATTATTTTAGTAGCAACACATTCGGCAAGCAGTCACATCACATCCTAAAATAAACACTTCACATTCTTTAATTAGCCAACATATAAATTCAATTCCTAGTATTGATGCGACATTGAACACTTAAATTACTGCAGAACAAATTGCTTAGACATTGACACGCATATCCTACTAAATGTAAAGGAGAACACTAAGTAAGAACAGAGGTTACAGAAAAGCTTGATAATTGACTGTAAGTGAAATTATTAATAGATAATTCGTAAATGCTTGTTGACCACGCATTAAAAATATAAAATGCATCACGTCACTTACACAATGTAGCATATTTAAAAAAAATAAATTGTACAACCTCTTTCTAATAAAAACTTAAGGAAACATTGAATTCTCCTAAATGAAATGAAATTATACCGCGCTCTTCATTTTATTTCATTTTTCAATTTAAGCTTAAGCATCATCATGGTTTTAACTATGTTTGACTATATTCTCAGCCATCTCCACTTCGAACTACTTTCTTACCTTAGTCACAATAACGTACATTCGATCATTCGATATTCATTGTTCGATCCCAGGGCAATTGTGCCAACTTTCATGATGTAGTTCGTATAGCTCCAAGTCAATTGAAAGTTTGTAAAAGTTTATCCGCTCACAGCAAGAATAGTTCCAGATAGTAACTTTTCCAACTCTCCGAAGTGAATTTGATTACTACTCTGTTTGCTTTGAGGTTGGGTAAAGCAAGCTAACATTTGCTGCTGGTTATTGAAAAACATTTATTACACATCGCTTTTTTATTTAATAAATTTTATTTGACTTGATATAGGAGTGAGAAGAAAATTTCGAACAATCAGAAATGCAAGGAGTCAATGATACCGATACAAGTAATTCAATGTTTATCCGTTTATGATAATTTCTGGTACCATAGTTATTTTGCTTCTCTTGTGGCAACACCTTAAGGATTGTGAAGTAAACGTTACGAAATCCGTAGTGTAAAGAATTACTTAAAGGGTCTTATTATTAAAAATAGAAATGCAATGTGTACATTTAATAGAATCTCGTATGTTTCATGGAAAATATGATAGATAAAATAGAATATTAATTTTCAAGGAACAAACGCCATTTAATTTTATGGCTTGCGAGCGCATTTAAAAGACAAAAGGTCTTCATGGTAATAAATTTCAAAGTTTACTGTATAAATCTAAATCAGTGAGAAACATCTATTATAATTTAGTAGGCACTCGATGTGGAAACTACAATGTATTACCCATTTGTAAATATCTAGCCGTCTTTTTCTCCTAATATTGGAAGCACAGCATTAGAGTGAAATGCAGCGATCCTTAAATCATAGTTCCTGCTTACATATACGACTTGAGCTTAAACAGCCAATAATTTTCGCTGCATGGTTTTACCGTCTGTTTTTACAGCAAACAATTTGTTATTCAATTCTCCAGGACATTGTAATACAATGAGTTAAAGACCAGGAGGTCAAGTCAAACATGCTGGAATTCATTCCAGCAAGGACCAAGATGGCTGGCTCACTAGGTGAAAGTATAATGTAAGACTAGGGCTGTTTATTAATTTAAATATGGTTAGATATCTTCAAGACCAAGCTGTTATATTGCAGAATGAAAAATTCATGTCAAGGGAAAATTGCCCTTCTCTGTAGTGATCGTGTGCAGTCGACTATTAATTTCTGTAAATAAACTTTGAAATAATATTAATTTTGGCAAAACTACTGGCCATATAAAATTCAGATTACACAACATACAACTTCATGTCTAAATGTTTTCAAAAACCACTGTTAACTACAGTGTATACTCCAACTGGGTGAAAGTTCTTCATATGAAAATATATAATATCATAGTTTCAAACCTTTCTTCCTGTCTAATTTCAGTAAATTTGTAAACATGTACAGGGTTTAAGCAAGTTTAATATACAAAATCATATATTTATTTAATGCATCATCTATTACCAAATTGTAGCATTACCTTGCCGGGTATTATATGGTCTTTGTACCTCGGACGGGCAACAAAAAAGTAATACTATTTACAAGATGCATAAAACGATGGGAACATTCTGCACTGTTTATAATATTCGAGCACTTTATAAAAACGATATGCGCTGTAGATGAGGACCACTATAGAGTATCCATATATGAGGTACCAATATAAGGAGTGCAATAAAAGCTAGCAGATTACCCAATAAAACTAAAAATTACATAGAATGCAACACGGAAATTATTTTCTTACACTAAATTACTTTACATGAATAACATTGCAATAAAGTCATGCAAAATATAAGACTAGAGATGTAAATAAAATATGTATCATGTTTTCTGCATTTAGTAGGTCGTCCAACGACAAGAGCTACAGCTTCAACGAGTTATGCAAATAATATATCGAATTTCAATAAAGATGTCCATAAAATACTGTAGCAATTCTATAAAAGTTTTATGGGCCACAAATGTCCAGGTTATCTAACCAGTATTTAACAGCATACTGTGGACAATTATATTTTCAAATTGATTTAATATTAATGGCTTCAACTATTAGACAAATAGGTTTAGAAAATGAAGATAAGCAAATTATGATAAATTTTAGTTACATTTTTAATGCTTAAACATTTCATTCATACGCATTGCACAGTATTTATGCTTTTTAATAATAAGGCTTAGAAGAGTGGAACAGTGTAAGAGTGAAAATTTATGGTGCGTCTACAAAAAGAAATATTAAGGATTGCAAATAGTTTACTATACGTATTGGGTTTCTGTTCCCCTGCTTTGGAAAATCTTTTCACGATCTGGTAATAAAACTTTCGATTCAAATTAAATTTCAGTTGACAACAGCAATCAATGAAATTGATTTTATTTGTCTGCAGTCAATAGTAAACTCTTTTCTCTCTCTCTTTCAAACTTTGTTCACGTACAAATGAGTGCATTTGCTTCAATGGTTCGGCAGTAAAAATTCCTTGTCAAGTTGCAACAGTAATAATGATGACTTTCTACTTTACTTGTTCAATAGCACGCATAGCTAGGGTATCCCTACTCAGACAAAATGCATTTGGTAATTTGGTACATGGCCGATGTAGAGGTCTTTGTAAATTTTGCAATGTGCAACGGTAAGCAAAGAGTAAAAGTGAACTTGGTATCCACGCGTTCGGATATTTTGCCGAAAAGCCTTGACTAGGTCAACGCCTGCAACTATATATATAAAATCTCAAGGAAGAATGAGTAAAGCAAATGAAATGAAACGTATTATTGTTAGCTATCTGGCACAATCAAGAAAAGGCAAGAAAGAATGCAAAAGGGAAAATGGAGAAAGGAAAAATTCCCTTTTCACTCAACAAAAATTGACCGACTGACTTTCTCCACTAAAATAAAATAATATCTAGTGGAAAATTGAAGCAGAATAATTTGAAACAGAAGATTAATTCAGCACAATAACACCAAAGATGTGATTTTCTCAGCGTAATGCAATAATCGCAATCTGGAGCAAATGCCCCACAACGGAATTTTATAGCGGTCTATGAAATCTTTCTACACTTTACATTTTAAGCCCAAAGAAAAATTACAGGTACCCAGGTGTGCAACTCTCATTCCAGCATTCTTGCGTAACCAAGATGTGTGTGTATTCTAGGAATAATTTTTAAACTTTTACCCATATTCCTTAAGATTGAAAATAGCATTAATTATCAGTGTAGCTACACCGTAAATTCAAAATTGAAATTATGTACACAATTACATTATGTACACAATTACAGGAAAACATGAATATGTCGGAAAATTGACTTATAATTACCAACGTCACATGTCATGCTTAAATTGATATACTTATTCTTATCCCGGGAATGTAGAATAAAATGACGATATGTTCCAGGCCCATTTACTCATTTTTCATACATTTTCGTCGTATCCTCCAATATGACTAGGGGTTTGAGAAGAAAAAAGAAAAAGCCGTATTCTCCAGGGTACTAGTTTCTCAAGATTCAATTTTTTACTACGGTTTCACATAAAATCCTTAGGAATCTAGCCATAGGTAGGCATTATAACAATGAATATCTTCTGGTTCCTAATAACACTAATAAGGACTACCTATAATAATAGGCATGGGCACAGGCATGGCTAGAGAACGAATCCCCTTTCAGTCAGACAGCTCCAAGGATGCCGACCCAGGGATTTTGGGTTTTTGGGTTCTTGAGCAAAAACCCGACCCTCTTTTTTATCAAAAACCCATGGGTTTTTTGGGGTTTTTGGGTTTTTGCTAGGCGGGAATGTAAACCACACAGTAATTTTCATAACAAATACAGTTTATCCTGCAAAATAAGAGCATGTCAATAATAGTTAAAAACTGTCATTCTTCATCATATTGTAACTCAAAAAAATTAAATATTAAGTCACGTACATAGAATATTACATTAGTTTGTTAGGCCAAAAGTCCAAAAACCCCAAAAACACACAAAAACTCATGGGTCGAGGGTTTTTGCTCAAAAACCCATGGGTTTTTGCATCCTTGGACAGCTCAGATTTAGCAAAGCTTAGGGAATGTACAAAATTATGTAGAGAAATTTGTATATGCTTGAAATTCCGTTCTTATGCAAGACAAGGTTTCCGTCACACGACACGTATTAAAGAGAAGCTGGATGGACCTAACCAACCGTTCTGACATCAGACACGTAGTATGAAGGATCCCTATTGGAAGTCTAGTAATTTAGTGGTTTGAAGGAGAGTGGGTACTAATGCACAAATGCAATGAGGAGAAATGTACACCATTCCGGTTTCCTTGAAAATGAAACGGATGTAATGTAAGTGGGTGATAGCGGCTAACTGAAGTTATGAGCCATGTTCTAACTTAACAGCAACAGTCTATCACTCGAATAAAACAAGTAAACTGAACTTAAGTCGAGTCCTCGAGTCAAGTCGTGGAGAGTTAAAGCGACCAAAAGCAATCTGCTAAATGACCCCCTAGCTTTCCTGCCATTTGAACAAATTGGTCACACCACATGACTCCACTCAAACCAACTCTATCACTATGCAACTAAACCACATTACATAATTTTACAAACGTGTACTTTTTACTCAGCAAATTCCACATAAAATGATTAAAGACACCTAGAACAGGAATCTTATCTAATCATATGGTAGACACTGCCATATCGTCAGATATTGTTTTGTCTTCAAGAATGATTTTGTTGCTCAAAGTTATTTGAATAATTGAAATTGCCATAATTAATACCAATTTCCGACGTGGTTGGTTACAATCTTGACGTGGTTTTGCCTATTTGAAATTTCGCAAGATATAATACCATTCTAAAATCGCAGTTTTGGTTCTAAACATTTTTCAAAAGTCGTTTAGAGGATGACATTTGACAAGCACAAAAGTAGGTGGCGTTTAGGAATGAATATAATTACCACGTTGAATGACCTTTGAAACCCTCCATTTTCCTACATAATTATGTTCCAGGGATTCCGCCTAATTTTTGAAAAGTTTTGAACAATACCCATATTATGTATACATGAATTTAAGTTAATAGCCTACCGCAAACGAAAGTGTAACCTTCTGAAATTGCCCGGTGTACTGGTAAAATTTTCTCCAACAATGAGTGTGGGAAAATAGGTTAGCATTCGTTGCATGTGCTTTCTTGACTTTCGAAAGGATTGTCCGAATATAGGCATCCGCTAAAGGAGGACTGACTGTGTCTGTAAATAGTACAAGGGAGATAAAGCCTGTCTTCTAAAAATTAATCTTTAAAATAGTAGTCCATTATATAGTAGCAAGGACGAGGTCGACTGGTATATGATAAGACAATGCAGTTTTGCCAGGAAATACGAAATACTGAAGAGAAGGCGAAGGCTGAGAAGTCTTACTATATTCATGAATAGTTGCTAATCTTTTGTCCTCCTTAGACTGTTCGCCCTTACTTCTGTAAAATACAGTTACTACGCAGTTATTCTATAATAAAATAGAGAGACATGGGAAAATAACATAAATTAATATGTACTAAATTGGCTTATATCTGGGGATGCATATAGCCCAGTTGAACCCTAACCTCACATAATACTAATATAAGTAAACGTTGCTGATTGTGTTTGCCAGGAATGTATTCTGTGGTAGGGTCAAGTGAGTTGTGTTTACAGTTCCCCATCTTCTGGCCTTTGTGTGGTGAATTCCAGCAGACGAGTATTTAGCAGCGGAGATATCGTTCGCAAAAGGGGCAATAGAAAGAAGAGCCCGGCACTTGAGTAGAGAATTAGTTGAGTAAAGTGAAGTGAATTGGAGAGCGAAGCAATAGCAATGGCAATTGTTATAATAAATTACAGAGAAGGATATCTTAAGTGTATACTTGGTCTCTAATGGTGGATAGTGTGTTAGAAAGTCATATTATTGCAAGCAGAGAGCCAAACCAATGCAATGTTACGACCTTATGTTGTGGACCACTCGTATTTACGTATGTATAGCTTCTAAGCAGCACTATTCAACCAATGTAATGTACTGTGAATCCGAATGCACTGTTTTCATCCCACAAGCTGAAATTCTGCCATTAGTTGCAACATAGTTGCTTTCTTTCCATGGTTTATAGAGCACTACGTACTTCCACTGATAGATAAGATACAAACAGTGAAGAGATCCTTCCTCCCATACTAACGAAGGACCGGCAAGACGAACGGCGACCTTTTCCCTGCCAGACCATGTTTTTATATGGAGTAACTAACCATAAGCTAAAACAAGGCTTATGTATACCGCAGTTCAGACAGTAGTTGATGGGTTGATGGTTGAAACAAAATTTGCACGATCTATTTCTCCATCGCATTTCATTGTATTGCATTAAGTCACGTGTTACTTTCTCGCACAAGCAAAACACGAGTAAAAATGGAAATAAGCAAGGCAAAAGGAAATCTTATCCAAATGCTTTCTCCTTGAAGAAAACAGGGAGAAGAAAACAAGTCGTTTCCCTTGTAATGCTTTTCACAGCTTTACGCAATCTGCCCAGGGAATGAATGGAACTAATCTAATCTATCGTAATGTAATGTATCTGTACTCATTTTTGAAAGACATCTTCTAAGAGGGGACAAATACACTTTTTATACATATAAATAAACATCTGTGCATTACACGTAGCTTTTCTTTAGTTGTGGGTAGTTCACATTATTTAGGTATTTCCGTTAATGGCAACATGACTACCACTGTAGGGATATACAAACACTGCTCTAATGCTAATCAAATAACGAAACCATTTTACTTCTGTTCCTTTAACCTCCTTTCGATGGTTGGATTAACACAAAACTATGGAATGACACGTTCTTTCACAGACTCACTAAAAGTGACAACACATACAAATATCTGTTTCCAAAGAATTATCAAGTTGTATTATAACTGGACGATGTGAAGATTATGCTGCAAATGTCTGACGACATAAAAGAACTTTCTCAATGCCGACTGTAACGCCATTAAGCAAAAGTGGATTAAGATAAAGATCACCTAAACTAATACATAGACACACAAACTAACATTTTCTTATTTCCCGTACTACCTTATCTCTGGGTACCTTACACAATTCGCTCGACAATAGTTTCCTTAGGATTTTAGCTTGCTATAGTTTGTCCTCTTTGTAATAGAGTGGACAGAGCTTTTAAAATATTTACAAAGGTATATGTGAACAATAATTATTAATAAGTAATGTAAATTGTATGCAATGCAGTGTTACTGTAATTACTTCTAAAATGGGTAAGTGAGAATACAATGTAATGTAAAATCGTGAGATAAAAATTCTCAACCAAAGCTTTGTAATGGAAATGCTACAAATAAAATTTAAAAATTTAGAGCCTTATTTGCAGTATTGCATAAGCAAAAAGTTTAGTCTAGAGCCTAACAAAAGATTGCCAAACATAGCCATCGTATAATACTGCCAAAACAAATAAATTCAGCGGCAGCTGGGACAAAGAAACAAATCTTGTGTGCGAAACAGGCAATTAAGATTATACATAGCTTGTAAACGATTTTATTGCATTCTTTTGCAAATATAAGTGTTTTGGTATGAACTTGATGAAATCTTTTTTGGTAAAGTTGAATTTATAACTTGCAATATTTTTTATTGAGGGTGGACAGTTAGAATGCTCGTACAGTATATTGGAATGCTAGAAATCCATGTACCTGCATAGAATACATGTTATACCTACACGCAGACAAAAGAAATCAGACAGTCATAGTCATGTCTCTAAGTGGTTACCAAAAAATACAACATGGGTACCTAATTGCATTTAACCCAGTCTGAATGCATTTGTCGAAATAAATATTAGTTAACTATTGTCAGCATTTTTGAACTACATCACAATATTTCACGGCGTGTTATAAACATTTACATAGGTAAATATAATGTTTAGTAATGCCCATCTTCATCATTCTGATATGTCATGTACAGGTAATGTATTTGCCTAGAGTGGCTAAAATGTATTGTCCTGTCATTTATCTTATGAAGCGGAAGTACCACAATCAAACTGATTATTCTGTTCACAATTTCATCTACAGAAGCATTACAAGAATTTTTAACACAACATAGGTAAAACCACTTTAATAGTTTGAATGCATTATAAGGATGAAAATATTTTTTGAATTGCAAATTTTTAATCGCCCAACTCAATGTTTAAATTCGCCCACAAGAAATTAATCCGTATCCGATCAGATCCGAAATTTTGTGCATTCCATGAAATACGCATTTTCAGCACTTGAAAAGCACAAAATGCATGAAAATATCCTATTATACCAATATTTACCCTGTTTCCATTTTGTGCACTGCAAAGTATCCACTTCCTGCGTGCACTATGCATTTCATGCAGTGTATGTTATGCATGCATGCACTGCATGTCACTACATTGCCCCGACGGCGCATGCTCCGTTGTTGCTTCGGATAATAATGGCAAGTAATCAAGAAAGATTACAATCGACTTTTTAAACAGCAGGTTAAATCATGGAGTAGTATTAAGTCACAGAGTACTGCAATTCTCACAGAACCCCTTAAATCTCAGGAAGAAAGTTTGTTCTTTTCCTACTTTTGGGAATTTTTCCTCCCCACTCATAAAATGGGGAAAACATGGCTGAAGAAATGGCGTCCCAAAGCGCAGCATTTAGTAGAATAATTGCCCAATTAATTGCCCAAACCCTTTTCCCCACCTTTCAAAGTAGCTTTCTTCCATTTATTTTTTGTACCTCACGAGAATATGAGGAAGTAGGCTTCCTCAACAAAGGTAACTAATAAAATCAAAAATTCAGGAACACAAGGTGTGGGGGTACGGATATGGTGGAGACAGCATATGATATTATTTGAAGAATTGCGGTACGTAAAGTCAGCCCGAGGAGTGTATGTGCGAAAAGAAAACGCTCCATTTGTATTAAAGGGCATAGTGTTTTATTGACTAGGATTTTGCATGTTTTAAAAGTATGTTGTCTGCGTGCATCTATAATATGATTAACAATAAGTTGACGAAGGAGAGTATGACTATAGATGGCTGAGAACCTACAAGCGATAAAGATGTCAGAAGAAGCTTTTCCATCCATTAATTCTGAACTTATGTACGTTGCATACTACACAATTAATGAGTTGACCACATGGGGACATGACATTGTTAGAATATAAAATGGAATAAAAATGCGACAAAAAAGGTACCTGCAAATAGCGATAACATTAGTGTGGCGAAGACACTAAAACAGACATTCGATAGGTCAGGACACTGATATTTATTTACGCCAGCATTATGCACCCACATGGTTTGGTACTGTTGTATGCTTAGGTATTTGGGTATAGATAGGGTCAACATGTGCACAATTTGCATTCGGCAGTAGAAGCTTGTTAGGCAGATGGACAATGTTCACGTAGTCATTCCCAGTTTAACCAAGGGTATAGTATGGTTTCTTTATTAATTGACACCGTCTATTTATGTAGAGAGATTCCCAAATAACGAACATCTTTAAATACATTGGCCTTAATCCTAATATGCATAAGAAGAAACTATATGCAGATTTGTGGTCCATAAACTGCACACGAAAAGAGTAATCTTTTCAGAGGATTTAGGCAAATGTTAATGATTTTAGCACATGAATACATTTGAATAGTTTGTGACTGTATAAAAGGAGATGTTTTCGACAGTGTTGTGACAGGGTACACGATAAATCAATTTAGACTGCCCAGAAAGGTGTGAACAAAAACAGTCGTGGACAATATTGGAGATTCTAATCAAATAAAGTAGTTTGACAATATAGATCGCTCTGTCCAGTTCGTTTCTCTTAGCATTACGGTTGACTGTTGTGACTTTTATTCTGTGTTGTCTCGTCCTGACATTTTTTATGAGGCGAGCTCAAGCAGTAAATCCATTGTTCAGCTCAACAGTCTTTGCAATGGTAATGCAATCCTAGTCTGGACAACGTCTCCACTCTCCTCACTCTCAATCCTAAGGAAATACACATGTACACCTCTACTTTCTACTGCATTATGCTTAGGTAATATATCGTCTCATTTATATCTCTCTACCTCACTAACTCAGCTATACACCACTTTTAAGAGCTACTAAATAAATGAAAATTAGGTATGATGATGTCTGTCTCCAATTACGTCGTGATATCAACCAAAGCAGCACACACAAAAGCATGAAAATCAAGTAGGCCTGGCAAAATACAGATAGGTCAAACATTTTCCTACTATATTGGATTGGATTAACAACCGAAACTTTGCTTAGAGTTCAATTCAAAGTTCACTAAAAATTCTACCGATACAATAAAGCAGTAGACCACACCTTATTGGACATTGAAAAACTCAAATAAAACAACTCACTCCACTGTATCTATTATAAACCCAAAGCTGGAGGAGAGAGTGAAATTCCATTGTATTCTTCTCTAAGTAAAAAACCAATGAAGTGTAGCCAAGTGCTTAATACATTGGCAATAGAGAATAGATGAAGGTGATAGAAAAAACTGGGATCGAAACCATCAATTTTTTCCGTTTAGACTTTTCCTTAAATTCTTTTTAATTTTTGAAGATGTAAATACTGCCTGAATTGTGTAAATTATCTTTGGAAAGCAAATATCAATCAACAATTATTTCTGGTGATAAAAATGAATCCTGAGTACTAAGACTTTTAATTGTTTGACTGGTTTGCTACATATTTACATAATGACTTTTCGATTTGGTAATATCAGTGTTTGACTTTGTCACAACTCTAACTGATGTAGGTAGCCAATTTTTAGTACGCCCCTGAGGTATAAGGAATATTCACTGTAAGTAATCCTAATCTCATATGGCACTGGTGTAATCCAAACTCACGATCTTAACATAGAAAAATTCCTCCTCCTTACTTCCTTCCTTATTGCAGCTATTATTTCTTCAAGTGGCGATTGAAAGTTGGTTTCATTTTGCGTGGGTTTTGCTTTGCTCTACCTGACACTCTGCATGACTTGTAGAACAAATCACTGTCACAAAAGTAACTCCTGCCTGCCCTTTCTACCAATCTATAATTCTTTAGCTCTGCTTTTACCAATTGTCAGGGAATAAAAAAGCACCTTTTTTTGCTTTTTGCTTTTTTAGCTTTTTTACAAAAAAGCAAGCAATGAAAATCTAAAAAAGCAGTGCTTTTTTGCTTTTTGCTTTTTTCTGATAATGCATAAACTACAACGGCGCTTTAATTTTATAAGAGGACATGGTATTCTACAATACCTGCCAAACCACAGCCAAAAACTTCAAATGAGCTGTAAAAGTTGCTGTCAACTACTTATACGGAAATACTAAACGTAGCTGGTTTATCGAAAAAAATTGCCATCATGTCACATTCGACCCTACGGAAAAGAAAACTGAATACATCATTGACATCATCTCAAATATTACATGAGTTGGGTAAGAAAGACAATTAAATTATAGCTTTTACTCTCTGTAAAGAATTATTTCTGTTCGTGCGGGTTTCTTCTACAGTTTTCGTCAGATAATTATCAGTAAAAAAGTAATTTAAGTATTATTTTGTAAAAACTCCCAATAAAATAATTTCAAAAAATTTTAAAACATGCCTCGGTCAATCAACTCTAATTTTCCAATCTCCTCTAAAGGGTTAGTTAGAAACTAAACTGACATTTGCAATTTCAGAGAACGCGAATCAGGAAATCCTTATGGCTGAAGACTTCCAAAACAAAATGGAGTCACAACCGATTTTGTGTCAAATTGATGTGTCGGATATACCAATGAATTGTTCTCGCACGTTGGAGATACAACATGGTTCGATTAAGAAATCATACTCCGTATTCTTTTATTATTTCGTATATTCTAACTTATCAATGTATATAAATTACATAATATATTTAAATTTTTAGGA
The DNA here is from genome assembly GCA_020352615.2 of Yoshiicerus persimilis. NCBI lineage: Eukaryota > Metazoa > Arthropoda > Collembola > Entomobryomorpha > Tomoceridae > Yoshiicerus > Yoshiicerus persimilis. Next base: position 32,656,630 of record CM060170.1, on the reverse strand, counting down.
TTCAAAAATCCCAAAGTCACGGTTTGCGATGATAACGAGCAACCCAGTCCAAAAGTAATAAAGTGTCAAAATACTGCAGGCCGGTCAAAATCCCCAGAAGCTGCATCTGAAATTGCAACTAAAGAAAGCTCTAGCGGTTCAGAAATAGAAACCACAGAACCTATCCAAAACCTGTCAGCTTTAAAACAAAGAAAGAAAACAGGTCGTTTTCAAGACCCACTGTGGAATTCCTTCTACGTTACAAACATAACTGATTTAAAAAAGGAAGCTACATGTAAGACTTGCGGACATAAAATAACCTGGGCAAAAATACTTTTGTTGCGAGAACATCTAAAAAAAATGTAATGTAAAAGAAGAAACTTCGTCCACTGCTATTAAGTCAAAGAAGAAGAATATTCAATGGGACATTCCATCCTTAACTGACAGAATGAAAAGTGAGAAAGATAATATTGACTTACAGCTAGGAAAATTCATTTTTGCAAGCAATATTCCATTTGCGACAGTAGAAAATCCTGAGTTTGTGAAGTTAATGAAACTTTTAAAGCCTCATTACAACCCGCCATCAAAAAATGTTGTTGCTTCCAGTATATTAGACAAAGTGTATGACAATATATCGAATACAAGAAATGTTGACATGGAAGACAAATGGGCAGTATTAATGCAGGATGGCTGGACCGGACCGCAATCATCACCGATTATATCCCACTGCCTTAGTGTTGAGCTAAAAAATCTTCAGTTTTTAAATGCTATTTCCTGCAAAAGTGATGTGAAATCATCTGAATATTGTCTTAATCATACTGACAACATCACTTCATGACGCAGAAAGGAAATTCAAGTGCAAAATCTTTGCGGTGGTAACTGACAACACAAACGGAATGGTTCTGATGAGACAAATGTTAATGACAGCATATCCGGAAATTATTACTTATGGCTGCCACACTCACCTCCTCAATCTGATTGGTAAAAAAATTAACAATGCCTCGCTTTTAGAAAAGGTAGTTGCTGTTCAACATCATTTTAAGGATAACACATTTGCAAGGGAGACATTGAAATCTTTGGATGGCCTAATGCCCAAATTACCGTGTGAGACGAGGTGGAATTCAAATTATGACAGTCTAATAAACTTCTTAAAAAATCATTCAAAATATATTGACATTAGCAAACTGAAGAGGGCTAATGTGCCGCAAAACATCATGCAAATAATTATGGATTTCCAGTTTTACAAGGATGTTGAAAATGAAATTTCCAGCTTGGAACCTATTGCAGAGGCCATTATAAAAGTAATTAACAGACATCTTTTACTCTGTGCATGCATGATATAGCGCAAGAAACTTATTAATAAAAATCTTTTTGTGATTTTGCAGCTACAACATGACAACGCTTCTTTAGCATATGCTGTCAAATTTTGGATCGTGATTTTGGATAAATGCAAGATTCCAGAGAATTACAAAAAACGATTTTCTGAAATATTGAGCGTAGCTCTCACTGGTGTAGCATGTGCATCGTATTTGTTGCATCCACAATACAGAGGTTCTTATGCCTAATGTAAAATGAACTGTATAAATTTTGTGATGTCAAACTGAAAAAGTTAAGATTTTTTAAGATAAATTAATTTGGATTTTAATTTCTAGGTGAAGGTTTGCCTCAAAATTTAGTTGACAGGGGATATAAATTTCTAGAGCGAAAAAATCCCACATTCGTGACAGCTGTAGTAAAACTAAGGCAAAGTGATCATTCTATATATCCGAAGTCATTATTGAACAAAGGTCTCTTTGAAGGTGATATGCGTTTGGAGCCAAATCTATGGTGGAAGGAAGTAGGAAATTTATCTGGAAATCGGCTGCCCGTTGGATTATGCTTGCTTGCCGAAAAACTCATGTCACTTCCTGCGTCTTCAAGTGGAATTGAGAGATGTTTTTCCACATTGGGAAACATAATGACAGATTTGCGAAACCGTATTAGTATTGAGAAAGCTGCTAAATTATGCATGATTTACAGAAACCTTCACCAAACAAATGCTGTAGAATGAGATTCTGTAGTTTTGGTTTGTGATTGTGCAGTTAAATTTAGTCTTTCTTGTCTTCTTATCTATTTATTTAAGATATTGTTTAAAATTAAGTTCAGTAGAATAGAAAGAGAAGGGTTTAATTTTAAGCATTTGTAGGTATAATATTTACATTTCAGCTGTTTTGTCCCTGTAAATCGTAAACTTAATTGAATAAAATTTCCTAATCCTTCTGCATTATTAAAGTTCTGGGAGTGTTTAATATAATTTATATTTGTCACTGAGCCATATTTCATTAGAATTCGGAAATATTTACTGCTAATATTAATTCCATTTTGCTGTAAGTAGTAGCTTAATTATATAAATTAAGCAAAAAGGTAAAAAAGCAAAAAAGCACTGCTTTTTTAAAAAAGCAGTACTTTTTTGCTTTTTTCTAAAAAAGGTATTGCTTTTTTATTCCCTGCCAATTGTTAACTCACAGAATGATAGAATGTTACATTAATGCCGATTGTGTTTCACTTCTAGGTATGCTATCTATCACGCTTTAAGTTGCAAAAACGATTTCCGTTCAATAGCTTCGCGTTTTTCTATCACCCTGCGCCAAAAAACTGAACGGAAAAGTATGCTTCTTTGAGGAGTTTATTACTTAGTAGATTTTATTTCACTCTCTGTGAAGAGCACAGAAGTAGTGGTCACTAGATTATCATTACTTTTACCAAAATCTAAAGGAGCAGTAGATGCAAACTCAAAGACATATTTATATATCCAACATCCATCTCAATAGGTATAGTAGACAAAATGTCATAATTTCATCAGAGTCAAAAAAGAAAGCTAAATTCTTTAACGAAGGAGTAGTAATTCTATGGGATCTTAAAAGTGTATAAATTGTATTGAGTATATTATAATCTTTATAGAACATATATCACAAAATTTCACAGATAACAGAGTCCTATGACTAGACTTACATAGTTTGCATGTGCATTTTTTCTCACATGAGATTTCCATTGCTACAACATAGTATGTAACTTTAGTCTTCATTTCAAGTACATTCAAACATATGTACTGGAATACGATCTTGTAATGTTTCTTCTTGCCGAGTTTATCTGTCACCTTGTCACCAAATAGATTATTTAAGAAAGATTGAACTGAAGATGTAATACACAAGAACACGCCGCAACTCATCAACAGGGAAGGGTATAACCAAAAGTCAATACAATGACTTTGAATTTAATTTAAAATTACCTCAAGTTTTTACTTCTCATCTTTTGTGAGTGACTTTGTATTAGGTTATGAATTAGGTTCAGCTAAGTCAGAAACAATTGGAACTACACAGTTAATATGAAAAGCGCTGGACAATTAATGCCGGAGATGCAGATTCGAATCCTGCCTGGATAGCTTACTTTTGTTTTGACTAAAATTTAATTCCTCCATGCAAATGAATGATATCCGCAGGAAAGAGAAAGTCTGCTGACTAATGAAAGTCGCAGGCGGCCAATATATAAGGAAATGAAAGTCGCAGGCGGTTAATATATATGCAAATGAAAGTCGCAGGCGGCTAATACATAAGCGAATGAAAGTCGCAGGCTGACAATATTTGGGCAAATGAAAGTAGCAGTAAATGATTTAAATTAGCATGAATTTTGCAATGCATATATTTAATCAGAAATTGTCGTTGAATTTTCGGCGGCATCAATAATTGTAGAAGCCTGGTAATAGTTGAATTAAAATATGAATACGAAAACAAAAATTAGTCCTAACCTTCCACCTTTCTTATCTACTTCATGATATTACCTTATTGCTGACACTTACGAGACCTGGCTTATTGGAAAACAGAGAAGCTGTTTTCAGGCAGTGTATCTGTGGCAGTGTATCTGCAATACACTGCCACATTAGACATACATGTCTGTATTATACTGTTATCATTAAACATTAACGGTTTTCTATACATATGCATTGTATAGGAAACCGTTATAACAAAAGGAATATAAAGACAGTTGAGAGAGTGGGAGAAAAATATTTCTTGCTAAGCAGTCGAACTAACTACATTGTTTTCAGCCTACAGTTGCATTTCATGCTAATTTAAGTCATTTACTGCTACTTTCATTTGCCCAAATATTGCCAGCCTGCGACTTTCATTCGCTTATATATTAGCCGCCTGCGACTTTCATTTGCATATATATTAGCCGCCTGCGACTTTCATTTGCTTATATATTGGCCGCCTGCGACTTTCATTAGTCAGCAGACTTTCTCTTTCCTGCGGATATCATTCATTTGCATGGAAGGATTAAATCACGGCCTTTTGTTTTATGACACCTTTTGGCAAAAAATGCCAAGTTTTTTTGGCATTTTTAAGACAGGAAATTTCACAAAGATTTTTGTATATTCTCTACACAGTCTTGACGTAAAATTAAAGAACTAGCTATGAAGAATTAGTTGTTCAATTTTATCAAGTGTATAACATTTAAAAGATATTTAGAAGATTTAATGGAAACTTTACAGTTTTCTCAATTTTGTTGTCAAGTATCGAGCATGTAGACTGTTGTCATGAAAGCTATAGGTTTGTTTTACTCAGAGTACATTTAAAATGGCGGAGGTTTTTAAAAGGCGATTTCGTGTGAAGCTAGTCAAATACGTGTATATGTATGATTCAGAGAATGTCTATATTTTATCTGTGCCTTACTTGACCACAATGCATTGTACTTTCTTAAAAGTGTTGGCCGGCGTACTAATCCTCAGGAGAAGTAATCAAGTTTTCCGCTATACCATATTAAGTGATTGCAGAGTAAAGAAATTTAAGTCTTTTTAAATTACACTGTAATTGCTGTGCGAAGTCAGCTAAAAAACTCAACTGTAGTTCAAGATTACAACTATGTAAGGAATGAAAAGAGTTGGCGATTGTTTTTCCGATAGCGACTAACTGCCAGTGCAAGAAAACAAAAGCACCCACAAATCATCTTAATATTGGTAGAAATACTCTTAGATACTGAGTTTACATTTCATTTCTTCATTTCTAGTCGACATCTTTGAATTCAGAGCCTTGTATGTCATAGCAGCAAAGAGAACTAGTGTAGAGATAGGAAGAAAAAGCAGGCTTCTCTCTGTTCAGACATGACAAGACAAATCACTTTTATAACTGATAGCCTTCTAACTGTCCATTGACTAAGAAGACCAAGTTCTCCGACATAATTATATATAGAACAGACTAATGGCAAGATGGAGTACCTTCTCTCTACTGAATATTAGAGAAAACTATTATGGACAGCCACATTGCCAAAAAACCATCAGTTAATCAAGTACGTAGCACTTACGTAGTGCAACGCAACGGAAAAGTTCATATAAAATTCATTCCAATGTCTAATTGTCAGTAGAGTAATAGTTACATGACAGTTTGTCTTATCCAGTCTGCACTTCACTTTGCTAATCACTCTTATAAAAGGATATGTACTGATTTGACAAGTAAGGTAAAACATTAATGAAAAGATACATTACACTTAAATACCCCTACCATAGTTACTTCTACTCCTAGTTACATTTACACACAAAATGGCGAAACGCATCGCAGTAAACAGTGGGTTAGAGACACCTCTGTTAGTTTGCGATATAGAGTTCTTGATTCAAATGGTAATGAACCTAAGGCACTATTGTTGGTTAGTGCTGAGAGTGGCAGAGGAATGTTAGCCAACACGTAACACAACACGCTTAATTTTTTCGTCGATATCTGCTCATTAAACATTCCCTATAAAGACATAATATTTTATTGGTTATGTATATTAATACAAAACATGCTGAGGCGTGGGGACTTATGAACTAGGTGCTTGTAATAATGAAACTGCGTATGTAGATCAGCTTAGCGATATTTGGTGCTCAATCTAGCGTGTTATTGTCGGCTATCTTATCTGTTGACAATAAAACAGAAAGACAATCACGGCCCACATTTCATGTAGTTATTTTACTGTTATCGATAAAGAACATTAAAGTTGTGTGGCTAATTAGATTTCAGTTCAAATGTAAAACAAACTTCATTTTTCTTCGTGTGCCCTGTCTCCTTACTTGACGGGGCGTTAAATTATCGTTCTCTTAAATATTCGTGACAGGCGATTCTCTGAATCCGCAGTTTACTTCTATGCGTCAGCCAGGATCATTGAGCTTTCGTATATTTTTGTGCGTTCACAAATAGAGACAAGCTAATTATATTTGGTTAACCATGAAGAATGGGTAGCCCCATGTATTTAAAGCTCCACTTTCTTAAATATTGGTAGTAAATCATTTTAATACAATTTATAAAAGGTTAACCTATAAATTAGGTACGAATAATAAATCCTAGTTTTGCTTATGACCACATTTTATACGAGGTACAGATTATTTTGGAAATTTGATTTGTCAATGTATTGCTACGTTTGAGAAACCCTTTAGAGTATTCATGCAACAATTTATGCAATGCAATCATCAGCTTTCCAACATTTATTGACGATGTTTTACAAATTAACATTTCAGTCATACATGACATGCGAAATTAGAAAATAAAAATTTAGGATGAAGTAAAAATAGCAATTAGAACGGATGATTGGTAGCCAAACACGTGTAACTACCTCGCCGTAATTTTGCCTGAAGAAGTCAAAGGAAAATCACTGGAACTATTAATATCTCTCCAAAAAAACTGGCATTCAAAGATACCAAATTATGTAAATGCCTATCTACTATACAAACAGATATTTAATAATTATATTTCGGTAGTCAAGATGAAAATATACTTTATTTCAATTCAATCGTTTCTATTTACCTATGCTAATAGCAACTATACGACAATATATGTACAGTCAAGAAAATGAATAGCTATGTAATAAATAGCCCAATTTTAAGTTTAACTCTTTAGCTAACTCAGTTCGCATGTAAAGACATTTCCGAAATGAAAAGTGAGAGGTTTATGTGACGGATTGAGTAAGCACACGCCCCCAGTTAACAGACAGTAATAAATGTTACCCATTGCTTACTTGCTGATCTCTATTCAGATTTCTAAGGGAAATAATTATTACCAACTGCATTGCTCGCTGTCATATGTACAGTTCTCCATGTTGTACACAGCAATAATCTCAGACAGCCCAATTCAGACAAAGGAAAATAGCAAAACAATGGCGTCAAGGATGAGAGTCCTGGAAATGAAATATCTGTTTACTACAAATGCAATACAGTAACTTTCCAATGTGTTTAATCACTCTGAATTTATTCACTATTATTTCATGGATATAGTGCCATTATAAAGATTTCTGTTTCTGCTCCATAAGTTTTATTATTACTATTGCCCACTACCTAGGCATGTGTACAAGGAGAGCACTGATGAAATCATGGGCCTACCATGAACTTCATCAACAGGGATTAAATTAGGAAGTCTGTCGACATTGCCATGCTTGAGGCAAGTAAACACCTAGGAATCAATTCCAAGAGTTATCAAACAAACAACTATTCATCTGGTAGAATAATTACCCATGAGGTATTAAACCTTAATACGAAAATATTAAAAACTCATACCACAATAAGGATTTTTAAACTCAGGAATTAAAAGTTTTAAGAGATCAGAGAATTACAATCCTATCTATGAGGAATAGTGTATAGGTTTATAACTTCCAAGTACCCAATTTCTAATATCTTGCAAGACTGTACTGCATTGTGACAGTTTTAAGGCGTTATAGGCATTTCGATATAACGAAATAATTCTAGCGGCTAACAATACCCAATGCAGTTTTACAACTCTGTTTCTTCAGTGAATACCAAAAACTTGCACCGTATCTTTTGTATTATTCTATTAATGCAGCTAGATAGACTGTCTATCATCTTCTAATTTCAGGTTCCCTTGTTTTAAGATACAAATAAATAGTAGGTCAATCTATCATTCAGCTTACTGATGTTATACCGCATACCTTACGATGATAAATGATTATCTATCTTCCAATAAAATTTACGGAATACAGAATTGAAGTTAGTTAATTAAATTATTTCAATTAGCTTGAATTGATTACTACATCGATATAACTTGCTACTTTGATGGTTCCTTGTTTCCATAATACATTGTAAACTCTAGAGCTATTTGAAAAATAAATGCTGTTGTCATGAGTCATTCCTTTGAAAAGTTGCATTATTTCGGCTATAATTCTTAGAATTTATGTAAATATCGACTAACGACAATGGAAATACTGTTTAAACTGAGATAAACGCAAAGACTCCATAAAATATAATATCTATTCTTTAATTAACTTCATCAAACGGTGATACCTGATGATGAAAGTTTCACGAAATATAATTGGTCGATATGAAAACCATTGGCTGCGATTAAAGAAGTGACCCATGAAATTAATAAAACCCAAGGACTTTGGCATATGTTACTATTTTAAGAAGCGTTTGCATATTGGAAATCTAGTAATGCCAGTAATGCCCATTAGTATTAAGTGACTCTGCGGTGAATGTAAGCGTATAGAGGAAGTGTAATGATACTGACATGTAGGTATGGGAAGACTCTTTGATCTGTGTGTGATATTTAGCGGAGCGGAGAAGTTTGTTTGTAAATAGAAAAGTGAATATGAGTAAAGTAGAGAAGTGGAGTGTAATATAGGAGAGCAGAGGGGGAGCTGATTAGGTATAGATATGTGTGGAGAGAGAATTGAGAGTTTGATGTGGCGAATTGGGAATGATGTATTTAGTTGGTTATATATTTTGAGATTGTTCCACATTGATTTGCGAAGGAGTGCATTAGTGAGTGTGAGTCTAAGTATTAGGAGTTAATAATGGAAGGAAGATGAATGTGGGTGGCCTGCCCTTCTCAACCCCTTTCAAGAGAGATTTATCTTGTCGATTAGCTTCTGTTTCGGTTTCTTTTTCTTAACTTGACTTTAAACCTATCTGACTGATCTAATCTGCGATCTCCCAAGAGAAGGAGAGTCAAGTCACACTGGGGCTCACTGAGTCGCTGAATGCTCTTCTCAACAAAGAATAAATAGGCAGAGTGTGTTGTGCATTCAGGAGGCACTTGCTATTCATGTAAATGTCTATACCGACGCATTGCTAATACTACATACACATGCAAATCCAAGGACTTGAGTCAATGCATGAAATGAATTTTTACTGAGAGACGTGCGGGAGTACAGTGTCTTCTCTTGTGTTCTACTGCATTAGATACGGCTACATAGCATAGGTGCCTTATCTAACAAACCGTTTATGAAACATACCTCCTCCTGTAAAATAATATTATTCTTATCACCAGTACTAATACTACATACTTTATTTACCGTATTCCGGTGTGCCTCTTCGTATGCCAAATTGTTTCTGACAACCTAGCCACAGTGTATGCAGTGTGCAATAGGCGTGTAATACATACATATTTAAACAGCCAGGGAGTACTACAATAATACTTGGACACATTATCCACTCCAGCTACAAAGTGAAGAAATTCATGCAGAGAAATAGACAAGACACACACCTTCCTGTCTAGAGATCTTGTTTTCCATTTGATATATTGTATTGTTAAAGGTGTAGGTAGGTTTTATGTACTCTTTCTATTGCACACACAGATTTTCCAGATTATAACTCAGATAGGTAATATCCACAAGTATAACAATAGTATTATGATGTTAACATAACCTTATTATCTTTGTGTATTTACTACTATACCCTGCTTTTAAGTTTAAAATAAAAATATTATACAGTACAATGCATAGCAATGGCAAAAATGCATAGGTACGCTAAAGATATAATAAGATGCACACACACTTTTAATATTCTCATAGCGTATCAATGAATCGGTCTCACTCACAATCAGTTTCCTCTCTTGTCGTACATACAAATTGTTTCATGGTTAGTCCATACTGACTGTCGCCCCATTAGTAACAAATACAGCTGGACAGCAGAAACATAAACGATGAATAATTCCAATGAAGAATCAAAGAATTTCTTTTACGATACAATAATCACAACTATTTTATTCATTCAAATCAGCATTCCATTCATATCTTGCTTTCAAGAATTTGCATACCAAAGTTTATTTTTACCGAATGCAATAATTTTCATTCATAATTTTCATTCGTATTAATAAAGAGCTTGCTTTAAATATTGACTTGAGATAGAGATAGAACATTGCTTAGGTGGAACTTGAGACAGAACTCATATTATTGCAGACTTAGAAAAAAATGATTCAATTGCTACAAACGTATAGCAAAAAGATGGAAATTATCTTAAAAATGATTCAATTGCTACAAACGTATAGCAAAAAGATGGAAATTACCTTAAAATGATTCAATTGCTACAAACGTATAGCAAAAAGATGGAAATTTTCTTTTTGATTTGCTTTATTTATTGTCAATGTTTGCTATAATCTCTAAATGGCCAGGTATCCTGGTCGTTAAAATGCCAACACTAAAGACTAGTTCAGTCACTCTCCTCTTTATCTCTTCTGAGGTAAAAAACGTATTATGTAGCAAATTACAAAAAATATACAACCTAGCACATCATGAAAGATAATGAATAAGTGTCACCTATAAGTCTTTGGTTTTAATTGGAAAACAATTTAAAGTCATTATGTCTTTAATTTTTGGTTTGGAAAAGTGTGGAGCAAAGACCTGACTTTGATTTCGTGCTATAAAACCAGAATTTTAAGGCTAACTAATGTTACAGTACTCCTAACCTCGCCAATGTTGTGTATTGTAAGTCATAAAATATTCGATCTGCATAAATACAATGGGAAACAGTTGTGAATAACTTTGCATTATGTTTTTCTCTTTTACGATCAATAAAAGATTAAATGAGGTTTTGTATGTTTATTTTATGAGCATTATTTTATGGTGCAGTAAACTAGAGCTTAATAGGTTTTTGTGTGGTGGTGCTGTCAAGTCAGTTCATCAGTTCAGTCGGTAAAACGTCAAATCAGGTGTGCTCTTATGCAGTTTTAAGGTATATGAATTAGCATCACGTCTTCAAGGAACTAAACAACTACAAATGACAGAAGTCATCCGTCCCCAGGCTTTCTCGTGCTACCGTCATTGCCATGAAATATTAATAAGCGAAACGAATGGGGAATTCAATTACTACTAAAACAAGAATTTCCAAATATTCAAAGAAATTCTAACAATACGATGGATTTTATGTATAAACGACATTTCTCGGCGTTCTGGGTGCAATAATAAAAAGCCCAACTGCAAGTTATCACGAAATGGTAAGAAAACTTTGTGACATTTTTAATTTGTTATTGTACCAACTCAATCAAACAACAAACTAATAGTAATAAGTTTGCCAAAGTTATTAAATTTAACCCCTGACGTCAGAGAACTTATTAGGTAAGCGAGAAACAACATAGATTTGAAAGTATAACTTTATTTTGCATTGCATACATGTCCTATAACTATAACCACAGTTCCAAAATTATTATTACTTTTGCTGGATACTTTCGGCCACTATCTACATAGGATTACAAATGCTTAATGTTTTGCAAACAAATTTTTCGGCATATATTTTTGAATTGCACAGGTATAATTTTTATGAAGCCAATTAAGTATCACACCGCCGATTGAAAAATTTCTAGCAAGCAAAATTAAAGACTAAAGAAAAAAATCTCCGCTATGCATATTTAGCGTATGAAATTTGGTTTACAACTAAAAGAAATTTTCTAGCTACTAGATACTTGTTTACATTGAAAAGGATTTTATATGTCCAATAAATCAATAGTTATTGAAATACACAGCAAAGAATGTTGTAGTGACAAAACATGAATCGAATTTAAGATAAATTGCAAGGGTCATAAATTTGGTTGAAAAACGTCTTGAACAAAACAATGTATAGTTAAATGACATGAAAAGGAAAGATGCACGTGTGGAATGTTTAATGTTGGAATTTCTTTGCGTCTATTCATAATACATTGCTGTTCACGACTATTGACATTTTTAACATATAAACTTACTATGCTCACAATCCCTATTCTTATAATGCAAATAATTTTGCTCCTAAGATAATACTCCTTATACCAATAAACCTGCAGATGGGTTACTTCCCATTACTAGGGTGTTCTGTGCATTTATGATCATTTCTAATATTAGGTACCCGACTTGAAATCCAATTTGTGACACGCAACTGAACATGAATAATATATTACTCTTACACTCATTTATGCAAAAAAACATCAAATACTACGAATTGTTTTATAAGGAGATATAATAATAATGTCTACATTGAAATAAGAAAATAAGTAATCCATCTCAAATTGGATGTTGCAAAATTTTTGGAAGGAAAGTATTCGAAACTAATCTATTTATTTAAGGCCAGCTTTTGCTATCCTTTCATTGATTACATTTACAGAAGTTTCAAAACCTTCAAAAGCTTTGTTCTTCGAATGCATATACTTCTTTGGCGGATGGCGATTAATTAATGTTTACATCATATTCTAATCGTATGTTTGTTTGAATTGCATCGTATCATTGGCTTCTGAATTCATTCCTGAATGCTATTTACAACGCAATGTAACTACTTCTGTCCCTAGGAAATTGTCGGTTCAGTAAATAAATAAATAACAAAACACAACCTTTTTCCAAATATTCTATCTGAAATGCTTATCTTTACGGTTTGGTTATTTTCACAAGGAAATCCATATCCCATTTTATAAAAAATAGCCCAATAACTTCACATTTTACTAAGAAACATTCCCAATTTACTTGCATACACATTTATCCATATTGTAGTACAGCAATGGTTAGAAATATTGGTGTAAACCATGGAATGCAAACATATGCAATTGACAAGAACATGCAAATTTTCATTGAAGAAACCCATTTGTTAGTATTGGTCCTAGTGTGTCCCATACATCAAAACTGTTCTAGAATTTTTCTAGGCTAAAAAATAAACGGTGGAAGACAATAGAATATTCAGTTAGAATGTAATTTATCAATTTGTTTATGTGACTATCTATGTCTACATTGTCAATGCTACTTGCAACCTAATACTATTGTAAGACTGCATCAAAAATGCAACCTCTCTGACTCTCTTGGTGGTTGGCACTCGGTCTTCCTTACACTCACAAGTAACCGTAGAAAATAAAGCAGTCTAATTGAATCGTCAGTGAAGTCAACTGCAGTTAGGATATAATGGTGACATAAATCATCCATTTGCAATGATCGTCTTGCCAAGACAATAACGCAGTAAATGTACATGGCAACTTTAATAGCGCCGCTCGCTTTTAATGTTACGATTTACGGCTCTAAAGAATGGAAAGGAGGAGACGTCTTACTTGACTTCTAAAGTGGATGATGTCAAATCTCTGTGTCTTTTCAATGGACAACTGTCTGCCTCTACGATCTGCTATGACTAATTTTAAACCTCTATGTAGTTCTACAATGCACTCTGAAAAGTGTATATTCATCCTTGTTAATTGCGTTGTATGTAAATGGTAGGGACATATAACAGTGTAGAAAATATAGAGTATGCAAAAATTATCCAAAATTTAGATTTCTGGAAATATCGTGATTTAGCTTCTACAATAATATATTTTTGTTTAATTAAAGTAATATAAAACACTACTAAATTACTCATAAGTAGAGCATAGTGTAAATATTAGCAACACGCGCGCTAATGAAAATAAGGCGAACAGGTGTGGAACTACAATAGATAATACAAATAACCAGCTTTATCTGGCAGCATGCCGATGAAACGGATTAATTAATTAAACTTTCAAGTGTGAGTGAGTAAGTATAGCTATTCATCCAGTGCTAAAGTTACCACTTTAATAAAGTTGTGTTTTAATGATGATTCTATCTTGACACAGAATACTTCAATATATTCGACTAGACAGTTAGTATCATTTTGTGCGGATGGTGTGTTTGGAGCAGATAAACAGTAACGAAGGAAATGCGTGGTAAAAGGACGTAAGACAAGGAATGTGAGTGATGCATGTTTTTACTTACACTGGTTTAATATATCAGTGTGCGTAAATCTCCGTTAGTATATTTACTTATTGTTAGACATGAAGGGTGGAGGCAGTTGAATTGGCATCTACAGTTGCACAGGTTAAAATTTTACAGTTAGATAATATACTAGGTGCTGGAAACGTAAAGCATTTATATTTATGTAAGAAAGAAATGTTTTGTTTGCAATATCTGATGTAGACAGTGACAGTAGCATTTCTTGTATAAATGCAGTAGCTCAGACGTATTTAGCAGCCTAATTCATGAAGCATATCTAACACTGGTTGTTACTGGTTGGTACTTTTTCAGTATATGTTGTATGCATTCGTGTTTTTCGAGAGCACATAGTTATTATACAGGAAAATCCTATAGCCAAGTAAACCGATGCACGGATGGATGGTGCACAACACATCCGCATTTTAAAGTATTTAAGTGAGAACGAGTGAGTATCCCTTTCTTAAGAAATCTGTGCGTATTTCTCCTTATGCCAATCCAACCAGTAAAGCATGTGCGTATTATAGTGACGGAGTGCAAATAGAAAAGAAAAGTAAGGAAACGAGATAGGAAGAATGACTTACACATGGTCGCCCCCAAAACCCAGACTTCGGGTTTGGAGTGAAGTTCGATTAGAACGGGTGGCATGCACACGAGTAAAATGAGAAGATCTGCAAGACTGAGATTGACGAGGAAAATATTGGTGGAGCTGCGTAAATCTTTGTTGCGCCAGACAACAATGGGGACGAGGACATTTCCGATGATACCGAAGAGGAGGATGATGCCACAGAGCAGTGTGGACGTCGTCCGAATGTAGTACGGGAAGTTCGGCTCCTCGACCCCCGAAGAGGTGTTCAGAAACAAAGTGTCGTCGTCCAGCCCCACTCCGTCCCCGCCCGGAATAATACTGCTCGTCCCATTCAAGAGGTAGTCTGACGTCTGCAGGCTGGAGTACGGGTCCAGGCTGTCCGCAGTGCTGGACAGGGCGCCCGCTCCCTCCGAGCTCCCTCCCAGGCTCATGATTTTCAGGCTCTTCTTCAAATGCTCGTTTCCCCACCGGACAACGTCGCTCAGCACTTCCTCCGAGGCCAACGACAGGGGCGCTTCCTTTTTCCCCGGGTGACTCAGACTCCAGTTCTTTATGTTAATGTTCCAGCTCTCGGGCACATTCAGAGTCCTGCTGTCCTCCAGACTCAAGTCGTAGTCTAGGTCGTCCAGTTTGGAATGTGACTTGGGTGGTGTGGAACTGGCAGTTGTCCCTGAAAATGGAATCAATCTAGAAAGCTGATCCATACTGGGTTCTTTGGTCCCCTCCGATTCTCCTCCGCACTAATTGTCTCCTCTGGTCAAATCACTGCAATCAACCATTCAAAACTATTTTACTCCCTACAGCAATTGTAAAACCATAACAATAATGCAATTTATTAATGCGGTCATCGATTTTCCCACCGTAAGCGATACCTACACATTGGATTTAGTTATTTATTGCTTAAGCTATATATAAGAATTTAATTGCAAACTATACATCTCCCACTTTTCAAAAGAATTCCTTTGTATTCAACACTACCAATACGCATTTCCAGAAATTCCTTCCATCCTTCCCTATCCACAGAGTTCTGCCTGACCCCAGGAAACTCTCCAGAAAATTGTGGAACTTTTTGACCGACAAAACATTTCTTCAGCCTTCACCATCTCTATTGCAAAAACTACTATAAATTTCTTTAATGTGACATCCTCCCCAGCAATGTCAACACTAGTATTCTCGTTAAAATTATTTCAACTCTGATTTCTCGTACTTACGTGTGTACTCAGACACTGTGTGACCACCTTAAGCATTAGTCACTTTTAAACTCTTTGGCTTTCACTTAGAGCATACGAATGGAGGAGTGGGCAATTCATTAAACTTACCTTTATATTACCTATATACTACTTAAGTATTTCAAGTGATGTTATTTATCTCATTGATTATATGGTGGTATCTTAATATTGCCAGAGTACCAAATACATAGATTGTAATCGCATCTGAAGGGTACATATACCGCATAGAATAAATATTTAGGTGGTTTGTAATTTGTATGCAATCACCATAGGTTAGATATCTCTAAATGTTTTCAACAGCTATGACCATTTATATAAGAAATTACTGCTGTGAATGCAAAAAATTCACAGGAAAGTATTTTTAAAACAAAGTTTTGGTCAGTTCTTAAGTTTCAATTTCAAAATGTGTGCACCCTGCTGGCTTCTTTCTTTCTTGTGGCACATATTTAAGGAAGTCGAAAAATACTTTTGCACTCAAAAATCAAGAAACAAAGCTCCTGTAGAGATAAAAGTATTCACGGTGATTTATGGCATTTAGAAATAATATTAGTACCTATGTATTCTGTCTATTTCTGCCATTCTATTTTTTATGAAAACATCAAAAGCATCTAGTATATTATGCTACGTCAACATTTATGTGCATTATTATATCTACATCTGCATAACAGCTTTGGCATATTATTATGTATTAGATACTTACTCCCAGAAGAGCAAGTAGCTTCATTTCTCTTTGAATAAACAATTTTGTTTGGAAATGTGTAAGCTTCTCCTCGTAGGTGGAATACGTGGAAGAAACTACTTGTGTTTGTAAACCCAGCGAAGCTTCATGTATACCTCATACAACTGTGATACGCAGAAATTGTGATTATAAAAATACTCTACTTTTGATAAGTGGAAATCCGACAACTAAAATCTTTTCAGATACACTGCAAAACGTAATCCAGTATCAAAATGAATCAACCGAAAGAATATAAAAAAAATTCTGGATATTCTACCGTATTTCCAAAAAATACCCCCGGGTACTTTACTTATAAGAAATCTCAAAGGAAAAAGTAATGGAATTTGTTAATATTTGATATTTGCAATTATTAATTTCAATTTTTAATAAAGGTAAAGTGAATCCTCGAAAACACAAATGGTATCAAAGAAGAGCAGGTATGTTGTGCCCTTTAGAAAATAATATAAATAAAATTCGAAAAATTTCATAATTACTTTGAAATATCATTTAAAGCATTAAAGAATTAAATGAGGAGTTGGGTGGAACAGGAAATGATTGTTTTTCGTTAAGAAACGTTTTTACAATTTCGGATGCCTACATAAGAATATCGGCAGTTTACAGACTGTTAAATTATATATTGCAGGAACACATTGGCAGTTGTAGGAGAACTTGTAGAATAGTTTATCAGACAGAGTGTGATCCAAGGAACTTTTCTACTTGAGCTTAAAGTACTAGTCCCACATAGTCCCACATAGTATTTCATTTTTGCCCATGCAGTTTCCTTGCACCATGAGCCAAAAAACAGAATAAATCTCTTTCGCAATCGAGAAGATATATACTACTTGGTTCTCCTGCATTGCTGCAGCTGCATGGGTACGTGGTACAGACGTCTTAACCAAAAGGTCTACTTTTACATGATACATTTGATAGAGAGTACTCATAGCCTGAGTCTTGAGTCTCGAGATCATAAAACTACCAACATACAAACATTTCCACATAAAAACCATTTGGCATTTTGAATTATGGGAAATTGGAATAAAAGTTATGGCTTTCTTCAGAATTTGAAGGACACGTAAAAGTCAATACCTAAACTCACACACATTTCTACTCAATTCAAAATGTCCCATTTTGCAACATATTACGTAGACTATATCCAGTAAACACAAAGTTATTTTATCTTTTCTGAGTAAAAGAAGAATAATTACCGAGAATTTGATTCGGATCACGTTATTAATATCTCGGTGTACGTTTTTGAATTATCTAGAGACTTCTGGTAAAATGTGTACCCCACTGCATTTTGGTTTTCTGGCACCAGGCATTTATTAACTGAAAAATTATATATAACCCTTAAGATGACGATTTTGACAGGTAATTATTAATGTTTGCCAATTTTTTTCACGAAAATAGAAACAATAATTAATAACTCTGTACAATTAACTGAGTATATAAAACACTGATTACTATGTCCTAAAAAGTTGTACTTTGGAGGATTTCAATAAAATTTTATTATTTGCACTCCTTTGTGTAATTAAACACCAATATTTATGTAATGTACACAATTGGAGAGCTGAACGGTAACTAATACAATACTGCATATGTATTAATAGGTTTACGTATCTAAAAATAACACTGTTTAATGTTAAGCTCATTATTTCTTGCAACAAATGTTGTAAACAGATAAGTGAGCATATTAAAAAGGAAAATTATTTTTGTCCGTGTGTTTTACATGTGTATGCTACCTATACTTATGAATGTATAATACATGGCACTTATTATCTAATCTCTTGCCTTGCAAATCGTTTCATACATTGCATGTTGTGTGTGACCTAATTACATGAATTGTAGTTAAAGGTGATGGTGTGAAAAATTTGAAACTGTACCAGTGACAAATACAAATTTTAAATGTTATAGTTTTAGCTGGATACCAACGAACAGGCTAATTCGACTCACATGAGTCATATTGCTCATAAAGCAAGAGTAGTTTGATAAACATTTAAAAAATTCAAAATCAGTCTGTCTATTCTTCATTTTACGGTGTCTATAACGCCCACGCATTGCATGCATACTTCTACACAATACACGCAACATCAATCACGCTAATCACACTGTGTGTATCATTCTGTTGGCCATGTTTCAGAAAGTTACGCCTTATATGGTTGTTATTTTCTTATAAGTGAATAAGTATGACATTATGACAATTGACGAAACAAGGCAAAAGCTGTAAATCTACATAGTTTAACTATTGATTACGAGAGTTTAGAGACTTACAAGACATTGTTTTGACATAGTAGCACCTTATCTGTTAGTCCTAAGAAAAATTCCTTGGTATTTGTTCTTTCCAACTATGTTCGATCCTTTTGTCCATCCATAATTGGAAAAAAACATTTGAAAATACTTAGAAAACAGATTTCGTCCGAAAATGACATTACATGGCAATTAAGTAAAGGAAAGCTGCATGACTCAGAATTAGAATATGAACAGTTAGTTATAATTTTCTAAACGCTCTCAATTTAAGTTCACTTGCTTACTGTTCCAATATTGCACTTGAGGAAATAAAAAGGAGATTTGCATTGGCAGTCTTTGTAAGCCGCCTATCATCTGCTGCAACTGCATTGAAACTTTCGCAGAAATATAATGCGAATATTAAATTAACATCAGAAGATGCATAATACGCTAGTGCACTGGAAAATGTGTTCACTTACGCTTTCCACCATACAATCCAATATTATTTCGATTATCCATTTTTGAATGAAAAATATTAATCAAATACCTAGGTTAAATTAATTGATATTAATATTAGTATTAGGCTAGATTTGAAATTCAGATGGATCGGGAGAAGAATGAGAGAAACGCAGAGATGAGAGATGGATACTAATTAAGGAAGTTTACAAAAACAAATATTATTTTGGAATACCATATAATAAAATTGGTAATTGCGCAAGAGGAAATGGTCTCAAGAAAGGCTTGATTGGCAAAATTCTTCAGAAATCAATTTCCTCGCAGCACTTACACTAATAGTCAATTTAGGTAAAAGAATTGGCCGTGTGTAGAGGAAATTAGTGGAATGGAGGTGCATGTGAACAAAAGGAAGACTGGCTTGGTAAACGGGTGCAAGAAACTGCTAAGTAATGTAAGAGCTTCTTAAGACTAAAAATAGGCACAGCTTTAAAAACAAATTAGATATTTATGCATTCAGGCCATATGCACATTACATAAGTAGACTTGTGTATCCTTTTTAGGAATTGTGGACTGACGCCTGGTCACAGTGAAATCCTCAATTCATTTAGCACACATCACAACATACCAAAGAACGTGAACAAAGCTGAGAGCCCAAGTGAAGAGTGAGTAGTAAGAAATGAGCCTGGGTGGTTTTCCTTTGCCTGACTAAAACAATGCTGAAGCGAGGAACAAACGGATTAGCCATCAACTGTTATAAATGGACAGACTCTAGCTGAACTGCGCTCCGTAAGAAAGGCCAAAGATTTAGCTCTGCATAGAGATTTCATTTCACAATCATAAAATACAGATTAAACATTTTGAGTGGTGCATGCAGCATCCTTTCTTGGAAACTGGTCAAATTGCAAGAAAACTACGTACATCTGTCCTGGCTGTCATTCTGTAAAGAATAGGAAAATTCCGTTGATGGGATGTTGAGATAGGACAGAATTTATGAAGATTATCCTTATAGTGCTGCACGACATTGGAGTAGGTAGGCAATTGTGGGTACTTACTACTGCTATATACTTAGAGGTGAATAAGTGCCTATAAAGTGCAGTGCATACCTACGGAGAATCTCATCAATCAATCCAAACCAAAAGATGACATGTTTCTTGACACAATGTAAAAATGATTTGCTTTCATGGTTGGGGTTTTTGCATGATATCCATTTAAAAGTGATAGTTATGCCCAAAACAGTCTCATTTTAATATCAGGTGAAGTCATTTGTTTCACAGAAATTTCAGAAACAGTGATATAATATGTAATGAAGCATTCTACATGTTCTTGTTCATTCCAATCTTCAGTAAAGCAGCAGGAGTTTCAACTGTGTCAGGTTTCACCTCATCAACTCTTCCCATGACAGCTAATAAAGACCAACAATAACCTTACCATTTCTCTTAAGCCAGCTTTGTTAATTATGTACCTATCATACAGCACTGCTGCAGAGCCAGGGAAAACAGCTCCAAATGTCACTCACTTCTTTGTCTCTTACTTTAATCCTCTAATTCACATAAACATTTCATTTAATACAAATCCCCCGCACTTGCATAAACTATCATACAAGCATTTTGTAATTTATGGCATATTGATATCCTGAATTAATAAATACTTTACTCCTACGAAAATAAACAACATAAGATCCGTTGTTATAGTCAGCTATTTAAAATATGACCTGTAGGATATAAAAATTCACCCTTAGAATACATTTGTTAACTGATGCTCTATTATTTATGACACAGTACTTAAATACGCAATCCCTAACTGGTAATTCTAATTCTAATTAACATATGTTACAGGAATATTGATATACGACACAAAAAGACTTGACTGGATGTGTTAGCTGTGACATCGGGCAAGTCAATGTAATTGCACCAGGAATATATTCACTATTTGCAGTTTACAGGCATTCACTACATACATCGTATGCACTGCAAGGAATGCACACTGCGCGAATTATTGTCATCATCAGTATCAGTGAAACGATACTGTGACTATATTTTTGCATCCTTGTCCACATAATAAGCATTAATCAGGACAACCCACACCTTCTTATCTTGCATACCAATATCATAACCACAGTCAAAAATCATTGCAAATGTCTTTTGTGTCTGTACGTTGTACTCCACACTTAATGGATCTCATTTGAGATAAGCTCTTGTAATGCATTTAGTATGATCTAATGCACTTGTCGTTTTATTAAACTCTCGACTGCTAAAACTGCAATAATAGAAGTATTTTCTGGTACGCAAATTCGGAGTGCATTGTGAGTTAATATTTCTGTCGTATGTACTACTTTTGAAAAATATGCATAGTTATTACACTAAGATACCATCTACATTGCCCATCATGCAGCAATTCAGTTTAGTGATTCAGTACTTATGAATACAAAATGTTTCCAACAATTGATTTTCTTCCGTAAATTCTATGCTCAATTTAGTGACATACATGAACATTCTAAATATATATTACATATCTGCTGCATCATCTTATTTGCATTTGCAATAACTGGGAACATTTTGCAAGTAACCCTAAAGTACGTTGATGTGTTATTCCATTAATGTGCGACGCAAGAGAAGAGGTAGTTGCTCTAATGCATAGGAAGCATTCAGCTACTAGATATGTCGTAGGTTAGGGAGATGCTAAGACATCAAATGGGAAAAATGCTCCTACAAATCAAAAATTACATACTTACAAGCCAGCAGGTCTTTATCTCCTTTGGCTTATGTTTGGGAACCGACTGACTGCATTTGCTGCGAACATATATTTATTGGTTTGCAAATAATAATTTATTTGAAATATAATTTAATGTCAGCTGTGGCTGTGCTGCCCTCTGTCCAGTGCCAGTGTCTTCCAGTGCTTTTATGTTAATTAATTAGAGTAAATTAAAGCTTTTAAAATTACAATTTACAAAGTTATCCAGCTCCAATCTCAATTTTAGGTCCTGATCTAAGCCTAGCGAAATTGAAAGCAGACTAGGACATTAGAAGTCAAATACATTTAATTGCCTACGACATATGTAGCCATTACGTTGTACGTACTTTTTATACTTCCATTGCCCCAGTTCTCACAGAAAGTGTACAGATGAGATAAATGCAGAAATTTGCGATATCCATCTAAAAGAGATAATGTAGTTGACTCAAATCGAATAATCAACGCTACAAATGTCACATCTTGGGATGAGATATTGAACGAGGTTGAGCGGAGGTAGGTTGGCTTTAATGAGTCACTGTGCTATCTGCAATCGAATGCCAAGTGAAATCATTAGGGGAGCCCCGACCGAAGATATCGAGTTGCTTGCGTCGTCCGCTGTCATTATTAATTAGGAATTCCATGAGGATGGGACATTTGGTTGAGAATATAATTGTGAATCTTGCAATTGGAGACGAAGAAATTACGTAGGATGACCTTTTGTTACTATAACTGCACTGTGTTTCCAAAGTATTTACTTGCTGCACACTTAATGACAGAGATCATGTTTACACGTCAGTAGAAAGTCAGAAGGTACGTGAATTGCTAGTAGGCATACCAAGAAATATTATAGACTCTACATTTTTATGGGAACAGGTAACTGCTAATGATGAAACGCCATTAGAGTTGGGCCAAGGAAGGAAAAAGCTCCGCTTTCTGCAGAAAAAAGGCAAATAACCAGTTTTTGGGCTTTTTGGCTTTTTGATAACCAACTGCCATTTTTACACTAAGATATTTATACATTTTCAGGTTTATTGACGCTATTATATGTCTTCAATAAATTATTGAAGACATATAAATTTTCTCCATTATTGTCAATAATGGAGAAAATTTAACGCACCTCAAAAATAATCGGTTTACCTCGAGAAAAATAATCATTTTACCTCATATATATGCATTCAGCATATATCCAGTCTCAAGAATCATTACTCTTAACTGATAATATACTTTTGCCTCAAGTTGTAATGCATTTTTCTAAATTTTAGTACATTTACCTCAAGTATAGTGAGGATTTTGTACTCTCTGGAGTTTAAAGAACTAAAACATTACAGCAAATCGCATTAAAATTTGAGGGAAAGGTATACTATCAGTTCGGAGTAATAATACTTGAGACTAAATCAATCTGTTAGACGTGTTTATATGAGATAAAATGTCTATTTTCCTGAGGTAAACCGATTACTTTTGAGGTGCATTTAAATACAAACCTTAAATATTTAGTCAAGTAATAGTGGATTATGTGTTGAATTCCACTTTACTAATGTCAATTAGCCAAAAAGCCTGCTTTTTCTTAATTTGTGAGCTGCTTTTTGCCAAAAGTCATAAAGCTGACTTTTTCCTTCCCTGGAGTTGGACCAGTGCCCAAATATAGACAATCTGTAGGAACATCGTTTGTAATTAAAACTGTGTGTCAATTCGTTGACGTAATAAATATCGCTTAAATCCACTCTCGCCCTATTGATTCCTCCATATCGGAGGATTGTTTATTGCACTGCTAATTGCGAGCTACACTACTTTCTACTTTCAATATAAATTTTAATGGATCATAGCACTTTGCACCCATTTCTTATCAAATAGCGTCCTTTAATTGCGTCTAAATGTGCATGCATGTTTTAACCGTTGAAAATAGTACACTAATAAAATTCTTTTACAGCTTTGCGCAATTTGTTTTTGAACACCCTATGTCTTGATTATTTTAGCCATTGCGTTTGGAGGGATATTTATTGGTTGACTGTCATATGAAATTTTTGTTTTCTTTGACTTTATATTAAATCTACAGGACTGTATTCATTAACTATTACAAATTTGAGATAAACAAATGCGGGTCAGCTTGTGTATGTAACATAATTTAATATTTTCAGAAGAAATGAGATAATTCATTTAATTCTGGAACATTAACTTAATTTGGCTACTTTACAATGATTTGATTTGTGCTATTATTTGTAATATGTATTATTATTGAATATTATCGATTTGTTCAATTGTTGTATCGTATAATCGTATTGACTTTATTGAAATCAACGGCAACAATTTTCTTCCGAAATATCTAACAGCAATGAAAATTTAAGCTAGGTTGTCTGCAGTGTGGCCTCCTGGAATATTTTTTGTTTACACCTTTATACTTGTCTGATGGGAATTAGATCTTTTCATACTAAGCAATGTCTTCACGATAAAACTTTTGTGGTGAAGACATTAAATCATAAAAATACTTTTTCTTTTACTACATCTACATCGGATATTCTATAAATAATTGTAAGCGCAAGTATTATCGTACCTCAAATGTAATTGTAACCGAAAATTACTTTATTCCGGAAAATGTGGGATAAAAATAAACAGCATGGTCTTTGAATTCATCTTAGGAATAATTAGGACAGACTGAGATAAGATGTGTTCCAGATTCGAAAAAAATCTTATAAGAAGGCAAATGTTGAAATCTAAAATTATTTCTGGTTTATGTTTCTCGTGCAACGTACAAATCTATGCAGACGCTTTCCATTTGAGGCTAACGTAAGAAGCGAATATTCGACCTCGTAACTAATTAAATCAGGAAAGTGCTATGTAAACAGTCTATGGTGTATATTTCAAGCTATCATTGCAATTCCAAAGTTGCATCCTTAATTAAAACTTACTTATATCATAACCTTTACTTGAGTTATTCATACATTGACTATATAATATTTTGCTCAAACGTAAATACTGCCTGTAAAAATAAACATTTCATGCATTTTCCTCAATAAAATTTGATGATTCGTGAAATGTTACACTTGAAATCAGTGATGCAATACTTAATGCAAAACCAGTACGTAGAGGTCTGAAACCCATCCTGTGTGCATACTTTTACTGTAACATTGAAAACATTGTATTATTACCACATGCGAAGATTTTCTGTTGCAAGGTAGTAATTTATTATTGTATACTTTATAGAAACGCATTAAATATAAACAGACGATTAACTACAACAATAATAATTAGCTTTTAGACATATTTTTTTGATATTCTGCATAGAAAATACATACAAACACAATTGTTAAGCTTGAAATAAGTATTACTCTGGCTCCCATTTGTGTCTCCAACTGCTATTTATGCCTAGTTAAGGATGTTTATTTGTATCCTGTGAACTTTCCAATATTTAAATCTAAAAATTGTGATGCAAAAATTAAACATCCTTTCTTTTTAAAATTTTTTTAGTGTGGAAAGGGAAATTACAGTGTCAATGGAAGATGTCGTTGAACGAGTTTAGAAAACTTGCATGAAAGTGACTAGAAAAGTATGTTTTAACAGAAAGTGAAGTGCTTTCTTGAGCTTTTAAGAATTTATGAATTCCATGGGATTCAAGTTTAAGGATGAAGACAAATATTGTGATAAAAAATTACCCGTTTGAAATTTGAAATAAAACGCTGAGTTCAAACAATTAATATACGTCAGATTAGTTGTAAATCCATTTCATCATACTTTGACTTACGTACAAGGCTGACGTAAATATTCTTTCAGAAATACATTAAAATAGGTACGTGATAAATATTTAGAAAACATGAGGTTTAGTACATTCATTACCCAAAAGCGTAAATTACACTTAATGCCATCGAATGAGATTCGTGGTAGTCAAAATGATTAATGGCCGTAATCACACACTCCCAAAGAAATACAGAAACAAAGTAGGGAAATTTATCATTTATTGTATAAAAGTTAAGAGCCATAACTCAAAAGCCACCTTAAAAGGATCAAATACTTAACACAGTTGTTTTCAGTAGTTGCAATATTAGGAAACCATAAATACTGCAAAATAAATGAATAATGCTACTTGATGATTCACTTCATTATTTATTGCTAAATCTTGACTTATTGCTTTGACTTACTGTCACGTTACACTTACTTAATTCTCAATGCGTTTTCTTCGCATCACTCTTTTCAAGTGCCTACACAGCACTGTGTTGTTTGTGAGAACTGACAAGAGATGCACTGCTGGAGAATAGCACATGAAATTATAAGTGACTGGTTCAAGTTTTCCGATTATAGGTATTCCTGTCTATTGTTGCACACGTAACTGAGTTTTTGAAACCGACAAATATGAATACACACTATATACAGATAGTGCTCCTGATTATTTTGTAGATGATTCAACATTACTCCTTTAAGATGGCCATTAGTATGCATCAAATGTTCTCGTCTCAAAGTGGAAAGCAAAAACTCACACATTGTATGGGTTCAGTCAGAGTACAAATCTTTTAACTGATTATTGTGACCATATTGTGAGTCTTTTGTGCTCTTCTTTTCTTTAGTCAATTCGCCCAGCTGCCAACACAAAGAACACATGGAAATAAGACTCCTCGTCTTATCTTGCTTAGTTCACCTGAGACTTTTACAGAATGAAGCTTAACAAATCAGATCAACAATATAAACCATTCTTCCACATTTCGGATTCTCATTGGACTTTAAGTTACTTTTGCATAATTTAGCCAACAAGTAAAACGGCACATCCACCAGGGTTTTTACATCCTGGGTTTTCAAATAAATAGTGAACCACTTGGTAAAGGGAAACAAATCACTTCTAAGCTGAAACAAAGTTAAATTTTGCAAAACGAATTTAATACACCAGCTAGCTATGAAATGCAAAAAATTGAAACCCTGGACTTCAGTTGAGGTTACTGTCATTTTTATTGTGTCAGGACAGGATACATCAACTCTAATAAATGAATGGATAGTATTCGTAAGCATCAAGATTATCTTGTGAGTTCTTACTTCAGGTGACAAGGAAAGGTAGGATTATAAATTCAGTTGCTACTTAAAAATTGGCGCTGTGGGATTGTGGAAATACGATAATAAATGTCATTTTCTACCTCTGAGAATGAGAGCTCTGACCATGCCCTTCGACAACAACTTTATTAGTACGCAAAATTGCGTTTTTCTTACTATAGTCTACGTATGAACAGAAATAGTATATAGTTAAAGAATATATTATTATTTGCACATGTCACCTAAGCTGTTAAATGCAAATGACATTATTAATTTTGGTACAACAGAAAATCACGAAGTAATGAATTAAACGCTAAAGTTTTCTTTACTTAAAATTATTCTTTACAGTTGGCGGATTGGAAACTTGCGAATATAGAAAATATTTATCACAAGGCACAGTGAAACTATACCCCAGCAGTGTTTGCATTAACGGTAATGCTGTGTATTAATGAAATGTAACCACCGCCAGTTGATGTAATGTGCATTAAAGCAATAGCAGTGTATAAACTTACTAGTCTAGCAGGAGACAGAGTTAGTGGCGGCCTTTCTTTTCAATAGGCATTTGACAAGTAAGCAAGAATTTAATTTACTCAGTTGCAGTAGCTCTAAATTGCTGTAGAAACATAATATATTTACACAAGAAGTCATTTAGACGTCTACCTAAGTGCCACTGCCTAGCTAGCCCAACCCACTGCTAGTTAAGTGAGAGATTCCAGTATTTGAGACAGTGGGCAATACAATCAAACCAACAGACCTATATCTCAACATTCATCAGAACATTTCCGACTGCTTCTTAATTCTTTATAGGACTTCCGCAAAGGAAATCAAATTGCCACTTCCCTCCAATTATTATGTGGCCAGCAATATAATACTTTTCAAAGGAAGAATTCGGTATTTTAGATGAAAATGATTATCTTTAACAGCGGTATGTCTGCATCTAAGGAATTTATTAATGATATCCTTAAATAATGGTTTCCGAGGCCATAGAAGTAGTTACGCGAAGTAGTACAATCGCAAAGAATGTAGGCTAGTCTAGTTGTCTGTGTTTTCCCTCTTTCTCTTTCCTACCACACTATGATGTCACACCTGACACGGACTGAACTGTTCGGACAGAACCTTGAAACGCATTTGTGTGCTTCCACTCCCACATGGAACTTCTGATTACCTGAAGCACTCCAAGCCAGAAGGTGTACCCAGGAGTCATTTAATAGGTATACACTCACGCTCAGAGAAATTTTGGTAGGATTTCCCCCTAGAATATACAGAATGCTAACATTGGTCAATTAAGGAGGGGTTCACTGATCGGAAATCCCTAATTCCAGGAGAACTGTGTAACGTGGAGTTATAAGGTTCTCATTTTCGAAATCTACTCATCTTTTTCTATTGATCCTGACAGATGGATTTAAAGAAAACAGTGTTAAGGTCAAAATTTGAGATTATTTGTGGTAGGAGAAATATATTGGACAAGTGCATTTACATTTTTATTTCATCTTCAGAGTACAGAAACTCAAAAAAGCGCTTTCGGGTTCGATAAAGAATTTTTCAAGTGCTTTTTGATAATTTGTATAACAGCGTACGCTTTTCCAAAGTCTTGTAATTTGGAAAATGAGATTTACAATTTTTTTATAATTAGAATTTTTGTCGCACAAAAATAAACTCCTCTTCAAAGTAATGAAGCCCTCCTTAAAGGTGATTTTCCCTTCATAAAGCTTCCTCAATTTTTTCTTGTTTATAAAAGGTAAAATTTCTATGTAAACAGGAAAGTTTTCCCTCAATTGACTGTTCTCCCTCAAAATTCCTCAATTTTCATATTTTGTAAATTCTATTGGGAAATCTTAAAAGTTTTTCTTAGTGATGTAGTTCCTAGGAACACATAAATGCGGTACTGCGGTTTCCTCTGCTATAGGCGTTTACCCTGTACTTGCATGCCTGGGTTACGCCCACGAGGTCAATTTTCCGTATATTGAGTCCTTTATCCAGTGTGGATCACATTATATGAATCTTCTGTGTGTACGACTTGTGTCCGTGGACCACAGATATTGTCTCGCTTAACTACCCTACGTGCACGATGAATAAATTAAAGTAGGTGTGGGAGAAACTTGTTTAACTGATAATAGAACTTCTTCATTAGATTTGGTATCTTGGAACCGAGAATTACTATTAATGGAATAACTACGTGGATTTACAATAATTGAAAGCAGAGAATGGTGGTTCTGACCACTGTCACTTGCAGACTGAAGTTTCCATGCGTTTTACAAAGACAAACCTCTTGTTAGCATAACAAATTAATTATTTAAATTGGTTTAGTTGATACTTTATTTTGTAAAATAAAGTATTTTGCATTCACCAAGCCTAATGCGTACAACAACAGTATTTATCAACATAGCTTCGTTGAAATCAAATAGTCTTAGTGTCTTTATGCTTTATCATCAGTTCAGTCTTCCAACACAACGTGGATTAAAGTAATAAGAGCAGAGTGCACATTTCTCATTTCTTAGTTCATTGGTGTCACCTATATAGCTAATCCGTCAAATTATAGTTTACTTAGGTACCTAATACTAAGCGAAATTTGTTTTCGTCGAAGAGTTACCGTCCTACCATTGAAGATTTTAAATTCCATGAAATCTTTCTCCCTCCCAATAAATCAGTTTAGTAAACTAGAAGTAATGTATAAGTCAAAATGAAATATTCATAGTCTTTCTTTTTGCCTAAATAAAAGATAAACTTTCATTCTGACTTTTAGTAACAAAAAGTTATGTTGTGTATTCAGTTATTCTGGCATTTACCGAGGTACAGGAGACTTCATAAAATTTATGCGCAATTATGACCTGTTTCTAATGTAGGAGATGGAACTAAAACCACATATTTTATGGTTTTCAGTGTACTGTGAAATAAGTTTACATGTAGTTTTCGGCATTGCAAAATATTAGTTCGCTAGACCGGATTGAAGATGAAAACTGAGTATACTTGTAAAGAAATAGTGGTAAATGAAGAGCGGATAGTTTATCCATCTTTATTTGTAAACTGAACTGTAGTAAAATTAAAAACAAATATTCCAGGTTTTTGGCAATTGTCATTTTAACTATTTGCATTTTGTAAGCGTTGTGAACACTCATAATATTATATGGATACTTTTGGCTTTCAGCTGAATTTGACTGACAGGTTTGACTTTTTTAATCGATCAAAACTCATTTTTAGCAAAGTCATCGTTTGGAGAACCAGTCTTATTGACTTGTGTTATGTCCGTTTTCCTCTTAATCACTTGTAGGTAACAGGTACATTTTTCATAAAATTATAATTAAGGAGTTATTGATGAACATGGTAGAATTAAAAGTATAACACACACAAGTGACACGCTACCACTAAACCTGTGTAAAGCGTGGCAAATAACGTGCAGTAATTTGCAAACATTTCTCTCTCAGTTTAATTTATGTACCTAAATGTGAATACGTGCAACTAGAAGTATTAATTGTAATCAAGTATTTGTTTTTCTAACTTGATAGTGTAATAGGGACATTTACGGTATTCTGAAGGAATGTTTGAGTGGTGTTTACTTAATATAGGATGCAAATGTATGCATTGTGAATTTTATTCATGATAATTAAGAAGAGGATAACAAATGACCTCTTGACCATGGCTAATTCCATGGAATCTGACCAAACTAAGCTTGGATGTAATAAATTGAGCAGAATGGGTTTGGTTGTGGCATGGTATAAAAGATACGAACCATTATTACGACAGTGAACATCAAGTATGCACAGTGTTTAGCATTCGGCAAACGACATTATATTTTTTGTCCAAATAAATTGTGTCACTGGAATGGCAAAACCGCAGCTGTGTCCAATTCTACTATGAATGTTAATATGTTACAGATAAAAGGGTTATCCTACCAGTCTCTAAACAAACTAGTTTGGTAAACGTTTCTACATTTCTATAGGAACTTACTCACAACAAGCCTTTTTGCTTATTTTTGAGTAAAATTAATTTAAAATCAAGCGAAAATGTTATCATAACCTAAGGGTAGAGACGAATGTATTGGAGTACATCCTTTCTCTGTTCCTCATGATAACAGCGAATAGAATGGTTCTACATTTTTGCATGAACCCATAGACACAGAATATTAGGTATGTGCATTGGCTAGAATACTTGACACTTGGAGGACTCTATGCAATTTAGTCTTTAGTAATAGTAAATGCAGTTAAAAGTCAGAGTGGAAAGACTGCATGGAGACAGGTGCTTAAAATATTATGAAGCTGCATTCTGTTGGTAGGAAATATTTATGTTATGGTTCGGCTACTTTTACAGTAAAGACTTTGAAATGAATTCTTTGTTTGTAGCGTGTGGACATGGCTGCATATCGCATATACTATGTAAAACTGTATCCGCGTTTACAGTAAAGATTACTAATTCATGAATAGCCTTGCATTGGAAGTGATAAGCCGAAAGCACAACAATGCATTAGAAATTGAATGTAAAAGTGGAGTTGAAGCGATGAGGTTGTGAAAAATCTCTCCTAATTGTAAATGTAAGTATGGAAATAGGCAATGTTTGTTGTGTTGTAGAAGGCATACTATAAAATTTTTATATCTCTGTACTGCATTGATTAGAAGAAGTAAACTACTATTATTAAACGAGTGTTGAGAGCTGAGGCTAACTATTGTTGGATGAATAGAGCTAAATGAATGATGATAAAACTGAAACTATGCTGTGTATCATGTATATGGTAAGGAGATACTCTGAAGACATAAAACAGATACCTACCTGTTAGTGTGTAATGCCTGCATTATATTACAAGATAAAGTGACTACGGAATACTAATAGAAAAAGTGGCGGAGAAGATGCAAAGTGCAAATGATTGTTTGTGTCTGTAAAATAAGGATGGCTGAAGCTGTGTTGTAAGAGTACACATTAGGTTTCTTGTCGGCCGTGGTATTGATTCTGGTTGGCAGTGGAGAGACAGGGAACGGAATGAAGGCGAGTGGAGTGCATAAGGTGACGTTTGTGTGATCCGAAGCGATGGCATATGAAACGGACTTCTTGGATCTCAAAGCAGACGACACAATGCGAGACTCGGATCAAGAGAACAATCAGACAGCTAGACATCGCATTTCTTTGCAGTGTTCGCCTGGTGTGGTTCTTCGCCTCTTTCATTAAACTACCAAGCTGTCCTGACTAGTTGACTTTTGTCCATTTACAGAAATAAGTTGACTGGTGTGCCTCTACGCAGCTAAATAAATATGCAGTACATATATAGAGCTAACTAATGCAATTTAAGTGGAGAACTATGTAGATACAAGATGCAGTCGAACAATCTGTTCTCTTAATTTCAATTCAAGTGAGCAAACTCGACTGAAATTTCTAGCAACAGCACTCAGGGAATAAGAGAACACGCGGACGTCAACGTCAATATCTTCGGCAACTTACTACTGATGTAAGGATATCATATAATAATTATCTATACGCTTTCGCCCTCTCACTCACACTGCTCAACGCAATATTACATTACAATAATATTATAACATCTCTCAATGCACCGACGTCTTCAACTTATTATTTCCTATACAACCAACTGCGTCAAACGTCTTTCCAACCAGCTGCAAAAGCAAAGTGTCGACAGAGAGAAGCAAAGCGGTTCCATCAAACACTCTGCAGACCTACAGAATTCTTTTTCAAATTCCTGTTTCTCTTTTCATACAGTTCAGCCTCTCCTATCCATATCATCGCAGCTCACAATAAACTACAGTCTAGTTAATGCTTTCTAAGATTTACTAATTCAATTACTTGCTCACTCCCAGGCAGTTTCCTATACAACAATCTTCATTATATCTTAAATAATCTCATACACCTATACAACCACATTTAAACCTTGGGTTAAAAATAATTGTAACCATGTATTATTTATACCTGTATGCACAGTTGTATTTATTCACCTCCCATTATTCTATGAATGTGAGTAGTAATGATGACCAAAAATAAAGCTTCAAATTGTACCTTCTTGTTATATGAACTCAAGAAATTCGTGTCAATAGCCAAAGCTTCTTACCTAATGATTCTACAGAGTAATAACTATATTGAGGAAGAGTTTTATTTATCTATTTTTGCTATTCTAGCGCTCAGACAAATAAAAAAGCAAACGTCTGAAATGAATTACAAAAAGTGTTACAAGCGTTTGCTAAAATAGATAACCAAATACTAAAATTTACTGTCTCATACACGACAAGTAAATTGTAGTACATTTTTATCATATGCATCGATCTCTTTAAAACAATTCAAGTATTCCGTCCTTATCAACCTGCATAATACTATTAATGGATTCCACTTGGCAATACTAAATTTTACGGTTTTGAACAACACAAGTAATGTAAAATGCCCTAACAGGAATTCATCACACCAGCAAAAGTGTTCTAAAATCGTAATATTGCATTGGTAAATGGTAAATACCAAAATGGTAACTGTGAGAAAATATTTTAGTACATAGTACGCTAAACATAGTAGTTTATATATGCTTATCATGTAAGAGACTTTTGAAGCAATAAGAATAATTCCACGCTAAAACTTGCATTCAAACTTCTTTTGGTTAAGGCTGCATTGGGGTAACGTGAAATTTACTTTGTTTCAAATGGCATCGGAAACGGCATAACGGGGAACCTTACTGCCATACTGTTTTACAGGTGACTTATTTTATTTAACTACAAAGCAAACGGCTTTCTTAAACTATTCTTATGGTTGTCTTTATTTGAACTTTTGTAATTCATAACCCTGTGATGAAATTATGAACGTAAAAAAATTGCGTATTCAATTTCTGTAAATTTTGTTGCATATTTTCTGGCGCCAAATTGAGACTTCAAGAAATTCTTTAAAAAATAAAAATATTTGGCATTCAGTAAGGCGGTTAAAAGTATTAAATGCCCAAAAATAAAAAAAACGATTTTGAAACAAAACTTTATAGCTCTATAGTGTAGGGGAAAAAGAGTTTTCCTGTAACACAAAAACTGTTAACCTGACCTTAAGGATGCATATAGAATGCGAACTCCTGTCAGACTTGAGGCATGTACCAAAAAACGAGGACTAAGATGATTTACATGCGTCACCTATACTGTTTCACTACTGATTGTGTAACATTGGTGTTATATTTAAAAGGGAATGTTGTAAATCCACATTGATGTTTTAGCATAATATAGCGATGGGAGGCATTCACTTGGACAATTCCACGCATCGACGTAATGGTAATAAATTCTAGTAACATTTAACTTTTCGCCCACTCGTACCTCAACATAATGGAGTTTTACGAGGCTTCAGATTATTATTCTAACTCAACTCACGATTTAGTAGCTGATTTAAAAGTCATTCCATCTTATTCTGTTTGTTCGTGTAAGAGTTTAAGCGAATCCAGTTAAAAATATGTTACGCTGACGACATATTTAGTGCCGAAGATGGTTGTAGGATTGGCCAAATAGGCATCCATTACAAAATTACTAATGTAAATACTATCTCTATTCCTTTACTTTGATTAAGTCACTATCCGTAAATATCCTCGTAAACTTACATAAATGGATACTACAAACCTTCTATTGCCTGACTACCTGTATTACTGAATTAATTTCCTTGACAAGGACGCCACAGGTCATTCCAATTTCTTTATAATTCTCACACGAGCAAAAAATATCCAAGGCCGTTCAATTTTTGAACCGCTGCAATTATAATTTAATTAAAATTCAATAAATGCATACAAATATTTAAAAATGAATTTTAAAATTACTTTTATCAGCAATTTGTAAACAGTTTACTTCTAATATCTATGCAGTCGCTAATGATTTTCATTTAACTGACCTTAATCTACAGATTAAAATTCTCAAAGTATTCTGATGAGTTTAGCACTAATGAATAAATTTGATAACAATAGAAGTCTATCAATATGAACTAAGTATTGTACTGAAACCTGTTCTTCTGTACTGAAAAAGGATTCGTAAGTCTTTGTTTCGCGTACAATTGAATT
This sequence comes from Yoshiicerus persimilis, assembly GCA_020352615.2. Taxonomy (NCBI): domain Eukaryota; kingdom Metazoa; phylum Arthropoda; class Collembola; order Entomobryomorpha; family Tomoceridae; genus Yoshiicerus; species Yoshiicerus persimilis. Next base: position 32,621,753 of record CM060170.1, on the reverse strand, counting down.
AGGAATTAAAGGTTTGCAGCACTTTCATGTGCCTCAAGTTGTGCAATATATGAAACGTTTACGAGTATACCAGTTAAAAATAATATCGTTTCTTGGTTGTTTATTTAACTACCAAGAGACGGGATAATGTATACATTAATGCAGTCATAAAACATGTATTTGACTTGAAACTTCGGATAAGTAAGAATAGCCTAGTGATACACTTCATCGCAGTTTAGGTAGCCGCATTACCTAGGTCTATGGCGGAAACGTTGAGCTTGGAATGCAGACGATGAATTAAAAGCGTCTGCTCCATCAAGAAGAGTAATTTTCGTGTCTGTGTCAATACACACTTCGAAAATTAAAGTACACATCTGGAACAACTGTATCCGAATCTAGAAACCATTATCATTCTTATATAGTGACGAAAACTCTAACATCCTTAGGTGTCCAAATGAATTTGCCGACATTTTAGTATCCACTATACGGCATAGTTCCTTTGGCCTTAAGAATTTCTACAATTAGTTGTACATGTACTAATTTTACTCATTCTCATTGTCTGCCATTTCTTCCGTGACACACATTTCACTGTTTGATGTGCGTAGCTAACCTATAATCTTCTCCTCTTTTATGAATGATGCAATTTACACAGTCGTACCGAATAAAAAAGCGTCACACAAATTATTTTATCCAGATCTATAGGGAAAAGTGACATACCTATTTCACAAAACGACCTAATTCATTAGTTTGCGGAAAACGTAAGAGACTACAGCCTAAATGTCGCAATTAAGACTGCGACAATGAAAGCTCGGTTGGCATTCATCATTGATATATGAAGAAGTAAAATATTTAAGGCATTTACATGAGTTACAAGGCTATGATAAAATTGGAAATAAGAAAAGTTCATGCAACAATGCCCCATACGTATTATCCCGGGGTTTTTGTACTTGTACTCCGGATGAGTCCGGAGTGCGCTCTCATGAGAACAGTGCTAACAGGTACCATAATGTACCGTCACATACGTCATAGTAATTGAGTGAACTAGGGCCTAGGCACTGAAAATAAAGGTTTACTGGGTTTGCGGATAATATTTCCTGATTTTACATTAATATAAAACAAAGAAAGTTTGCTTTACAGGACAATAGCCTTAACAAAGGCTCAAAGCAAATTTTTTATTAAGCAAGCACAATAAAATTGCGACGTTTTTAAGAATTCTCCATGGTCCTCAGGAACAATGGGTTTTTTCTTGGAAAGTAATGTAGGAATTGAGAATCTGCGGACGTTATCGTATGTTAAATATTCTTTCATTCAATTCTTTTAGTAATACTATATAGTCTCTTTTACTTGACTAAGGTGAACACGTTACCCTTACAGAAGCTGTACATTTGTATGTATTCTTAAAGCCTAACATGTCTTGTTCTCCAAACTTATTGTTACTTGGGAATTGTACTGCCAAAGCATTCTCTGAGTTGTGTTTACAATTTCTACTCTCTGAATCTGTATTGTAAATATCTTGGCTTTTATTAGCCGGGTTTAACCCAACAACACCTGGAACGCATGTGAACAAAATTCATTTAAATTTTACTGATTTTGTGCTAGGGATGTAAAAATAGGGAAAATGTAAAAAAAGTTATGCCAACAACAAAGGATAGTTTTCTTTGTTGGGTTATGGGGTCTGTTGGGTTCAATCATGCTGAACTACGAGTCTGGAATCCAAGGAACTTTTCACCCCAACATCAGTCTAAGTAATTAATTTCTGTTTTTCGGTGTTAGTTTCAAAGTCGGTTAATCAGTGGCAGTGGTAACCAGGTGTCATCGGAAAGGGACTAAATTCATGGTTGTAATTAAAGTAAATATAGAGAGGGGAATTTACCAAAGCCGCATTTGTAGCAATAGTAAGAAATAGTTATATACTTATTTTAAGAACCTTGATGATCTGTGGGACTCATTCCACTTAAGTAGGTAATGTTACACACGTCTATTATACATTGGTACTTAAACACGTGTGTAGGAATTTAACAACTTACCGAATAACATGTAAACAATCATTAGAGGTTTAGAGACGAGCCTAATTATTTACAAAAAATAGGGAAAAGGAAAAAAAACGGCGAAAGAGGAGCGATGAAACAAATATAGAGATAGATAAATAGTGGCAGGGTAAAAAAATAATTGGCTAACCTACAGATTCTATGTAGAGTTTGAATTCTTAGGATTTATTGTTATCTCGTGAGGAAATAGTAGATTGTAGGTGAATTAGCGAGTGGCTACAGATATGCAAGCAGCGTCGCTATAGCTTGTAAATTGTATTCGCTGAGAAAAGTAGTTAGTAGTTAGCATTAGCTATTGCAGTTTCAGTGGCTGAGAAGGATTGCGATGAGAACTGAGGAATTGCGATGGAAAGATGCAAATGGCCTAGTCAGTCAGTGAGTGAGAATAAGAAAGAGAGAGATGTGAACATCTCTTGGCTATTACGGTTTACTTATAGGTTATTGGTTCTGAGAGAAGCCAAGAAACGTGTAATTGAAAAAGTACGAGTATCTCCGCAAGAAATTGAAGTAGTAGAAACGAAACTGTGGGATTTTATCTGTGTATTTCTACAAGTCGGTAGTAAATATCTCTAGCATGGTGTATTTAGTTTACTTCTCTAAACCAACTCAACTCACTCCTATTTTTACTTTATGGCATTTCATTTTAGTTAGAGCTGTTTGTTTCGGCTAACAGCCCATCCAACGCAATTCTATTTATCTATACTGCACACACCACACAGATATCACTACAACTGCCATTCATTTCAAGAACATGCTTTTAACTACTTATCAACTAAATACACCAGCAGCAATTACAATCTTGGGCTATAATTGTATTCCTCATGCAGAGACTCTCCATCCGGCCCTATAAAATTATACATACTCTCACTTACTCTTTTCTCGGTTTTTAAAGGACTCAATCAAACACTCACATTATGCAAGAACATAGATTATCAAGTTGCACGACGTGTTTTCATCTACTTAAATCTGCGTACTCCGTACATTATTGCAGCCATAGGTAAATATTCATACGGACCTGGAATAATAATTACATTTGTGTATGAATGTATCGGTATCCAACATTTAGTGGACCATTTGTATTCTCGAGTCTCCACTCTGTACTTACTACTTACTTAGTTGCTCCTCATGTTCTGCCATCGGGATGATATGTACAATTTTCTTATGGGGCCACGCTATATTTTATGCTTTACAGTCAACATCTGCTTTCACATTATTGCTTTCAACTTTTATGGTTCTGTTGACTGGTATGCATTTTTCTAAACTGCAATTCATGCCCTTTTAACTAGCAGTTTGTTGGCTTTTATTGCAGCGCAGTTTCTATGTTATAACAAAACTAACCAGCCACACGCACATTTTTTCCAGACCGCTTTCACCATTTCAACTTCAAATGTCTTCTATATAACCATTTTTCCAATTTTATCAATGCCTTCAAACATAATTTTATGAATAAATCCTTATCTTCGGCTCTGTTTACACATTCTTCTGTATAATAATTTGTACTGACTACAATCTCATTTTGTTCTTAGAACTAAATATCTTAGCCGCAAAAATTAGCGGTGCTTTCGGCACAAAGGGAAATGTTTTCCTTACCTAAGGAATGCTTTACAACTACTTTTTCTTACACAGCTTTTATATTACGTAGCTACTTCGTGTATATTTTCAGACAAATAAATATGCCCAGATTGTTATTCCCTAATTTTTCTCTAATCAGGGATTTATTAATTTATTGAATTTTATTTCTTTAAATCTTAAAGATATTATTTTAAAAAAAAATAATAACTTGTAACAAACTTGCAAAACAAGAATAGGGTTTTTGTAAATTTACTAAGATATTTAAAAAAAATAATCAGTATTAAACGGTCCTAAGGTTTTGCGTCCTCCCATTTTCCCCTATTCATTGCCCTTGGATATAAAAATGCAGAAGTAAACTATGTGACTGCTTTTGCATTCAAGACCTACATATTATTCAGCAGTATCCATTAACCAGTATTAATAATTATTGTTCTATTAATTTAGATGATCCAACGGCAGAGTAATGTCATCTCTTTCCTGCTACTATGTACCACGGAGGTCTTTTATTACATCATCATTGAGCTCTGTAATGGTACCCGTAGGAAATGTAAAGGAAAATTGAAACCTCGAATCAATTATCTTTTATAGTTCCTTAATGAAACAGCTATTTCCTTTACAAAAGCACTTTCAGTTTTAAATTGTGTTTGAAAGTTATTAGAAGTTACCCTTTATTAATGTACAAGGCACACGCCATCAACATCAGAAATCTAAAGAAAGTGTATACGTGAACCGTAGGCGCTGGAAAGGCATCAGGGGAAGCAAGACTTCTTCATTATTCAAAAGTATCAATGAGCCTATGAATAATGAAAAGTAAATGTACAGCTACCCAAAGAACTTGAATTAACAATCAATTTTCTCTAGTCCTTTTTACAGCAAACCAAAAATTGAAATGTCTACAATTTGTGATCTTAATAAATGTGAATTGAAAATCTTAAGAGCTCATATTATTATAGTTAAAATCCTTTAAGAAAGATTCTCGTATTTAATTTTTGTAGAGTAACTGGAGCAGGAATTTCCGATAAGAGTATCCATTTAAAAATGCGATATGTTTATTTTGTACAAGTGGGAAAACATGTATTTAGATATCGGACAATTTGTAAAAGTGTAAAAAGCACAAGTAGGATTGTGGATGCCTAAAATATAATATTACGTAATGGTAGAGAGGGAGGAAGAAAGAGAAAACTCTGTCAGTGACACATAAACTAGTTATTCCATCCATATGAAAGCGTCTATTGTCTTTTGTATGAATAGACAGACTTTGTGGCTGCTGTGACTGTGACGTGTGTGCGTGCCTTGATATTGTTCCTTGTCTTCCAATTTTCGGAATGTGTGCAATGCGTATCACAGGACATTTATGTCAGAGTGCCCTATCTCTCTGAACGCCCTGCTCTGCTGCTTTGTGTGTGTGACATGAGATTTTCGCATTTTCAACTTGAAACGCACTAGTGCTTGTTGTCTGTCTCTGTCGAGAGCTGTCTTGGCTTCACGTGCCTCTGGCCTATGCAACATGACAAGCAGATAGTTCAAGATGAAAAGAATTGTATTTCCCTCACTGCTCAATTAAACATTTGTATAAAATTGACATTATTTAGTTTGGAAACTTCTCCTCCACCGCGCCAAGGTAGCAACGCAGTTTTTCTATTCTTCCCTTCTGTCAGTCTGCCCAACTCGTTCATTCATTAATGAATAATTAGGGAGTCCACGTGGAAGTCGTAAATGGTGTGGGTGGATATTTTTCTTTTATGAAGTAGAATACGTAATGGCAATATGCTACTAGCACCGTTTCACTCCACTTAGCTAAAGACTATCAAGTATCCTTTCACGTAACTCGAATAGATTCAGGTATGCTATACTATTTCATCCAGTGCGTATTTCTAAAGTGACCATATTGTTTATCCAGGGTAAAGGTCTTTAAATTAGTGAATGGAACCTATATATTTGCTGAGCTTGAGTGTTTTAAATAAATAAAGTTTTGTGTTCAGAGCCCTTTAAGATTTTTAAATACCAAAACAAGATTAGTGGTTGGGGCATTATTAGAATTTCAATGAAAAATAATCGAAGAAAGTGATAGTAACGTAAACATACTTTTGGGGAAATATATGCTCCTTGGGAATTTCAATTATCTATCTGAAAATGGCTAATAGTTTCAGCATTTGGCCACCTTGATTTGATCTATACATTGTTGTAAGCAACAAACACTCTAGCCTGCTCACAGAAAGTTACATAATACATTAATAAATGCCAAATATAACATAACGATAGCTCTAGGCTTGGATCTGGTAACGCACCCGGTGAAGACCAACTGTACACACGTTTGAGCGTTCTTTATCGTATTCTAGATGTATGGCAAGATACAAAAAGGCTTGATTTCATGGTGACTCTATCTATTCCTTCGTTTACCTTCTACGGATCGACCGTTTAGCCCAAGTCATTATTATGTGTCTTAATATCAGCGCCTTGCTTGTTGTAGGTGTGCAGAATATGCTTGAGAATCAAATATTTAGTTTCTTCATTATGCTGATAAACATGATAAGGCCTTACACGCTCAAAATCTCATGATTCTACTTCTCCTCAAACTATTTTACAATTACGCAGACCATTATTTTGGAGAATTCTTCTGATCTTTTCTTGCAAAACCGAGTTTACGAAAAGATTTTGTGTATTAAGTTACTTTATCTTAGCCTTCATAAAACCTTTATTTGTATCACAAAAGGACTCTTTAGTAAAGAGTACAAGTGTAGAGCCTATAACAAATAATAATAAGTGCAATATATAATTTGCTATGTTTCTCCCTTGTCCTCCAACAATACTTGACATATGTAATGAAGAATCGTATGATTTTGTGGGTTTGCGTATGTAAAAGTCTCTCTAATTGTTTTCAAGTCAATATTAAGGATATTAAAGATATTAGTGTGTCTGGGCTAGGAGTTTGCGGCATTAAAAAACAATTTCACCGTTTGATTAACGTAATAAAGCTGGAGCGTGCACTTGTGATTAAGTTATTGGATGGTTGGAGGAATTCTTGTGTTACGTGAAAGACTCCGTTCGCACACGATAAAAGAGTTTCACTTGTTCTTTCTCATCATCTATTTGTAATCGTATTCGCATGTAAGCGTAACTGCTTGGTGAATATGTGGAGTATAATAGACACGTTCTTGCATTGCGTACTAAAGAAGTTGTCTGGCTTTGCTATGCAACGAAGGTAGACTGTCAAGGTAAAAGTATGCGGAAGTTTCAAGTTGTACTGACACTATTCTTTCACCTCTGCTCTGTCCTGACATGGAAAACAAAGAGATGAAGCAGGGCTAAATGCATGTGTAGTTTGCATACACGTTGGCAAACAGAGAAATGTAGGTCTCGCATTAAAAATTGATGGGCTGCTCGATGGACCCCTAGAGCTCAAACTAAGTACGAGGTTGCAAAACTAAAAACTAACTGAAATCAACTAAAGTTATCTCTCTGCACATTAAACTTAATCGTCCAGGTAAGCAGAACAAGCCACCGCATCCCACAACACAAAACTTCCAAGCACTTCTTTTAAAATATTGGTAAAACTTTGTTTCCCTTGCATTGCGAAATTCAAATTCTTTATGAATTTTGCAGTAGCTTACTGACTCCCAAGTTCTTCTCGCATTATTGTCGCATTGTTAAATATAGCACAAATACTATTATTTTGTTACTTATTTATGCATTTATGCTGCTCACACTGGGTTCCACCACTCCATTTCGTTTCCTGTCAACTTTCGTATCCGAAGTTTTATGCAGTGTCAAGTCAGGCAAAATTGTCAACTAAATTCAATTGTAAAACAATTACATTACTTTATTCTGTGCTCTCTGCTGTAATATTTTACGGTCTTCATCTCAGTTTACAAACATAATTAAATACATCTAAGTTCTACCGTTTTCCTTGTCCTCCCGCATTCGGTTTCTCAAAAAAATGTACAATGTACAATGCTTTTACCACTATAATTACTTATCATCTATGACAGAAGAAAATCATTGTACGTTGACCTCGGAACTGAATCACGTACAGATTTATCTATGGTATTGCTGCGTAAATAAAGTGACTTTTACTGTTGAGGAAGTGATATGCTTGATGATGGCAACAAAAGAGTGAGTTATATTTAAAATGAAGGATTTATTGCCTGAATGATTGTCAATTGCGTAGAACTTACTAGAACTTACTAGTATTGTTGAGATTCGATACATGTATTCGGTAGATAAAACATTCATATGAAAAGAACAAGTTTCAATTGAAGGAATAGATTAGTTTATAAAAAGTAACCTACTAATCAAGTACAAGAACAATTGAAACTGAATTGGGACAGTTTCTCTAAACAAATGTCGTCCTTCGAATAGTATTAACCTAATCAAAAATTAGTGACCTGAGTAATCTAAATTGTCCTTGTTGATTTCAAGTGTCCCATACTAAAGGCTTGTTAATAGAGCTTTTGTCCAAGTTACCATCAATTCTTTGATTGAAATTTTTTTAGTATGGTTGCTAAATGGTATTGAAAACTGAAAAATATAAGCCCGCTCCTATTCCAAACTTCAACTTACACTGATGTTGCTGTATTCTATTACTAGGACATAGTTCTCCTCTACTTTTGCTTTAACAAAAAGAACATGTTGAATCTACGTGTATTTTTTACCTATGATTTCAAAGACAAAAATTCCTTCTGCTGGAGTACTTAGCCAATAAATTTAAACGGTATAATCTTGGATTCTTATCCAGATTATTAAAGCGTTTTTTTAGTCAATTGTATGCCATTAAAAATTTTTTTCTTCCTAATATGTAAAGACTTTACCAGGGCATTGTGAGACTCCTTGACTGAAGCTATTATACTATTCCTTTGTTTAAAATTTACTGGGGAGCAATAAAGATTTGATTTACACTGGCGAAGCAGTCAATAAATATACCTTCTGCATGTGTTCCAAGACTTCCAAGACTTAGAATTGTATGGTATACCAACAGACATTCTTTTGGCAGAAATAATTTTATATTCAGCAAAGGTTGCAAATCTTGGGCACAGGTTTTGTTGATTAGCTTAGGGCCTACAAGAGTAGGATTAAAACTACAACTACTTTCAGTTAACACATTCACACTACTAGTATTAAATACACTTTCTATACCTCTGAAGTATATCCCTTGTAGAAAATATTAGTTGTTTTTCCGTTTCAGATTTGCTTTTACTTTATTTCCTTAAGCGACTCTGATTGCTGCATTTGCATTGTAATGATTACGTATGTTACAGTTTTTCTGAAATTCAGTACAACCTAAAACACACTAGGGTTTTATTGGTTTGGTGTAATAAATACCAGTGGATTTCATTATATACCGATTACTTCTTTTAATTATAACCCCAATTGTTTTGAAAGACATTTAATTAAAAACCATCTAGCTAGTTTTAAAACACATAATGAGTGATAGTATATGTTCGAACATACTATTGTGCGTTTGAATACTGGCTTTAAGTAAAAACTGTAACAACTACATAATTGCAAATTCACCATGCACAGAAAGCCTTTTCTTACTATGGTGCGATGTAGATAATTAATTGGAAGACTTCGTTAACTAACAAATACATAAAGCCACCTTCCTAGCCATTCGCTACCTTATTTACCCTTTTGCTACCTACAGTATTAATCCAATTGTTCTGGTAAGGGTTTATGCTTTTTGGTTTCAAAATGGAATTTGCAATTGAAAATAAAAACCTTCTGGACCTTCCTGAAAGAAGGCAATTAAATGACTTTTTAATAAAGCGGTTATTTTGAATTGCCGCTGTGTACTTTTACTGCAGTATATAGAGAATACAAAAATTACCATTGTTTTTATGAAAACGGTAATGTTGTCGTCAGGTTCAGACTTTAGCATCGCAAAATAGGATACAATTTTTAATTGTATTGCTTATTGCCTTTCCAATGCATTTGGAATGCATAGGAGTACGTTTATTGGAATTGGATATATATCCATGCAATCATATCTCAAAATAACTACTATAATAAATTTTTATGTGGATGTATGTAGTGTCGGTAGTTAGCAAACCCAGTTAACACCGTTATCTACTTTAAATCCTCTACCTCCTTAATAGCAAGGAGCCAAGTAATCCAGTGTGAATATTTTTAATAGTAGTTGAACATAATTAGAAATTAAATTACAGTATAGGAACAGCGAGCTCATTTGTCACGAATTTATGCAAAGATGTAGTCTGGCTTTCTCAGCGCCAAAAAAACAGTGGACACGACACAATGTAAAGTGTAGTTACAAGACAAGACAACCTGAAAAACCTCTCTACCATCACAATGTATGGCATGAATGAGATGAGAAGCACTTGAATTCAATGAACTACTATTGAAAACCACTTCTTTCGTTATGCAACTACATTAATGTGAACGTGCTACAAGAATTAAGATTCCATCTGTAGGATGGTCCACGGAAATTACCTGAAATGTGTGAGTGTTGGAAATAATGTATTTGCTTTACGGGGGTTTGTAAATATTTACTATTGCAATTTAAACATGTCACTCTGAATATCAATAGCATGTGTTTAGGATACATTTTAATCTGCTTTGTGTAGATCCAGCCCATTAATTTGCATTTAAAACAATATCCGTCCTATTTTATACATTGATAGTTGACCACAGGATTAGTAACTAGATACCTGTTTGCAGACCGGTTCTTTTATACCAACGAAAGTTTTAGGCGGATCGACATTTAAACGCTCATACCACATTTTTCTTTGTTCCTGAATACAAAATATTCAAATTAAATTTTTTGAATAAAGGAAACACGCCCTTATCATTTGTATGTATTTTATTAAATGCCAGTTATACATTTGAATGAAAATCATAATGTTTAAAATTTCTAATATTGTTTGAAAAAGTAAAATATGTTACCCTTATATGTGAAAACTCGAGAAATATGTTCGATATCTAAATTATTATTTTAAGTTACTATTATATTTTTTGAAATATCTATAAATCCTGCAGTTATATTACTTGGAAAATGTGGTCACCTTTACTTTACCTTGTGATTACGCTGCGTTGTGCTGGCAATCGGTGACAAAAGAACTTATATACCTTACTCATGCTTATGAAGCCTAGTTTGAATTATTTAGAAATAATGAGAAAGACGCGATAGGCGACCTGCTAATGCGAGAGGACACACGGTCACACTGCATGTCTGTACAGATAGCATATTGTTGAACATTTGAATTAATACTAATGATAAAGGAAATCCCACTCACGAATAGAATAGAGTCATCAGCTTCAGCGAGACGGAAAGTCACATCAAAATCAAGTCAATTCGAATCACACAAGTTCACAACAAGTCAGCTAATGTTTTTGAATGTCTACGTTGTTAGCTTTCTTTAAAGATCTTTTGACAATTTAATATGCTGTCTGTTATGTCTTTAATGTAATATGTCACTTTACAACAATGAGAATCAGTTCAGATGCCTTTATTGTTATTAGAACGCGTAATTCGCGAGCAACGTGAGATTTGTAGTATTAAATGTTATGCACATGGAGCAAGTAGAGTGGAAATACTAATAAGATGTAAAAGTGTTTTGCATATAAACTGTCATGTCTTCTCATTCCTTTGACAGAATCACAGTGTAAGCTGCAAAATGAGATTTCAATTATCTTGTCTCTGTTATTTGATTCAATTACGTCCGTAGACCCACTCTACTAATTGTCAGTATAGAATTCATCTATTGATCCATGTGATTGTAAATTGCACTCAAAGTTGAAATAGTATATTATAGCAATTTAATTTTGCCTACGTACAGCAGCTTCCTATCTAAATATCTGATATTAATTTTTGTTCACAATTTGAATACATTCAATTGAGATTTATATTGGTTTGTTGGCATAATATGTAATATCGAGTTGCACTTGTTGTTGTCTACGTAATGCAAAGCAGACAGCATTTACTTTACTTGTCAAAAAACGCAGACCACGCAGAGTGGAGAGATTTCGTTGCTTAATGTGCAGGTGTACAATTCATACAAGTTTATCAATTCAATTTCCTATTATGAATATTAAGTAGGAATCATGTAGTGAGCCTTTTAATCTGGATCTTGGGTCTTCTCTATAGATACGCAATGCTATCTATTAGAATAGTATAGTATTTATTTAGGCATCTGTCACACAATGCTATGTTGAATGTACTTAAAAGAATTAATAGACTATGGTACTTGTAATATTATAGGAGACACTCGAGAAGCAAGTTGCAAAATGGAATTTGTCACTGTCACTCACTTTCTCACTCACTTTACAGCAGTACTCAAGTGTATATTGATCTTGTCAAAGAAAACATGTTCCCTCAGTTATGTACAATTCCATATTTTCCTCAGTAGGCAGTTATTCTTATGTATTTGACGATTAATAGTTCGCATTACTAATTAGAATACAATGTAGAAGACGTAGATGTGTATTTTCAATGCGACTTTGGAGCGTTGTAGATTAAGAATTTGCACAGAGTAAAGTTTGCAAAGGAAATAAGGAGAAATCTCAGCCGGTCACTTACAATCCCTTGTAGTTTTACCCCTACAATCAACTCATCAGTTTCGTGTATATATTACACAATATTCACTTGACTCTGGCTAAGTTAAAATCCTCTTGAAATACTTGCTTTAAAATCGGAGTGAAATAGTTTTGTATTGTCTAGGAAAGCAGCAATAACATAATTACAGTTCGATTGAAAAAATTCACATCACAAAAAATTTATTTATTTATATGTGTCTACACTTGAAACTTGTTTGAAGGCTGTCTTGTCCGCATTGTTTTTTAAACGAAGCAAATGTCTGCAACATCTATGAAAAGCTTATCTTACTTGTTTCATTTATTGAAAGACTAAAAAAATTTAAACCAAGTGTTGAATTGAATACTTTAGATAGCAGATATATTAAGATAGGCAAGTACCTAATTTAAAAGGTATCTATACGAACATGACAGAATAGTTTTCTTTCATTTCTTCAAATAGGTAGTTAAGGTAAGACTCGACCGAATGGATCTACTTTTCTAATGCAAATAATGTGCTAATGAGGTTTGGCTAGCACACAATCAATTCCGTTCAACACTGTGTACAATTTGTACAGATGTACTTAATGAGTTTTAACAGGATACACCGAATTCTATCCTCATGTACTTACGCAAGTATTTCTTCCTTATAAGAAACGTTTCATTTAAACTTGGATGAAGGGTTAAGATTTTTAGTTTTCTGGGGTAAACAAATGAGGAATCAAATTTGTGGTGTATAGCGGATGAGAAACGACTTTTTTCATGAAGTTTGGTTGCAAGTATTAATGTGAGATGAAACTTTGTGTGATATTGAGACGTGGTGACTAAAGAGTGGAAAGACAGCGGACACTGAACAGAGAGTAAGTAAGAACGAAATGAGCATTGATAGTTTTGAGCGAGAAACGAAAGAGCTAGTTAAAGTGAACCAGTCAGACGAGACTTGTGCAAATGGCAAACTTTCGTTCAAGACGAGAATCAAGTGAAGTGTTGTGAAGTAGCCGGAGTCAGAAAGATGTGCAAGAGCCGAGTGCAGATTGGCGAATAACTGTGTGGTCTCTTCTTTCTTACAATATATACGGTCCTCATCCTACTCCCTCCTCATTGTCAGTTTTATTCCACTTTTCAATACTCTACTCCACTGAATATCATGAGTAGTCTCTCTAGCTATTTTTTCGCCGTAGGTACAACGCATCCAGATTTACAGATTACATACAACTACTTACCTCTTATTGTTTTCTACTAATATTGCTACGCAATGTACATAATGTAACTACAATGTAAGTATTCACACAACAGCAAGGAATCATAATGAGCTTCCTCTCAAAACCACAGTTTTCGTCTCTGTACTAGTATTTATAGTCACCATCCAACATTTCCTCTTTACGAACATCCCGACTTATTAGACTTATTTATTTGCATTATCTAATGACGAAACTTTTGTATTCTAGGAATTCTCAATCACTGGAAATGAAATCCTAAGGGACTTGTAACAAAAATATTAAATACCTGCAGTTGTACGTGTTAAACTTGGACACAGTTCCGAAGTGTCACACTTCATTATTACTTTTTATTTTATCGTTCTACGGCTGGATAATCCTCAGTAGTTTTCCACTGCCTTGTGGCATGACATTTCTGCTCGAATTTACAATTAATGCCACTGAATACAACAGAACTGTAAAAGTAATCCTAGGTAAGCATTTGTCTTTAAGGTGTGTTTCAATCCGCATTACTCCATGATTTATGTACATAGCCGACATAGCGTCATCAAATTAAGTGAATTTTATAACTAGCTCTAATTAAATAGATAATATTAATGAGCAATCACAAATTATAATTTTTCATTTTAAAGTACTTCCATGAAATGATAATGTATGTTCGCCTTGTAAAAAGACGAAACAGAGTTTGTGAATTAAAACTATGTACATAAATCCAGATGAAAGATTAGATACTTGATTTTTAGTATAAAAATTTCATTGCTAATGTAAAATAAGTAAAAATTAATTACAAAGTTGTTTCAAAAGGTCTACATTTCTGGTGAACTGTGCACATTGATGATGGCGTATTTCCGTAAGAAAGTAAGAATAGGAGGATGTATAATAATATTGTATACTTAGATTCGTATGAGTTAGCTTAGTTTGCGGTGCTTTGCCTTCAGCCATTTCTGCATTGCATCTTACAGCACATTACTATTATGTGCATTGCTTAACATTTTGTGTTCTTATTGTTATTGTAGCTCTTTTCTTGTATATCTCCATGTTTTAGTGAGGCAGATGATCATAGAGTCAGAAGTTGGAAATACCTACATCCGTATTTATGTAGAAGGTGGATATCGTGAACTTACATAGCTTTAGTAAATCCTTGGTAAGTAGATCATAATATATCTGAGAAGACGGGGTGGAAGTATAGCAATGGAAGGAATGGAAGATTGAGTTGGAAATGGAATGTCGGAAAATGGATTTTTCTGGGTGTCTAATAAGAAGGCTGGATGCACGTGGCTGAATTCGCTCGTCTCGGCTCAATTCTTACGTTTTCTGAATACCAGAGAATCAAAGCTTTTACCTATAATAACCAGTAGCATTAACATTAGTTCTCTGTCAGTTCCTTTTTCCAACATATATAATAATATATTTAATAGACATTCTTTACGATAATTAAACTTTGCAATGAATTATTTCTTTATTCTTTCAACCCACACATCCATACACTCCATTTAAGATTTCCTTTGCATATACAGGGATAGTGCATACAAACTATATATATTATTTCAACCTTCTTTAAATCCAATTTGTACCATTCACTATTTGACTAATGTCAAAAAATCAACCTTAGCAGTATCTAATTAGTCACTCTCCTAAAACCCAGTAATTAAATGTTTTGTCATTTATTTATGTTGCAATAAAATTCCACAGAAAAGACGTAATTGTACGAGTAGGTGTATAAACACAGTAAGTTCTTCATGACGCGAATTTTAAGGAGATCTTGTTCGGTATGTTGTATACTCTATATGTGTTTGCAGCCAGATACTCTTATGGGATATAAAAGGTAGAGCATATGGAACCGTATACAATTATACCAGTATTTATGTATACAAGAACGAGCAGAAGACAAGTTGTGGACCAGTTAGTATCATCATCATCTCTACTAACGAAATGCGTTTCTCCGTGCACTGTAAGTGTAATATAGGATATGCTTCAAAATAGAAAATGCACCAGTTTGGTGTTTATCTCATATGTGTAAATGAGGTTTCAGTGCACTCCTTGTTGTCTTGCAGGATTAGGAAGAATATATTCTACTGCCATTGAACAAACAAACAAAGCTTAATTTCCACCCAGTCGCTATATCCAAATTCTACACCTTAGTTCCTGCAAATCTAACCGTTTCTTACTATACCTTAAAAATCGTAATAGAAAATCCTCATAACATATCTCATTGGAAAGTCCAGTCCAGGAAACATTACAAAAGTAACGTCTTTTACTAGCCTCACTTTTTCGTAGGAACTTTTTTTTGACATTTCAATTTTAACAATTTAGTAATGTATTTCGAATCTCAATTTGCACTTCGAAAAGTATTCAGTCCTTAAGGATTTGCTGTCAATAATGCTTAACTAGCTTAAGCTGACATTTTGATGATTTTTAAAACTAAGAATATAGAAATAAAGTTATATATGTGATGAGGTCTTCATTTAATATCTTGTTGTATAACAAAGTAGGACAGAGGTTCGCCTTAAATGCAATAACCTTTCTAGTTAGACTTGAACAACACCTCTCACCTCAGTGTTACAACCGTCAAAGATTGAAACTAATATCACATTTAATGCATAATTTATGTATTTCAGTCATCACTCCGTCAAAAACGATACACATTTCAAGAAACTGTATTGGTAATATTAATTTGACTTCCTTGCTCTATCATTCTGAACTAGGTAATCCAAGTTTGTTTCCTTTTTGGAAATATTTTATAATGTTCTTGTATTTCTTCTTGTAATCTGAGTTTTTAAGAAATTAGTAAATCAACATTCACAGATTGATAATTGTCACTTTGGCATACTTCATTAATATCAAATGTGCTTCCGCGCTGCTTGGGCTGTCACTTGCTTTTTTCAGTAGGGAATCTTTAAGGTAAGAAGCAATTTGTACTTAGTAAAGAAAATAAAATTGTTTCGGTCTACGGTCTGCCTTGTGACAATATATTATCATGTTTTACTGTGTTTAATTTTATATTATAGCATTCTTGAATTTGTCTGTGGGGCTGAATTTCGTCTGCCATCCTAAATCAGAAAACTGTAGTGCTACTGTACATATCTTACCAGAATTATATTTAGTGTACGTATTGCTATTGTTCTCTTTGCTAAGTCAAATGTAAACTGCAGACAAAGAGACGTAGAAACAATGATATACATTGTGTATTCTGGAAATCGAAGAAAGAACAGAAATGCTGATGAAATAGTCAAGACACTAGTACATAAGTGCTAAGTTTGCCGAGTGCTGCTGACAATTGCATTCACTTTCATGTTATTTTCTAAGGATTCTGATAGTGCCGATGATGAGAGTAAAGAAACTATTATTATTGCATTGCTCCATTGCTACACATCGCAGTTACTCCAATGTTCCGGAATGCAGACGGGAATTTCTTCAAAATTCAAAAAACGGAATGAATAAAGAAATAGAAAAGGAGTAATTTTGTTTTTCTTCAAAATAGTTCTGTCGTGGTGGCTGAATTCCTATGTAATGGCAATAAGTAGTTGGGCTTTCTTGAGCAAATAAAATAACCACATGAAAGCTGCCACAAAACTAAGCTACATAAAAACTTGTTTGTTTGTGTTTCGACTAATTTTTGAGATCTATATCGGGCTCATCAATTTGACAAGTCAACCACTAGGGCATTGTCCTTACATCGAATTGAATAATAACATTTCGAATATGCATATTGTTTGACAGTGGCCGAAGTAACCCCTTCGGAAGGGGGTAGCCACTGCTAGGGCGTAGTACCATGGTTTTTCAAGTACCGTCGGTTTTAATCAACAAGATATTAATCAACATGTGAAATAATTTTCAAGGAGGCAGATTTGAGGGCTTGAAAATGAAATCCGTTGCTCAGAACGGCCAATAGATAAAATTATCTGTATTTGCATCATGTTTTTAAGAATTACTGAACCAATTTTGAGAGCCCAAGCTGATGAAAAGGGAATACTGCTGTATTTTTACGAAAGACGGGCGGGTGCCTTAGCCATCATCCAGGCCACATTGTTATTTTGACGCTGACATATGTAAAGAAAATAAATCAAGTCAAATATTTTCTTTGTTTCATCAGTAATGCCTTGTCTGACTGTGAATTTTTGTTGAAAGACTTCAATTGAATGTGCACTTTAGTCGGATTAAAGATTTTCTGCGTCGCAATATTCGAAGTGACAGACTTAAGGGAGGAATCCAGAAAATAATACTTCTGCGACAACTGCACATCAAAGTGAATGTACAGAGATGTGACTTTGACAGAAGAGAAGTCTTTAACTTACAAGCCTTTAAGATATCGCGATATCGATAAAGTGGGAAATAGCAACGCGGAGAAATTGACATCAATCTCAGTATCTATAGAAATTCAATTTACACAAACGCCAAAGAGCAATTCTTGGTATAATGAAATAGCTCTTTTCACAATCCAAATAACAAGCAGAAGAGGAGAATTCCGTTTCAGTCTATGGTGGTAATGACACTTACTCTTTCCTATAAATGCACTATAAGAATAGGCTACGTTGATATTTAGGCCTGTCAACTACAATTTATATACTTGCATTTTAAGATATCTTTGTTAGCTTGAAACTCTTGTTGGCATCAAGGAGCCATGAAATATTTAGATTCTCCCTAAGAAAAGTTGGTACACTTCAGAAGACAGCTTTTGCTGAAAGGGGAAGAATAGTTGACTTATATAAAGTTGGTAAGCATTTTTGCTTCTTCTTTTGTTTATGACTGAAGAACTATTTCATTTCTGTATCATTTGTTATCGGGAAATATTTATTGACTTTTCGAAATAAATTAAATTTCTTTTCAGTCCCATTCATCAAAATTCAGGTTAATATTCATTAAAATTTAATTGTTGTGTTATAAACAGAACCAGCACTTAATTTACTATATAACATACAACTATTTGCAAATGAGTGCGTTGACAGTATTTCAAATTAAAAGGTTTCTCTTGACATCAAGCATTTTAGTTTTGAAAATTGTAAGCGTTCCCCAAAATATCGATAGTGATTTTATCCCCAATTTAGTTTAGCAGAGCAACACCCAATGTGAAAGATCAACTACCTCTGGTTTTGAGGAAAGTTTTTGCAAAAATTAGCATCGCCATGCTTTAAAAACTTAAACCGCTGATTTTACAAGACTCCCTACGTGTAGCATTTTTCCTATTTCTCATACCACGTACTAACCATTTTATGGTCTTTCACCATCTAGCAGCAAGGATGTTCTCTTTTTTCACCATCACCTGCTAATCACTTTACTGGATTCATTAAATAAACCCGTCCGTAGGATTGCCGTGCTTTCCAATGTAACTTTAAATATAAATCATGAAAAGGCATTAATGAAAATTTAATATTAATTCCCTAATTGAATTATGATGCTGAACAGAAAATACTACTGGTAAAATTTTTCAATATTCGTCAACTGTTACATTTTCTGAAAAAGATCAAAACATTTCCTAATGCTTACTTTGCCCAGTTTTTCGCAATAATTCGGCAATATTGATGACCACTCCCTCCAAAAGGGATTAATTTACTTGTGACATAACATAAATCAACTCAGGTTTACTAGTGAATTAAGTACATGTGTAGTCTTCATTCGTAACATAAAATGATTTCTCCACAATACTATAATGTAGGAATCAAACCTCCAATATGGTACATTGAGTTTCAAAGGCCTAGTGATGGTCTTTTAAATGGTCTTTTCCAATGGTCCTTAAATAGTTTAACCTTTTGCTTGTTTGCCAAATCAATTTTTCCTGGGCAATGAATTTAAATTAGGATTACGAACTGTATAAATGGAATGTATAAATGAACTGGTAAACTCTGAATGAATATTTAAAACTACTTTCACAATTCACCGTAATGGTAAAGAAAACGCAGGATTAATTAGCATAATTAATTAGCATAAAAATCATCACCAAAACCTGTTCACTATGAAAAATTGTGTCTGTAAATTCGGTATTTGCTTTAAGTTCTTTAATAGATTCTGTAAATCACAATAATATTTATTGGCATCATTTGGACAACCTCATTCATTAATTTTATCAAAAGCCATTCTTCAAGAGGAATCCGGTATTTAGTTGATGTAAACCAATTTTAATTGGTATGAAACCTAACCGAAGCAGCATATATCTTTTAAAAATAAATGTTTCAAATTTTTCGTATAGTTATAATAAACCTTAGTGTTAATATCTTATACGTTTCATGTAAATACAGGTACACATAACAGTAATTACTTATATTACATAATCTATTCAAATCACGCACAAAGTTGAGTAAATGTAAGAAGATAAATTACGTAAAAACAAATTCAAATTCTCATCTTTAAATAATGTGGTAGTACTAAAACTGCACATAAAATGCAATATTAAATATACATGCAATGGGAAGTATTCAACATTTACGTTGAATACGTTTCCAATATGTATCTAGCATATGAGATAAATATACCATTATTATTAACTTCTATAATACTCGTTGATTAGAAATTACATAGTCTAAAATCTAAACAATGTTTACAATTCGCACACCCATTAACTAAGTATTAGGCATTGCTACATTAATTGCATTTAAGTCAGGAAAGTGATCGCGGGTGTAGAAATTATATATTTCAATATTTATATCTACATATATATTCTACTGACAATGAGATTACTATTTATCGGGACGTAGTATATATTATTAAGGACGCTTGAATTTATCCAATGGATGCAGTCCACATTGCGCAGTAAGGAATTGTTCGTTCAACCGTATCCACTTGTTAGACACCCATTTGTCTCCCAATAAAACTGGACAAGCGCCGTGTCTTGTGTTTTCATCTCCCAGTCCAGATTTATCTAGATTCCACCAAAAGGCTGCTGCTCCCTTAGCTGGCCAAAGGGTTACTCCTGCACGTGGAAACACTGTCGCCCCTCCTGCTTCTACTTCAGACAACTGTGGAAAATCAAAATATTAAATATTGAGATGGATGCATTTATTTTTACCTGACTCCATCACATTTCCATTTTGATGACACTTTTAAAGCTAATGGTCTTATGGCACTCGAATTCTTTGATCAAATTATACAAACCATAACATCCTAAATATTGCACATAGTTGTCATACGTATAATTAGAAAATATTTAATTCGTCATTGTGTCACAAATACATTATACAAAGCTCTTTAGTTATAAATACACAGGCAAAATATTTCTATTTGAGTTCATTTTCGTAAATAAGCAGAAAAATATTTTACATAAATCATGAGAGTGGCAACCCGATCTCCAACGAATCTTTCCCAAGCAGTGTAAATACTTTTATCCGGATTATTCATCAAATGATCTGTATGGGGCACATACAGTCCACCTAATCCGTAGTTAGCTATCTGTAAATTAACAAAAAATATTAGTGATTCGAGTCGAGTAGGGAGTAAATTTACATTCTTGAATGTCCCGTTTGTTACTAATTAGTCAAACCTGATAGTCCTCTGCTTCTTTTGGTTGAAAGACTTTTAATCCAGTAACTAAGTTAACTCGTTTAGTAATTTTCCACATTAAACTATTCTCCCAGTCTTTGATCCACGCACTAAAAATTCAAGTGCATTAGTTCGATGTGGACAGTTAACACGGGTATTTATATAAGCTTTTACACACTATGCACTATGAAATGCCAAGTTTGTGGGTAACATGCATAAACACAAGTGGTACATTAAATTATGATAAAATATTGAAAAGATCACAACACAATCATTCACCAATCTTAAGAAAAGCTACTAGAAGGAGTTCAACTTACTTTTTACTAGTACGGACAGAACTTTTGATAAATGTTCCATTTTTAGTTTGATGCATGGATGAGCGAAGCTTTTAAAACACAAATAGACAGGAAAGACAACAAAGAAGACATTAATTCAACAATTTCATTGACTACACCTACTTACATTACCGGAAGTGAGCAAAGCATCAATCTATGTAACCTAAACATATTATTAAATTTCTGAATGATTCTGTAATCTAAACTAGACAGGGACTTGATGAGTGATTTAAAGGCATCCAATCTAAGTAGTTATTTGACTCGAGAATAGAAACATTTGTAGGTAAAACACTGCGAAATTACAAAGGTGCGATTGAAGGTTTACTACATCTACATCAATAGCACACGGAGTGAAGAAAAGAAAGACCACAGACGCACGATATAATCAACAAAAAGTTGTTATCTATATAAAAAGAGTTTTGAAGGAAGATAATTTATTTATGCTACTGAAAGTGTAGAGCACACTTAAGTTCGCAGGTAAATAAAATACTTATCGCTAGAATTGAAAAGTGTGGGGACGAACTTTTGACTTATTCTCTTTTGGCTAACGACGTCCAAATTTCCATCCATATGGTGTCTGTGTCGTGATCTGAATAGCTAAGATTTTTCATTGTTATTGCAATCAACATAATATCAGTTTATCTTCATAGTTAAATTAAAGAGTATCTTGAACATCTGTGGCTACGACTAAAAAATCTAATAAACTTAAAAACAACTTTGCTTTCATTGCCCTATATTTCCGGAATAAAAATTTAACATTTGACAATGAAGACCTTGTAGAACTTATCTACCATATACTTACCTTTGGTTTTCCCAAACTAATCAGTTCGTCTGCTTGGTTCTCAGTAATGAAATCATGTATCATTACTACATACGGATCGTGGGACTCTTCCTCAATCTGCTCATCAAAAAAAGAAAGTCGACTTTTAGATAACAACTAGTCACTATATAAATAAATACACAGGAATATAATATGTTGCGTACAAGTCAACAAGTTTACTGAAAATGTGTTTTCATTTCATGTTCAAAATCCTTTAGCAGTTAACCTACTACCCACATTGATACATTTGGCGGAATTTGATACAATTGAATGGAGGATTACAGTAGTTTGTCGCAATACAATTTTATCTAGATGAAAACTATCACTCTCAATAGAAGCATCTAAATGTGATGCGTGGTTTATTGGTATAAATATTAAAATCTTATCTGTTATTTTGGCAATTAGCAAATATCTTGTTTAAAATATTGTATTCTGTGAATTGTTGTACTGCTGAGACCTAGCTAGTGTCTTTTATGTATTAAATCTCGGAGGCAACTCCTTTACCTTTTACTTTACTGTATTTTTATTTGTATAAATTGTATATTCAAAACTTAAATGGAACACCTGACAAATGGGTAAAAGACAACTTAAAGGGAAATATGACAAGCGTTAACTCTACTTTAAAAGGTTTGACTTAAAGAAGTCGAAAATCATTGTATTTCCGTAACACAACTTTGCATGATTTTTAAAGCCTTGTATATAAGTGTACCTCAAAAATAATCGGTTTACCTCAAGTAAAATAAGCCTCAAGTAAAGTACAAAATTCACGATATACTTTAGCTAAATGTACTAAAACAGTATCAAATTGCATTAAAACTTGAGGCAAAAGTATATATTATCCGTTCGGAGTAATGAAACTTGAGACTTGCTAAATATTTACTAGATAAAGGTATTTATATGAGGTAAAGTGATTATTTTTCTTGAGATTTTTTAAACCGATTATTTTGAGGTGCATATAATTTTCCCCTATTTTTAAACAAATTAAACAAATCAACTTTTTAAATGCAAAAAATAAGGTTTTGTTGGACTATCGTTTAAATAGAGTTCAAAAGTATTTGTCGTAGTTAATATATTTTGTGATCGTTGGAAATAAAAGCTTGCAAAAATTGATAAATTCTTTATATCTAATATTTTATGAAATAATTTATGAATGAATTTTATTTTGTAGTTTCCTGCAGGTATCTATAAAACTTTCTTCAAGAAACAATTTTGAGAATTTCTACATCAGAAGACGAATAACTTACTTTTAGAGGAGAAATACTCAAATATGGAGATCCGCTTCGCTTCAGTCGGCATTTCAGGTTTGATTCAATTATATCTGGCTGAAAATCCAAAGAAATTCATATTTATTCCAACATACTAACGTGCATACTAACGTTTATTCCAAGTGAACACACTAACCTACCACAAATCAAATCGACTTGCCAGTTGCCAGAAAACACGTTTAGACTTACCCGTAACTTTTCTCCTCTACAAAGCCGAATATAGTGTTCAGTTTCTTCTTCTTCGCTTTGTCTTTGAAATAGTTTAGGAACAAAATTTTCGATTCGATTTATATTGTACTTCGTATTTCTTGCTAATTCAGGATTAATTGGAACTGGGTTGGTTTTCCATGTTACACCTCTAGGGCCTTGACGTTCTAAAACATCGTCATGCTGAAAATATACATAAAAGCATTAACAATGAAATAAAATTTTAGCAATCTGCATTTCGAAGGTCATGTAAGGAGAAGCTCCTCCTTCTACATACCATACTGAAACCCACTATCATCATCAACTTATCCAACCGTTGTCTGTAAACTGTATTCCATAGACTCTGTCCTAAATGAAAATGACTAAAGTTGTAGACCTAAACGATTGTTTTTTCTGATGGCAACCTGGCAACCATTTGGATCAATTCAAAATGTACTTATTTACCAAAATTAAACGTTGGAGCATACATAGTGCAATTGAAATTTACTACTCAGGAAGAAAACACCGCACATTTGGAGTCAGTATGAAATATAACGCCCAATAAGTCTGGCACCCCAAATCATTTCCGTACCATAAAATGTCACAAATTCCAAATGTAGGTTTCAATTGGTAATATATGTAATACCAAGAAAAATGACAAAAAGAAATGACCACACAATTTTTTATTAGTATTTGCCCTCCATTGAATTTCAAAAAGACATTTATCAGAAATTGGGGAACTGTGAATTTCTTTACACATTTGAAATATAAGTAAATGAAATAAGGAAGCATAGCAAGGGGGCTGGCGCTAGTGTAGCTTCACAGCTGGGGTGATGGATTTTATCAGCCAGGCCCTACCGCACCCTAAATGTCTGAATCTCGTAGTCACTCTGTGCTTAAAAGTCCGTTTTGAAATGGCTCCTACGGCCTCAAATATTTGGTAAAAAATTTTTTTAAGTTTTGTAAATTATCAGAATAACTTGCTTGTTTGATATCTGGGGGCCAAATTTTGCTAACTAGTCCCATTTTCAAAATTTTGGAGAAATCAAAAGCTGAAATTTTGAGTAGGCACTTTACACAGGGCAGTCTTTACCATGTGACTAACGGTCGACAGAGTTTCTCTCAGTTGGCTTGCTTATAGGCTGTATATATTGCTAAGGATAAATATTTCCTGCTGTCTGTTCTTTCTAGAAAACAACATTTTTGCATACACGAATGTGTATTTATTTAAGGATTTTTCTCTTTTGTTGGAAATTTGGTGAAGCGTAACTAACTGTACTGTCATAGAATTAGAAATATTGAGTTAGTTGAATGTATAGTAGAAGTAGAATACTAAAGAGAAGAACTGTCAGCCAATACATAAAATAAAAGTGCATCATCAGTTATGCTGTAAATATTTCATACTTCAGTTCACTTTTAAGTACTGAATGCCATGTTAGTTGAATAGTTAGTACTGTTCTGTCACAAATGTAGATAGGTAGGCATCTATTTGTTTTGCACACACATATGCATAATATGGTTTTTCTAAAAAGGAATATTGGAACGAAAACGTTGTTTTACACTATTATTCGCTTTATGGACTAAATTGCATATAAGGGTTTATGACTTGCTTAATCGACTATTTCATGTTTTCTTATGTTTGTTGTTATTACAGTCAGTCATTTCTTATCTACACAAATCCCAACTGTCAATTACAGATAAATTGATTGATTACATTTACACATGAGTGAGGTTTCATTGCTTAAGTGATGTGTTTCTAATGTCTCTAAATATAACTCGTACATCTTTCCATTTTTTAAAGCATAAATCCACTGAACTAATTTTGAGAGATTTAAAGAGACACTTTCTTCTCCTTGGAGGCAAACTTGAGAAAGGGAAATATGAGTGTCTTTTTAATACCTGCATATTTTCATGTGTACAGAATATAATGCATTCAGAGTTTTTCTAAATGGCTCCAAAGGTAGTGGAAAGTAAACATTTGATGTATTGTTTTTGCATTTACTATTGTACTATTTGTTTCCAGGTATGTACATAATTCGTTTATCAATGGGTGAACAATCTAAACTAAGCCATTTAAAATGCAATATTTAATTTTACCAATAATTAATTCTAGGCTTACTGTTTCGATTGCAGATTGCAGAGATGGAGTAATTTCTGCAAGTAGACTAGATTCATTTGTCTCTCGATTGGCAATAAATTCAGCTCCTTGTAGCCATTGAATAGCCCGATGATACAACCCCTGAGTAAATGCGTGCTTTCCGAGAAATAGCATATCTCTTGCACTCAATCCATGGGAACCTTGAAATTCTGAAAATTAAACAAAGTACAATATTTAAAAATAATTATGGTACTTAAATTACTAAAAGTTTGGATATCAATCCAAGTATTTTCGACATTCAACAAAATTTAACCACACTCAAATGTAGAACTTGTAAAATTTGGAAATCATCCTTTCATTTACAGTCACCTATAGTTCATTCTATATAATATGCCAAAGCTAATGATTAAGTATTGACATATTAATTTATGAAATTATTTAGATGTCAAGGAGTAAGTTCTACTTTTATAGCATTTGAAATAAAGAATTCTCACAATTACTAGGTACTTAATATGCATATCAATCCCGTGTTCATTTCACGCATGACAATAAATACGTCTTATCACGGCTTTTAGAGATTACGTCTTTCAGGAAGTTGGAGTTTCACACGACTTAGAGGACTGTGAAGAGGGATTTTACAGAAAAAGCATTTTCATTCACAACAGAGAGGTTAGTATTACATTATACTTGCTAATCTGAAGACAAACAACCTGCAGATAAAAAGGTTTTACATTCAGAATACCTGCCGATGCTGCTATTGTTGTTTGGTATACGCACAAGACAGAAAATGCAAACGCAGCATTAATGAATAAAGCAAAAGACTATTTATTATATGATTGTATCTTCTTAAAATACTTTGTTTGACGTGTTTAGCGAACATACTTATAACATATGCATATTCGTGTTCATCTTGTACATAGTAATGCTGCGGATTTTGAACTTGGCTCAAAGTGATCTTCACTTTTACGTTTGTATTGACTCCCTAAGATACAAAACACTTTTACGTCTCTGGCTTTATGCAAATTGCGTTTTCTAATGCATGTTGTTTCATTGATTAGGCACAATGCTTTATTTAGTACAATGGGCACCTACAACTCTGACAACGATCAAAGAGTAACTGAGTAAGAGTATGATCATAGTGGGACAAGCTGTAGTTTATAATTGTCGAATGCAAAGTGTTTCTTCCTCATCGTTTGTCTCTGGCTTCATTAACTCTGGAACTACTTTCAAAACTATTAACCTAAACAAATCTTATAGTGTGCATTAAACGCTAGTTCTACAGGTTCCTTTAGTGCTTAACACTGAGCAGACAATTTTCAGTCAGTAGGCAAACACTAAAGATTTAGGTTAAATGATTACAATGAGAGGCTGCTAGAATAACTTTTGATGTAAACAAGTGTACTCTCTCCTCCTTTTGTTTATCAGAAAAATGAAAAACTTCAAATTCTTTTTTATATGCCTGTCCAAAAATCTGTTCATACATTCATGACTATTTCTGCTCATAAAATTAATGTAGCAATGCTCTATTTACAAAAAAATTATTTATGCAAAGTATTACAATGCAGAAAGACTTTTTTACAAGGATCTCTTCCGCGGAATGAAAAAACTTCTTATTGGAGTCGGAAATAACTATTTATTGAAATTAAATTCTCGAATTATTGAAATTCAGTATAGAAATTTTTTTTATTGAATTGGACAATATTTTAATGCCGACATATTCGTTGAGGGGAGGTTAAGGTTTCTCATAGGTTTCTCATAGGGGATATTATAAAACTTGTTGAACCCCATAATGATTTGTATGCTGATTGTTTAAACATTGCTTGCGTGGTTAGCGTATAAACTTAGTAATTTTAAATTACATGGTCGTTAATATGTTCTGCATAAGGAACTGCACGATAGAAACGGAAATCATGCAAATGAAACTTAAATGCAAATTTGCTAGAAATTATTTGGATCTCACAAATCTGGGAGACTGGGTCATTTCATTAACCAACAAGGGTATTGCTCAATCAATCCTGTTAATCAAATACTAGAAATGAGAACTACAAATTCATTATTGCATTGATTACATGCACTAAATTAAATACCGCGTATAATAACAATACAGTGTGAAAGAGTTCTATGAATGGGTAATTTTCTTTAATTTGTAGCGTAAAATAAAAACTTGCTTGTATTATTTATTCTTTGTGCCTGATTACGAATGCAGTCCCTACTCTGACATACCATAACAGTGGCGAATCCTTTCTCGGTTTCTCATTAACCGTTAGCATTTGTTAATTCTCTACTTGTTTTTGGACTTCCATGCATTATCAAGAATTTAATTACATTTCACTCCACCCACTGGTCTAATATTCAGAGAGGTTGAACCTCGTAGAATATTTAGCCCAGTGGGTTCTCGCTCATATAATCTAAATTACCGGCGAGGTTATCGTGCGCGACCGAGGGGTCGGCTTCGCCGACCCACACTCGGTCGCACACGAAACCTCGCCAGTAATTAGCGATTAATATCAACGACAACACAGTAAAATGGCAATAAAACGTCGAGTAGATTGCAGAACATTGATTACCATTATTATAGAAAAATAACACTTCGCCATGCAACAGTGTTTATTATATAATATAAATGATAAAAACGTGTTGTGTTTCAGACTGAAAAGGTGATACAAAAAATATGTGACTTTTCCCATCCGCTTTAAAAAACCAAGTACATTTAAATTATATAATACATGACATTTCAGAAAATGTATAAAGTATTGTAAAATTGCATTATTATATGTGGGTGCGTTCTACATATTATACATAAGACCTATTAAATGCATGTGATTATACTAATGACTATATTTAAAGTCTGAAGGAAGTGAAAGTGAAAAGAATCTTTGATTAGTTCTGGTTTACCTTACGTATTGCCTGCTTGTATATCTAAGTGCATGAAATAGTGTGAGTCGGGCCCATATTATTTAAATTGTAAATATACCTTATTCAGATTATCGTGCCGATCCATAAAGATTTCCTTAATTGCATTCTATTCTGTATTATAACAATTTTGTAATACTTTATATCTTTTTTGCACGTTGGCTTTTTCACGCGATCCTTTTCTACAATCATTTGATAGAAATCCTCTTGTAATGTCAACATAAACCATGAAGCTGCTATAAAAGAAGAGTGTCGATCTATATCATCGAATATTGTAATAAAACAGACCACTACTCTAAAATAGCAGTCATAATCTTTGTAATAGTAGCATCTACGTAGTACTGACCGACATATTACAATATTCTATTCATTGTGTTACAGGCTAAGGCAAAGTAAAGAGATAATACTGCTTTTCGTCATCCTTAGTTAATAGACAGTGGCGTATTATTACAATATAAACCAGTCAAGAGTATCACCAAAATCACCATCAACCTGTCTGCCACATAACTACTCACTTGTGGTAGTTTTTGTGGTTTCAAATAAACTGACAGCTCTGCTTTTAGACGGTAGTGAAATTCCAATACTTATGGTACAGTTTCTCTGTAAGAATGGCAAAATAATGTAATAAACTCAATTAGAAATACCTACTTAGCTGAACAAAACGATGTACAAATAAAATATCACTTTATTCGCCTACTGCAGGCGAACACTTACGTAGGGATAACGTAGTGCGACGCTACAATCTATAAATAGATTCCTAACCTAAGTATGTATTGATGTTTGCAGATTACTTATTTATTACTAGTTTCACAAACATGCTTGAATGGGCAGAGTAATTTTTTTCAACCATATGAGGATTGTATTGTATACGTGGGAAACAAAATGCAAAGAAAGATATATGGCAGTTGGGATGAAATGTGCACCAGTATAATGTTTGGCTTTTGCTATGTGATTCTAGATTCACAAATAAAATTAGCTTCCAAAAGTTAAACTGAGCCGTTCTTGTGTATCTATTTAATGAAGGTTCCTACCATAACATGGATTGTGAGTAAAGGATACAGAAATAAAGAAGACTCTTAAATTCAATATTATGCAATTAATTGTAGACATAAAAAGTGAAAAAGCAGAAAATTTGATGGATTCTTACCTGTAGTAATAGCAGCCATTTGTTCAGGCAAGTTAACCACACCGTCAGAGAGATCTTCCATTTTAAGTCTATATGTGTCCTGAAGTCTGACTAGTGCTTGGGCAGCCCCATTTAAATCTTCAGAACGAGGAAAGTTATTGCTATCCCGATAAGATTCTATCCAGGAATATACACCTGCAATATTAAATTCGGTTTTATGAACAGAAAACCACATCAATTTAAATCAGACCGAATTATTTGTCTCATAATTCATCATGACTGTGAAAAATTAGAAAAGACAAATTACTCCTTTTACACTTATTGAAATCATATTCAATGTAGAAGAGTTGGAATTGACCTTACTGCTACATAAAGTTTGCTAAGTGAATCGGGATAGACGCGAAGGGCGAAAAAGGTAATTGATTAATAAGGAAAACGAAAGATTTTTTATTCATCTGGTTGCAATTGAGTGAATTGCCATAACATGTGCACTGCATCTCTCTTCTACAAATATTATTCATTTCATCAGTTACTAGACTACTTACATAGGTCTTAGTTAATAATATTAAATGAATGACTTTCTTAAACTGAAGTGATGGATATTGAGGAATCTAAGCATACGAAATGCCAACTTTCGTAAGGACTTAATACTTATGTCCTTATTAATGTGTCCAATATAAACGCACTTATAAACACCAAGGTGTCCTGTACGTTCTTCTGTATTAAATTTATGCAGGCCTCCAAGAGACGTGCATAAATACACAGAGAATACTGTTTGTAGATTTGAACAGTGCTCTTGTAACTGTACAAAGCCATGAGTTTGTCGTGTGTCAATTCAGAACTACTCAAGTCGATTTGATCATCCTACTGCAAGAATTACAATTGTCTTAAGTCAGCAAGGCGTCTGTTGTTCAACTGATTTATGCGGTGTCTCCTGCTTTATTTTATTACATACAAAACCAACACTATAACAAAACAATAGAAAGTTATTTTGAATTGGAGACCATCCATGCATGTGTGAAGAATATTTCGCACTTATGCCAACCACTTCTGAATGTTACGAGCCCCTATGAATAATACCACTATTTACAGTCTTTATAGGAAAAGGATAGCAGTCTAAAGATGAACAGTAAGAAGATGCAACATATTTGGGTTTTATTATATAGGATCTATTGGCAAGTACATAAAAGTAAGAACCAAGACGAGGAATAAGAGAACAAAGAGATGAGCAGACGAAGACGAAGCAAATGACTTGCCCTATGCTAGCAGCTATTATTCAGAGGGTTGTAAAATATTTAGGTTTAATATTTATGTTCACAGGTTTGGCGCATTCAATTTATCTGCATAATAAGAAGTGCCAATATCTGCACACAACCAAAAACTCAGATGGATAGATTTCATAATGTTTTTAAATTCTGTCCTAATTAAAATTTAAAAAAATCAATTTATTACTGTTCGCCACGTAGTGACTATTTCCTTCGCCTTTCCACAGATTTTTGAAGTGGGAATAGAAAAGCGTTTCTGTCAACGCAGCTTTAAATGAATTAAGTAAATGGTTTCAACAAATACAAGTACATCCACCAACAAATTATTACATTAATTATATGCTTTGATTCTAACCAGTAATGACGTTTGTGGCTTTAAGATTCACTTATTTTTCGTACAAATGCTTCCACACAAGCTAACATTACATAATTGCTTTAAACACGAACTTGATTAGCAGCAGTACTTCGCTAAATTTATTTAATTGGGATTAATGTACATGTACATACGCAAAATTATGTAACACTTTTCATATCGTACAAGTATCAAGCCAATGCGCCTGATATCACACAGATCCTCAGCAGCAAATTTTTCCGAATACTTTCAAAAAATATGCGATATTTTTGCATACGTGGAACTTAATAAAAAAATTGCAAAATATACTTTCATACGCCTATTATTACGTATTAACAAGTACTAAATAATCTACGATGATTTTATGAATTGCTTAGAAAGATAATGGCGATATAATCAGTTCAGACGAGACTAAAGTACAGATAGGAGCTTGATTGCCTATTTTTCTTATTTCTTAATTATTGTATATTCGTAAAGGAGCAACCAAATCGTAGCTACCGAAAACGTCTGCACACTATAATAGCCCAATTCTCGTCAGTTCTAGTTCTGCCGTTCTGCCTGACAGTCACGCTGAAAAGGCAATGAAGATCCCTATTACAGAACTATAGTGGCCATTATTCACTTGTATAGTAATTATAAGATATTTTGCGTTAGGTTGCAGTACTCCGTCTTTTATTTTAATAATATAACACGGTTCTTAAATGACTTGACTTAAATTACGACGCAGCTGCGAAAGGTAATTTGGTGTGATGCTGAAAATACGAAGGCTCAAATGCAATCAAATGATCTTTTATCAAAAGTTCTCTATCTGTCTGACTGATTGTGAGAATTTTTTGAGTTAATCTCCTTGCTGGATGGTAGTAACAATAATGTCATGAATTGGAAAGGTGAGGTGGTGAACTGATGATATAGAAGTTGAACGTAGCACAGAACAGAGCAATAGGAATATCGTGCATAATCGGTTAAATCTGCACAGCATTCACGCTTGGAAACAGAAGTCTGTATCCTCATCCATTTAGCATAGCATATAATATTGAGTGCTCAGGCAAGTCAGACAAGCGAGACAGAAGAGTATTTAGAGTAGTATTTTATGCATTACAGTTTTCAGTAAGCTCATCAAAAATTATATTGTGAATGCAGTGTAACGCCGTGATTGCAAAGCAGAGGCACCTGAGTATGAAGAATATTTTTAGATTCATCAATTTAAATTGCCTATTCTTATGTAACAAGTTTCGGCACAGACGTTTTTACATCTGTACCCATGTAATAAAACAAACATTAGGATGAGAATGATTTCCTTTAACTCCCAAAATCAATGTAGGCCTACACTATTTAAAATTAAGTAGTCATAGTCATATGACGTGTTAGGGAAATAGAAATGTAACGATTCACGTAAAGGTTCTTTAAATAAAACTTGTAGGTGCGAATTAAATGTTGAGTTAAGAAACAAGACCAAGAATCTACAAGAGTATAAATATAATTCTTAGTTTTCATGCACTTACTACTAAATGCTCGAGTAAAGCAGATAGTATCCAATATGTACATATGAAATAACATTTAGCAATAACTCGCAAAACTACTAATGTGGACGAAGAATACACACCTTCAAGAAATAAGTTCTGCTAAGTAAAATCTCCCAATTTAATATTGACTAAGATGTTATAGAGTATTTTACAGACAAACTTTAAGAAAATGTCGGTCATGTAACTGTGAGTTGCGTGTTTTTTGAATTCATGTTCTATTCACCATTAAATGTCGAATATATCATCGTACTACTTAAGCTAGTATCATCTTGTTCATCGAAAGTTTTCTGGGCATGTCAGGTTTCTGTTCGTGTGTGGATGGCGAGATAGTGTATGCCATTATTAACTCGTGAAGCTCCTGTAATTATTGGTACAATGCCTAACTTCTTCGATACATAAAATATGCCATTTGTGGCATTGTGGTTGCAGTTTTTACTCAAATAAGACGCTTAAGCATTTAGCTTGCATTATTTATAACCAAGCTTGCCGGTTGAAAAACGTGTCCCTCGTCAGATGGTTTTTTTCTGGTTTTTGTATTGCCCTATTTGCTAGTAAAAAGCCAATGTATATTTCGAATCAGAATGCAAAGAAGTGTAAACGAACCACCGAATAGGGCGTGTATGTATGTTATATGAAGTCCCCCTATACTATGGAGTGAAGGATCTGTACGAATTCCACTACTGGGAACATTGCAAACTCCTCTTCACATTTGGCATTGCTGTTAGTTAATGCGGAGAGTTCAAAGGCTGAATGGATTCATAGCTTCACTACTAAATTGGGTCTCTGCGCCGGTGTGCCCTAGGCTTGGAGTCTTCCAGTACAGTACCAGTTTCCTATAGGCACCTTATCTATCTTTCCACTCCTGCCTGGTAAAAACAACAGCAAAAAGTTGAATTTATTCGAAAAAGTTTGAATTCAATCGAGACGTTTGATTATTGTGTTACTGGAGGTCCACTATTCTGCTATTTAGCGGAATTGTATTTGGGGCCCATCTATGGTGCGACTTCTTAACACAAGTCGCATACAATAACATTAAGAAATTCTTTAAGTCTTTAAGTATTAAAGTTTTAACCTTTTATTTTTACGTACTTTTTTACGGAACCTAAATTTTTAAGGGAGCCTACAGGAAACCCTTAGAATCAGTGTACTGACATGCAGTGCATAAGAACCATGGTCCTTCTATTGTACACCTAGTCTGATTTTTATGCATCAACACCGGTTGAATAACAAGCAATTGTTCTCACCTATAGAGCATTTTTTGTCAATCTAATGAGTCAAGCTATATTCAAATCGACTGAGATTTACTTAATGGGAAAATTGAAAGCGAAATGCCCGACTATTTAGTCCCAATTTACTGATACGTCAAAATGGTTCAAACGTTTTTGCGCTAATGTTATTTTTAACCTTCCTAATTACTAATCCCATGATTCTAAATAGCATTTTTATCATTAAAATGCAATTTCGCCAGTTGTATGACCGACATGAGTAATCACAATGAACGTTGTGCAATATTCAGTACCTTTGAATATTATCCGTTCTCTCAGGAGCCAAAAAAGTATCTATTGATAGTATCCATTTGATACTCGCTATTAGTTTACATGCAAATTGAATGCACAATTTAACCATTTTTATTTGCTTTGCGGCAGGAGAAGTATCGTTCGGATAATTATTAATTAATATTATTGGAATTAAGTGAAAGACAAACTGTCAAATCAGTTTGCAGTTGAAATTATTAATAGACTTCTGTCTTCCTACCGCAATGTACGCTAACGCTTTGCTTTTGTTTTAAGGACAGCATTATAGCACCTTAGTTTGGCCTGAAGCTGGTCGTCGCGAGTGATCTTTGTTATAACTCCATAGGGATAATATTTTCTAGTGCCCTGGTAGGAACGTAAAACAAAGCAGTGTAAAATATAAGATATGGACACTGAAAAATAGGATACTAAGTAAATTTTACAGCACATCGTTATTTAATGTAGCTTATCAAACATTTTTATCGCGTACTCAGAGGTATTTATTATCCACAATATGAGCATTTCAGCAATGCAGTATTGTAATTTGTTATATTCAATAATTCGAGGATATAGGGATAATTTAAAATGTGGTGCTATTACAATAAGCCTACAAAGCAAATAAATGTCATTCTTGATAATATGTTGACTATTAGTTGCATAAAATGTACTTAGTAAGATGTGACATTTATAATCAGAATCTCCATCGTAATACTTTATGTACATGTAAGCGTTTTCATTACAGTACATACAGGGGTTATGCACGTATGTTTTATTTCAGACACTAGTTCTTAAAGAACAACCATTTTAGATGGAAATAACAGTGCAGTGCACCAAGTATTCGCAAATATAAAAATGTTATGCTATAGTTTTTAATTATATAAATACGACAAAATTACAAATACTACCTAAATGATTTTTGACTACCACAACCCATTCCTGTGTAATTGTCCTACTCTTACTTAGTGGATCACTTTAGGTCCTCCGAGCATTCTTACGTGATTTTCTTGGTAGTGTTTGTTCGGTGTCTCATACCTAAGCAGAAGAATACTTTCTTTTGGCGTTTTGGAGATCTGGGATTTGATTTTCGTTTAAGTATTGTGTTACTGTTGAAGATGTTTCGTTGAGATACCATTACACTTACTTAGATATGCTAATTTTTGAGAGCTATATGCGCCCCGTGAATTTCTTATTAGTTGTAGCTTTCTCAACTAACATAAAAGGATATTGAAGAAGAAACACGAACATCTGCCAAAAGTGGCCACATTACAACTGTCCATGATATTAGTTTTATTTTTTTAACGGCAGTACAAGTTCTCTGTTAAAGATGTATTGACTAATAAAATATGTAGTGCTCTTTGCACAGAAGACACAGCGCAGCGCAGCTTAAATCTCTTTAAAGTGCAATTAGTCACACTCATACATATGCACCACGTAGAGTGTGAAACACAATAAAAAGATTTTATCATCTTCCTTTATTTAGTTTGTCAAAGCATCCCATAATAATCTGTCATTGTAGTGATTGGTGGTTAGGTAAATATCTACTTTTAGTATTTGTATGCTGCGCTACATTGCCCATGTATGAATAACATAATAATGAATGCATCTATATCTGTACTTAAAACCTAAGAACTAATACACCATCAGAAGTAGTATATACACCAGAAGTACAGATAGCATGCACACAAAAATACTTTCAGTCCATTTGAAAAATACGCTTCCTCAGTGTATTTATATGTACGCTTTAACAATGTCACTGATGCATCTGGTAGTGCAATCTGACTTGCAACTTGCATAATATAATTACATTGCTATTGTACCATGTGGTAAAGTATTTCATTCTATCCATTAACCATTTAGTTGATGAATAATAAATAAAAAATGTCAAAACTAAAATGTATGTAGGTTGTACCATTAACACTGTGGTCAAGATTTGAGTTTAAATGCAGAAGGCATTTCACCGAAAACTCTTGTAAATAAGATATCGTTCAAGTTCTCATTCATCTTTAAAAATATCTTTGAGTCGCACTGAAGTCGACCTAATTATAAAACATTTTTCAAATCGCCACTGTCAATTATGGTATGAGATAATTTATGACATTCATGCTGATTTGCGTTTTATTAATCTCTGCCTGGTTAAAGAACTTATGAACAGCAATTGATACCTAACTATAAATTTACTAACTTTTTAATGACAATTTGTTCATTTACAAGTGCTGACTTATCTGCTGAAAGAGATTACGCATAGGTAATCGCTTTCAGTATGAGATTTAGAAAAATTTCTTCACATGGACGGGAAATGGTCAAATTCGTCAAATGAAAGATTTGTGTTGAGCTATCATTCCTCTTTTGACATTCTATAATTTGTCCCAAGAAATAGTAAGACGGACGCACTTAGGAGCACACAGTAGAGTTTTATAGTTTAGGAGGCTGCGGAAAGTAGTAGTGGTGTGCGACAAATGCAGTGGATTTCAACCGCAAAGTCTAACCACAAATCCCAGACAAAATAGTATAAAGAACATTTTGACTAACACGAAATAATGAAAATAATTCCCCTGTAGAATCATGAATGCCACCTTAAATATTTTCAGCGCCATTTGATTTTCATGAAACTAGCTCAAGGACAATGAAAAAAGACGGTCATAATTGCACATTTGGTCCGTAATTACTAACGATGTGAATATTAACATTGTCTTATCCATGTCACCATCTGCAACTCAATAACTTCATTACAAAGATTATCCCAAGTGTCACCTTTGTGGCGAATCTTTGCCACCACAACAGTCAGAATCATTTTCATTAGCATGAGCATTAGAATTAACATTAGCTGAAAACAAAACTAAGCACCTGCCTACGTATCTTAACAATTATGACACATTGCACACATAATTCAGATTATAGTCACCCATGTTCACAGTTGGCTGGCATCGAGTTCTTAACTATGTTCTTCTCTCAACGTTATTATGAAACTGTGGTTGTTATAAAGAACTAAAAACGTTAAGGCACATTGCTTGTTTAAGCCCTTATATTGGAATTATGCTTTTAACATCACCTGTTATCAGACAGATATGAATGAGACATTAATTACAGCGAGCATCTGATGTCCAAATACAGAATGCTTTACACAAAGAGAGAATCCACTGATTGTGAGACTTTCAGCTTAAGGCTGCAACATAGATCTTGGCAAGAAAGCACTGCATTCTCGCTTTGGAATGTCTATTCGCACCGCGTAATGCAACTGTTTAATTGCACACTAATTGCACAACACTACAAAATAGTGTCTAACTTTTGGACGTTTTTCGCAATTTAAATATTTAATTTCCATTACAGGAAAGATGTTTCCTATATAGTCCCACTTTAGTGTTATTGAGTCCTCAGAAAAACAGACGGACGGTCAAGCCATAATCATAAAGTAGTTGAAGCTACCCTTGTTAAGCTTATCGCCATACAATTATGTAATACTTTAAACAATTTCCGAAGGTGATATAATATAAAATCAAGACTAATTAACGCTGAACCCTTTATAGAAATAGTACATTGTACATCATTCTAAGAACTATGCATGAAAGAAATGAAAAATACTTCATCAATTCATTTGAACGGAAAATGAAAACGAAATTCGAACTACTGAGAATCTCATTCAGTATATTGTAATTCACATATCTAAAATTGTGCCCTAGAATAATGAACATGAATGAATAAAAGTGAAATCTTATTTTTGCGAATAATGTTTTGACTGGTTAAAAGTGCATTGCAAGTTGTACTAGAGGAAATTCCTTATAAGGTATTAAGTGACCTCGGTACTTTTGTTGCTCGAAGTGCT
Source organism: Yoshiicerus persimilis (assembly GCA_020352615.2). Lineage (NCBI taxonomy): Eukaryota > Metazoa > Arthropoda > Collembola > Entomobryomorpha > Tomoceridae > Yoshiicerus > Yoshiicerus persimilis. The sequence continues at coordinate 32,583,727 of CM060170.1, read as the reverse complement.
TACACACTCAAGAGTGAAGATGCTAAAAGTTTATGTAATCAAACGAGAGTTGGAAATATGAAACACTATGTACAAAATAAAATGTTTGCAATTGTAGTATAACAAACTACCTATAGTAAAGAAAATATAATATGATAATAAGGCTTTGAAAGGTGAATATGCTACCTTGTCTTATTTGCTCACTGTCTGCCAACTTTACATACCTCTCTTAATTCATTATAAGCTTAATTAAGAACAAGATTGCATTTTAACCTGTCGTGAATTTTTATTAGCATAAATTAAAATAAGTAATACCTACATACAATGTACTACATACTTACAAAATGTGTCAACTAGGTATGTAAACAAGGCATGTATGTATGTTATTTCAGGTTCCCCTACACTATGAGTGCAGGATCTGTGCGCATTCCACTACTGGGAGCATTGCAAACTCCTTTTAACATTTGGTATTGTCTTAGTTAATGCGGAGGGGCCAAATGCTGCCATTGAATTGATTTATAACTTCACCACTAAATTGGGTCTCTGCGCCGTTGTACCCTAGGCTTGGAGTCCTTAGGCCCTCCAGTACCAGTCCCTTACAGGCAGCTTAGGTATCTATCTTTCCACTCGGGCCTCCCACAAACAACCTCTGGTCTTGTCACCCAAGCCGGGAATCGAACTCCCAACCTAAGGACTCATTATTCACGCAGGCCGCCCAGCTAGATGTGCTTGGGTATGAGCAGGACATCAATTGTTCATGTAAATGGAAAGACATCTAATTAAAAATGTTGCGTTTGTAAAAAGAATATAAAGCTAGCCAAGAATTGAGTTTTGGCATTTCTGCATTTTACGAGAAATTGCACCGATTGCAGACACGAGTTTTTCTAGCATGCACTTCCATCATACAAACAAATAGCAACGTTATGGTTTTAGTGTATCGTAGCATAAAAATAGTTTAATGGAACAAATACACGTATACATATTATCTACACTGCTGCACAACAGAAAATGAGCTTTCATAAGTTTCATTCATAAATAAGTGGGAACAAGTATAATGTGAGTGTAATAATAGCGCAATTATCCCAGTCAAAATTATAAACGAATAGTAACAATAGGAGTAGTACAGGAAATGAACTTCACTCTAGTAAACTCTAGTAGAGTGTAAAGTTAATAGTACTTATACACTCTCACAATGGTGAAGAACGTAATTTTTATAAATTTCATTCAGGTATTCAAGTGGCCGTATAATATTGTTTAATTGAACTCCCTAATAGGTGCCTATGTAAGGATCGGTATACAATTACAGCATTACAATTGGTTACAATTAGGTAATGGTGCTGGCAACAATGATGAATCTATGCTTTCTAAATTAATTAAGCTTGAATAAATAGAAAACAAGAATTTATCTGCCACAGTAGCTAGAACTATGTACCAAATTGGATAGATTAAGTATGAAGGTCAGTATGTGAAGTATTATCATAATGATAGAGTATCAATATTTTCGTTAGGAAAACTAGTTACACACAAGTAGATATAACAAAAAGCGCTGCCTTTCGTTTACCCATATCCGCATAGTTAATTATAGGACGCATGGATCTAAATAAAAACATAAAGACCTGAATAGTCCTTTATGTTATTTTATATTTTACGGATGCATGGCCATCTAAAAGAACTTGATGCTTACTTAAAAATTAGTGCAGAGCAGACAAGCAACAGATTGCAACTTTTGATACACAATATGAGTATCAAACAAAATAAGATAGGTACTACAACACTTGCTACTTACCTTTTGTGCCTGTGTACTTATTCTATAGGCACTTGTTATTTGTTAGTGCCAGAATATCAGTTCTTAGCAATAAAGGATTAATAAAACGTGAAAAGTATTATTACCGTATAAGTGTATAAACACACATACCTTGGCTATAGTTGGAAATGGCATGAAGCGCAATGTGAACATCCTCCCAGTCAGCAGTCAGTCGTCGTACTAAAAGGTACGCTTCCACAGGATGAGCCACAATTTCTTTACTCTTCTTTCCATTCACTAATAATCGCTTCTGTGCTTCAACATACCTGTAATAGTTTTCAATTCAATATCACACATCAATCAAATGAGTTGGAACTTCTTTATGATTATATGGCCAATCTAATGAAATGATTGATCTGTGTTTTTATAAATACACGCCAAGTAATTGTTGAATTGTTTCTACCACAATTGAAGACCAGTGATTGTTTGCAAGTATTATTTATAAAGGAAGCAGCTAATTATGTCGACACAATAATATTTACTACGTGTTTTCAATTACTAGGTACTGAAATTTACACTTCTAAGAATATTATTGGAATGGGTAGCAAACTATCTCGCAGCTCTATCTTTGTCAAACTCTTCTACGTAAGCTGCCTAAATTGTGTCCTCTTTAATATGACAAACCAATTGTAGTTTCAATATTTCTCATTTCCTTGTTAATAATTGTAAAACCTGTTGATGTTAAGGTATCAAGTATAGGACACAATTAACTCTTTTTCCAACATTGGGAATAGTGAATCATAATCAAAATAACTTCTAAGATTCCTGAAGTTTAAATTTACATGCCATGTCGATTCAAATAAGTTAAGGGTCCCATTCTCTTTGTTGAGTTCGATTGGAAATGATGCTATATAAGTAGAGTTTTAGAAGAAAGAATTGGAGTGCTAATAGAACTTGTGACTAAAATATTGGGACTGATGAGTTTTAGCTGTATGTATTTTTATTGTATCCTACGTATCTTATTTTAAAGGCAAATGTAATGATGAATTTTTGCCTTTCTAATTGTGAAGTAATGCCCATTGAATTATGGTGAAGTAAAGTGAATGCAAATAGTAATTCAGGATTTGGCTCTGCTGTGTATATTTATATATATGACAGTTGGTTGAGGTTATAATGATTATCTGTCAATTAACATTTACAGTAAAATCACATATGTGCGATTTTTGTATTCAGGTAGTGCAAAGTTGTGTATTTGAAAGTTTTAAGTGAAATCCAATGTGTAGTGCTAGCCATTGGCGAAATACCGAATAGTAATGGCTGATTGCAAATAATGATAAATAAGACTAGTTACTTTGAGTATTCTTTGAGGTTTCAACATTAATATCATTAGTAGCGAACATAAAGTATTTATTGATGGAAAATTTCCTTTTTTAATATTAGTAAATCCTTAATTGACAAATGGCTAGAGATATTCTTTCAGCTGCATTAAACTTGTTACGTGTAATGATTTAGATACTTAAAAAGTTTGAAATTCGCATTTCTCATGTTTCGGTTTTGCTCTTCATGATGCAAAACGAAGAGTTGAGTTGAAAAATTAGATTTTCTCAGAATTGAAAGTATCCAATTTAAAAATCCATAATTGCTGCATGGTTTGATATGATCCTCTTTTCTTTATTTCAATAGAACTCCATAAGAATAGTAGAAATGCTTGAGATTATCAGTGCGAGGAGAATTCACATTGCCTTCGCACACTGCACTGCACCTACTACTTTGTCTGCATGAAAATAAATGGTAGGTTGGCCAGAAGTATTTACTAACATGAACATGGCCCACTCCACTGGTACAAATTTACTAACTTCAATTCAAATGTAATACTTACCACCGGTGTACAATAACAGAAAAGATAAAGGTCTATATAGCACATACAGACAACAAACAGAACAAACCAAAACTCCTTTGCTCTACTCCAACTGCAACAGTTCCACATTTTTAGATACAATACCCATACTAATTGGAAATCTAGTAAGCACAAAATCTTCAGAAATGATTTCCCATTTTGTGCATTAACGCCCGAATCAATGAGAACTGATTTTCTTTATCCTTTCAAAAGGAATAAGCAGTCATTGAGACGAACAGCTTTAGTGATGCAACAAGCAGTGCTTAGCAAACTGAAATATTAAATACAGAAAATAAATTGTTAGCATTCTATGCGCACTTTTAAACACTAATAATAAAATGGCAGTTACATTATACCGCTAGTGGATTCTATTTTGTGTAACCAATATGCTATTTATCATTTAGCTAATTTCTATCGATTCAAATATGCATGAAATAACCAAAGGACCATACTTTGTGGTCTATTCGTTTTAATTAGGAGCATTAAATATGGGTAGATAGCTTACAAGTTATAGGAACTTATAATTATCATATTTGCACATTTTATTTGTTTGATGCACGATGCACCAAGTTAATTAGGGTGCATTGAAGGATGCTTGCAATGGTGTAAACAAGAGCGAGTCTTAAAGAAACGCTAGACTGGCAATTATTTTAACCAAGCCCAAAAGAATAAAACTAAACCGAAACGAAAGACGAGAAAAGATTCCAACAAATCTTAAGTGCTACTTACTACCTGACTTTTGGTATACAGTATAAGAAAAGATTAAATGAATTACACTTAGCACTTTTCAACTCTTCAATTAACGAAATGATGACTACCTATCCAAAACGTAATACTGCTTGTTATGGCTGAAATTTTACTTAAGTAAATATAAATAATGATAATTGGTGCATCTGTTAGTAAAAGTAATTTTAAATAATCATTAAAAACTGCAATAATGAGTAGTTTTGCAAATTGGTATACCTGTGCACGTGTAGCATGTGGATTAGGTTCGTAAACATGATAGAAATCCTGAAGTGCTCAGATGAGATCACTCGGTATCTATACGCAATCTCAATTCTTCGTAAGATTTATTTTGATATATGATTTTCTATATAATTATAGAGATAAAATGCATGAATTATAAGCAAAATGTTCAATGCATAAAATGAATTTTAAAATATTAAGGGGTGAAGAGTATACATTTTGCAGACATTTTCTATTTGAAGGATTAGCATTATTACAATGAATTCGCAGCCAGTAAAAATAATTCAACCCTGCGGTTTCGTTTACAGACATAGAGATAGACATCCTAAGGTACATTTGATATACTCCTAAGCGGTATTACGAAGATGAGATTTCATAATAGAAAAACAAAGGTGAACCCAACTCACTATCAGAAATGCCATCAGAATGTTTTGCTTTAAATGTAGAACAAGTTAAAAATATAAATATCCAAGATAGCGAAAATAATTTAAAAATTCGTAAGTACACTGCGCTGCGGTGTGCAAACATAAGTAAATACATATGTACTTAAATATCTGGTTTTACGAGAGTAATCTGCTAAAGTGATATAACACTGAAGAGAGAAGTAAGAAGCGTGATAAACAGAGCGCTTGCCGTGTGATGCAGGATTTCAAAGTAAACAGACAATTTGCGATGACACAAAAACTGCCTTGAAATAAGTAGGGAAGAAGATATCTACAGATAACTGAATATTATTATAGGAAGAGACCGTTTCACGGTTGCTGGTTTTGTGATGGTCATCATGATCACTTATATGCAGAGTCAAGCTTACCGACGACCTGTAATTCTACTGCTGCCGGCATTTACTGTATTCACTATGCAACTGCATCTGTCCTCATAATACCATCAACGTTCCCTCAAACTGCGGCACTCGAGCTCTCTCAAATCTTACAAACAGTTTTTACATCAAATGTCTCAGACTCGCGTAGTGGACTTCACAGTCACATCCTCCTTGGCCCTGCTTTTTCCCATTCTAAGTTTACGCTTGTCCCACGTACAATTTCAATGACAGACATTTAGTTAATCAGATTAAGCATATCAGAACAAACTATTCACTAAAAAATACATTTCTTTTCCCTTTTGTTTTTACGACGGGATATTAACCTTTTTATTACGCTCACGAAAAATCTCTGCTATTTACGACAAACTTTAAGCGAATTATGTGTATACGCTGCGGTCCAACTCGAATGATACGTTACAAACCTTAGTATGTAAAACAATATTGCAGAAAATTGTCGGCATACCACACTAATTTTAACCACTGTAGCAAAACCTAATTTTGCAAATACATCAATAACATCAAATTCTACAGTTGTAATTACAAATCAATTGAAATTGGCATAAGTCGAAGAGTTATTTAGACATGCAAGTCGCACAATTAAGTTACAAAGGCATTTCTTATTGGTAAAAGAAAAACCATTTTATTGAGACCCCTAGCAAGTCTATATGAAGAAAATTGCATTCAATCTGCTTGTGCACCAATTTTGCATACAATTTATCTCAAAATTATTTTCAGTCTTTTTACATTGTGCGTAAATATATAGGTTCGTGTAACTGCGGCTGTAGAGAGACCGGTATGACCAGTTCACTATATTATGTATGTGGTGCATGAATGTAACATACCTATTTAGATATGTGCGTTAATATGCAGTAATGAATTAAAAATGATAATTTTTCAGAATTATGTTAATTAATATTACATTCCAACATGCACTAAAATTGTAACGTAGAAGGCAAGCAAGAAGCAACATAAAAAATGAAGCATATTTACTAAAGATAATATTTCCTATCTAGGTAAGCCATGTGTGACTCATAAAAACAGTTGTTCTTTAAATATGATAATTCTTAAGTAGATATGCCTGGTTAAAATCAAATGAGCATACAAAACTAACTGCAAATTCATGTATGGTTTTATAAATCTAAGGGAAGCAATATGGTGCAGAGCACACAGCATGACAAATGTCAATACAATTAATTCATTTCTCATTTGGTTGTTTTTCCAATTGTTAAAAATAACAGCACGAAGTTAGTTTATTGGTTTTTAGAGTAGTGCAAGTATCCTGAGTTTCCGTTTTTACATCGGTATGCATTCAGCCTCTTTTATCAATTTGGAAATAATCGTGTTTCTTGCAGCTGCAGAGAAACACCACTTTCCTAGTCAGAGGTAATCGCAAATGTATTATTATAAAGATACATATTACATATACTATGTACATACATACGCTGCGTTACTTACAAGTTACGTTACAACTGACAAGGATACCGACCCAGGGCTTTGGGATTTTGAGTAAAAACCCGACCCACTTTTTTTCAAAACCCCATGGGTTTTTGGATTTTGGTTTTTGCTAGGCGAGAATGTAAAATACAACATCTTTTTAAAACATACCCTGCAAAATATGAATATATTTGATAATTATAGTTAAAAACAACCATTCTTCAGTCTTCATCATATTGTGACTCATAAAAGCAGGAATATCAAGTTATATACTTAGAATATTTGCTTTATTTTGGTAGACTAAATGCCCAAAAACCCATAAACCCAAAATCCCTTGCAACTGAACTGCTCATTTGAACCTAGCTTTTAAAATATGGTCTTGCCTAGCTTGTATTAATGCCTTCTCTCTCGTTATTTTACAAAACAACTGAACACCGGAAATACATAAGTTTCTGAGGAAAGGTTAACCTTATAGGTAGATTTCGTATTGGATGTACGTAGATGATAGTATAGTAGTACGTTAACAGTAGATGAAATCGGACGAAGTTTGGGATTGTTTTATCAGTGCAGTCACAGATGCAGAACACTATATATAGGCCTTTTGAGAGAAGGTAACGTATTCCATAAATTTGACAGATACTGCAGTTGAAAATTTGTGGAAGCATAGGGGTAGTCCCAGTATGTGCATAATAAAATATTTATATGGTTAAAACGTAGGGATAGCAAGCTACAGGGAGTGGAAATACAAGTATTGGTAAAGTATAAGCAAGAAACGTTATTTTGTTGAACCAAAAGTCTCAGATGGGGTTGAGTGTGAATATCTGAAAAACAGATGCACTGATTGAAAGCATGCAAACTGTAATGGATTTATCTAATGCTTAATGTACTATAATATTCAATTCATCATGTATTGCTGCGAGTGATACATAAACATGGATGAGCATAACTTGTGGAGCGAGATGAGATGGCAAACAGAAACCAGTGGAGTCAGGAGAACACTTCGCCTAATAGTATTTGCAAGATAACTGATTTTTACTAATGGACTGTACAGTATGGGTTGTGTGTCTGTGAAAATGGAAATAATTGCTGAAGACCCCAACCAAAGTTATTTTCTGATATTAATGGTAGAACGAATTTCTATTATCTAATGGATAGAGCTAGTTGGTGTTTTTACTTACGTTTTGATTAGATTAGCTTTTTCGATCGTGTATTCCGCAAATGTATCGAGCAATTCCACAATCTGCAGTTCATTCTCCACCAGGTCTTCAAGTTTCGATGTGGACGAGAATAAATCTTCCCGTTGACTCTGCACAGATTTATCCTCTCTGACAGCCAAACTCCGTTGAGTCCCGCAGGTCAGAAACACAACTGTTGTGGAAGAGAGAAGTAACAGGCCAACCCCATTCACAAAAAGATGAATTAGGAACAAGGGACCTCCAACTAGAGAATTTGAGATGCGTCCGGTGGCACGTTTTTCCTTTCGGTTCACCACAATCAGGTTCATCTTTATAAAATCCCACTTTGCTACTTCGTTCGCTTAACTAAAGGATGTGTGCAAATGCAGGATTCACGCTTTTTATCTTACTCTGTATTCTATCTTATTCAAGACAAAAAACTCAGGTACAGTTACTGTCCAAAATTATTTCCTAGCAGCTTACATTCGAGTCGCTTTATTTTCATGGGGTTAAATATTCTGAATTTGTGTCTCTGACTACTCCTCTCTGCTATCGTTATTCTGAATTCAAACGTAATGTTCGTTTTACGTCTTGAAGAAAATATTTTGAAATGTAATAATATCCTATTATTGGCATGCTAAACTTTTCAGCTGAAAACTAGTTGGAACAGTTGAAATAAACACGGTAGACTATAGACACGCATGCACGGTATGAATTGTGAAGGAAAGAATCAGGAAGAGGTTATTAAATGAAAGGAAAGCTGTCTTTTATCATGCACGTTTTCTGAATTCTTATTTATGTTACTCAATAGTACGGTGATGCTAATATAACAAATGTTAACACGGAGAGTATAACTAAAATGATGATACTACATTAATATTTGCAAATAAAACAGATAATAAACTGATGTCTGTTCTCAATTGAATAAATTCATGCTGTTGTGTAACGTTTTCACGAAATCATGTTACAAACTCGTTTAACCATTGTATCTAAGATAAAGTTGCCTTGAACATCAGCTCAAATTTATATATGTTGCTGTGATGTAGCTATGAATTTTCACAAAAAGTCTCGTTTTGAATTTTTCAAACAAAAACATAACTTAATTTGCACATGGCGGGTTAGGTCACAGAAACAATTATCAGAAGTACTCTTTATAACAGGACCATTTTTTTATAAACTAGTATTCTCAAATTTAGTTTCTATATATATTCCAAGTACTAAAATAAATGATGTTTCACTATTTCCAGATATAACCACAACGTTTAAGTATATAGTTGTTTAGTGACTACTGCAGTGTTGTGAAGCACCTTGGAATAGGAATAACGAAGGATGGTTCTTTGCTGTAGCGTTGTTGTACCTTCAGCAACTCGTGGCTGACTGACTGACTTTTGCAAACTGTGGTTACTGATCTTGACGTGGACGTGAGATGTGAATGTGGCTATGGCAAAGTGATATTAACGAGAATACAGACAAGCCAACAATAAAGTTTTCATCAAACGCTTATCCTATTCGTATATCTGTACTTACTATTGTTAAGCGCAGAATGCGAACCTATCTCTAGAAGTGTATGTAGCTAAATTGGCATAATAAGCTAGACAAAAGCAGGCGAATGCATTTACATTCAGTCTTTTTGTACACATAACATTCATATGAAGTAGTAAATAAATTTTAACTTGTGTCTTAGAAATCTTTACACATGTTGGTCTCTGTGTATTGTGATGAATTCACAATAGTACAGTGCAATGTATTCACTTGTGCACTATTAGCATTTATATATTTATAAATTTCTGCTCAAGTATTCCTTCTGTATAATATACTATGATGAGCTTTGCTTACAAATAGGTAGTAAAAAACTTTCATTTAAAGAAACTGAATACAATTATGCATTGTATATGCATTTATTATTATTATAGTCTATTGGAGGATGTACACTGTACACTTGAAGCATAATCCTCTTACACTTCAGAAAAGCATGAGAAACAGTCGAAGAACATAGTAAACACTAAGCGTGTGTTTTGTCGGCTACCCAACCTAATATCTCTAATGCAGATACTAATATGACATACAGAAGAATGGTCAATTGCATTCAATTAGAGAAATAATGGAACGCTGGTTGAGAAAGTACAAATCTGCAAGTTATAAATACAACAGGCTCCAAATTATATTTTCCACTGTTCCAATTCTATTGTCAATTTGTCATCAAAAGAGTATCCAACAGTTTGTATGGTAAACTTCTTTACAATTTTAAGGAAAGCAAATTATTCATTGCAGAAAATTCTCTTCAGGACTAAATGTATGGTTTTGTAGAACAAGATAAATTTACTTTCATCCAAATAGACAACCGTAAATAGAAAAGTACACAGACGAAATGGATGTATTCTTGATATGTATTTTAGAGAATTCAAGTTCCATCGAGTCTCTTTACAAGTAAGAATATCTTAATGCTCTCTTTAAAAAGGTATTAGTTTTGTCCTTTTCTTTTTTAGATTTTTTATCTACTAGTGATACAAATTATCAAGAGGAAAAAATATACAATACTTGTAGCTTCAACTTGGTAAATAATTTAAAGGGAAGAAAAACTAAGAGTCAGTAAGAGTACTACATATGCAAGACAGGGAAACTTCCTTTAAAGGTTTGTTCTTATAAGCGGAGTTTATTTCCCAGTGTACTCCTACTAGTTGTATTAGTGCATAAATGATCCCAATGTAACCATAATGACCTTATTGGGGATAGTTGTTTGTAGGCGAAGAGATAATGAAGATGAGCTGCCTCGGGAAGATGTGCTAAAACTAAAAGTGATTGCATGTCATCCATCATGTCCTGTCCTTGTCTGTGCTAATTGAAAAGTGATAGTAAATGGAATCGTGAGTTCACTAGCTTGCAAAGGACGGTACCTGCTTGACTGCCAGGGGTCGATCGGGGCAACAATTTTCATCTTCTATTGCACCACTCTTTCTTAGCAAAACATATCTTGGCTTTAAAATACCCAATGGAGATATTTGAGGCTGATTAATTCTTGGAGGATTATTTATTGGACAGGGAGAAACGGATTATAAAGCAATCTGCTTAACCAATACATTACATGTGTTGCTTTAACTTAAGATTAGAATTATTTTATGCATTTGAAAACTACATAAAAATACTAATGGAATATACGGAATAGAATACATAATGATATTAATTTTATTTTGCAGAAATGATGAGTATCACTTTAGACACGATGCGCATTTTTGGTTCGCACTAACATGCACTATAACTGAGACAAGTAAATGATCTTCTTTAATAGTAGTGTTTAAATATGAAGGTTTGGGGTTCTCCAGCCTCGGATCATTTATAAATCAATTTATTTCTGATACTCTAGAAATCGGACTGCAAAATTTACAATTTAATAGAATTATTACCATTGTTAACTCGTAATACGTAGTTTACAATATTCTAAATGTTATAATTTATTGTAGAGTTATTTTGGCCATCAATTGTATTCTAAGAACTAAAATCATTTTCACGTAATTGTTAATTAAGTCCGGACCGGAAGAATACTTTAGTGAATGTCGAAAGCTTAAATAAAAAGTCGAGATTAAATAAAAAATGTTAAATAAAAGCGTTCAATTCTCAGAGTCTCAGATAGTACTGTAGAACTTACATCGTCATACATGAAAAACTCTTGAGTTCGCAATATTCTTACATTACCTAAATACTTCTAGTCACAGAACGATTGACTGTCTTAACTTTTTGGAACAATCAAACATAGCTGTTTAGAATTACTCCCCCTCTTAAAATTATTACCCCCTAGCTATACAAGAATGAACTTTGTCTATGACAAAAAATAAAATCTCTGAAGACATTTATTGAATGGGGCATAATTTGCATTAAAACCAATTTACACTTCATTTCACAAAATTTATCTCACAACATATTCCACAAAAAGTATTAACGAGAAAACGTGCAGCAGAAACATGGCAAACGTAATGAAAGTGCAATTTGCCGATGTGTAGAATTTTCAAACTACACGATCATGATTAGTTAAATATTGCATTAAATAGTAGAACATAGAAACCATAGTTCAAACAATGTATTTAATAAATACATGGCAAGCGGGTTGAAGATTAATAGCCAGTTCGTGATACCACACAAAAGTACTACTAATATACTCGTCGTGTATTGTAAACAAAACTCATTTTAGACTGCAAAATATTTTTCAAATGCCAAGTTTAGTAATTTTGACTAGCTTACACTTTTGAGCTTTTATGTTCAGCTGACCTAATCAACTCATAGACACAGTCAATTTTTTAGCCCCATAATAGCTCATTGTGACTACAAATCAACTGGTCTCCTTACTCAAATACTCTCCGTAGTTGAATCAAAATTGTTAGCCAACTTACATTTTATTTTTATCTTTATCCTTAACGGATTTTAATTTTGAGTAACGCCACACTTCCACAATTCTGCACGGCATTGCCTATTTTTATTTAAATTGTAAAATGCACAGTACATTAATTTAGCATTTCGTCATATTTGTCTTACTGACTTTACATTACCTTAAACAGCATATATATGTCTACATTTTTCATTAGTGTAGTTAGCGCAAGAGTGTAAATATCAGACTCGTCATCATCTTACTTTTCCAACTCAACTAACTAGTGCCGCAACATAGCAAATTAAAAAAATTGTTTGAGACTTTCATTCGTAGTATACTTATCTTATCATTTTATAACTGCAATTCAATTTTACTCAGAATGAAAGTGCTGTCATACGACAAATACTTTTGGGACAAGTAAATTTTACAAAATGAGATCGCCTGACTTGAGAGTAAAGTGATTTTGGAAACATTACTCACCTTCGATGGCAGGGATTGTAAAAACATCATTAGTAGAACAGTAGGGCACTTTTCATAAGAACATAGTTATTGTTAACAATGTACATATTATGCAATTAAATAGCGGATATAACTTTTGTAATTTAAGAAAGCAAATGACAAAATTTCAAGTTAGTAAAAGTGTAACGATTCTTCGGTCGGTGTCTGTATGTTGTACCTCGTCATTCTGTATTGTGAAGTGTTCGTAGCATAGTATTAATTAAGAGAGTACCTTTTGTGGGCTTCAAGATACCATTTTGGCTAAACATTGAAAATTATTATTATACAATACATTATACACTACCATTAGGTGGCTAAGATAAATAGCATTACCAAATGGGGGCCTCTCCTACACAGACGAAATTATGCACTTTGCTAGCGTGACTAATTCGACTGCTTGCAGTCGAGTTTTTTTAAATAACACTTAAATGCTGACTTATTGTGAAGTGAGACTGATTGTCAGAGACACGCCTGTCTTTACTGGCAATAATACAAATAGCTATGTAGCATGGATTAAAGAACGGAATTACAGTTGCATTCTATTATAGATGTAATACCTATATCAGGAACAGGAACAAAAATTATGTGCTTTTCCACGACATCATGCACCATATTCATAAATCTAGACTTTTGTTTATATTTATTATCCGGAAAATTATCACAAGATTAGGTGACCAGTGCTAAGTAATTTAAACGTTTTCAGCAACTCATTTTCCAGACATCTCACGAATATAGTGTGCTTTTTGATTTGGAATTCTTCCTTTATTAGAATACCAAATTACTTCATAGATATCAAATTAGCAATAACAGCAGTCGTATAATTCTTAATTTTTAGCATTTCAGAATTACAATCTCATTATTAGCATTTTTGAATACATGTATTCTATATCCATAATAACCGAAATTTATTCCATTATAACCTATATTTTATTAATTAAGAATTTCGATTGTAAGCAGGGTATAATTCGTTAGAATCCGGGATAAAAGCTAATACTAAACCAAACTTCGCGAGTCCATGTTATGGAATTTAGTAAATAAGTAGTACATTTGCCAATACAAAAAAGGTACAAAGAAGCATGCATGATAATATTATACTGGGTTCATCATAATATCAATATACCTAAACCTAAATGAGCAATGTGCTTTACGTAGGTACACCAAGAACCGATACGTGTAAGGGCAAATGTGGGTTTGGGGAATAGTAAAGCATTTGTAAGTAAAATCCATTATTTTCCGCTTACCTATAGTAACTCCGAGTATTAATTTTTTATTTTTTACGCCCCTTTCAACATTAAGTTGTTCTCTTATTAATCTAATCCATATCTAATCGTTAGATATGTAAATCAAATGCCATGTCAGCTATTTCCAAATCCTTATACTTTATTTTCTGTAAATGAAATATTTTTACACCTGAGTTGAAAGCTTTGGTAAGTTATAGAATTTTCGATATAAAATATTGCTTAGAATTACATTATTGACAATCATATCTTATCACTAGAACATAAACTTTGATCTTTATCTGTCTCATTTCCATTGGCTATAATATGTATTAGACAATTAGACATTTGTAATACTATAGTTGGAAGCTGCCTCATGTATTTACACTGTCTCTCCGTCTGGGTTTAATTATTACACTATACACCTTAAGAATTTTTTTTTATTTATTTCTTTTTCGCTCTTGGGATTAAAAATATTTAGATTTAGATCACTTGGAATGATCTGAAACATATTATTGAAATTTAATGAAATATAAATTTTTAATATTATTGATTTTTCTCTTTAATAAGACTAGAAGAAAACTTTGGAGAAATGTTAGCAAATGAAAATTCGAAAGCATTCTATTATCTCCTGTATTGCTATTCAAAAGACTCCTTGGAGGTTTATCCGAGATATCCTTCTTGTTTAACAGCATGAACCTTATTTGGTGTCCGTTGGACATTAGCCCGGAAGCCACCACGGTCTGCAATGTAGTGCACAATTCTTAAAGAACCATCTGGTTCCACAAGCTGGTAGTGACCCCTGACAGCATCCCCATCCCGAACTTCTCCTGCACTCTTGATATCCCCAGTAAGTGGGTTATTCACACCGTATCCGTATTGGTATTTCGGATAGGCCTACGGTTTAGAAAAGATTTCAATACAAACCTTGGGGGAAATCTCATTCAACCGAAAGAAAGATTTGCGATGACAGTTACATTTTACCAACAAAATTTAGTTTCAAACTTACATAGTAGTCAGTGCCGAGTCCGCCGCCTTGATCAAATCCGATTCCACGGGCAGTGACAAAACCAAATCCTAAGAGAGCACAGAACAAACCGAGATAGAATTTTGCCATTTCGAAGTTGTGAACAAATTAGATTACGATTGTCAGAGAGAATAAGAACAGCAACTAAAGCAAAAACAAAAACCAGAGGCAACTTTTATACTCTGAACCCTTTCTTTGCTTCGGTCTCATACTTTATGTCAAATTCTTGCGTAACTTAAATCTCCACCTATTTATGCATGTAAATGATATAAAAGTATGACTACTGCTCAGCTATACCAACAGAGACTGTTGTTAAACAGCTTAGAATGCGTCACATACGTATATCATTATTATTATTATTTTCTATTTATACACACATCAGTGATACATTACATCTTTCGAAATAATTGGCTCTCATTATTACGTAGCCAAAAAGAAAGGCTCTCCTAAATTGTGATCTTGTTGCCTTCTCTTCCGAGTGAGAGTACAATTTGGTTTACGTCCTTTCTGAAGTACTTGTCAATATCTGCAACGAAAGTAATGGCGATAATGCTCTCGTTATTAATTAATATAGCGAATAATTTCATTTCATTAAGGTGGTAGTACGGTTTTTTCGTCACAGAACATACTTAATTTCAGGGCGTTAGTAATTAATTAGCATTCTAATTAATTAACTAATTAATTGGCAATTAGATGCTAATTACTAATTACTAATTAATTAGTTGTTCGCACAAAAAGTAATTAACTAATTATTAATTAATTAGTTTCGCTTTTAAATCAACACTAGCTAATTACTAATTAATTAGAACCAAATGAGGTTATTTAATTAGTAATTGACAAAGCCAAGCCAGAAAGTTATGATTCAAATCACTATCTTATTTTCCGGATCGCGTCAGCACAAAGTCACAAGCCCAGAAGACTACACCACAAGCTAAAGAATTCTTTGAACGTTGGCAATGTTAAAATGCTATGAAACTATGTAATTAAGAAACATATATTTTTAAGTAAAGCAAATTCTTTGATGGGCAAAGCAATGACTGAGTGAATAATTTCAATTCCAATGCATTAATTAAGAAATTAACGAAAATTTGCAATTAATTTCAGTTATTAATCATTTATTTAGCAAATAAAAATTAATTATTAAATTAATTATTTGCAAAATAATTACTTGATTAACTAATTAATTATTTAATTAGCTATCTAATTATTTAATTAGCTAATTACTAATTAATTAATTTATAAACTAATTAATAATTAATTAGTCAACCGAGAACTAATTTATACACTAATTATTAATTAATTAGAAGAATTTTTTAAGCTAACTACTAATTACTAATTAATTAGCTGATGGGAAAAAATACTCTAATTACTAATTACTAATTAATTAGATCACCCGCTAATTAAAACGCCCTGCTTAATTTGAAGTACAGAAAAGTATATATCATTAATTATATTGTTAATTCCCATTTTATATGTGAGTAACATTAAAATCCCTCCTTTCTTTATCTGATGTCTTATCTCCTATGGTAGTCAGTGGAAACCACGTATATTCATAATTTAATACAAATATACGTTCAGTTACAATTTAATTTTGTTTTTTAATGGGTTCTCGTTTTATTTATAATGATTACTTACCGTTACTTCCCTCATTCTACTCCCTCATTAACTTTTCAATCGATAAATTCTGCCACTATACTTTAACGATTACCACAGTTTACTTATTAAACATTTGCGTAAAAAACCAAATTTTTATATCTGCAATTTACAGTTACCTATATGTATTATCAATCAATATTTTGTATGCCCTAGGAATCAATGTGCGTATTGCCTAAACAATACACCAAACAAACATGCATCTAAATTAGAGAGTTGCCTGTACATTGACCGACACGCAAACTGATATAATATTGATGAATTATATATTTTAATTTGTGAGCAGATAGTAGGCTGGTTTGTAATCACTAATTACATTGGGATTGCTCGCTGTTGATAGTTCGTTTAAAAATGCTGTTGGAGAACCCTGCATCAATGCAACACTGATGAGCTTTATTACAGTTTGTGTTTCAAGGTTTGATGGTTGTGTTTGGGTTGGCTGGGTCTGGGGCTCCTTTAGTTGGAAATGGACATAGCAAGCCTAGAGATGAGCATGGACAAGGGATTTTGCGTATGGCACTGTCTATGCCACAAAATAGTCAAAATCTTAGTATAGGCACCCAGAGTAATCTCTAATCTAAGATATTTATGCAAATTTGGCATAAACAAGATTATCGACAAGAGATAATTAATGCATTTAAGTATATCTGTGTATATTTAAGCATTTAACCTTTTCTAGGCATGCCTTTGCATGTCCTCACTCAGATTAGCTAATTAAGAGTTTTACTGGTATCCCTTCGATGTTGAGTAGAAATATTCTATTAAGTATCTAAGAAAGAACCGTTGTATCAGAAATGCATATCTCTTCAAGGTTTGGGCTTAACCTGATAACACACAAATGAAATAAATAGAAATGAGAAAAATCGTCCCCTTCCAGTATTTTGGAGTACCTTGAATAGCCATTGTCGACCTGTTTAACGCATGAAGTCGTGAATCTTCAGCTAATAAAAAATTAAAATCCTTTGGATATTCCACTAAATTTATATTCAGCGTTCACTGTAAATAGTGACATGTCGTATCCTAACCGAATTGAAATGATAAAAATTTACGAATTTGTGATTTATTAAGTTATTTAGTGAATTTTCGGATTCTTCAAAAATTGAAGTTGTAGTACTTGCAAGTCTGATGTTGAGTTTCAATTATATTTATTCCATTGTTTTTGATTGTTTGACTTTACACATAAAGTTTACAATGTCACCTGAAGTGAGAAAAAGAACAATTCGACAAGAAATTCTTTCAATGACGACGAATTTGTGGATTACTTCAATATTTGCAATTTCTTTTCTTTTTTTGTTTTCTGTTAGTAATGCTAATAATAATTTACATATGACAATACTTAAGCCGGCAGGCCCCTGGAATGGCCATGACTCAACGGAAACAGGATTGACAAGAGCATTAAATAATATTCTAAAGGAAGGAGTGGTCACAAATCATGGTAATAAATCTTTGCATCCTCCTCACCAATGCTTTAATATTTTATATTGTAGAATATTATTGTGATACAAATACCTACGACATCTAAGCAATTGCAGAACCAAGGAATTTGATGGACGCAATGGAAATTAAAATTCGTAAAGAGTTAGAAGGTTTTCGACAACAGGTTGAAGGTGTCCATATTCTTAAAGATATAAACGGCAGTAATGAGGATAGTTTGAAATATGTTTTGGAGGAAATTATGCAGAAAAGTGCTTCACGGCAGAAGAGAGACACAATTATTGCTGACACAATGACTTCAGTAAGGCAAAGGAGAAATATATCTTTAACAATTTCGGGTAATATCCAACATTTAAATTACGTATTATAAATACGATTCTAATGTAATTATTTACTAAATAAATTTTTGCATTGTTGATTAGATAATCCATACGTAATTACTAGTGTGAATCGGATGGACCAAGATATTTACTTTTCAAGGCGAATATTAGATATTAATGTTGTTGAGATGGGAAAACTCCAATTTATATTTACAGTAGAAGAGACAGAACAAGGAAGATACACAATCATCTATTTGCTGCAAAATGTATTCAGTTCACAAATATATATTTTAAATAAGCGTTTCTAGAAAATATACCTGTTGCAATAAAATTATTTTTAACTATTAGCATTTTTGTTCAGGGTTTGGATGTGAAGCAAGTGAAACAGATATTAACTCCAAGTGCCACATCAGTAGAAGTAATTAAAATTAATAACCGGTGGTACTTCCTCCCTGTCGAAGGAAATTACAGTTACAGCAGCAGCCAAGATCCTTTGGATAAGGGTTCTCACGTATACAGATTTGATTTGGCTACGTACCACGTTTTCAAGGAGCAAACCATAAGCACTGCTTTCGCCAAAACTGCTTTGTTTTGGTAGATAAATTCAATTAATAATCTGATATGCGTATACACAAGCTTGTTTCGTCTAATCTATGCTTAGACATTATAATATTTAAATGCATTTAGGAAAGGCTCTGGGGATGAAGCCAACACAATTTACATGGCCATAGTTCCACAGCATAAGGAAACAAAAAATGGTTTCATCAAAAATAATGTCAATATTTCATGCTACCATTGGCAAGGAGGATATTTGGATTATTCATTTTCCATTCCAGCCTATAATCCTCAAGCTATTGCACATTTTAGCATTTTTGATAATGAATACCTTGCTGTCGCCAATTATCAAGATGATACCGGTAAGTCTGTTTTATGGGAATTGCAATTATTATTTGTCCTATTTCTCCTAATTTGCAAAAGTACGTATTTATATTATTTTGCATTAAAGAGAGGTATTAACTGAATACTTGTTTTTCATTGGCTGCTGCACATACGTGCTTCCTGTAGGATCAACATCTATTTATTCAGAAATATTCAAATACAATCATAAAGAATCAAAGTACATTTCCTTTCAAAGGATTTTGACGTACGGTGCTAAAGACATTAAACACTTTAGTTTTAGAAATGGTCCCTCCACAGAACATTATTTGGCTATCGCTAACTTTTGCAGAAAAGGTACTTTTATACGTGTACGTTATTTTACATTCAATTACTATCTACTTTTGGTTAGCGTTATTCTGGAGAATATTCAAATTAGATATCAATGGAGAATGTGAGTTTCGCCTACGATCAGTGATATACAAATATTCCGCAGACAGATTTCTTCCCTTTCAAACAATATCGACTAATGGAGCATCGCAATTTTTGCCTTTAAATGTGAGTGTATTTCATTTGACATTTATTAATAGCTAACCATTCATTTCTATTACCAACATCGTATTTGTTCTAAAATCATATAAAAATGCTCAAGAAAGTAATACGTAATTTGAAATGATGCCTTATTATCTAATCTGCAAATGTGTTCAGTTATACGGAAAATTTCTTCTTTGTATGGTTGAATTACACGGAATAAAATTTTTGCAATATAACGGATGGAATTTTGTGGAAACCTTTGTTACAAATTTTGAAGAGCCACTGAAACTGTCTACCGGCATAAGGCTGAGAGGCTTTGCTTATAATAAACAACCATTTTTTAGTAAGTTTCTAATCACAAATTAAAGTACTTTGAAATCCATTGAAATTTTAAACCCATTATATGTTTTTCCTTATCTACCTAGGTATTGCAAGTACGCAGCCTAGTATTCAAAGCGGTCTGTATTCGTTCAAATTTCATCAGAAAAACAATTTTGCAGAAAAAGTTGAAGATTTGATGGGATGGTGCGACAGGGCAGTAAACATTTTGACCTCTGTGAACACTTCGCATATTTATCATAATCTGGTGATTGCTCCAAAAGTCAATGACACAGAAATTCACCTAAATGGCCCCTTAATATTTCACAATTTAAGAGCCAATCTGCTACAGTCTAAGGTATATCCTTTCTTTGTAATTTGGACAAACTAATAAAAACCAGAATAATTTTTATCAATATTGTGGTAAAAGTGTTACTTAATAACCTGGAGTTAAAATAATTGAATTAGTAAAAATCATTTATTAAATGCGACTTATTAATTGGTAGATATGATTTAATTTTAATGAATACTTCAGAATTCAAAGAAACAGTATTGTAAATGTGATAAATAAGTAAATGTAATCTAACTTAACATCATTTTAGTCTTTTGAAAGCAACGGTATATTGTACGATGCAAATTTCTACAACGCCATGATGAAAAAATTCCAAACTTTGGACATTCTTGCGGGTGAAATGACAGTAATTGAAAAAGGACTGTCAAATGTCGTTTACCGCAATAAAAATCAATTAGTGACAAGTAAGTTAAGAGTCGAAGAGAGCAACATGCAGCACTCTTGAAACTAACTTTCCAGAATCTTAGTCATTTGTATAAAAAAGAATTAAAATGTAAAGTAGTAAACTTCTGCTTTATTAATTGTTTAGGTAAAGTAAAATTTCAAAACTTGGAGTACGCTTACCCTCAGATTACAACAAACAAAGCTTTTATTGAAAACTTAAACAATTTGAACTTGCACGAAATATTACCTAAGCTTGTTTATCTTAATCACAATTACTCTTTGGACCAACTCATTGTCGATCATGTAGTTGCCAAAGGTAAATTCATCAAAAAGAATTTAAAAATAGAGAATGTTAGACAATTGTCTGGTCGTGTATGGCTACAGGTGTACAGAAAAGTTTTAGTCCAGGCAGTTCTCTAACTGATATTGCAATAAGATATTTGAATTAATGAATTAATGGCACTAAAATATTTATAGACAATGTTGTAATACCAAATCTCAACGGTCATCCAATTTCCGATTATGCAGTAAAGGTTTCAGGATTTGTTCAACAGTTTACTGGGCAAAATGTATTTTTGGGACCAGTGAAAGCAAACGAGGGATTTAGGGTCATGAAAACTTTAAATAACATTCATTTTACTAATGTCAAATTTTTGCTAAAAGAAGGAAATCAAACTTTTAAAAGTATGCGGTTTTTAATTACCTCTATATTAGTTTTTTCTTTTGCAATATTATTTTATGAAGTCTCTGCATAATGAATTAAACTTGAATATCTCTAAATTAGGTCCAATGGTTTTGCGAAACTCAACAACCAAAAACCTTTACACGAAGTACTTCAACGAAGCTGATATGCATTATTACTTTCAAGACGCTGTTCTCAAACATGGCAATTCTGTAATTACCGGAAACAAAAAATTTGCAAGTATGACTGTAAACCAACTTTTTACTGAGAGCACTTTGTCGGGTATCAATATTAACGATATGGCAAACCAGGCTATCTACCGTACCGGAAAGCCACATCAATTTTTTACAGGTTTGATGGGTTTCCCTAAACCGATGAATGGAATTCAATGAAAATGAATAGAAAGCGATGAATATACTGAGATTTGTTTATTTTTTATTAGGTTAGGTTTGTAAATATGCGTTACTATGGACACGTTAATAATTATTTGTTGCCCTGAATATCGTAACGGGTATTTTACAAACCTAACCTAATACAGAATAAACAAATCACTAGAGTTATTCATCGGTTTCTTTTCATTTTCATCGAATTCCATTCATCGGATTAGGGAGCCCCGGTTTGATGTACAAGCCATATATTAATAATAGTTCTATACCATATCAGTACTATGGAATGCAAATTTTTTTGATTCTACGCAAAAATAAAGTATCACTCAGCTTATTTGAATTATCATAATTGAATAATTTGTTAATCAATGTTTGCTTTAGCATCAAAGGCATGTATCAATGAATTGCTCAAGACACTAATAAAAATTCTTTCACTTTTTAGGCCAGAAAACTCAATTCGAAAAATTAATCGTCGAAAACATGGTATCGAATACACCTCATATTGGGGACAATTACGATTTTAGAAATTTCGTTACTGTCCGGAATAATACCGACTATGTCATTGAACAACTACATCTATCTGGTCATGGAATAATAAATAATCTGCAGGTTCATCAGTAAGATCGAAATTTTAAGTATTTCCATATTATACTTTTATTGTAACAAAAGAATGTCGCATAAACAAAATTTTGCTATTGATTTTTGAAAATTGAATAGGAATTTGAACAAGTACTACGTACGCAATGGCCGTCTTGATGTACTTTTAAATGGCGATTCCGAAGTTCAGCATATTCGTAACAAGGATATAAATTCATTGCATTTTGAAAATAATGTAGACACTGACCATGGGGAAATAAATGGAATGCATCTTCCTTCTTGGGAAAATGTCCATCGAGTGTTCTTGGAAGACCACCATATCCAGGGATTAATGGACATAAAAGGAAATTTAATAGCACCTGCTATAATTGTGAAAGAAAATTTTACTCATGATAAAACCGATGTGATTCATTTTTTGAAATACAGCGCTCATTTGAATTCAACGACGCTCCCCGGACATTGCCTTTTGGTGTTCGATATTCTTAAAGTCAAGGGAAATACTTACATTGGCGGAAATGTTAATGGCTATAATACCAAAGAGTGGTTATACAGAAATTTTGTTGATGGACAAATAATTTCGGCCCCTAAAGTATTTTTGAAGGATCTTCACCTTCTGCAGAATGTACATGTGATGGGGCTTTATGACTTAGCTCATACAAAGGGTCAACCAGAAAA
The DNA here is from genome assembly GCA_020352615.2 of Yoshiicerus persimilis. Taxonomy (NCBI): domain Eukaryota; kingdom Metazoa; phylum Arthropoda; class Collembola; order Entomobryomorpha; family Tomoceridae; genus Yoshiicerus; species Yoshiicerus persimilis. The sequence continues at coordinate 32,560,402 of CM060170.1, read as the reverse complement.
TGTCATACAAGTTATTGCTGATTTAATGACATATAGTGGAAATCAAACTATAAGAAATAATGTTGAATTCCAGGGATTGCTAAATATTAGTAATCTATTTGGAAATTCCATTTCCCTTGACGAAATTCCCTTTGAAAAAATGATGCTGGTAAATGGGAATCAGAACATCAAGGTCAAGTCTTTCTTCTTGGAATCTATCGAAGTTCGTAACTTACTTTCTGTTTCGGATTTATACGCAGGATTAATTCATGGTTTCCATTTAGAAAAAGTGATTGGAAACACCTTACTTAAAAACAGCCAAACTCCGCAATTAATTGAAGGAGTCTATACATTTGAAAAAGGGTTTTCTATCCCCAAAATTGAAAGCAATGGCATCGTGAAGGGTTATAATCTTGTGGAACTTATCCAAGGTTTGGCGCCTCCGATAAACGGTTCATATTACGCAAACGGTACCATTGTTTTGAAAAACGGTGGGAAAGTTGAAAATTTGTCGTACGATGGAGAAATGAACGGAATTTCAAGCAAGATCTGGGGGAAAAACTGGCTTCTCAATGAAGGCCATCAGGTTGTACATACTCCAGTAAAATTCAATACCCTCAAGGCTGGAAATGTGAATGTCCATAATAACAAGGTATCTGGAATTGATATTCATCGCTTAAATGCTGATAGCGTTTGGACAAACGAACCCAACGAGTTAGCAACAGTAACGTTTACCGGCAACGTGAAATTTTCAAACGGGGTTAATTTACTCGAAAATACTTTAGTTAATGGACATAATTTGCAGAAAGATGTATTATTGAAAGAACACAGTAGACCACAAATCATGGCAGGAGAAATCACTTTTAAAAATGGATTTACAGTGGATGGGAATATTACCGCAAAATCAGTGAACTGCCTTCATGGTTTGGATTTGATTGGAAAATTTGCGTTAGGAATAAATAGAGATGAATATAAATCGCAAAAACTTGTAGTTGTTGGAAATGTCACTATGAAGCATGAACCTGAAATTTTGAATTCTTTTAATAAGCTTAATTGGAAAGAGTATCTCTCGGATGTATGCTGGATTGATAGAGATACGGAAATTCATCGAGAAATCAAGTTTGAAAACGTCACTCTTCAGAAAGGAATAATTTTGCAAAAGGGGCTTGTTATATCTGGGGTCAATTTGACAGAACTAAATATGCTTTATGCTGGGAAAAACAAAAACAACGAGTGGACAGAAAATGTGATTTTCAAAAATGGTATTTTGGCTAATGATTTGATGTGCAAAGATATTACATTTATAAACGGAGCTACTTTCAATGGTGTCAACATAAAAGAACTGATGAATCACAATAACGTCCTGATTAATGGCCAAGATCAAATTATTCATCGCCCAATGTCATTTTCTACTCTTACGGCCGATGAAATACATATTAAGAATGGTGTAAAGGCAAACGGATATAATTTGAAACAAGATTTTGCGACATTCCGGGGAGAAAATATTTTCGGGCATTCTAAAAGCATTGGAGACTTATTCATCACTAACCATACAATTGATAATATTGCAAAAATCAATGGAGTGGACTTGAATCATTGGCGTCAGCAAGCTGTGTTCAAAAACAAAGACTACAATTTCAGCAAACCAATGTATTTTGATAATTTGCAGGTTAACGATATGAGGTATGAATTTTTTTCATTAAGGTCACTTTTAATTTTAAAGTCTAGATACCATGAATATTGACAATGACATGAAAGTTTAATATGTAATACTTTTTGTCAAAAGTGTATACGGCAACGTTAATAACTTGAAGTACAATAAAAACAAATTATTCTTAACCAATCGGAAAAATCAAACTGTAAAAGGCAGAATGACGATTGATGGGTCAAGACAACCAAAAGCATACATGATGAACGCTACTGATATTATTATACAGGATTCCATCAATGGATATAATTTTACAAAATCTGCGGATAACTTGGTAAACATAAATACTTCCAATACATTTATTTATAATTTTTGAATTCCTATAATTAACATTAGCCATATTTAATAAAGGTAATGAGAGGAAATAGTTCGGACAAATCTCCTTTAGTTTTAAACGGAGAGAAAACGTTTTCCGGACCAGTTTATGTGGACCGATTTACAGTTTCGAAAGACAAATCAGTTTATGGTCAAAATTTGACTAGCATATTTTATGAAATGGAAACGTTTGCTCACATGCCTTCATATTTAAATATTCCCTTAAGTGACAAATATAATGCAATGCAGAAAAGAATCACGGAATTACAGATGCATGCACCAGGTATAAATGATCGTTTTCCGGTTCTAGGTTTTAATAAATTATATATGGTGACCTTAAAATTTAATTTTTTGAAAGTATTTTTAATGTTTTATATTAAATACAGATCAGCCGGTTTTCATGGCCTACTATGAACCTGTTGCTACTATAAAATTTCCTTCCGTCTACACAAAAGTAATTCACAAAGATGGTTACCCTTTATTGAGTCTTGGGATTAAAAGGCCTCAAACTATAATTGATTCCAGTCTTTGGAATTTCAATTTGCAACAAAATTACTATGTTCCATTTAACACAAAAATATTCCAAAATTACATTCAAGGAAATGTTATTGATTTTGCTGAAGTCACCCCGAATGGTCAATGGGCAGTAATTACCACTCAGCGGGTTAAAGATAAACCTGTGCAGATTGATATTCCACTACAGTCATCTGACGACAACTATGAACTTTTCAAAAGTGAAGGTGATTATACAATTATTATGCAACTACGAAAAAACATTAAATTAGTTCTGCTGAGTAATAGAAGACAAATAATGGAAAACCATTACCCATAGCCTCCTTGATAACTTTTCAGGAAAATTGAACAAAGCCTTCGTTTTGTTTAATCCAATTCAATCCAAGTTGACCGTGTCGCAAATATTATATGGAAATGAATTTGGCAAAATACTGGCGTTTCCTCTGTTTGTAAACAATGAACTGAAACACTGCATGATGGTTATTATACTAAATACACGAAACGCAAGAGCTGAAGCGTTGTGCTTTCAAGACGACAACAAGATGCACCCCTTACAGTCTATCGAAATGAAAAACCCTTCAGTAGTACGTAAATTTAACAAATTATTTACAATTTACACCCAAAATATTATTATGGAGCAGAAATTTTCATTATTTCGGCTGCTAAATAACGTTTAAATAACTACCATCTTGTAAATCTACATAAATGTATGTAACCATTTGTCTATTGGTAGTTTTAAATATTTCTGACGTAAAAACTGTCATTTTTGAAAACATTATTAAATAGCACTGATTTTCCTTTACCACTCAAGTATATTATGGTATACAGCGCATTGTAAAGCATGTGGCTAGTTCTATATAGGTACTATGGATAAAACCTATGGATAAACCTCCGTAAACCTGTATTTTTGTTGCAGATGACTTCTATGGTTGTTTATCGTAAGACAATAGTTGCTTTGGCTGATAAAGATGACGAAGCAACACCAGAAGGTGTCATAGATATTTGGGTTAATGAAGGTACTGGCTTGTTGACAAAAGAAAGTTGTATTCCTGTCGTCAGTTTAGTTCATTTGGATTCATTTTGGACCCCAAATTACCATCCATATCTCGCTATTGCTACTGGCTATTTGAAAGGTACCCGCAATTTCGGAGGAGTTTACATTTACAGGTACCAATTGATTTATCCTCTTTGTATACGTGGAGTATTAATCGATACAGTTCTCCTGTAGTACAAGTTTCCTTTACTCTCTGTAAAGGAAACTTGTAAATTGAAAAGGGACAGAAATTTATAAATGCCTAGAACCTATGGGAAAAAGAGATTTTTGAAATGGATAAATAATATTAATTATTTAGTAAATCAAAAATATTAATGTAGAAAATATAATATTTACAAATCATTACAAAAAAGTCCCAGGGAAAGTGTGCCGATTAATACGGTAGTTAACTTAATTTAATCTAATCGGATTTGAATTTATTATTTGTAGATATTCAAGAGACATGAAAATCTTTGAAAAAGTACAAACATTAGAAATTAACAACCCACTAAAAGTTCGTTTCCAATATTTGCGACTTTCTAATGAAGTTGTTCTTTACGTGCTGAAATCGGCTGAGATAAACAACGTCTTGGTTTATAAATACAAGGTTTGTCCAACATCGTTTACATACTTTCAAGAGATATTATTTAAATTGAAGTGATCAATTGTACGTTAGTGAAGGTTATTAGCCGTAAGCATTTCATGATATTATGAACAGGATAACGACAGTTGGCAGAAACAATAATTAATTTTTAATAATTTTCATTTTGTTAAACATTTAAATAGGGTATCGCGGGGTGGATAAAAATACACCAATTTACAGCGGAAAATGGAGTAGAATTAGAGGTCCTTGATTTCAAAATTAGAAATCGATACTACGGGCATCTTGCTGTATCCAGCTACAAAGAAACAAATGTGTTTGCCGTAAGATTCAAAGGAAAGAATTACTACGATCCACATTCTACATAATTTTATAAATTGGCTTGCTCATTGAAACAAGTAAAACAATTAATGAAACGAACCCGTATTAACAGCATATACTAAATGCTTATTCCCGTATTTATATATTCTTATTTACTTTACACCTACCTAAGGCCATTTATATAATAAATAAAAATGATATGTTTCCAACATAAAGTACAAATCGAGTGCTACTATAATGTTGTCTCGTTTACTTATGATTTTCAAGCAACAAAGCTCTTAATTACTATAGCGCCTACCCTGTGAAACCTGTTAGGTGAGCCTGTTTACAAGTATTTTACCAGAAAAATTCTTTTATTGCGCTCAAGCTTTCCATTTAAAACGTTTGTTGTGGTGATACTGTTTGCAAATAAATCTTGAATGAATTGTTACTGCCCATATTTTGTATAAAATTAATACAATGTATAAGCTATTTAGAAGCAATTGTAAATGTTAGTTTTCCAAAATGCACACTATAAATCATTGTTATATTTACGTTGTTACAGATTAAAAAGTGTAAAATCGTCCAAAAGTTCCAAAAGTTTGTAATGCACTTTTATACAATAAAATGTTTTTGTTATAATAATTTTGTATTAAAATATTTGGTATGGTTATCTCCTGAAAATAGCATCCCAGAAATTGATAATGGTATAGGGCATTCTTGGCGTAATTTAAAAAAATAACCAAATCTACAATTTCGGGAAAATACTGTTTCCCATACATACCGCTAGAAGGGCACCTTTCTTTCTGTTATTTACGTAATATTTTATCTCCATCATATCAGAAAAAAGAAAGCCATAGGTTATAATTAAATAACTTATTTCTTTGATAACATTTTTTATATAATAGTGAATTTCTATATAGGATAGAATAGATTATGTATGATACGAATATCTTTATAATAGAATATTTTTATAATATTTTATCTCTCAATGCTTCATTGAATAACTTTTGATCAAGGGTCAAGTGAGGTCTAAGATTTTCAAACATAAGAAATACTAGATAAATTTTAATAATATGCACTTATGCAATTTTCCAATATTAATGATGATCAACCAATTATTTCATAAGAGTACATCCCAACCACCGAAAGATGCTTTGTGACACTTGCGATTGTCCTGGAAGATCTTCCCAGTAGAATTACGGAGTACTAAACTATAGTAGACATTTATGATTTAATGACACTCGAAAGGCTTGCATAGAATATGTGCCAAACTTAATTGCTCGATGCCAGTATGTACCTCATGCCATCTTTTTTATACAGGATTGATTGAAACTCGAAGCACTAAGGGGATTTTACTTCAATAATTTGGGTTTCCAAATGAAAATTTTGTTCTAACTTCCCACTTGTAACAAAGGTGTCTTTGAACACTTGTTTATGTGGTGCATACTAATTAAAATACTACACGCACGTTGCTGTTATACAATACATACCTACTTTTCATGTCTGTAGATATATTATTTAAAAACATTGTCTTGCTTGCAAAGAGTAAGCTATTCAATCAACTACTGCAAACACATTTTTAGAATGCCACTTGGTGTAGAGATCAGGATTTCATTTAGGGGGATTTTACTTCATTTTGGGATTTTGGGTTTTCAAATGAAAATTTTGTTCTAACTTCCCACTTGTAACAAAGGTGTCATTTTGTACGGAAAGAAATGAGTAACCATGAAACGTGTGTTTACAGTGAGTTTTAGTCACGATGAATTTATTTAAGACTGTCTGCTTAAAATGGTATATTTCTTGTGATTGAAATACAAATTTTTATATTTTATCAATATTGACATTTGCACGTTAAACTATGACTTAAGAATGACATGACATGACACTTATCAACTAGGTACGTTTACTCATAGTGAGCTATAGCTTTTATTTTACTAAATCAGTTTATGTAAACTGTAATTTTATACAATTTTGTCTTTATGATTTCTAATAGTTTTAGAATTTTGTTGCTAAACCAATGTTCTTACACATTTAGGGCACGCCTAGAATTAGATAGTAGAATGTGGATTTACTACTTGTAAAGTGATAATGTGTGCGATCCCACCTCTATAGTTGTATTTGTGATTGTAAATTATGACTATTCAAAGTTATAATATGTATTCTCTACATATTCTAGTTATAAGTATATACTATAATCCTCCTGAATTGATTTAAATACCAAGATTGATTCACTTACAATTATTTCCAGATAGAGTTAGGGGAAACACAATTAATATGTAAATTAGATTTTGGCAAGTGATATTTTACATTATTACATGATAACAAAGGAGCAGTACAGTTGAAACAATATATTACAGATGATAGATCCAACCAGATAAATAAATAATTGCATGTTTCCACAATTAGTAATACTAACAGTAATAAGAATAAGTGCTTTTACTATTATACCAATGAATATCTGTATTTATTCTTATTATAAAACTTTACAGTTAGTCTGTAGAGCAATAACGATTCCTTACTAGCTACTATTAAGCCATCCTGATAACAGAAGTAATAAATAAACTGCACTTAAGAAATAATATTATGCTTTCAATATCACTTATATTAATATTATAACCTTATCTTTTATGGCCCAACGCCCAACTAGTAATGACAGTGACGATCTGTTGAGAAATATTTGGGAAAGGTTGTTACAAACCTTTGTAACCGATTATACCCACTCCTATCCATATATCAACATAATTACATGGTTTTATATAGACCTTTACAATGTTTACGAATATGTGTTTTGATTATATTACATGATTCAAACAAAATGTCTATTTTTGGCTAATTATCCCTAGTAATTAAAACCAGTAAGTTATGATTATGACTGTATGTTATTTACTTAAACCTCAGGCACGTATAAGTTAACATTTTTAACTAATAAAATATTACAATTCCTAGTGGTAAGTATTAGAATGCACACTACTTCCTTCTAATACCTTTACTTTATACCTTAATCCTTTCTAAAACAACTAAGCCATATTTTAACCAATCCGTAAGTTGTACTGCAACATAATAAGTTATTACAATTAGATCAACATGATATTTTTCACTTATATAGGTACTTATAATTATATTACAATATTTTACTATAGATATACAATAATAGTGTAAATATAATATAGTACAGTACAGTACACGAAGTATGCATGCATATAATACTTTTAAATTACCGAAAGATTTCCTTCCCATTCCAACTAACTTGCAATTAACTGTTTACCTATATTGGCATTACCGCTGACTTCTGAAGAACAGGAAAATATAGCGAAACTGCTTCAATCAACCACACTGTTATCAAATACAGTTTAAAACGCTAATGCCATATTCAAAATTATAAAATTAACATCTAATTACTTTCTTTGGGTATTATTATGGATTTCTTGAAACCCCTAAAAGTGTTTCGCCGAGACTACCTTAAAACTACTCTTAGAGAATAAAAAGAGATTTGACGGAAATAATAATAGCAATCAATGTGACACAATGTAAGTAGTAAATCAAGCAGTTTTGAGGCAGCACTTTAAAAATGGCAGTTTTACTATCTGCCTTTGCATTATTTCAAAAATTCAAGACAACCTTTTCAGCTACATTCACAGATCAAGTAATTATTTCGGTGTGTATTAAAGCTTATTTTAAAAAACCATTCAGTTCAGTATTTTGTACACAAGTAACAGTAGCGTCAACTTAATCTTACGACAGTTGCACCGGTGGTTGGTTGAATCGTGACATTAAAAAATCTCACGACATATTAATCAGATTCAACTGGAAAAGTAGAACCAATACATATTTAAGTGCAATTATATATTAGGCTGCATTTTAAATTTTCAATAAATTTTGCTTATTTGATTAGCTACTACCAAGTACCAAGCTGACTTACTCAGCTACACATGCAATAATGTACTTAAATAATTTTAATTGACATGAATTTCCAAACATAATCCTTCCAAAATGTTTATCGCAATTTAAATAGTTTTCAGATTTGACAAACAATTTCCCGACTTCAAAATTTTACAAAGCTTTTAATTTAAAGAAAAATAGGTTTGTCAATCTTAACAGCACTGAGATATCCCAAGATCTATTTATTCCTATAAGGGTTTTGTAATCATACTAAATAAGGAAAATCTTCAGTTTAAAAAGAGTTCCTAATATGCCAAAATACTTTAATTTGACTATAGCATGCTGAAATGTATATGCGAGTAATAGTTACAGTAGGAGATCTAAATAGACGAACCGTCACCTATCCTAATTTCAATGCCGTCTATTTCACTAACCGCCGAAACATAAATAATTTTTTGAATAAATTAATGTGGATAAATAAATATTAATTTCTCATTGAATACTTGCTTTGGTTTTACTAAGTTGACGGCTACCAAATAATTAATTCCTTAATTAACTTTTAAAAGAGCACACTGTAGCCAGAGCCGAAAGCTAAATTATATCATCCTTATTTGAACATACCGAGATCTTCCAATGTTTCCAATTTAAAAAAATTAGTTTCAATAACGCTACTAACGTACTTTTATTATTTGAAAACAAAATAAAAGTTGCTAGTTGCCACTTGTGCGAAAATACTCAAGAATTTAATGTTTAAAAGAGGATCCCTGCACTACATTTCTAATATCAATCTCCTGCCATTTATTTTCCGCAGAACTAAATAAATAAATGATTGTTTGACAAATATTGTAATATTATTACACTTCGTACTTAAGTAAATATGTTTAGTATAGTAAATATTTCCTTGCACTGTCTTGCTGAAAACCTACATGATCTACAAAAATGTAGTGATCTGTTAGCTGCTAACTTTAACAGACAGGGTTCGGCAAAAACAGTTGGCCAGGATTGCAGCATCATTGACTTTCATTATCAGACCTCTACTTATATGTTAAACAATGATTCGCTCTAACTGAAGGGATGAATGTTGCAATTTTGTAACCACTTTAAATAATTATTTACTTTTTAACGAATTCGTAATGGTAAGCAGAAAATTTACGGCGGCAGCCTCAATGTTTAAACATATTTTTGCAGCACCGAGTATATTAGCGATAAAAGTGTCCACCACTAGAATCTTCCTTAGGCTTCCCTATCGTGCTATTCATGTTGGCTAATATTTTTGAAAGCAAATCCGCAGGTCCTGTAGCAGTTGCAACTTTTCGAGTTCCTTTCCCCTCTTTAGTTTTTAAAAGAATTTCATTTTCGCCGACGGTTTCTTCTGCAGGTTTTGGTTTCGGGTGTTTTACTCTTTCTGAGGATGAGTGAGATCCATGGGAAATTTTGTCTGTCCTCTCCCCCGAACTACTGGCATTTTCGGTGCTGGCGTGCTTCGAATGGGACTTGGGTCTGCCTTGCTGCTCTTGCCCATCGTGCACATTGGCAGTATCAGTTGAGCTTGGTTTTGGTTGTCTGGACGAACTTGCGTCCTTTTCCCTGTGCTTGTCCCTGTGTTTAGACCGCTCCTTGTCCCTGCTGTGTTCGCTATACTTATCCTTTGAACTATGACCATGTGACCTACTTTTATCCTTATCACGGTGCTCTCTGTGTTTGTCTCTGTGCGACGATGAGGATTTATGCTTTTCCCTGTAATCACGACTTTTTTCACGATCCCCACTACTGCTTTCATGTTTCTCCGGCTTTACGAACGTTTCAGGTTTAGCTTCCTCTACGTTGGGCTCTGCCTTTTCATCATCAACTTGAGTATCTTCCTGCACAACTTCTGTCGGCTCCGTTTTTATTTCTCCTGTCTCCACGTCAGCATCAATTATTGGCTTTTCGTGTTTCTCTGTGCTGGAGCAATCTGCAGGGTCATGGAACGGAGGTTTTGCGCTCTCCTTCTTTACTTCGGCAAGTGGTGGGACAGAAGGCGGATCTTTGAAGGATTCCTGAGGTTCACGTTTTGTTTCACTCCGATGTCTGTCTTCCCCTCTGTGGTGATGCTTTTTATCACTGTGTCTTCGAGACTCGTCTCGTCTGTGCTCCCTTCTCTTTGATTTGCTTTCACTCCTCCTGCTCCGTTCTTTGTCCTTCGATTTATCTTTATCTTCACTTCTGTCTTTGTCTCGATTTTTTGACTTGCTTGAGGATGAATGCCTCTCTGAGTTACCCCGACTCCCGCTGCTAAGACTTCGATGTTCGTGCTTTTTGTCGTCATAGTGCACGAAATGCTTATGCTCCTTCTTCACCGAAGAATTTGAGATCGATCGCTCTTTTGAACTCTTATGACTTGATTTGTGCTCATTTTTAATCAACGCTTCCTGTCGCACTTTCTTAGGAGAAACCATTTCACCTGGCTCTCCAGGAGTCACTTCAGGATGTAGAATCGGCATCCAATTCGGATAATATTGGCGAAGACGCACATGCCATGCTAATCAAAAATACAAATATCCACCAATTGAAAATTAGCCCTCTGATCAATCTTAGATAAACAATTAACTAGGACTCAATGGCTTACCTATGCTGGTTACAGCAGTCACCGTTCGAAACTGATGGATAATATTCCTAGGTAAGAAATATATATCATTGTCGCACAGACTAATCCGAGAGTACCGAATTCCATCTCTGCGTAGCTGGTTTAATTTGGCATCCTCAATCCATTGGACACACTAAACAAGGTACGAACCAAACTATTAATCAAAAGTCAGCACAGAACCTTATTTCTACAACTATTTGACATTGGATAATATTGTTACTACTACAACTCGTAAAAATTGTTATATCACGCCTGAGTATTCTGGTAACGTGGTAACTCAGCTGTATACAGAAGAACGTTTACTTTCTGTAGTACAATGTTATGGTACAGTTTACCTGAATCCACACGTGGTTGTACTAACATTAATGTATTTAAGAAACGTATTAAGGATTTTTTATTATCCTGTCAATTTGATGACTGTAATAGGCAATGTGATAATATACTACATAATTACTCATGTATTGATGATGTAGCTAATGGTGTTCTGTAAGTACCTGTGTATGTTGTATTGGTGTACTGATAGTATCTGATATTGTAAAGACCTCAAAGAGGGTAATATTTGTAATAAATTCAATAAGGGATATTCATAATAGCAACCATTGGTATTGAAGTCAACCAGCAGTCGGCTAAGTCATCCAAACGCGCAATTGAAGGCAGCCAACATTTCACATACCGTCAACCACACGTATGCTGATGTTGCGTCAACCAAATTTTTCTAACTCAGTCAGCTGCCTTTGGTATACACTTTCTTGTGTCAACCAAACGTACGAAAAAAATGGTTGACATTACGAATATCCCCTATTCAATTCAATTCAACCTTCGAAGATAGAATGTGTGTACAGAAGGTAGTATTGCAATATTAAAAACCGAATTACCTGTGAGGCAGGAGGCTCATATAGATCAAGTTGGAGTTTTGCGACCAGCTCATTAAAGTCCCCTGCGTGAAATGCCACTACGTCTTTAGTGATTCGGTTGGACATGTAAGGTTGGCCACAGTGGACGGCTTTTAAGACGCCTTTACAAATTAACAAAATGTGTTTATTTCAAGTTTTTTAAATAATTCTAAAATGAATCCTACGCAATTATGACAGCCAATAAACTTTTCTAAAAATGCGGTCACAAAGTAGGGAGCCAAAGAATATTAACATATAATGCTCATTATTAAGTAGCGGTCAGCTACTTTATAATAATGTCTGATCTGTCTGTCTGTCTGTGCGTTCGCGGTAGCCATCTTGGTATTTCACACAATGCAATACATGTACATTGAGGAGGACAGCGGAGATCTCCACAACCATGCATACAATTCCACTGTGCTTAACCCAATCTTCTTCTACTACACAATAGGTGTGCATAAACCCTGCTTATTCCTTCGTCTTTCACACAATGCAATACATGTACATTGAGGAGGAGAGCGCAGATCTCCACAACCATGCATACAATTCTATGTGCTTAACCCAATCTTCTTCTACCACACAATAGGTGTGCATAAATCCTGCTTATTCCTTGGTCTTGCACACAATGCAATACATGTACATTGAGGATAGCTGCTGTACGTGTACTATTCTACTGTGCTTAACACATTCTTCTTCTACTACACTATAGCTTGATAGCTTCTGCACTATTTATCTGCTGTACTATTCTACTGTGCTTAACCCATTCTTCTTCTACTACACTATAGCTTCTGTACTATTCTCTGCTTCAGCGTCCACAAATCCAATGTTGTCTTCAGCTTGCTCTAGCATGTGCATTCTGTGTGGGTACAATGCGTCAGCTTGCTCTAGCGTGTGCATTCTGTATATACATGCATGGCTTAATCTTTCAGACAAGCATAACCATATGTTCATATCATGTTCATGCCATGTTCATATCATGTTCATGCCATGTTCATATCATGTTCATGCCATGTTCATATCATGTTCATGCCATGTTCATATCATGTTCATGCCATGTTCATATCATGTTCATGCCATGTTCATATCATGTTCATGCCATGTTCATATCATGTTCATGCCATGTTCATATCATGTTCATGCCATGTTCATATCATGTTCATGCCATGTTCATATCATGTTCATGCCATGTTCATATCATGTTCATGCCATGTTCATATCATGTTCATGCCATGTTCATATCATGTTCATGCCATGTTCATATCATGTTCATGCCATGTTCATATCATGTTCATGCCATGTTCATATCATGTTCATGCCATGTTCATATCATGTTCATGCCATGTTCATATCATGTTCATGCCATGTTCATATCATGTTCATGCCATGTTCATATCATGTTCATGCCATGTTCATATCATGTTCATGCCATGTTCATATCATGTTCATGCCATGTTCATATCATGTTCATGCCATGTTCATATCATGTTCATGCCATGTTCATATCATGTTCATGCCATGTTCATATCATGTTCATGCCATGTTCATATCATGTTCATGCCATGTTCATATCATGTTCATGCCATGTTCATATCATGTTCATGCCATGTTCATATCATGTTCATGCCATGTTCATATCATGTTCATGCCATGTTCATATCATGTTCATGCCATGTTCATATCATGTTCATGCCATGTTCATATCATGTTCATGCCATGTTCATATCATGTTCATGCCATGTTCATATCATGTTCATGCCATGTTCATATCATGTTCATGCCATGTTCATATCATGTTCATGCCATGTTCATATCATGTTCATGCCATGTTCATATCATGTTCATGCCATGTTCATATCATGTTCATGCCATGTTCATATCATGTTCATGCCATGTTCATATCATGTTCATGCCATGTTCATATCATGTTCATGCCATGTTCATATCATGTTCATGCCATGTTCATATCATGTTCATGCCATGTTCATATCATGTTCATGCCATGTTCATATCATGTTCATGCCATGTTCATATCATGTTCATGCCATGTTCATATCATGTTCATGCCATGTTCATATCATGTTCATGCCATGTTCATATCATGTTCATGCCATGTTCATATCATGTTCATGCCATGTTCATATCATGTTCATATCATGCCCATGGCCATGTCAATGTCCATATAATGTCCATGTATTCAACCGCTACTTTCTTATATGCATTTACAATGGTTTATTCATTCTGCATTTTGTAAAAAAACGTAAATATAATAATAGTGCCGTACTGTATCAACTACAAACTCTTACCAACTGCAGCTGATGTAACTCGGTGTGGGTAGTGTTCAACGTGATCGGCATGTGCCTTTGTACGATCTTCAAACATTACTTCTCTTACATCCGATATCCGTGGTCTATAGAGCAGGTTTTTTAGTTCGTTGTTCAAACCTCCTCCTCTGTAAGAAATCAATAATGCCAATTAAGCTTAACCCACAATAATAAAATGCTGAGAAATTTAAAAAAAATAGTTACCGTTGTTTTCTTGGGGAACGGGTATCCTTATCTCCGGTTGGTATTAATTGCTCCCCCGGCCGGATCCACAGAATTGGGCCATCGTCAGATATCTCAGGTCTTGCTCCGTCCAAAGTAGAAAGAGATCCCCAAGGCATAACCTAAAAAAATCCGATTTCTTTAAATCACCTCATGAACAACTAAATATATGTACTCTCCACCGTGTGAACATGTAAAGTAAAAAACTAAATTATGTTAGTTGTAACAGATATCTATATCTAATAGTACATTATATGCAATTGAGATGTCTGCGTACCATTTTAAGAAAAGGGCTTTCTTCTAATTTTTCCAAGAAGTTGGGAAAATATCCACCAGACTCTTCATTAGCTGTTCCTACCAAACTCAGTTGATTCAGGGGGCCGTAGCGAAATGTTCCACTCGAGTAATGTGCATAGACCTTCAGAAATTCAATTTAATATTGTTAAATAACTTTTAAAACTGCCTTTCCACTAAATACAAGTCGAATGATAAATTAATTAAAAGATTTACATTTTGACTATAATTCTCCATAGTAGTTGTTGTGATATCAGACTGTATTTTCAAGTCCATAGCTTTCACCGTAAGTGTTGGATGTTGTTCCGTCATATAGTCAAGCAAATCAGGCAAATATCTGCCTCCTTCGTGAACTATACCCATAACGAAGTTAGCGGTTTCTTTGCCGTCTTCACTGAAAACGAGCTGAAATTTAACAAAAAGTAAGTAAATCAGAGTCAATGGCTAAATAATTTTTTTTGCTTATTAGCTAAACCTTCCCAACCAACCAACCAAAATTTCCGCTTACCTTTAAAAATTCTTCGGCAAACTTTTTAATCTCCTCTTCTGGGAGGGAATCTATTTCATCCTGATAAGCATGAAGAACCATTGCACCCCCATTCGGATGAACTTCAATTCTGAAGTATTTTCGGTACTTTAGAGTGCTCAGAAGAGACTCGAAAGGATACTTTGGAGATCGAGAAGATTTATATTTATATTTGTTTTTTGCCTTTAGGGTAGAAAAATTTGGAGGTCTCGGAAGTCTATCCACGATAATAGGATCTTCTCTTTTAATGTATTCCGATTTAGGGTCTTTTGACTTTGTAGAGCTGTAATTTAAACAATGTATTATTTGTCATTTATATTTTATACCATTCTAAATGCAAGTTACCAAAAGGAAAAATCATACAACAATACAGGCATAAAAATCATCACACAGTTAAAACATTTAAATGTGTGTTAAATTTAAAAGAATTTCTTTGACAGCTCTGACAGATGTGTGCATAAAAACTGGCCCACTTGTGACATAGATTTCGCAAATGGATATCCCCTTCGCAGAAAATTTAAACTGTGACGACTCAAAGCAATCTATTTAATAGTGCTTACTGGCTACGGGCAATAATTTTGTTACAGTTTTAAAACAGACTATTTCACAAAATATTTACCTCACGAGTGATTTATCACTGTGTTTGTGTTTTTTCTCAGGAGTATCTACGTGAGGGGATTCGGCTCGGCGTTTTCTTGAGTGTCCATCTGATGATCTATGAATTTTTTCCTCCTCCTTAACCGTTTCGAAATCCATACTCTTCTCCTCTTCTGAAAAATTTAACACAATCAATGAATACATAAATAATTATCGTCGAGCTTTTATCTTTTGCAAAATAACATGATTTAGCTTGAAGGGACTTGTAACTGTAACTATGTAGAAATCACTTAATATCACGACGTCATTAAAATGTCTTAAATTAGACCACTTTTAAATTTCTCTTAAGGTTAATGCGATTGGCCAGAAAATAAAAATAATAATTTTCGAGAAACCTAATTACATGTGCGTTAACAAAAGGAGATTCAATAATTTTTTATGTTTCTAAACTTACCATATTTACAAAGAATACTGATACAGGTAAAGAAAGTTTTGCCAAAAAAATAAATGGCACAGTACAGTGCATTACCATGGACTTTATAGCAATTTAGGATTTATTTTATGATAATCAAATATTTAGGTAAAGAATTTTTGCAAATGAGCATGACATGTAGACGAGATGCAAAGACATGGCCTTATTTTGTGAGTTACAAATTATGACCCGCTGACATCACCCCGTAGCTTAAATTACGCCAGAATAGAGCTTAAGCAAAATGTTAAGCAAAAATAAAAATTTACGCTTAAAATGTGAAGGGCACAATTCATGCTCCTGCTCCAGGTCCCCAACTTCCAACTCCGGCAATTTATCGGGATCAATGAAATGCCGAGATACAGATGTAAAGTCAGTACTGATTGGAGAATGCATTGTTGAACCAATTGAGGGTTGGATAGCA
Organism: Yoshiicerus persimilis; assembly: GCA_020352615.2. NCBI lineage: Eukaryota > Metazoa > Arthropoda > Collembola > Entomobryomorpha > Tomoceridae > Yoshiicerus > Yoshiicerus persimilis. The sequence goes on along the minus strand of CM060170.1, from coordinate 32,543,699 downwards.
TCACTAGGAAATTCTTCTTCATTAATTTTAGGATCAGACATATTTGCTTGTTGATCTTGAAAGTCATCATCTAAATTTTTTAAACAATTTTCGATTTGTTATTGAAATAATAGAATAATGTGCTACCAAGCCATATTACATGTGTAAACCGTATGGGTCAGACAGGAAATGTACACTAGACAAGTTTTAGTACAACTGTGATTTGATTTTAAATAAATAATAGTAGCCGATTTATATTTTAAAATTGTCACCGTGAAATTGTAAAACTTTGAATTTCTATTTGCTAATATTAATGTCGATACCGATTATGCCTCCTTGTTGTCGTCGAAAAATATTTAGAGGCAATGTATTATTTTCATTTCTATTTCCTAGCATGCAAGTTTATTACAGAAATGAAACAATGAGTGTAATATTAAAAGTGATGCAATGCAACAACTGTTTCTTAGGAATGTATATCAATTAAAGTTTTTACATGTCCCATTTTAACGTAACTTGTATAATTATTTTTACTGCCACAGCTCTTTATCAAGACAATTATGTGTACTTTTATGAAAACATGAATTACAAAAATTCTTTGTTGGCATATTTTTAAAATTCTGTATAATATTGCTGTGCAGTTAACAAATTTTGCTGTGTGATCTACAAAGATATGGATAGATTTTACAAGGTGACTTTGTTCAAACGTTTTGTTGAACGAAATAAATAGTTTTATATACTTATTTAAAAAAAGAATTGTACTATGAGTAAGTTAGGCATAATAATTATCCTACGATTCTGAGGCCTGATACGGTATCTCAACCGGACGTACTATTGCGCTACTCTGACAAAGTTTGCGTTTTCCATTCTACTCAATTCAAATGAAAAAAACCAAAACATAGCTTAATTCAGTTAGAATTTCTTTTTATCCTTTCTAAAATCTTAACAAAAATCAGTGGTATCTTTTCCACAACATACCTATCGGATATCATTTCAACTTATGGAAATATTATATTAACCAAAACATTGAGAAGTAGATGACATTTGTACACAGTGTCTACAGATGATCAATTCTTTAGCATTCATTGAATTTCAAGCACACCATTTCTTTTAACACGTATTTGACATTTGGAGATTTGGAAACCAACCTGATATTATCCAGTTTTTAGGTAAAAATCCATGAGAATCAGGATGAGGATAATCGCAGTGTTCATTTTCTGAAGGTAGATGATTTAAAAGATTTCTGGAGCAATTAGACCTTTGTTCAGTAGAGTTGTTGCTGATTTCGTCAAAGTACACCGGTGGCAAATTGTGAGCTGTATGATCCGAATAATTTTCAAGATTTTTATTTGTTTCCTGTGGATCATCAACCCCACTGTTTGACACTTCGGACAAATTGCAATCCGTTTGAATGTTTTCTTGGCCCGGGATCTCAAAACCGGGAGTAGGACACCGAGATTCGTGATTATCTTCAGGTGCCTCAACATCACTTCTCTCTTCATCACTTCCTTCAGAGCTGCTTGAGTCACTACTGACTTCTTCTACAGAAAGACCAAGTCTTTCTTTCTCTTGTTCAGCAGATGATGTGTGCAAATTCTCTGATTGAATATCCACCAAGTTTTCTACTGGAATGTTCACCTAAAAGAAAAAAATATTGGATGGTTAACAAGTTTACGCTTAGACTAGGAATAATCATCTCAGAACCCCTTTACAGCTAATAAATATTGATTGTTAAAGGATAGTGCCAATGAAATTGATTTCTGCACAGTTGCAATACACATATGTATACGATATTGACAAGTTTAAAATGTTCTATATTGTTTTGCTGAAAATATATGAAAAGTACAGTTTTGTTGAGTAGTTCTACTAGTCTTTTGTCAGTCAAAGAACACACGTTAGGAAATATATTACATATTGCATATTGTAGTACATTTCAAATATAGATTTTATGAAATGACCTTTACTGCATATTATGTGTTTAAAATCGGCTCATATCGATTTACATTTGGTTATCACTTAGCAAGTCGGTCTAAAATCGAATGTATTTTGAAATAAATATAGTATCACAAATCACAATTTCGACTAAAAACGTAGTTTGTATGTTTAGAAAAATTCAAATGAATTTTGTTGTTCAAACATGCATATTTTAAAGTGTGTTTTACTAATATGGCAACGCATATCTCCTATGACTTTATAAATATTATCTGACATGCATGCCAGACAACCCGGAGTTACTTCTTTTTCTTCCTTGTTCTCCTGATTCAGTGAATATTATTAAAACCACTTGCGCAAAGGGATTAAGTGAATATTTGTGGATGAGTAATGAAGCTTCCTAATGGAATATAATGGATGTATTACATACACTATTTATTAGAATTAAATATAACATTAATTACTGGGCATTGTAAGTTTCTATTTATTGATTTGAAGAATCGAAATATTCAAAAAAATAAGCAAGTCATTTGAACAGTACGCAACATTGGAAAATAGCAATACCGAACAGTGACATTGCATAAGAAATGAAAGACCTAAATCACGCTGAGGAAAATTTATTGAGAGGAATATTTTTATTCTTCTTTATGTTCACTTATTCAGCTTAGAATGGCTTGTCTGATCATTGTATTTAGTCAAAGTCTTTCATTTTATAGAAACAATGTCCGATATTTCTGCTTTTGAATTTTAATGGGGCAATGTTTTCTTTACATTTGTCCGACATTTACAGAAATACATTCTATTCTTTACATAAAAATTGGAGGTGTCGAATCTGGTTTCCTCAATTTCTATACATTTGATCATTCAACTATATATGGGTTTTCCATTGGAGATAATACTAATGAATTGTCTAAAGTAATTACTCTTAGGTGTTTCCCGTCTGCGTTGCGTTGCAGCTATTCAATTAACTTAAAAATATCCCATACCTCTAATTGCAATAATACTTGCCAAATATTAGTAAATATAAGTATTAGTAGAACCCGTAGCAGTTATAATCAAATATTTTTGAAACAAAAGCGAAGAAAACCTACCGAATCGTGCTCATTTAAAGCATAAGATGCTACGTCTTGCCATCCATACTGATCATCGTACTCCCGATTGTGACACTGATCATTGGGTTCTAAACAATTGTTGGATATTAATGTTCCGTTGAAATTTTCTGTTGAAACTTCGGACTGCTCGCAAACGCTAGCATCACTTGCTTCATCTTCCTCCACATTGCATTCTTCATCCAGCTCTTCAACTACTGAAATAATCATTTCAAAATGTTACGAAAGATGATTTACTAGTCTTCACAACAATGTGTTAAGGATATGATCACTACTGGTATATTTTAAGGCCGTAATGTAGGTTTTTGTTACACAAAGAGACATGCTTATGTCAAAATATCCTATGTTGACGGGAAAAATTATTCTGTGGTGTCATAAATAAATTATTTTGGTTTAGTAGTGCTGTAAAAAGTTTGCACACATTAGAAGTCTGGTGAGAAATATTTATTTCATACCAGCCACAGCAAAATAATTTTTCGGTTAACATTGGAAGTCATTACTTATCTATGTGGAATTAAGGGGTTTATTAGTAGCCATTACTATCTCTAACGGTGTGTTTCTAACCTCTAGTGCTGGCCACGGGAGAATTAGAAAGACTGTGAGCACCATGAACAGTGGAATTTGGACGAAAATTTGTCTGATCATCAGTTTCTCCTTCCGTTTCATCTGTTTCATCAGAAATATCATCATGATCGTTATCAACCTCTCTGTCACTCCAGCAGGACGAGTCACGTGTTGGCGTTATAGCAGACGATGAAGACGTAACCAGAGAATTCTGCTCGTCGTCATCATGGTCCATTCTTCGTCGTACCGAATGGGGTGATAATTGATGGTCAATTGCTTCTAACGCATTGCTGTGTCTATGTCTATTGTGATGTAATTTAACTGTCTTTAGGGTAGAACTAGGGAGACCAGGGAGATTTCGGAAGCCCATTTGGTCTCTTTTGCCTCCGTTAAGGCTAGTAGCTCCCAAACTCGAAGAGGACGATGAAATATACGAAGTGGTAGCAGATGACGAACCTGGGTGTCCACCACTTCCACTACTTTTCGTCACATTAACTATTGGATATGAGTCCATTCCAAATTTATTTCTGAACTTTCTCAGCAAGGAACATTATTTTAATGGTGTTGGCGTTGAACACGCTCATTCAAAAGCGTTTTAAACTGACATTCTGTAACAGTTAGCTTAACTTCTTTCATTTTTATCCAACACTTTTAAAATATTTTCAATGAATTGGGATGTTTTTATGTCTGCCAAATTGTTTCCGACACTGAAAAAAAATTCGGTAAATTAATATGTATTTGATAATTCCTCACAATATTAGACAATTCATTATAAATAAAATATAAAGGAAAAGGAGGGGTTTTACTTGCGTCTCCAGCGGACCGTTGTCCACCACGTATCACACAAAGGTTAGGATTAGGGAAGCCTGAATATTATTTCTACTACTGTATACCAATAATGCATCCACACTAAATAGTATATACATGTACTACTAATTATTAAAATCTACAATTATACACGATTATAACTTACTTTTTATTAACTAATTTCAAGTGGGATCACTTCATAATCACAAAACAAATTCTGCAAAAGTTTATTGCGAAGTAACATTTTGCCGCAATACGAGTTTTTGGCATTTTGTTAATTGTGAGAAATCATTGGCCAAACCGGGCGGGCAAATGCCCAGTTAAATGAGAGGCTTCAATCTTAATTTCTGGATTATAATAACTCAAGTACAAATATCATAGACAATTTTGTCCCCAACAAAACACTTTTTTCATATTTATAAACCCAACTTGTGTCTTCTGAGAAAGCCAAATTTGTGAACCGACTGTTTTATCGATTTTTGATGCAAGGAAAAGGTCTTATCTTTGAGTTTTGATAACCCTAACCTTTATTTGCGTTGCACCACGTGTCCAATTTCAATTATTATGAGACTAGAATTTTATTCAACGTTCGCTACTTTATGATTGTCAAATATTATTGTGAACTGTGCAATTAAAGGACTATTTCACAGATAAACTGTCAACTGAATGGAACCCACAACATATTGTCACAATGTAGAAAATATATTACACTTTTTGCAACACAATCAAATAATTGAGAATAGAACCACACAATGACATTGGACTTATTTTTAATGTTAAGTGAGAAATAAAACACAAAAGAGTAACAACGTCATTTTATGTCTTACGAATAAATGACAAAAACAATGAGTGTATAAATACGTTTTTTTCGATTGTTCAACTGTTCTGTTTACAAGTTTTGTACACAACAATGTATTAAACTAGAAAATTATCCAGATTTCGATTTCAGGTTTAACTATTCCAGTATTTGAAATCTGAAAGACGTAAAATATAGATGTAGAACTCAATGGAATATTTAAACCATTTGAATTCGCAGTATATTTTAATCCGAGCAAATAACAAAATTGGAAATCTGCGCTGTTTTCATTAGCTACACCTTCAACAACTGTCCTCTTCTTATTCACCTTTTTTAAATACTAACGCTCACGTCATATTTTTTAACCATCAACGCAGCAAAGTATTTAAATCCGCAGTATCACGTACGTTTATTGAACAGAGCAGACGACAGAGAAGTAGAAGCAAGCAGGTACGTAGAATACTTGGTACTAGTGTACTAGATCTATATAGTAATATATATTATGACTTATAATATCACTTTATTCTGTTATGTATACCTATGCTATAGACAATACGTAAGCTTAGAAAGTATACAGTCATTCATTTTGTACATCGAATTATTGCCTACCATCTTATTACTGTTATTACCCTCTGCAATAAGACAATACGTTTGTTACAGGTATATTGTATTTTTCAGCAAAATTAGGTGTCGTGGAAGAAAACCTATTCTGTATTTTCGAAACTGTAGCAATAAGTGTATAATAATAATTAGGACACATTGCGGCAAAAACATACAACTTCAGCCGTACAGTTTTTACTTAAATTTTTTAATCATTAAAACATTAATATTACATTTATCATCATTTACTTTTGTAATACAAAGTGTAGATTACTGAACTACTATTTGGTTTCCGTAAAACTTATATATTAACGTTTTATAATCTTTTCCGTTGTCTCATTACCTTGACCGAATGCCATTATAATAAAATCAAAATATGGAGATGTTATATCCATTCGCTCTAAGTATCGATAACCCTGTAACATGAGTATGTCACAATGTATATGGTAGAGGTGGGCATCTCAGAAAATTTTAGGCCTGCAGTACAAGAGCTAGTGAAACGCAACCAGCACCTAAACGGAACCAGGTATTAAAATTTTGGGAACCAGAACCAAACCAGAATCGGTAATATTATAAAGCAGAACCAAACCGGGAATGCTGATATCAAATTTTCAAATGAGTTTATCAGTGAAATTGTTTTACCACACACAATGTATTTTGCCTTTCATATTCAAAAATTTATGCAGCTATGCGCTAAATGCTGGTTACTGATGTACTCTATTTAATATGCAAAGTAAGAATAATCATGTACTATGCAACAGTAATAAATAAAATGTTAAGTTGTATTTGCTGATAATTTGTATCTCGTAATTGAAAAGGGGCAACGCAACATTTTGTTCATAAACTGAAACAGCGTAATCAGTGAATTCAGCAACCAAACGCGAACCGGAGCCAGTCCCATTTAGAATTTCAGGAACCAAAACCATTGGAACTAGACTAGTACTGGTCCTCTTTCGCCCACCTCTGGTATGGTGCACTTTGCCAAATTCAATGCACCTAGCTACACACAGCTGCATACTGTAGAGTAATAAAACCTGTGCTAACACACGCAATGATAATACGGACGAAGTGTTCTTCGTCTTGTCGGGGACCGTCCATATATTACGTGCGCAGTTTAGGGGGGGGGGAGGGGGTACTCGAAAAAGTTACGCAGTGTTACGGTGGGGGGAGGGGGGGTCATAATTTTTGTTACGTAACCAAATTTTTACCTGTTTTTCATAGAAAATTTTGCTACAAATTTTGCATTAAAATTACAATTGTCACCAATCGTAATAATAGCTTTATCGTTTTAAGATTTATAATAAATAAATGTTATTTAAAACACAAATTATGATACTATCTATCACGATTATATGTTATCGTAAGAGAAAAGATTTACAAACATCAAAGCAATTTGAAAAATACTTTGGAAGGCAACAATTAAGTTAAAATAATAAGGTCCAGCTATTAATTATTTAAACTTCGAAAAATCGTAAAATGTTTCAATGTCTATTTACTTAAAACTGGCAAAATATTTCTTATAATAAAGTTGATGAAAATCTTTAAAATGGTTAATGTTAATTTGATGTCTCAAAAAACTTGCTCCTATGAAGTGAGAATGTAATTATTGTAATAATTTAAAAAGTAATCCTGAAAATTTATTTCAAAACGTGAAGTAACCAAATCTGAAAGTTGGAACAAATTACGCCCCCAAAAGGCAAATGTGAAATGTGACAGTACAAAAGTACACAATAGTTTTCTTAACCGAGTAAAAGAAAAGAATTCATGATAATAATAATGTTTTAAATAAGATCTGAATTAAGCTACCATACTGTACTACGCAAACTTTGTACAATAGTTAATCAGCAATTACCTGCATTAACTAAGTTTTTATCAAGGTTATAAATTATTTAGTAATTAATGCAATGAACAGCTTTTAAAGCGTGATTTAATAATACTGTTAAATAGTGATACTGCTATACTGTATGTAGGAAATTTTTCTTTTGTGTTACGTAATATTAGGGGAGGGGGTTCAGCTCCGTGTTACGGTGGTGTTACGGAGGGGAGGGAGGGGGTCCAAAAAGTGGAAATTTTGCGTTACGTAATATATGGACGGTCCCTCGCCTTTAGAAACAGACACATCAAATACAGCATTACAAATGCCAAAGTCACCTCCTCTCTCCTCTCCTACAGCTCAAAGCTCCATCCAACTTAAATGCAAACACAAACATCAGCCGCTTCACCCAGCCGCCACATCCAGTCAACGTCAAGAAATATACAGCCGCCATTCGCCACACACAGAAGAATTGTTACATAAATATTATTATTATATCAAAAAATAACGAACAATTGGAAATGGATGAAGTAAGGAACTGTATCGTTCAATCACTTGGGACAATTATTCAATTTGGAGCTTCAAAAGTAGGTATTCGGAAGCTCTTGAAATATATGTAATCGGAATATGAATTCCGTTAGATGATTTAATTCCAATTCGGTCTTTTTAAAAAAAAATATTTAAAAGGATTTTCTGCTGGTCAATCGGCCACAATCAAAACAAATGCCTATGCCTATATAATGCGTACCGTGTAAATAGAAATATCAGATATTGGGTTACGGTAAATTATGTTTAATCATATCATAATTATTATCATATAATATAATCATTTTAATCATTATTATCATATATAATCATTTTAATCTAAATTATTATTATCATTCAATCACAATCATATCATTATCATATATATAGCCATTAGCCTAATTATTATATACGTGATATTTAGATTAAACATGGAATTGTATTGCAATTTATGTAAAAGAAGCACGTAATAGATAATAGGGGGCCTCATTTTCAATAATTTTTTTCTCTAAAATACTGTGACGGTAATACTCTCGTAGTTATGGGTCTATTATATGGATGTCTAAGGTATAATAACAAAACAAGTGAAATGAAAAGGTAGCTTGTAGGTCGTAGGTTGTAGCATAATTAATAATATGCACCAAGATACATGAATATGAGTCGGAACGGTAATACAATTACTTTAAATGAAAAACATCTAAAATTCTATTTAGAATACTGTTTAAAATTTAAATATACAGGAAATGATAAAAGGACAGTAAGCTGACAAAGTAAAAAGTAACTTTGAAAATTAATACATTGCATACAAGTAAAACCTATTGGAAATTATGATGGCTTAAACAAAGGTTTTACATGCTATTTTCCTTGTGTAAAGGTACTTCATACCTATTAGTTGGCTGGACGTCTGACGCTGCATGTAGTGTATAGACGCTTAGTAGGGAAGTACTTTTTGACACATTTTATACTTACCTAAAATAACAGCTTGTTTTGAATTAAATTCTAAATCACAAAATAATGCACATTACTACTATGTAAAAAATAAAATTTAGCCCCATAAAAATGAAATTCCACGATATTTTTTATGTAAATGCCAATTTAAGAAAAATGAAAACTTCAAACCTAAGACAAGATGGACATAATAAAAATTTGATTACGCTTACTCTAGATTCTTAAAATTACTCATTACTTGTAGGACTGTGGGACTGTGCATTGCATTATCGTATGTAGCATTAGGATTATTAGCAGTAATTGTTCAGGTGATAACTGCAGTAGAAATAAATTATTTGAATGCCCCATTTCAATTTATTCATTACAGCCATTAATGTTTCTTATTTTACATAACAGGTGTACTCTCCTTAAGAGAGTCCCTAATCGATGTAAATATACCTGATAACTAATAAAAATTACCATGACGAGGTGAATGCGTATACTATTGCAATGTTTACAATTAGCAGAAACGCTAGGTTTATCACTTAAATTGATCCTCAATGTATGTTTGCTCCCTTTCTAGTTGTATCGCGTATGTTGGACGTGCATACAAAGAGCAAAACACTTGAGGCAAGAGTGGAAAGCAGAGTGAACTTTTTTAGCTGGGTGGCAATAGAGGCCTGCTATGCAAAGTTATCTGAAGTTAAGGCGTAATGTTAATAAAGTAACTAGCTTGAGCAGAGAAGTAGTGAAGTAGTGATGCAGCAAAAGGAGTGAGTTGGTCTTTCCTGCGTTCCTTTGCGTTTGTTTGTCTATCTTCCGTTCCTGTTCAGCCTCTGCTCCCTATCCTTCTTTTCCAATATAAATCAGCTTTTGGGGAATATGCTGTTACCCTCCGCCAAATTGCCCTGCCGTTCGGGCCTCTCTTCACCAACGGGCCGGTCCGGTCGCTGAAGCACGGGTGGTGTCATTATGTTACATATATTATATATGTCCACATAATTGTCCATATATATTATACAATACAAGGGACATTCCTTGAGACTTTGCTGTCGGTCGGTCATTAACAAACTACTAACACTCTATTTGAAATTATGAATGTCACTGTTGTTGAAACCGATCCAAAGAATCCATACAACACAAAATTCATGTGGGAAGGACTAGGTTTTCTTCAGCATGACAGGAGAGGTTTTTGACCATTGAAGTAGCCCGGTTGAGTATATATTACATCGTGTGGATGTTCATCGTGCGTAGTATTTGGTATTATGTCAGAATCATGAAAAAGGGCATTGTTCTAAACAACGAAATGCGTAAAGTGCACCTATGCCACAGATCTTTCTGGCGAAAAATACATTCTGAAGTTTTCCGATCGTCAAGTAGCAAGTAGTTTGCCGAAAATATCAGGGATTTTTATTTTACTCTTTTATTGAAAAACTTTGAGACGGCTATTTTAATCTTCCGGTGAAATACTACCGTAAATTGTACAACACTTTTCTACTGAAACAAATAAATTCACTCTAATAATTGTCTTTTATCTGTATCCAAATATAATTGGCAATTATTTGCATTGTATTATTATACAATAATTTTATTATTTAGTGCCTGTAAAATATTAAATTACTGCGGAAATGCATATTATAATACTAGCATGAGTAATATTTGAAAATATTCAGAATTTCTTGCGAAGGCAGCTTTTCTATATCCCGGATCGGAATATGATGTTGGACTTGGACTGAATGAAGTCGGCAAAAGAGTGACTCTATAAACATTTTCCCTATTACAGCTTTTTACTGTGTTGGTTTGAGTTGAGTCAGAGTCAGTTGGGTTCAGTCAGTTCAGTGTATGAAATAGTTACGAATGAATACAAGAGTAAGTCGGCTATGGAGCAGGGGCGTATTCGGGGCTAAGATAATTCGTTCAAATTATTTTTAATAAATCGAGCATTGAAATAGTACTGTCCACTTCGGCGATGAATACTGTATGACTTTTGACCTCCGAATAAAAAATTAATGGATTTCAACCAAATTGACCTTAGAGTCCGGAATTGTGAGGAAACACTAGAGGTGTAGTATAAGTGGGAGACATCGGTCAATCTTAAAATATGACAACACCCATCGTTTTCAGTCAAGTGTTCCCGTTAGTCAACATTTACCTATTTCCAATTACCTTTCGGCCACTTTACTACAGTGTTTACCACGGTTAATTTGTTTTCGTACGAAGCAGACAGCAGCACATAAAGGAAGTTTGAGCAAAAATTCAAAAAGGATAGAAACAAATTCCTTTACCTTAAAAATAATTGCAGGTGCCCGAATTTGGATTGTTACGCTGCTGCTGGAATAGTCCAACCGCCTTTGGTTTCTTTTAGCGCCAGAATACGTCAAGCCAGAGATCCCTGTTAGAAGGGCAGAACGTATTATTGATAGACGGGACCGGGTTGGGTGCTGAGCAAACTCTTAGTTGAATGAGCCAATAGAGCCGAGGCTAACAAACGCTCCACTATTCCTAGGAACGCTTCTTCAATCTACACGAGGAAATTTCTATGGTGGCCTCCGTGTACTGCACCGCACCGTCTTTGCTTTTCACTCCTGCCAGAAAGAGTCAGAGTGCCGTGCCGATAGTAAAACCTGAAAGCATTTCCCTCCCTCGTCATTAGTTGAGCAGCTTTGGTTGAGTGACAGACATCGAAATCTTCACACTTAAAATTTATTTATTCCGGTTTAAAGGATAATTACGTGCACTTATTTAAGCATTTTCAAGTAAGGAGCATTTTATATTAGTGCGCTGAATTTTGTGTTGCCGGTTTAATTCGGATTATCATTGATATCGGAGTCTTTAGTCTGCAGTATTTATTGTTGTCGGCTTTATTTTGTTTGTTTAGATGTCGACAAGCAGCGGACCCTCACCCCGCAAAATTAAGCGGGTAGAAGAGTCGGATGGCTCCGAAGATGAGGCACAAGAATTCGATGAGGAGACTCAAAAAGCCCTTGAAGAAATAGACACTTGTCAAAATGAAATCGATAGTCTCAATGAAAAAGCCTCAGAAGAAATACTGAAAGTTGAACAAAAATACAATAAGTTGCGAAAACCTTTTTTCGATAGGCGAAACGGGATCATCGAAAAAATACCCAATTTCTGGGTGACAGCAGTATCCATTTTCATACAATGTCAAATTTTATCAAACATTTGTACAGTATTAGGGCCTTTGTATTTAGTTTTGCTTCCGGTGTATGATGTGGCCTGAAAAGTTTTAGCGATTTATTTTCTTTGTTGTTTAAGTAAGGTCAATGCTTTTGGCGGTCGGCGTACAAGCTTTCTTAGTTTGGCTATTGCTTTGTGGTGTTTTTATTTGATTATTTGATTTCAGGGTATTCCATTTGGTAGCATGTCTTAGTTTTACGGCTTGCAGTTTGCTGTACTCTTTTACGTAGACTATTACATTATTTTATTTCAAAAATTTTGGATTATTTCCTTAACATTAAAAATCAGATGGTAAATCATCCTCAAATTTCTCTGTTGATTGACGAAGATGAAGAGGATTGCCTTCATTTTCTATCCAAGCTAGAGGTGGAAGAATTCGAAGATATTAAATCGGGTTATCGGTAAGTCTTTGCAACTCCAATTGTACTGTTTAATTACTTTGTAGTTTGTAAGAATATGGTGTATTTTGATCTCATGTATATTTAAGATTACAGTTTCTTAGAAAATGTGTTATTATTAATTTATTTTAGGTTGAAATTATATTTCGATGAGAATCCATTTTTTGAAAATGACGTCCTTGTTAAGGAATTTCATCTGGGCACTGTCGGTAAGCGTTTAACATGCATTCAAATTTTTGAGTAAAGTTTATCAAATGCAAGACATTTTGTCAAGTTTATCACTGACTGACAGCACTTCGTCAATTCTGTTTTAAGCAATGGGTTGCTTATTAGCTTAGTCCTATATTTCTGACAATTTTTAACATCCTTGGCAGCATGACAAAAACCAATCTTTTAATAGTAATCCATAGTTAATACCTGTAATGCAGTTTTAGTTTTACAACTAGAACAACGAGCATTTTTTGATGAATTTTATTTAGTTTTTATTTCTATTTGACTTTTAGGAGATCCAAAGTCTACGAGCTCCGAAATTCGGTGGAAGGAAAATATGGATCTTTCAAAAAAGCAGCGAGAAGTTATATCTCTCAGACGTAAGCGTGGCTTAGAACCCAAGACGTTCTTTTCCTGGCTTAATGATCATGGAGATCCATCCTCCGACGATATAGCCGAGGTTAATTGACTTTAGTATTATTTTTCATCTGATTAATAACTGATTTTCCGTGATTTAGTGTTTTCTTGACATTAAAGTCATAATCACGATATTTTTGTGATGACAAATGTAATTGTCGCATGTTAACTAACTGTAGTTAACATGCATGTTTTAGGAAGTTTGGTAAGAAGAAATAGTCAAATAAGAAAAAAGAAATAGACTTTTTTTTTAAACTGCCCTGAAAAGGGGAAAAGTTGAAAGAAGTTCCTGCTGTTTCTTTCAGAAAAATACAAAAGCCTAAGTATTACTTTAGACAGTGACCAAACCAAATACTTTATTACCCATTATTTACACCCAGAGTACTTGCTAGTAACGTCCGATGCGCGATGTACGCCTAAATAAAGGTTTGCCTTTATATATGCAAACATGTACATCAAAGCGAACTAATGCATTATGTAAATATACTGTGAAGAGCAAAATTGGGATTTGGGTTTTGCGGGTTTATTTGGGGAATTTAGTGATCATGTTTATTATTTGGGAAAATCGTGTTTTAGGCAGAAAATAAAAGAGACCACAAAATTTTATGGATTTATGTGATATATCTACAGCTATTGACGATTAGCTAAATGTAGAATACTTATAATTAAATTCTGGTCATACAATTTTGTAGAAGGAAAAAGTAGTAATTATCGACACATCGATTTTAGTTAAACCTTTGAATTGTTTGGTTTTGTATACCTTAATGGTTTGGAAGAGTATTTCAAGGTGTGTATAAACCTGGAGTGTTTTTAAAGTGGGTTCTTTGATCTAATTTTTAAGATTTTTAGATCTTTGTGGAAAATTCTGAGAATTGAATTTTCTTTCACTGTAGACAAAAAGAGACAGTTTATGATGTTGAATATTTCTCACGTAGTGCTCTACAAAAATTATAGGGTCTATTCTAGGCTGCCAATTTATTCCTGCAACAACTTATTCATTTACAGTGATTTATTTATTTTCTGCAGTTTACAGCTGATTTTGTAAGGGTGTTTCAGTGTAGCCCTAGTTTTAATCTACAGTTAGACACAATACTGCTTGAATCAAGCAAAGCTATTCTGAAAAATAATTTCGTGGAGGCTCATTTCTGAGATTTCTGTTTCAATTACTTAACACTTTTAGCCTGTAAATCTTATATGATTACTTGTAATTTATGTATGATTTATTTATAATGTCTTTATTCCCATTATATGGTACAATATTTTATGATGTGCAGTAGGTATGAAGTTTTAAATTCCTATCTACGTTCCAACTCACAGTAACAAAAACAATTGACTTTTCCGACCGACTTAGCATTTCTATACAATTAAAATGTTGTGTAAATTTTCTGATGTATAAAATAACCCAAGATCTAAGGTTAATTTTATTTTTGGGATAAAAATTTGCTTCGTTAAAAATATTCACAATATATTTTAATAATAAGTAGACTTGCGAAAATATTTTAGTAACAAAAGTCGAATCAAAGGAAAATGAAAACCTTATCTGCCTGCAATGCAATAGTAGCAATAGCATAGCAAATAACCAAAGGCATGGTCAATGTAAATATTCATACATACGATTGAAAACATTGTTGGTGTAGGATTGTAGACTGTAATAGAATCTTGTTCTCAATGATTTCTGAAATTTATTAAAAGTAATTCAATTTTAATTCAATACGTACTCAATTTGGAATGCTTTCTGAGCTTTTAGACTTTGTTTAGATTCTAGGGCATTTGAAGTACAGTGAAAAGAAAGTAATCGTCATGTTATTATTCTTAGACTAATATTTAATTCGTCCATGCAAATTAATTAAACAAAGCAGGAAAGAGAAAGTCTACGTACTTGTGAAAGTCATAGGCGGGAATTTTGTGGACTAATGAAAACAGCAGGAAATTGTCAATACATAAATTATATCATAATCAGTCATTGAATTATTCGGCACCAGTAGTAATTGTAAAAACCTGGTAATTGTTAATTATAAAGTGAATACCAAAGCATTAATGAGTCAGTCAATGTTCTTCCCATAAGTTACAATCATGTATTGTAAATAAGTAGTGTAATGGTTTAACGGTTTCCTATACAATGCAGTAGCAATGACTAGTTTTAAGATATATGTACTTTTCAAAGACGACACATTGGACTACATTCAACGACTACATGGGAAAAACATTGACCAATCGTTGAATGTAGTCCAATTTGTCGTCTCTGAGGAGTATACGTAACTTAAAACTAGTCATTTCTGCTGCATTGTATAGGAAACCATTACATTACTTATTTACAATACATGATTGTAGCTTGTGGGAAGAACATTGACTGCCTCATTAATGCTTTGGTATTCACTTATAATTTAACAATTACCAGGCTTTTACAATTACTACTGGTGCCGAATAATTCAATGACTGATTATGATATAATTTATGTATTGACAATTTCCTGCTGAATTAAATAATTTTACTGCTGTTTTCATTAGTTCACATAATTCTCGCCTGCGACTTTGACAAGTACGTAGACTTTCCCTTTCCTGCTGATTCCATTAATTTGCATGGACGGATTAAATAACGGCCTTATTCTTATTATATAGCAAAGTCTTTTCTGTATCCTTTATTTGTTCTTGGATTTCCAAAGTAGTGTTTTGTAATTTTAAGATCGAAACAAATTTTACATAGATAAGCATTGTAAATCGTATTACTTTCTTCCAAAATGTTTCATCGGTTTTACCGTTGTGTTGCGGTGTGGCGTATATATTATGACCATTGTCAAAGTGGAAAAAAACTTGAAATTTTCTCATAATTCATGGATTATATTAAAATCTAACTTTTTTAAATAGGTGATCAAGGATGATTTGTGGCCGAATCCTCTTCAATACTATCTTGTGCCCGATATAGAAGGTGAAAATGGCATTGATGAAGAAGGAAGGTAATTGTATAAATATCTCCATAATTTTTTGTTTATACCTAATTAATTTGACATGAACGTAATTTAATGTTTGTCATTTTTTAATGTAGCGAGGAAGGAGAGGAGGATGACTCTGTTGTCGTAGTTGAAGAAGAAGAGGAGGAAGATCAGGATGAAGAGGACGACGAGAAAAATGCGGAAGGAGCCGAGGATGGTGGCGAGGGAGGCGAGGATGAAGCAGCGGAACCAGAAGCAGAAGGGGAAGAAGAAGACGGGGCTTTTTAATTGACATTCTGTAATTATCAAAATTTTAACACAATAAAATAATTTACAAATTTTGCACTGTATTCCTGTAAATATATGTTTATCACCCCCTTTTTAGTACCTATGGCAGTCGATATGTGGGGGTGTTTTACTACAAGATCCATTAAATTCAACCCAAGTTTTATGTGCATTATTAAACCTACCTGTTTAAATTTTACAGCGCAATTCCTTTTCATTTTCTGCTCCAATGTTTTGTTTCATAAAAAATTCTTCATCATCATGTCAAATTTTTCATCATTTATATACTTGACTTTATGCAGCATCGATTAATTGTGCCTTTCACTCATGAACATTTCCAAATTCTAGTTCACGTTTATTTGGATTCAATGGTCGATATTTTTTATGTAGTTTTAAATATTCAACATATTCCTTTTTACAATACATGAATTTTCAATTGAACAGCTTGACTGCCTACACAATAAAAATGAAATTTTAGTAAAAATAAACCGGACTAAGTCTTCCAGTATTTTGTAATCCTTTGACAACTCACTTCCCAGTTTCCTTTGCCAACATTTTTCCAAAATGCCATATTATTTTATTACAAAATTTGTTAGTATTCTTAGTTTTTGAGCGCACAGACTAATAACCGTTAGTATAATGGACTATAATGTCGACTGCATAAAAGCACTAGTGTGGCAATTTAAAAATAACTTTGAAGGAATACTGTTTTCATACTTACAGTTATAAAGAGGTTAAATAACAGTTTGGATATTGGATAAGGTCAGTAGATTGGTACAATCTTGTTCCACTACAAAACCACCCGCTGCCACCCCCTACTCAGTTTATTTCAAGTTTTTTTGGAGGGGTCGACTCAGCCGACCCCTAAGCAAAAGCATAAGCAAAGCCATCATTTAAGCCATTCCTATATAGCAAGCATATTCCCTATCTATATTATATATATTATATATAATATATTATATCTACATGTCATAAGTATACTCCTGCCGCCCGGTCGACCCCCGAGAGACGGAGTGCAGTGTGGTTAGTACTGCAGAGCCGACCCCCGAAGAGACGGAGAGCAGCGTGGAGATGCTATTCCTTCAAGCTCCAGCAGACGACTGAGCTGAATGGCTCTTGCTGCTTAGCTATTAGCCCAATCCCATCTCTCCCCTCTCGCTCATTGGCTCTTCGCTCCGCCTAGTCTTCTGCCATTCGCTCCCCTACTCTTCTCCACTCTGCTTGTCTTCTGCACTAGGCAAAGCTTGCCTACTCCACACTGTGTAGAGTTCACCTCCCAAGCCTCCCACAACCCACCACACACTTTACCATTGCTCAATGCTATTTTCCTATTGAACCTAGCAACCCCTGTACTTTTTCTACATGCTATGGTGTGTGGAGTTCTCGCTCCACTCTTTTACTATGGTATGCCTTAGCCCAGCATTTCCCTCACTCCCTTCTCCGTGCGCTGCTGCTTTACTTGAGGGGACTCCCCTGCAGAGATTCACGCTATGCATAACAGTATGCTATGTTTTAAGATACACAGCCAAGGCTTGCTCTTAAGCAAGGCGTACCTTCGTTCCCTCTTCCAGGGACTGTATGCTATATGCATAACACTGGCTGCTGCATTATAGGTATGCGTTCCCTCCAACTGCATTTTACTTCTGATATTTTTTATGCCAGGCGTCCCTTCTACCTCCCGCTAAGCTTCTGTTCCCATGCCCAACGCTGTGAAAGAGTCTGCTAGTAAACTAAGTATGTACATATGCAAGTTCTTACTCAACACTTGCTATGCTTTTCCCCTACTCCACTCCCTATCTACAATGTTAAGCTTCTGTCTGCTGAGATGCATGCAGCGTACGAACGTTTTGAATTAAAAGATGATGCAATAATTACGTTTTACTCCAAGTTTATTTAACACACACACATTTACTAATATATATAAGCATTACATACAAAGAATACTTATAAATATATTGATATTCTAACAAATACCACTAAGTTATATAGAATATAGTGAAACTTATCAAATATATATAGTAAATATAAGTAAATGATTGATATTAAATACAAGTAACAGCAATTAAATTGATATCAAATGATAAGACAGGTGAGTATTTATATACAAGTACTTAATGAGTTATATTGCATACCTATAAAATATACAGCATGGCAGTGACTGCCGGGCTAAGTACGAAAGTCGGCTGTCCTGTACTATACGTATAATAACAGTCGGCACGGCGATGCCGTGCCTTGTATGTAGGTAGCTTTGCAGTCAGTCCGGCAGTCGGCAATGCAGCATGGCAGTCAGTCCGGCAGTCGGCAATGCAGCATGGCAGTCAGTCCGGCAGTCGGCAATGCAGCATGGCAGTCAGTCCGGCAGTCGGCAATGCAGCATGGCAGTCAGTCCGGCAGTCGGAATGAGACTGCCGGGCCTTACATTATACATTGGATGCATGCATATTTCTGAGTATACTACGTATAAATATAACTTAAATTCATAAGAAAGAAAGACAAAACTTTTATCATACAAAAGAAAAGTCCTATAAAACTTTTAAGAGAATTCACAAAAATCTTAAGAAACTCAAACAAAACATGAAAAATCTTATGAAACTATGACAAAACTCAAACGAAACAAGAAAAGTCTTATGCAAACTTTGCTGAAATCGACCAAAAACACCGATGATTTGGCTCAAACGCCCATAATCTCGATAATCAGACATGTAGGAAAAATGTTGGGCTGGCAACTTTTACCTCTACAAGTCTGAGAAGTCCAACCGCTTCTTGGCCTTTACAACCCTTCGGACTTTGCTGGATGGGCCTGCAAGAGGAGTTGTCGGGGACTCCGGTCTTGGCAACTTTGCCTATAAAGGAGTTATACATTAGTTATGATAGATTATGATTCGATAATTAATTAGTATATCAATAGTTACCTGGAATTTAGAAGAGTATTTCATGAAGTTTCTCCAGGTAATTTCTTCCCGATGCTGTCTTGTGCATACTGCAGGAACTAAAGTGCAGTTCACAAAGTCCTCCTCTTCGTTCTCTTCCTTTCGCATCGGTTGCTGCGATGGGCCGGCTACAGGTGTTTTCTCAATTGTAGTTTTCTCAATCATGGGGAGGGGTTCAGCACGGATCTTCCATTGGAAGTAGTCGTCCTCTTCTTCTTTGGTCAAGTCCTTCAAAGGTGGACCGACCAAGCACTCTCTAACTTGATTGCGCCACTCGGGAACTCGCAACTCGGTGCAAGTTCCTATGCATCTGTAATGCATACAATAATTAGTTACTTTTACTATTCATATTACATAGATACTGTATATTAGTTTACTTACGTTGCTAAAGTAGGGTTTATGTAGTTCGGCTGGCTTTTCGAACTAGGATATTGATAGGTGCAATCAGCGCAATCTCCTTCGCGGTCCTCATTAAGGCAGAAACCGCACAACACGTGAACCGTAGACAGAAATCGATAGAATCTTGCATCTCTAACTTCATGGTAGCTGAGCTTTTCGAGAAAGCAGGTGTAGCTACAGCAGGTGTTTTCCGAGGTGCGCCTCCATTGACGGAGATCTTCCACGTCTTTATCCCTTCCTATCATGTAGGCGGCTAAGTTCTTCTCCGTCCAGTGGCAGTCAAAGCAGCGCTGATAGCCTTCAGCATTGTAAACCGCGAGGTCGGGACAGCGGTCCAGGTGACTGTAGTCGCAGTCCATGCAGCGTAACCTTAAAATGCAATTACGTATTGTTAGTGTACGCTTTAATGTACTTATGTATATGAATTACTATTAGAAATGTGATTTTGAATTACCTCGACTTGTTATAGATAGTTTGCTTTGCTCTTTCCATTGTGGTTGTCAGATGCTTACTTGAGAGATGTTGAATGTATAAAGGCTGAAGGGTGACAGATGGGTTTCTCTGAAACTTTACTGCGAAGGGTTGCGGTGACGTACAAGTGCAAGTAGTTTGTATTTGACTACGAACGAGGGTGCAATGGTAATCCTAACTGAAATACAGTTTTCAAAGAACCACGTGTATAAAATAACTTTTTATAGGGATTCCTCAGTGGACTGTGTCATTAGCGATAAGTGCAGGTGTTATTTAAGCGAAAGAACGTACAATGACCCTAAGCCAGATGCGCCACTAATCAATTGCCTCAATAAAATCCGTCTACAGTGGAATTCTTTTCTGGAAAAAGATCCTGTCGTGTTATGCTACTATCAATACACCAAGTCTTTACTGGAAATAGCATTGCCACGTCATGAAGTGGGTTGCATTCAACAGGATTTTGATGACTTTACCATTGATGGCTATGATCCTTTCGACGTTGACCTAAGAGAAGTACCTCATCCGTGTCAAGATGCTTTCTGGGATGACAGTCCTCTTTGGAAGATTGGTGATTATGCCTATAATCTCCACTACTCAATAAAGAAACGGGAGGAGGCTGAAGAGGATCTGAAGCGATGCCAAGAACAACATGCTGTGTTCTGTAGGTTATTCTACGGTACTCAGTAAGTATACTTAAACTCTCCTTTCACATTAAATGTATAGTATGTATAATTCTCAGTATTCAATTCATTGCAGGAAATCCATAGACTTCATCAAAGCCTTGCAAGGCTTTAAAGGGAAGGAGGGAGAAGATAAGTGCGATGAGACGAATGAAAATGGATTAGAGATTGCTAAGCTGAAGTGGAATTGGTCACCTCCTATTTATGTGAGAAAGATACCGAAATATCCACCTCGTACATTCTTTCCGTGGCGGAAAAAGTATTGATACCTTTAAATGAAGACGTGACGAACGGTCTTGACAATCCGTCTGCAGGTCGGGCATGTATTAAACTTATAAATGCATTTTTCGCATGATAACATATGATTGCACGGTATTAAAACGAAATTTACATTTCTCACATGACAGATGATACACGGATTCACTGGTTCGTCAAGCTCCTTAGTGTCTATTAGGTAGCACTTTGCAAATATGCACAATTTATGGTGTTGGTCATAACGTTTGTCAATGTCTGTAAGTTTGAAAAAGGTTAAGTTGCAATAAAAGCATGACATGAATCCTTCTTCTGTAATAAAAAATCCTTCTTTCGCATATTCCTCATAATTGTTAATAATATTTTCTAAAACGGCAAATGAGTCTGTTCTTGTGTTCTCGTTGACGTAAGCTGGATGTTTCATACCGCCCTTAGGGACGGCTAAGTCTTTCACGTTCATGATTATGTATATATTTTAAGTATAGATGAGATTGACATTCTGCAACACGGACAAGATGATTGAGTTGTCACACAAATGGGGCAGAATCCAAAATGTGCACACGGTAGCAAAACATACCTTGCCTCGAACAATTTGCACACTTTACACACATTCTTATCGTTCTCAACTATTGGGAGAGGCTTTCGGTCTTTAATCTTATGTTTGTTTACTGTTAGATACGCACAGGCATCATAATCAGAGTGTAGGGCATGTTCAAGGAAAGGGCAGTCGTCTACCTCCCACTGCTCAAGCGGCATTCCACAGTAGAAGCACTGAACACGGTCTCCAGGGCCGCAGTAGTAAAACCCAGCTTCAGCTAAATCTTCAGTCTTTACAAAGCTAAGAGGCCAAGTTTTAAAACTATCTAGTCTGCTCTTTAGGGTTACGTAGTTTTTAACTACAGGGCCATTGCAGGGTATTAGCTTATTCATTATATATGTAGTTTATCAAAGTCCATAAGCTCTAATTCCCTTTCAACCCAACTGTTTAGCTCTCTCCGCTTTGCCACCGCGTTTTCTCTCAAGATCTGCTTTAAACAGGTTCCTATTACTGCTATACTATATTCATTATTATGTATATGATTCTGTAAAAGTATATCAAATCTCTTTGCCAGTGTATCTGTTGTTTGGAAATGTAATTTCCAAATAGGGCAACCGTTAGTGTAAGCAAACAGTTTCCTCTCTGCTGATATTGCTTTATAGTTATATGTTCTTAGGAGTGCAGCACTTGACTCGTATAGTGTAACGTATAATGTAGAAGAAAGATGATTTGAGCATATGATATTTTGTATGCAAGCAAGTCTAGTCGCTTGTGAGCAGCAGCACTTAAATTCTCTTTTAAGTAAAGGATGAGTCACATCGGCATACCATAAACTTATGACATGTTTTTCTATATTCTGAGAGAATTCAATTAATCCAACCATTCTATTTAACAAAATACAAGTAGCATTAACGAATGCAGAACACAGTACTGCGATGACTGCCGGGCTATGTAAGGCACGGCAGTGTCGTGCCGACTGCCGGACTGACTGCTGGCTGACTGCCGTACCTGAATATTGTGCTGAAATTAAAGTTCTGTATGTAGTAATTCTTAGCAGCATTCGTTGCAAGATAACCACATCCCGTATTCAATCCCATTACAAAATCTTTCGTGGCATGTGTCACATTCATAACATCCAGGGCAGTTGCTGTCTTGTTCAGGATCCATGCAGTATAAGAACAAGTAAGAATTATCTTCAGGATAGGATTCCATTGTGAGAGTAAAACATTTGTAGTGTATATCGGTCGGCGCTCAGTCGAAGACTGTGGCAGTTGTCATTCGTTGCTCGAGAATGGCAGTTAACATTAAGCGTCAGTACTTCAACCCTCTATTCGCTGGCTCTTTTTCAGGGGCGGCTTCGTTAATAAGAAACAGAAGCTTTAAAGACAAGAAGCTTGTTATAAAAGAGCTACACAAACTAAAGCCTTACGTGCTGCACAAACCTGCTAACAAAAGGTTTCCTAGACGAAAGTTTATGGTTCCTTTCCGTCATGAGCAAGTGCAGATAGATCTGATAGATTTAAAGAAGTATGCAAAAGAGAATAAGGGTTTTAAGTATTTGCTTACTGCTATTGATGTTTTTAGTAAGAAAGCTCACATAGTTCCACTTAAAACAAAAACAATGGCTGATGCTGCGAGTGCAATGAAAAAAGTCATTAAAGCTCTAGGAAAGCCGAGAACTGTACTAAGTGATCGTGGTAATGAATTCGTTGGGAAAAGAACGAAAAAGTATTTGGAGAGTATTGGAGTTAAATTAATTCATGTTTACTCAGAGTTGAAGGCAAGCGTAATCGAGCGCTTCCACCGTACGATCCTAGCCCGTTTATCTCGGTATT
The DNA here is from genome assembly GCA_020352615.2 of Yoshiicerus persimilis. NCBI lineage: Eukaryota > Metazoa > Arthropoda > Collembola > Entomobryomorpha > Tomoceridae > Yoshiicerus > Yoshiicerus persimilis. Next base: position 32,520,108 of record CM060170.1, on the reverse strand, counting down.
GGACTCATAAAGGCAATAGAGAATATATAAAAGTGCTGCCGCTTCTGGTAAATAGTTATAACAGCTCAAAACATCGTACTACAAAGTTTGCTCCTAATGACGTCAACGATGACAATGAACATCTGGTGTGGCGCAACACATTTGAACATCTGGTACGGCAGCCTAAGATTCTCCCTAAGTATAAAGTAGGGGATATTGTTCTTATATCTCGCTGGAAGGATCTGTTCACAAAGGGTTATGAATATAATTTTATAGATACTCCATATATTATAAGTAAAGTACGAGATACGCAGCCTCCGACTTATGAATTGAAAGAAACTGTTCATAGGTTTAGCGAGGCAAGAGTGACTAAGAGCGGTAAAAGAATACCTAGGAAGCAGTTGCCTTTGGAAATATTGAAGGGAGGTTTCTACGAGCCTGAGCTTACACACTTTACTCCTACTTAATACTTCGTTATGGCCACAACTGAAATCGTAGTTCTCAGTAATGATTGTAAAGTTTTAATTACAAATGCGTTGACTGAAACTGAAAAAGTTTTCATTCACAACAGTAGCGGCACGATATCATTTAAAGTTGATGACATTAAAGATATCAAGAAAGCATTAAGCCTAATCAAGAAGAAACGTAAGATTTCTAATATAGAGCGACGGTGCACCTTAAAAGAAGTAAGCTGGGTTTCTTTTCGGAAAGATAAACTGTATGGTAAGGAAGATTCAGTTTATCGACTCTACAATTCCCCTGATGGTTATATGTTGATGGACAAATTTGGTCGTTTTCTACCTGGACGTTATTTCGACTGTGACATTTATCCTGTTCCCTAATGCCACGGTTTTATAGTTTAAAGTGTGGCTATAAGATATGGTCCACTGAAAATCATATTCATATTCGAGAGCCTGATGGAACTATAATTGGGAGAGGAGCAACTATTCCTCTCACTGAACTTAATGAACTTATTAAACGATTACAACTACTAAGCAATGGAAAGCATAACACTTCATCTCGACAGCCGAAAGTGCAAAAGAGTCTTTCTGGGCAATAGAGGAGGGTACTTTACAAATGAATTATACAAAAGTATAAAGTTACCTCATGAACATTATGAATGTGGACTAGTTCGTGCATCGTTTACTCCTACGCGTAGGAAAATATTTGGTAGATATCCAGAGGACAATGAGATTGAAGTTATAATTGGAACGAGTTCAACTATTACGCATCATATACCTCAAAGTCAGCATTTATCAATCAATAATTTGATTGTTTCCTTGGAAACTTTGCTTAAAAAGGTTGGCGTAAATGTTAAAACATCAGAAATTGGAGGTGAGAGTGGAGTAAAGACTAAATTAGTTAACTTGGACGACGCTAACCTTGTAATTGATCAGCTATTGGCTAAAGCTTTTGGATTTACGAAAAAATACATATTCAGTAAAGGAGAGCATCTCAGTGAAGGATACATTGACAATGCAAAGTATGTCTCCATATCTCCTACTCATGTCTTTAAATTTCAACAAGTATTTCCTCCTCCTAAGCGAACAGTTAAAGTTGAAGAGCCCAGCGAGTTTGACTTAATGTCCCTCATATCAAACATGAATCGCGCTTTGGAGACTATAAAAGACTTTGCTGATGTTGCGTTTCTTTTGGGTGAAAATGCTGTTGACATTGACGCAGACAAGGATAATGTGACTGTTTATATTCATTCTCCTAACATCGCTATACTTCTTGGCAGTGGTGTCTTCTTCTTGGGGCCTAAAAGAGATGTTAAAGAAATTAATCTGGATCTGACGTATGAAATTGAGAATAAGGCTCAGTTCACAATAAATAGTGTTGACTGGAGTTACTTTGGCCCAAGGCGTGCATTCATTCTTTCAGATATAACGAAAAATACTTTCTACGGTTCACGATATATGCCTATACTTGGAGTTATTGATACTGTGCCCAGTGACGGAAAACATGTTAGTATAGATTTCCCTACTATACAGTATGTTCCTCTCGATGCAAACGAGTTCAATAAGATCAACATACAAATACTCAGTGATGACTTATTCGAGCTACCAGTAGCGCACCAACCTTCCTTCGTAACGCTTCACATTCGCCCGAAAAAGTTTTAAGGATGGATGTACAAGTAGGAGGAGGTCTTGGTTTGAAGCCAGAGTCTTATACTATTCCTTTCATTGGCAAAGCTGTTGTACAAAAGAAAAAGAAAAAGACCAATCGTGTCATTAGGCAAGTTGGAGGGGCGAAGAAGAGAACTCAAAGCTCTTCCTCTTCTCGAGTTCCTGTAAAAAAGAGCAAGCCAACCAAGAAGAAAAAGAAACAAACACTTACCCTAAATCAGTTTGGCTTTGGGAAAAAGAAGCAAGCTAAAACAAAGTTGAGCGGAGGGAAGAAGAAGAAGAAAAACGCGTCAAGATGAGTGTAGAGATTTCAGAGGGGAGCTCTATGTCCATTCGTAGTGAATTGGATGTATTCTCCCGAGCAGCAACAGATGTTGGTGTAACATATTCAACTACTCAAGAAGTATATCCTCAGAATAGTACTAAGGAACGCTTTGCCTCCTTACAATACTACATAGAGGGGAATTCTTCGTTTATTGACTTGGAAAATAGTTTGCTGCGTGTATTGGTTCAAGTGACTAAACATGATGATGCTGCAATACCAAAAACAGCAGATGTATCTACTGTAAATAACTTTATGCATTCGCTGTTTCAGTCAGCCGATCTCCAATTGAATGACTATCCAGTAACTACACTCTCTAACAATTATGCTCTCAAAGCATATATTAATTCTACACTTGGCAATGGAGCTCCGTTTAAGGGAACTGCTGCACAGGCGGTAATGTACTATCAAGATACAAAAGGAGATGACTTTACTGCTACTAATACCGGTATGGTGGCGAGGAGATCTGCTATTGCCGGAAGTCAAGTTGTGGAAATGATTGGCCCGTTGTTTCTAGATTTGGCTCAGCAGAAGAGATATATAATAAATAATGTTGATGTTAGAATTAAGTTGACTCGTAATTCGGACGACTTTGTACTTTGGAGTGCTGAAGAGAGAGCAGCAGGTTCAAATGTCTGTCCTTTTACTGTAAAAATTCTTTCTGCTAACTACTATGTACGTAGGCATACCCTGTCTCTTAGTTTGTTTAATCGTATTCAAATGGAGCTGAATAAGAAAGCAGCTAGATATACCTATGATAGATGTGAAATCAAAACCTTCAACGTCATCAGCGGTCTTACCAGTGGAACATCTGACAATCTTTTTATGGGGCAGCTGCCTCAACTCATCGTCATTGGGATGGTTAAAAGCGATGCTATATCTGGAAAGCTATCTCTCAACCCATTCAACTTTCAACACTTTAATGTGAAGATTGCCTTGACGGTTGATAATGAGATTGCCCTATACCGTTCCCTAGAGTTCAATATAGCCGACAAGAAATATCTCAATGGTTACATGAGTCTGTTCACCGCGGCTAGTAATCGAGACTTGGGGAATAATCTTACTATGAAGGATTATCTCAATGGGTATTTCTTCAACGTATTTGAACTTGTGTCGGCTAGTACTGGAGACGACCTCTTACCAGAAAGACGTGGGCGGTTAAAGATCGACTTGGATTTTGAAAAGGCTCTGACTGAAGCAATTACAGTTGTTGTTTTTGCTCAATACCAGGCCTACATTGACATTGATGTAAATAGAGTTGTAAAGTCGAGTCTATGAATACTTTAGAGTTAAAAGATAAGTTAAGTATTATACATAAGAAATGGAAGTTGAAATACAGCGATGTTATCCCTAGAGATATGCTTGATATATATGTATACCCAAGCTGCTATATCATCAACTCACAGGACTCTGGGAATCCGGGCAAGCATTGGCTTGCAGTGGCGGCCTTTTCCCCTAGGCGCCTTTTCTGTTTTGATTCACTTGGAAAAAGTTCTGAGTACTACGGGGTTGTCCTTCCTTATTGTATTAATGTTAATGACAGGCAACTTCAAAGTAACTCTGCGAATACGTGTGGAGAATTTTGTTTATACTTTCTTTACCATACGTTTAAAGGTATGTCTAGCTATGATATCCTTAAAGTATTTACATCTAATACTAAAAGAAATGATGCAATTGTAAAAAGGTTTGTTTTGAGATTGAAATAAATAACATAAAACGATTCCTTGCATGCGAGTATTCATTTTATTACATGATTAAGCACTTAAAGATACTACTATCAATACTGCATTCCACTGAATAAAAGGAAAGCATCTAGAAATATTTCCATACTATGCATGCATACAAGACTGCCGGGCTAGGGACTTACAAGGCACGGCAGTCCTATCCCGACTGCCGGACTGACTGCAGGCAAGGCACGGCAGAGCCGTGCCGACTGCCATGCTACCTACACACAAGGCACGGCAGTCCTATCCCGACTGCAGGACTGACTGCAGGCAAGGCACGGCAGGGTATAACTATAAGAATGCTACTATAAAAGTAATGCGTATCATGCTCTTGTATTAATGCTTATCATTAGATTCCCGCGGTTTTCATATTCCAGATGTACTTACAGCGGGGCTGTCTGTTTTTTTTATTATGCTCCTTGGTAGTCTGCTATCTGCATTCAACCCTTCCACATCTTTCAAGATGCCTCGACGAAAGTCTGCTTTTAACCCGGCAAACTATCTTGTAAGTATTTATATTCTTTGATTAAACGGTCAATTCAAACGTAATAAGTTTTTTGATTTGAAATTGTGATTGTTAGGTAATTTGTCCTGTGCCAGGATGCGAATACCGCTGTGTACGTCGTAGCCAGCTACGGGCGCATTCCTTTCGACTGCATGAGTGTCCTTATTGCGAGGGAATATTCCTCGACAGGTGGATGTATCACCCCTGCAACGGATTACGTCGGATTCAGATTGGCGGTGCGTTTGACGGAGGTCCATTTGTATTACAAGCTGTCGGTCATCATAATCGCTTGTCAATTTACAGAGCAACTGAAGTTCAAGGTACCGTTGAATTAGACAGCCTTTTTGAAACCCTTCGAGTTCCAGTTTCTAATTTAGTATTACATACTTTACGACAGCATAAAGGGATATACGTAGAATTTATAACAGCGGTGAAATTAGAAAGAGATGGTGTGAGACATACAGCTTACCTAAGATCTTACAACATGATATTAATACACGCTAATTTCATGGCTAATATTTATGACGCTGCTTTACTGCAGCAGGAAGCATGCTTGGAATCTTATACTCAGAATGGAAGTGGGTGGAGAGTTGACGAATTTGTCTATTTTGAGATGTCTTTTGCAAGGTATAAGCCACTTAGGGGTTCGGGATATATTCCAACTCCGAAAGAATTGGCGAACAAACGAGCATTGCTTAATATACAGAACCAAAATGAGTTTTGCTTTATATACTGCGTGTTTGCACACTTGTACCCTGCCGATGGCGACAGTAGAAGAAGAACTAATCCTAATACTTATCATACTCCAATGAAGGATCCAAGAAAACCGTTGGATATAACAATGCTAACCTTTCCAGTTCCAATTCAGGATTTCTCAAAATTTGAAAATGCAAATAATTTGTCAATTAATATATATGGGTTTGATAAGGTGGCTTATCCTATTGTTCTGACTAGAAAAAGGGGAGTTACTAGAGAGAGGCATATTAACCTTTTGCTAATTGAAAATGGTGAAAACTATCATTACGCACTGATTGAAAATCTTTCTGCCTTCATAGGTAATAACAATAACCGTTATGATCTTTGCCGATTTTGTTTAAACAAATCTTACATTAGCATTGGAATACAGGGACCTGGTGGTCACATTAGCTATGAAGCTCTAGATAAGCACGAAGCTATTTGTAGAGTGGTAAACAAACCTAGAATAATTTTTCCCGAAGAAGGTTGCATTAAATTCAATGATCTAAAACAAACATTAGCTGTTCCGTATATTTGCTTAGCGGATTTGGAAGCATTTATGACTAGGATCGATGAAGACGAAACTGATCTGGATGATCCATCGGCTTATGCCTACATTATTTGTAGCGACGAAAGAGTAGAAGTTCTCAGGCTCTATGATGGTGAAAACCCCATTAAACATTTGATCGAGGATCTGCTTTCTGAAGCCGATCAATATTTAGAGAGGATTGAGAAAAATACGCCCATGAATGAGTTGACGGAGGAAGAAGCTCAAGATCATGCCAGGTCGATTATTTGTCAGTTTTGTGAACAGCATTATGAGGAAAACAATGGAAAAGTTAAACATCATTCGCATATAGATTGCCTATATCTTGGTCGACCATACAAGGCTGGCCAATATATTTGCACGTTGTGCAATAACTGTAACATGCAGATAAAGTTTAAGAAAGAGTTTTACTGCATGTTTCACAATGGGCAAAAGTATGACCTCAAAATGTTAGTTCAGGCAATGGGTCCTGAGTATGTTGACAGAGTTGAAGTTCTTGCTAAAAGTACTGAGCAGTTTATTAGCATTACTATTGATCGCAAGCTGAGAATTACAGATTCGATTCAACATCTCAGAGGTGGTCTAGGAGCTTTAGCTGAAAGTTTGCTGAGAGATTCGATTGAAAAATTTCGCTGTACTCAGCAGGTGTTTTCTCAGCTGGGGAATATTGTTCCCTTACTGGTTCGGAAACAACCTTTTCCTTATAGCTATTGTACCGGTCCAAGTGTATGGGAAGATACTGCTTTGCCACCTAGGGAAGCTTTCTTTAATGATCTCAAAAATGAGGCAATTACTGAAGAAGAATATCAACATGCTCAACAAGTTTGGACGCAGACTGGGTGTCGTACATTTAGGGATTACTGTAGGCTATATTTAAAATTAGATGTGACTTTATTGGCTGATATTTATTTGGATTATCGGAAGAGTTGCATGAAAGAGCTCATTTTAGATCCTACTTACTCAATTACATCTAGTGGGTATTCCTTTCAGGCGTTCCTTTACTTATCCAAAGTTAAAATAGATTACATTCCTGACATGGAAATGTATTTAATGCTCACCAGAGGGTTGAAAGGTGGAGTGACACAAGCTGCGACAAGGTTTGTTAAAACAAATCTTCCGGGAGTCGATGGCTATGAATCAGAGAAACCGGAATCTGAAATTATGTTTACTGACTGCAATGCAATGTATCCTAGCGCTATGATGCAGCCAATGCCCATCTCAGGTTTCAGATTATTGGAAGATTATGAGTTAGTTACATTTGATTTAAATACTATAGATGATTCTCTTGGTAAAGGATACATAATCGAATGCGATGTTGACTATCCAGATGCTTTACACACTGCTCACGCGTTTTTCCCAATGATGCCAGAGAAATACTCCGTCTCATTAATGGAATTATCGGACTATCAGATTAAACAGTTACAGCAAGTTAAGCAGGGAAACACATATGCAGCTGAGAAGCTATTGTTGACATTATTTGATAAGAAAAACTATATTTCGTATCACAAACTTTTGCGTTTTTATTGCTCTAAGGGTATTGTAATTACTAAATACCACAGAGTAATAGAATTTAATGAAACACCCTATATGAGAGATTATGTTGTAAAGGTTTCCGATTTAAGAAAGAATGCGATCAGTGAAATATTGGGATTGTATTATAAAATTATTCTAAATTCCATTTATGGCTATTGCCTGAGGAATAAAGTTAATGATACTGTAGTAAGCCTGTGTTTTGATGCGGAAACATGTGAAAAAAATCTTGCGAGGCATAATTATAAAAGGCATTCACCAATTCATGAAGACTTGAGTGTATTTGAATTTAAGCATAACTATATCAAGTTTACACAGCCTTATGCGACTGGATTCTGTATAACTGAGTTAGCTCGGTTAGAACTATACTCTTTCTACTATGATGTATTGACTCCTCAGTTCAATAATCGGCTGAAAGTTTGTATGATGGATACAGACAGCATCATGGTTAGCATTGAGCTAAAGCCAGGGAAGTCTTTGACAGATGAGTTGGAGGAAATTAAGCAGCATTTTGATTTTCATGATTTGGAGGAGAGTAGCCCACACTATAGATTGAAATCAGATGTAAATGCTAGCGTACCAGGCAAGTGGAAGCTGGAGAAGAAGGGAAAGAGAATTAGGGAGGCCTGTGCACTGAAGGTAAAGCAGTATAGTATACTATTGGACGACGAGAGTGAAGTTAAGAAGGGAAAGGGAGTGGCTAAGCCAATCCTGAAAAGATTAACTCATGGGATGTATAAAGATGTTTTATTCGGCGCTCCGCCCGTCAGACGCTCAGCAAAGTTCATTGTGAGTAGAAACTTGCGTTTACTAACAGTCGTTACAAGTAAACTTACTTTACATGCCTTCACTGCTTCAAGATATATACTGCCGAACCGCATCGACACTCTTCCTTTCGGTCATAAAGATATAAAGGATACTTTTAACATCAATTTCCTTTAATATGGATAACCAACTTGATGTAAATATGGCTTTTCCTTTTAGTATGGTAGTTACAGCTCCAAGCATGGCTGGTAAAACTACATTTGTTTTAGAGTTATTGAGAAGAAGGGATGAGGTATTAGCAAAGCCAGTTGAAGAGGTCTTTTACTACTACACAGAGTATCAGCCAGCGTTCACTAAGTATAGCGACTCAATTGTATTTACTAACTCAATTGAAGATTTGGAAGCAATGGTTTGCGATAACTGCATTGTAGTGTATGATGACTGCATGCAGGAGTTTGAAACTACTTTAAACTCGTACATTAAAAAGGTTTTCACTCGACAAGTCCATCATGCTAATAGGGGTGTAATTATATTACTACAAAATGCCTTCTGTAAAAACCTAGTTTCTATTACTAGGAACGCAACCTATTTGGTTGTGGGAAACTTTCCTTACGATAAGACTATTATAAGTAATATAGCTAGAAAGATTGCTCCAGGGAACATTGCTTATATCTTGGATGCATATAATAAAGTAAACAGAAATGGATATGGGTTTCTTATATTTGACTTTGCTAGAAAGACTCCAGATAGATATAAGATTCGTAGCAGCTTTTTTCCAGATGACATGCTTGTCTTTAGACCATTATGATGGAGGGGCTTAGAGAAGAAACATCTTTCTTAAACAAGCTCGTGTTGAGTAGTAAAGCAAATAGAAAGAAGCTTATAATAAAGGCAAGTAAAGAGCAGATCACCGCAGTTGCAGAGTGTCTGTTAAACATTGAGCAACTACAACTGGATGCTGATGAAAAGAAATGCCTGAAAAAACACAAAAGTATTCTTAAAAAGTTTTATAAGGCTAAGTTTACTCTTACTAAGCTTAAGAAGTTTATACTTAAAAACATTTTGTTCGTTGTAAATGTGCTTGCTACAATTTTGACTAAGTTTATTGAGCAGAGTGTAATAAGTATCTGCAATAATGGCGAGGATCTATCGAGTAGTGAGTGAGGATGAATACAAGCTCTGCAAAAAGCAGGAAACGTTTAAGCAAGAGCAAAATGATAGAGTAGAAATGGTTTTAAAGTATCTTAGCCCTGCTCAGAAGGTAAAAGGCGAAAGACTTCTCCAAGCTCTTGTGTCTATTGCCGACGTAAACTGGAAGCCAAATGGTCAATTTGTGTATAAAGGAAAGCTTGTTGACAATTCAAACATAATTGACTTGGTATCTTTTGCTACAAAGCGCTTGCTACCATATCAAGCTAAAGAAACAAAGCTTCCTGGGCTAGAATACTTTATGCAGGCAGTTGATGTTCAGTCTAAAGTAAATAACCCTAAAATGAAAAGTGTAGATGGTAATAAGTGGAAGAAATTCAAGTTAGAAAATTGAATTCAGTCTTGTGTTTTACTTGACTGCTTTCAATGAATAAGTTGTAGTAAACATTTTAATGTTATAGAGCAAAGTCCTAGTTACTCCTGTGAGTTTAGCTGGGCAAATGGTTGATTTATGTGTCTGTAAATAACTTTTGAATTCAATAAAATTGATTTGGCCATGTATTAATTGTTGTTTTTATTTCAGCATTTTGATTTATTGTCATTTTACATTTTATCGCATTTCATTAGTCATGTATTGTTAGACTTGTTAGCTACTGCCAGTTTCAATGCATTCATTCTAGCTTTTCCTTCGGCTGTGTAGCATTCACAGTATCCTGGGCACCGGCCGTCTAAAGAGTTCCCAGTTTTCATTAGCTGCAACTTGGAACATTTCTGAAATAGAGCCGCTATCCTAGCTCTTCCTTCTGGAGTAAAGCATTCGCAGCAAGGTGGGCAGCGTCCATCTAAAAATATCCCTGTTCCATTGAAAGGAATCTTAGGACATGTAGTTTTTGGTGCAAGGTCTCGCATATAATCCACTTGAGTAGCTTTATCCATAATTTGAGTTGCTTACTCGGCAAAGGCTAGAGACGGAATAAAAGAAAGTCATGTACGTCAATTCATTCATAATCTTGTACTGCTTAAAAGCATAAAGTCCGTATAAGAATACAGCCCAGCAGTCAGTCCGGCAGTCGGCACGGCGCTGCCGGGCCTTATAAGAATACAGCCCAGCAGTCAGTCCGGCAGTCGGCACGGCTCTGCCGGGCCTTATAAGAATACAGCCCAGCAGTCAGTCCGGCAGTCGGCACGGCTCTGCCGGGCCTAATAAGAATACAGCCCAGCAGTCAGTCCGGCAGTCGGCACGGCGCTGCCGGGCCTTATGAGAATACAGCCCAGCAGTCAGTCCGGCAGTCGGCATGAGACTGCTGTCCTAAATGTGTTTTCTGTACTACTAGGAATGTACACTACTGTTGTTCAACACTATTCCTGTTGAAGGATCCGCCCCTAATGTCAAGCAAAAACATTTCATTGGTCCCATATGCAGCGAATGATGAATATTTCATTTGTTTTATACCAGCAACAGAGATTCAATGTAATTATTGTAAAGCTCGCAGTGTGTAAAGTATTATTTGAATAACATTTCGGTGTTATGTAATTATGCGTGTAAGTTTGTGGTTCACTTGCTTGAAGTCCCCTTCTGTAATATGATACGCGAAGCTATAAATAGAACGCTCCCCTAATTTCAGTCTTCTTGCTTGGTACTTACAGTGTAATTGGAGATGCAGTAACTTTATTCAATACACACGTATTGAACAAATTCACTTGCCTTGCCGAGAGTTGAACTTGACCTTCACTGCAAGTATCAAGTTACCGAGGGCTGCAAGTCTTGTTTGAAGAGAGGGGAAGCTAGGAATATATCGCTCGTCGTGCCTTCCAAGTACTTATGGCTCGGTCTTTGCCTAATCTCAACTCTGCGTGCTTCTGAAAGCTTTAGCCTCGTCTCACGTTGAATGCGTTGGAGTTGTCTCAAGCTGCCTCGTCTCAGCACCTCTACATAGATGATTTCCATGATTTAGCTGTTTCAACCACTTTGTAGCGTGTTTGTCGATGCATTTGGTCGATTTCAGCAAAGTGTTCGTCGGTTTTAATCACTTTTGGCTTGGTTTCATTGGATTTTTTGTTTGATTTTTCTTGCTTTGTCTTGTTTTTCTTGTTTTATCGCAACTCATTCGTGTATATTCTTGTTGTTTCTAGATAAGCATTGTAAATCGTATTACTTTCTTCCAAAATGTTTCATCGGTTTTACCGTTGTGTTGCGGTGTGGCGTATATATTATGACCATTGTCAAAGTGGAAAAAAACTTGAAATTTTCTCATAATTCATGGATTATATTAAAATCTAACTTTTTTAAATAGGTGATCAAGGATGATTTGTGGCCGAATCCTCTTCAATACTATCTTGTGCCCGATATAGAAGGTGAAAATGGCATTGATGAAGAAGGAAGGTAATTGTATAAATATCTCCATAATTTTTTGTTTATACCTAATTAATTTGACATGAACGTAATTTAATGTTTGTCATTTTTTAATGTAGCGAGGAAGGAGAGGAGGATGACTCTGTTGTCGTAGTTGAAGAAGAAGAGGAGGAAGATCAGGATGAAGAGGACGACGAGAAAAATGCGGAAGGAGCCGAGGATGGTGGCGAGGGAGGCGAGGATGAAGCAGCGGAACCAGAAGCAGAAGGGGAAGAAGAAGACGGGGCTTTTTAATTGACATTCTGTAATTATCAAAATTTTAACACAATAAAATAATTTACAAATTTTGCACTGTATTCCTGTAAATATATGTTTATCACCCCTTTTTAGTACCTATGGCAGTCGATATGTGGGGGTGTTTTACTACAAGATCCATTAAATTCAACCCAAGTTTTATGTGCATTATTAAACCTACCTGTTTAAATTTTACAGCGCAATTCCTTTTCATTTTCTGCTCCAATGTTTTGTTTCATAAAAATTCTTCATCATCATGTCAAATTTTTCATCATTTATATACTTGACTTTATGCAGCATCGATTAATTGTGCCTTTCACTCATGAACATTTCCAAATTCTAGTTCACGTTTATTTGGATTCAATGGTCGATATTTTTTATGTAGTTTTAAATATTCAACATATTCCTTTTTACAATACATGAATTTTCAATTGAACAGCTTGACTGCCTACACAATAAAAATGAAATTTTAGTAAAAATAAACCGGACTAAGTCTTCCAGTATTTTGTAATCCTTTGACAACTCACTTCCCAGTTTCCTTTGCCAACATTTTTCCAAAATGCCATATTATTTTATTACAAAATTTGTTAGTATTCTTAGTTTTTGAGCGCACAGACTAATAACCGTTAGTATAATGGACTATAATGTCGACTGCATAAAAGCACTAGTGTGGCAATTTAAAAATAACTTTGAAGGAATACTGTTTTCATACTTACAGTTATAAAGAGGTTAAATAACAGTTTGGATATTGGATAAGGTCCCACAGACCTTTCACGATTTCATACTGTTATCCATAAGTAATTCTTGTTATAACCTATTTCCTCTCCATTCAAAGCAGCAACATTATCCTTAACTCATTGGGAATTGGGAGAGTATTCCTGGAACCTTATTCTCACTAACCTAGCAAGTGGCAACCAATATCCAAGACCATCAAAACATGGCCCTTAGTAAAAACTATCAACACCAATAAAAATTTGGCTTAAAATTTCTGAGATGAGTGATTTTGCTAGCTATGCCGCTTGCTAGACTAGTGAGAATAAGGCTCCTGGATAGCAGTAAATTTTAGAAACGGTGAAGTAGATTTGCTTATTTGCAGTATAGTTGTTGGTAGCACATTCTCGGTCAGTAATCCTTACTTTCCCCAAATGTAGGGTTATGTAGAGTTTTATTATTCTTCTAATTTATATCATAAATTTTCAATTTTCACTCAAAGCTGGGGAGTAAAGTCTTAAATTCATAACTGCAACCCAAGTACTTTTACAGGACTGGCCTACTCAATTGGGCTTAACGTAACTTGCAGAATTCTCTAATCAATTGCTTATATCCCAAATCAGCAAGTTTTTTCAGCAATTAGCATATTTACGCAATGCTCTAATTACTTTTATTATCTAAATTAATGCATCCTGATATTAATGATATAATAACTAACGTGTTCAAGTGAAAATGCTTACTGGCAATTATTCATAAAAATGCCTGTTTGTTTGTGGTCATTACAATTTTACAATGCAGAGCACCACCCGAATTTTCCATAAAGCGAATTTGAACCATAGTTCAAACTTAATTTAACTTAACCCAAGTTTTTATGGAATTTCTGGGTAGTGTGTAATACATTTTAATATGAAGTATAATTACTACACAATTCAAAAATATATTCTAGCAAAATTGTCTGTAATAGCACACTAAGCCATTGTTGTTGTCAATGACATAGCTGCATATATGTAATATAAAATACTGCATGATCCTGTTCGAATATTATATCCATCATATATAAGCAACAATTGTTCATTCGTCCTTCACAGAATAGAACTTTCAAACCTGACGGCCCAAAAATATGATTTTTATGGTCTTAAAATTCGTGGGTAAATATGTAAATATGGGTAATAAGAAAACCATTATAAATCGTATTATCGTTTAACCAAATGATTGATAAGTATACTAAGTAGACTATTGTCAAATTTGAACTATGAACAGATAATCTGAAAAATATGTACTAAAACATGAGTTATAACTAAAACCCTCTTCCAACTTCTTTTAGGTGATCAAAGATGATTTGCGGCCGACTATTCTTCAAGACTATCTGGTGGGCGATGTAGAATGCAATAATAATATGAAATAAGTTGTGAATTGTGGATGAGCGAACTGTGGATCGCTAATTTATTGTTTATGATTAACTGTACAATGAAAATGTAAAATATGCTCTTTTATTAATGTCGCTAAAAGGGAGTCAATAAAATGCTCAATAACCTTTTTTCATTCTGACAAACCTGTGTGTTAATTTCTGATATTTCTTTAGTTGTCAGTCTTATAAATATTTTAGAAGTTATGACCATTTATAATGGATAGACATATTTCACTTTCCATGCAAAACAATTGCTTTAGGTGGCTATGATTTAACTGGTCTTGTAAATTGTACCATAATTGAATTAATTTCATTGCGATGAAAAAAATTTAAGGTATTTTTTGAAAATTACTAACTGTGATAATAATTCGTCCCGATCTTTCAGTAAGTCGGACCGAATTTTGTAGTAAGTAGGGATAAGCACCAACATGTATATAGATAAAGGTAAAACATTGTGCATTTACATTTTCAATGACTTCGTAAGACTTATATTCATTGATTTATGTACTAAAATTTAATCATAACTCAATTTTTAAATCAATTTTCTTTTGAAATAGTAAAACATTACTAGTAAACTGATCATGTAGAAAAATTAATCCGTTCTTAATACCTTTATATTTTCATTGAAATGCATATTACATCAGTTATTAGCTATATTAGTAAAATTATATTATTTATAAGACACATTAAAATTAGGTTTTATTGTGGAATCTGTAATATAATACACTACGTCAGAATTGAAATCGCCTTTTTAAGTACCAGTAAAGCTCTTATTTTCAAACTTGAAAAACATGAGAGCGAAACCAAATATTCCATTCATGCAACAAAATGCGTCAAAAATGACGGAAGGGTGAAATCGGTGAATTATGTTTACGGATTGGATGTGGATCAGAATTTGCTAATTGAAGGCGTGAAATGTATGGCTTATATGCATGTTAGTTAAACTAAAATGAATTTCCACTTAACAAGGGCTTGGAGATTTTTATTTTTATTATTACAGGCTTCAACTTGATTTTACCTTATACACATATTTATGTCCGTACCGGTTTTGAGTGATTCTTGCAGAGAATAGAACTGAACTTATTTGTTGGAAAAATCTAAGTATTTTGTGTTTATGCTACACTACATTCTGTATATGTATATGTAACACGAATGGGAATGTGTGAGTACATGTGAGTTTGCTATATACTAATTGAACATTGTTGTACTACAGGCCAATTTACAATCCAAAACATAATTTGCATACTGTATTACATTTAATTTTGTCTAGCCATTAATTATGTATTATTATTACTTGATATTACACCCCAACACAACACAAATATTTGATAAATTACATTAATTAACTACATATTACATACATAATATTATATATTCACAAGTTATTTGAAGAAATCTCTCAATTGATTTTTATGATTAATTATTAATGTACTACATACATACAATATAAGTAGTCGCAGCTGAATTCTTCTTATCCACAATTTATTATCCTTTTTAGTCAAGTTTATTTTATCTTCTACTGACGACTAGGTTAGGTATGGTAGTCATGTTTTACACATACGATTGTGCTAAATATTTACTTGTATACACACACCCTACACAATGCACATCAAATTCATACATCTTATTTGATATTGGCTTGTATTTATCGAGCCCCCCAAAAACTACTTTGTACCATGACTAAATAGACCAGCCTATCAATAATGGTTTTGCCACTGGAAAATGCCACTAAAATGAAAATTATTTACCAATTATAATGTAAATAACGACAATAATTTCTTATTGTTTATTTTTAACAACTGGCATTAGTTAAATGCACCTATCATTAGTCAAAATGTATTTTATGCCTCTAATTAATGGCAGTTGTCAATAAAAATGCTAATTCATGGAAAATTTGCTTTCAGGTTTTGTTGTATTTTTAATTAGTGACCTGGTGGTTTTCAATTACCAAAACCGTTATAAGGGGCAGAATTAGTATTTTTGTTCATGGTTAAGTAATTCTTTTGGTGACTCATTTAAATTAAAGCCCTTGATATTCACCAAACTACCAAACTGGCCTTACACTTTATTATCAGTAAATCTAAATTTTATGTGTTAAGTATATACATGTCAATGTCTGGTCTATTGTGGTTTGCAGGATTGCTTACTCACCTATACCTATACAAATTGCCATTAATTTGAGTCCACCAAAGGTATGTTAGATCATGATAGCTTGTGAATAGTTGCTATCTTAGAAATGGAAAATGAATGTGTGATCTTCGTCATGACAAAGCCATGTACAAAGACCACCTAAGAATTTCTTTTGTTTCTTTTGCATGTTTTCCACAGAAAATTGAAATCGACTTGAAATGGGAATTTACGTAAGAGAAAAAATAATCGTGCAAACCACAATACATAAGCCGCTAGTCTGAATACTGGTTTATAGGTTGATTGATAAAGTACCTTTTGAGAACTGTCAATATTCAGTATAATTGTTTGTTAAAAGTTATAGCTTGAGCTACTTTCATATAATATTTTTGTAGTTTTACCTGGGTAGATTTTTTTCTATTGCTCTTATGCACATTTACAGACCATAATAGTAACTGAAGTGGGAAATGACATTTGCAATTAATGAAGTATTCTTATCAATACCTATAAATAGAAGTGTCCAAAAACTAATAGGGAACATAAACCATGTGGTAAAACAATTCTACAGGTTTAAAAATACATTGTACACCTTTTGACACAACTTAATAAGTTACTAACTTTTCTCAGAAGATTCACAGTCCAAAGCATCCCAATCAAGTATGCATACTGGAGGTGTATATGGCCAGACGCCAACATATAATATTTCACTCACTATAATACTCGTACATCATACGACACAATTTGTGTACACATACCTAGGTATACATATAATTTGGTTAGAGGTCAAACAGCATTCATATTCATTCATATTATAATTTATTCACCGGAGAATTAGGACTCCTTGGATTTAAGGGAGTTTACGTAATTCATTACGCACACAATTGCTCTTGGGTTTCGTACGGGTAGACATAATAATTACATCCAAATGAATTCAGTAATAACACATTATTCTTTTAGTATGTTAGGACTTAGGTGTTGTGATGTGCAATCAATTTACTTACACCTAGTAAAGTAATAAGTTATATTGTATTTCATTATTTTATTATTTTATAACTCGATAAATATTTCGATGCTATCCTAATAATAGTAATAGATTAGTTATATCCTATATTGTTTTTGTATTTCGAGTGGATGTACTCACATACTAGGGCCAATACTGATTCGGTTTTATGCAATGAAGTTAGGCTTGTTGGTGGTATTGTAAGGGGAGTTAACCACACTTCATTTTTAGTATTTAAAACAGCATGGCTAGCAATGTATCACCGTAGATGAGTAGCAAGCACCTTCATTTTGTTTTTTACTTTTACTAATATACAGTGCCAATTGTATTTGAGTATTACTATTATATCCTATTATTGAATCTTCGCATTTTAACCCATCTGCAGTAGGATTTTCAAGAGAGGATTTCATGATCTGCCCTGTATCAATAAATATTCTAACATTCCGAAATATTTTTTGAATTCAGATGTAAGCTTTTAAATTACTTTGACCTGTCTCAGTAATAGATGTATAGTGTTGTATTTGTATCTTAGTTAATTATGCATTCGAGAATGCTCTTTTCATTTCACGAGTTAACATTTGTATTTTGTATCGTTTTATTAGGCGTCTACCATTTTGCATGATATTTTCTATATGAATTTCATCAAGTGACTACGCTGCCTCATTTTAAAGAAATCAATCATCTCATTATCGAAGTAAATTAGTTATTTGCTGGCTAATGTAAGATAGGTATAGCTAAAATGAACATTTCTGTAAGACAGTAAGAAAGTTACACACACTTTACACACATATAAGTAGAAAGAGTGTTGACTAACTAATCTCCAGTACACAGAAATACATTGATATTTCTTAAGAGAATTTATCCAAGTTGGAATGAATTTCTGAAAAGAATTCCTAATTATAATTGGGAGATATTCTCCATTTGATCTTAGTATAATGATTACGCATATTGTCACCGAGTTTGTAAAAAGTTGCTCGAGTTCATTACAAATCAGACTACATATTGTGTAGTTGCACTTGGAATGAATTATATATCTTTCTACAGTTTTGCATTCGCAAAAGATTTGGATAGGAAACTCTGAAAATTCATATGAAATTAACTGAAAGGCAAGTATATATGTAGATTTAAGCTTTCATAACATTGTATGTTATTTTTATTAAGTTTTACATAGATTCTGGCATTTTTATTGTCATTACCAAGAATTGCAGACCAACTGCTCTTCCTAATATGAAGAAATATATACTCAACAATCGACCCATTAAAATGCTAAATATTCAATGCTTTTTAGCTACCAAGAAAAAATATGTCTTAGAAACTTTAATCGCCTCGTTTAAAAATAACGCAGTAAAAATATATTACATTTTTAAGTTTAGCAACAGATTAATTTTGTCTAGAACGATAAGAGTGCAGTGCGCATACTGTAGTTGGTGCAATTATCTGTACGTTGACTGGGATTATCTAATATGTCATGTAAAGACAGAGTTTGTGTGCTTGGAAAGTATTAGTCACATTAGTACAATTTCTAGGTACTTACATCAAGAAAAGAAAACCCCTTGCTTTCATTTCGATAGGTCAAGTCAGGTCATATGATGTTTCGATTAGTAGAAATTTTACTCTTTTATACTCAACAATCACTAATCATTCACTACAATTACACAACACAACAAATCTACGACTAATGACGACAGCCTATACACTATCGTTAAAGCATACACACAAGTAACATTTACTTAGAGTAAATAAGATATATATGTCTTCATTTATGTTATTTGTATCATGTATCCTAGGATTAATATTATATTATGTACATTTCTATGATTAGAGATGAAGAGTAGAGTAGTAGAGTAAAGCAATTGTGATTGCAGTACAATACGTACAATTAGACGCAACTAGCCTAATACAGTGGTCTAATTTACTCTTTATTATTGTCATTAGTCCATGAGGTTTACGCATATCTCATGCATTTTGTGTGAACCTATCCTTAATTAAAGTGCTTCCTTAATTAATGCAGAAACACACACGTCACTTACAACACAGAACATGCAATTATTTACAATTTATGTACAACTTACATTTTAAGGTTCTCTATAGAGGAGTTGGGATGAAACACAACTGAATCTCACTTAAATTTTGATTTACGGCTCTACAACACTACTGTCATAATTCTCATTAAACAATTTTAACCAGAATTATCAAACTGTCAGTCAAATCAGTCAGAACTAAACAATATTAATCAAAACTCCAATTATTACTCAAATGTCAACAGAAATAAAGTACGTGTTTAAACTACAGTGTAAAGAATTTTGATAGGAGTACCGCGTTGTGACTCTATAGAACCAGTTTCCTAGTAAATTGATTGATTGGACTTATGCAACCAGGATTAATCGGAGTCCAACGCAAATTGGCTCCACTACAACTATTACACAGTATTATATATTTAACTAGATTTGATTACATTCATCTATTGAATACACCTGCTAACTCAAACAACACTTAAACATTTATTTTCCAAATCTATTTACAAAAACATTGCTATTACGTCACTAGAGTACGTTTTAAGCAAGTTTTCTTCATAGATTTTGTTTGATACCGACGGATTATCTTTTTATCCATCGTAACTAGTAAGAAATAAAGTTTTCTTGGTACAGTTAGCATTTACAAAGCTCACTTATTTACAAGAAAACAGTCACAAGCAAATAGTGTAATAAAAGTGTAGTAAAAGTTGGTATTTAATAGAATTTGGAATCCTTTGAATACTAAAATATTTATTGGAATTATACTTCATAGTCCAATGGCGCAACCTAATCCAACAAAGTTAATTAACGCATAAATTATATAGCAATGGTTTGGGTAAATCAAGAGAACAATGGAACTTGATTTTGTAAAATAGCAAGAGAATTAAAAGATATATGTATTATGTTTCTGTACACTATGTACAACATACAATCTAAACTCTATGGAAAATTGAAACTATAATACAGTTGGCATAATTTTATTACATGACAGTATATCTTACAATCATGTATTTAATTGAACAATTATAAGTATTATTGAGAACAGCAGTAGAAAACTGTAGTCGTTGACTCACAAGAGTCTCCTATAGTGTATATAGGTAGTCTGATAGTGATTACGCTACAGATTTCCCTTAAATTAGAACTTTATCTAATAATTTTAATACATCTGTAACACAGTACAACATTTACTCCCTAAACATCTATTTCCGACGAAATACAATTTTTCAATGCACCCCATTCATACGATTCGTAACTACACCTACCTTACATCATACATACATATACACTTACCTAATCACATGCACTAAATCGTTTACGATTGAAGAAAATAAAAAAGGCATCACTAAAATTACAATTTGTACGAAAATGTTAGCAACGCCTAAGGGTAACATGCAGTACACAGTGCAAAGCTGAAGCTGTCTACTAATTTGCAAAACAGTAGAACAAGATACTATTTATTTCTATGTTTACCAAACTAAATGGCAAAATCAGTAATCTTATTTACTTTGTTGACTATATACACCGAAATCACACTGCACCTTTCATGACTGTTCATTTGACTTGATTTGACTTGGCGAAAATGGCAATGAGACAAGAATTCGGATCATAGTTGCTATCGTTTTTGTTATAAATTAACAGACGAGTCTATTTTGATTAACTATTCATCCAGATCAGATGATGTGCGAGTAGTCAAATAGAGTAAGTAGAAGGCAAGATGCTAAATAAGCCGATTTACTATTGTACTAATGAATGTCTTGTTCATATAGGCAATTGTAGTAGAGTTGCAATAAGGATGTCTATAGAATAGAGTGAGATTTATGTTTAATAGGAATCCATTTACTCTGTGAGACGGATGGTATAGAATAGATATTCAAACTATCGCTGGCTTTTCGAAGAAAATGATAGACTGCTTTGCATTATGGCATTTCAGCAACAAAAAATTTAAAGTTGCATGTACATCTTTTGCCTTATTTAGTGGCACAGAGAAATACACTATTGTATGTGAGATTGATTTGTGCAATTTCTGAAGTTATGATAAGTAGATCCTTTTTTCGTTTTTCTGTTTTTTGTAAAATGTTATAGCGGTAAAGTGATTTAAACCAATCTAGTGTCAATCAATTTTAATTTAAATATCCTGTACTTATTGTGTGTGCAGCAGATTAAAGCTAGCGTACTCATGGCATATTATAACGACAGTATTTAATATATAGGAATTATTTAGTTAGGAGAAAGAGGTGATAGTAATTTCATTAGCTTTTAAATTTACATTAAATATTGTCTGTAGTTAGTTCCTTGAAAGTTAGCACATGTATTATCGTTTATATTGTCACAAGTCATTCATTCGTTCAATTTCGCTTGCATTATAAGACTAATGCAACAAAAAGAAAGCTTTTAGTTTTACACGGTTTATTGTTACTCACTTCAGTACTCTTCTTTAATATTTCAATACTTAACTGTTGATGGTGACGATGAGCAATAATATTACAAGTAGGTAGCTGCCTATCTTCAGCTCTTACGTAGCTCATGAAATGTTACACAATTTGACGATTATCTCAATACCCCAGGAAAAATATTCAGGCATGACTCCTCCTGCTAAACCTATGAATGCTAAGCTAAAGCCTTTGTAATTTTTAGTCAATCACACAGGTTCTCTTTCCTCAACATTTTAATTTTCATAGTTAAAGAATCTACGCTTACTTAAGACGGAAGCACGTTGAACAAATTCTTAAAGACACCAGATATTCCATTTGTCGCTCGGCGTTTAAAACTAATTGAATCGGCAATTCCATTTCCTATACTTATTATATAGGAACTGAATATTTCTTCACCGTTTACCGTAATTGTGGCGTAATTCAATTTTGAAACAGTTTTCACCAAACAAAACCCATTAATATGGTGAAACTAGTAGAAGAGAAGAGCAATAGCAATAATTTACTGCCACACTTTCAATATAAGTGGCAGAATGCTGAAGTGATAATTCTTCATTCGTCAAGGAAGGACATGCCTTTGAAATGGGTATTTAAATGAGATGACAGAAAAATGGATGGGTAGTGATTTGGGAATAGTCACTCACCACCGACAGTGAATGAATTTTCCGAAAATCAATTTACAAAGAAGCGAAAAACTCGATGTAATGGGAAAGTTGGCTTACTCAAAGGCGGCTGTAAAAGGGTGAAGAAAGGAAACTTCCTCTCCTCGTTTCTTTGCAAACATATAACGCGTTAAGCAGGAAATTAAATATTACCGCCTTTGAAGTACGCAAATGGTAAGCAGCTCCTTGCTTTGTAAGTGCCTACGCCTACAGTGTTTGGTAATATTGTACTTGTAAAATAGTCTTCCGTTGAATTTGAATATTGTTCAGGTTTCATATTTAACCCGGAAACTGCCGACGTTCCCCAGATTAAATTGTAATAACTCTACGAATCAATAATATAATTTACGGAGAATATTATAAGACAAGGTACAATATTACTGCATGGAAGGAAAGTTTGAGGACAGTTAGTTATCCATTTTAATTCAATCGGATTGCCAACCATCCCACCATAGTGAGATGGTGACCCTCAGAAGCTAATTGAAAAAGTATCATTACAAGAGCATAGATTAAATTAAAAAGGATTACAGTAACTTTGGGAATGACTGTAATTATTATATTTAAATAATGTAGTAGCAATTTAAGCAATTACATATATTCCTTAATAATTAAGTCAGTATTAGAGAAATGCTGGAGAGAAACCCGTAGTGAACTGTCCCTAATCTTTGCCTTGTGAGATTCTTGCATTGAAAGAGCTGCAGCAGTGGAAAAGTTTAAAAATGACTGTGGTGTTGGTAACTGACACGAACGGACTGCCCAGAAATTGCGAAGATCAGACCCTTTGAGATGACAAGATTTTAAGTTAATTCCGAGAAACGATCCGAGTCAGCGTCAGTCTGGTGCTTAAGATAAGAAAGAGGTAACCTGATTTCGTAGCAACTTGGGGCCATATGAAAACAAGTTGCTATGAATTCATCTAGACTTGCTTATTGTCAGTATTGGTAAGTGAACGTAAGTGCTATTGCTCCCTCTCTACATTTGTGTACCCATTTCGATTTTCTTTGGATTTGAGTAGTTTTATCCGTGAAACAAATGGAATGGTCACCTGGTGAAAGGAATTACTTGAGCTAAACATTTCCTGGAAGAAGGCCGACAATTCCTCTTCTCAGGGAAAGTAAAGTAGCTTAGGACTGTTAAGCTCCAGAGCTCAGGTCAGTGCCGAACAGATGGAGAGTTGAAGTGAATTTCTGAGCTCTACGCTACAACTTCTGTCCTTTCAGGTTAAGTACTTCTTCAACGTGATCCAATCGAAATCGACTTATTGTTAGCTGTCCCTAACTGTTTTCTCTAAACTCTATTACCTAAGTACACTCCTATATCGTTTGTCCTTAACACGTTCGTGTATTTCGCAGTGTGGCAATTCTGTACTGCCAGCACATCCGTTTACCTCCAATCTTCTATCTCTTTACACTAAGCAGTGCCATTTCTTACGTGAGTAGAAGAAGGATACGTTTTTGAAAGTTGTACCTTTTATTTTAGTCCGCTATTCATTAGTGTTCTTGTCATTTTATTACCTGTATTATCAAGTACGATGTGGCAATCAATTGATTTTGTGTCATTTAGCTTTATAGCAGGTGAAGCACATCATGTATGATTACAGGATTTGTTTTCTACAGCGAAATGGAAACACACTTTCAAATGTTTCAATTTTAATATTTGAAATAGCAAGTCTTGTTTCTTGAATAACAGAGAAATTTAAATCTCAGTGTATCATTTGCCTTTTGCTAGCTAATATGTTGTAAGGTAGTAATTTTGTCTCATTTATCATTAATAGCAAAGTAGTATAATATCAATTGTGTAGCTGTGGCATTATTATGGTATGTACATCATAACATGTTCTTATATTTTGTATTTGTAACACGCTATTTTCTGTTTCGCGTTTGCATAATGTAATGTAATGTAATTTTCACGATTTTTAAAATTCAATTCAAGTTCGCATTTTCTTTAGTAGGTTTAATTAGTAGGTTTTGATTTTGATCAGCAGGTAGAAGTGCATTTTCAAAACGGAATAATAGATTTTGATATATGTAGGCAGTGTGACAGAATTTGCATGTTTGGCAGATTTTAATTAATTAATTGGCCTATCTATAAACCTACTTTTAAAGCTACCTGTTCTAGCTAGCTGCTCCTTTACTTAAAGTTTCGTATTGGAATCCTCACTTTGGTGTAAATAGCGGATTTACTTAAGAAACCCATAGTTTTACGTTTTACACATTTCCAACTTTGCACATTGAATATAGATACATCTATGAATAGAAGTATTTCATCCCGAGTATACAACCAAGAATACCGAGTACATTCCGAGTACTCAATATGTAGTATTTTTAGTCTAGGTACAATAAATAGCGTATATTTTAGGAGACCTTTTCTCTAAATTTGCTT
Source organism: Yoshiicerus persimilis (assembly GCA_020352615.2). NCBI lineage: Eukaryota > Metazoa > Arthropoda > Collembola > Entomobryomorpha > Tomoceridae > Yoshiicerus > Yoshiicerus persimilis. Next base: position 32,495,342 of record CM060170.1, on the reverse strand, counting down.
ACCATGCAGTTGTATTTTAGAAGTCTATACTATTTAACCGCACTTCTTGGTTGGTTTGCTTGACTAGTAGTGCTGACACACAGCATAAAACTATTCTTTTTACCTTTGGAATACTAATTCCATACTTTGGTTTACAATAATTAATATACTCCACTATTACTGTACTATTTCCTCCAAATCACAACTAAAATTGGAAACAAGTGAAGTACGTGATTTCACCTGATACAACATTCTAACTACAACTTAAATAGTGAACGCTGCTGTAGGGGTAAGTTGAACTTTATAGTACAGCAGTAATAGTACACTATAAGATATACACATTAACTATTAACCATAAGCTGGGAAAAGAACTGAATTTAATGTGCTTGTAATCTAAGGAAATTGCTGCTTTTATTCTCACGCAAGTACAGTACTTAAGACGTTAATTTAGGTTTGCTCGGAGAAAGTGTTTCTGTTAAACTAATAATTTGGACGCAGGATAGAGAGGTATGCTATACTCTTGGTTGCCTATCTGATACTTTTGTTAATGTAGTTGAGTCGCAAGACTAGAGTGCGTCTAGTCTTCGGTGTTCTAAAGTTAGGTAGTTTAGTGAGAGTGAAGTGGAGCACCGAGAAGTGTTAATAGACAGAAAGAGAAATGAAACAAAGTGTTAAGAGAATGTTCTGCTCTGTGTCCTTTCCATTCGAAGGCTTGCTTGGTACTTTACGTCCTTTTAATATTCACTGTCACATTCTGGTGGATTAAAATCACCGAAGACATTCAACTCATACAAACTGGCAAAAACCATAAAGAAGATATACCACAACATCAGCATCACTCCGTACTTTTTGTCCAGCTTCCAACCATTGTAGTGAGTGGCGATCAATAGGAACGCCACCGTGGACAGAAGTGAAAACGTCGAATAGGTCAGTCCTAAAACATTTAAATTTCCGTCAATTAAAATTACTACGGTACTATTTAAACTAGTAAACCTGGAAAATGGTCTACTCCATTGGAAAACAGGGTTTCGATGCACTAAAGAACTTAAGTTTAGTTTACTTCTAAAAACAACCGAAAACAAAACTTGAGTTCCTTAGCGAATGTTTTCCTGAAGTTGCAATTTTAATTTTGAATAATTTCTAACAGTTTAGATTTGAAGATTAAAATTAAATGATGCAACCAAAGATCCTTTAAGTTTTTGTGCACCTACCTTTGCTAATGACCTGGACGGGTTGGCCAGGGTGGACAATGACCGTAGAAAGAAACCATGGGAGGCCCAGGCAGACCAAAATGTCAAACACATTAGAACCAACCGCGTTCGAAACAGCCATATCTCCAAATCCTAAGTACAGAAAAATGAAACATTGTCTAAGTCTAAGTATTGCAGTACAGCTTTCTCGGGGATATTTGCTCTACTAAAGCATTAGGACTGCACTGCTCCACAGATATAAGATATTACATAAATAAAGTGAGACAAATGTTGAGAAGGGAATTTTGTCTCTTCTGCGAATGTTGTTTCTTATTTGTGTGTGCTTGCAGTGGCTGTAGTTTAGTTTAGTAAGGTTTTGTCAACGACTGTTTATTGATAAGAGAATTAAGGAGTCCCGGAGCTAGATATACGTAATTGCTTAGATTAATTGTTCCTTAATGTACTATTACCAGCTTGAGATTTAGTCGGCTTCGGGAACCGACTCTATGTAACCGTCAGGGACGCTTTGCTTACTTACGAAGAGTAATAAGTGCAACATCTCCTCGGTTATTTCAACACGTCCACTTTCACTTCTCCGTCAATATTATGGCACCAACACATAATATATCCATCCATATTGCTTTTACAGCCTATAAATGCTTAAACACTAATGCAATGCTACAGCAACTGCCTACGACACATTTTATCATACAGGAAAATCTTACCATACAATCTCTGATAAGTACCGAGGAACAATAAATAGCTTCATTGATATTACACACGTAAAATCTATCATTTGTCTTGTTTTCAGGGATTTACCTGGTGAGGCAACAAAAGAAGAAACGGAAAAATGGACTTGCCTTGATAACAACACAATTCTCCCATGTTGCTTAGTAAATATTATGAAAGTTTTGTTAGGGTTGCCATTGGTGGATTTACGGTGATGTGGAGGGATAGGTAGTGTGAAGAAAGGCGGTGGGAGAGCATTAGGATGGATGAATAAAAGCTTTTCCTGACAAACCATAAACTGTGAGCCCAACTCGCTTTCTGATTAATGATGAGATTAGTGACATAAAATCTGGGATTAGTGCAGCGCCAGACAGAGACAACACGAGGAAAGTGGAGAGAAAGAGTGGAGTGTGGTGACTTTACAGTATTATGCAACGGGATCCGAAGAGCGAACATGGAGTGAACTGAGTGGATAAAGTATCTTTCCCACTATGAACTTTATCTCTATTTCTAATGCTGCCACGGTGTGTGCAAGTGCTGATGAAGATGAAACTGAGACACAAACTCCAACCCTCCCTATATACTACGTTCCAATTTATGAAGTGTAGCTCACACACTATCTAAATAGGACAAACTCAGCCTTTCATTTTCACAAAATGCACCATTGAACTTAAAGTCGACTTACTAATTGTTTCTTTGCAGCTGCTTAAGAAACACTAACTCTCAAAAGATTTAAATGAACGATTACATTTTAACTGTTCTACCAAATGCGCAATTAACTAATGATATTACAGATTTAATCAGTTGGAAAAACATAGTTCAGCGTTAGTGGTACTGTCCTCATTAGTTTAGATCTGGTGCGGTACAGCAATAATATTATGCTAACAACTAAAATACAGTTCAGAGTGGCAAAGCAGAGAGACATAATGACATTATAAAACAGGCGGACGCGCACTAATGAGGGAAATTGCCTCTTTGACAACAGTAAGGAGCGAAGAGATTATTATTATAGTGTGTTGGTGGAGAAAGGTTAGGGGTGTCTCTTCTTACGGTATGTGCACTGTTGTATGTATTATTTGTGTAGACATTTAAGTGAGCAGAAGGACTACTAACCTTCCTTGATGACAGCAAGAGAAGAAAGAGCATCTGGAACACTAACACCGGCTGCCACAAAGGTAAGTCCCATCACAGTATCTGGAATTCCCGCTGTAAATCCTATTGACGCACAAGAAAACTCATTGTCAGTTTTCATATAATTCTGAAAAAGTAAGGAACTAATATTTGGAAAAGTGTATATCTGCATTACAAGTCGTGGCATCGCAATCACAAACAACTCGTGCAACTCGTGCAGAATGGAATATTATGTTTATTCACATAACCACAGTCGATATCATCTATGCACCAGGACATAGTCTCTAAAAACTTATTTTGCAGCACACAAGCATTGCACATAGGTTTGTACAATATACTACACCGACTGCGACTGCAGTGAGTCTGTCTGTTGTGCAACGTCTATGTACCTTGCTTGGTGCTAACTTTACATCTCATTTCTTTCTTGGAGGCATTTATTGCAATGCCTGTAACTTAGAAAGTCGTAGTGTTGAGTTGTGACTGACATAGTACTTGGGAGCGTGGAGTGACGAATATTGTACTTGTGATCACGCCGAGATAGAGATGTGTTGACTATAGATAGGTGCATTCTGCAGGAAAACAAGTATAGGAGGACTGGGCTTAATCGTTAGCTCTGACAGACATGTGGCTGTGAATACTTATGTCTCTGGTTAACTGGGAGCGAGTATAGTCTACATAGTTTTGCGTATTCCTGCATTTTGTATTGGTGTATGTTTTACGTTGGTTCATGCTTTCACTATTTTCACACCGAAAAGTCAGTCAGCCGCATGCCCATGAGAGCATCCAAGTATTTCGCATATTTTCCAAGTACAATTCAATTTTCTAACAATATAGTCTTAGCAGCACCATAGAAAATTCTTATCTAGACGAGAACAACGTTGTACGTACAGGCACTAAAATGTACTACCTACACAACACGAGTCCAATGGTCGGTACATATACGGAAGATGGCTAATACCATCTTTCACCAGTAGTTTTTGAATGTGCATAGTCCATGTTTCCGTGTACATAATAATAATATACTTGCCATTGCTTAGAAAGAAATATTATTATCCCCAAAATACTCTTACATAACGTAAGGAAATCGGATATCAATAGCTAGCATAAAAATGGAAATGTGATACGAATTTAAGTCTCCATAAAAACGAAATGCTACCGTGAGTACTATATCAATTCCCTAGTCACGTATTTCCATTATGCAATTTATTACCTATTTACATAACATAGCGTACCTTCATACCTTATATAATAACCTATTCGATCCAATTTATATTAGCAGTTCATGGAATTATTTTTTATTGTTTACAAGATCTCCTGGAAACGTCAGCACGAAATCATTCGTAGAACACAGCCGCATGACGCGAGCAATCTTGAAACATGATACTTTCATTATTTATGTAAGAAAATAGCAAAGGTATATAATAATGCTTTTGTAACCTATCCACTGTTTAAACTCGGCAATAAATCACCAACGAGAATAAAACAATACTATTAGACACAGCTTCACTTTCCTATTTTCTCTATGGAAGCAATCCATTAAGTTATTAAATGAATACCGAGATCATTTTACAATCTTCAATCATTATGTTACCATGATACGTACCTTAGGTAAAAGACAAATCTACATTACCGTGAATAACTGCCTAGTAATGCATAATATAGTGTTGGTAAGGTTTGTATAGTTTCCAAAAATTACACTGTAAGTCTTTTGCGATATTTGCTTGGTAAACCTTATCCAGTTATCCATTTATATCTTGCGGTGAAAGCTTTCACCTCATAACTTTCGTTTCTAAAGACCTGAGACTAGAAAACTTTCCAGGGAAATGAGTTACACTTAAAAAGATTGTCAATTTAGTTGAAACCTGTCCGTGTCTGTGAAAATGTCTATCTGTTCCAGCAGTCACTTATAGAGTGTGAATGGTTGGTGATAGAATTAAAAAATGAAAGAGTTAAAAATGAAGTGAAGTGAATGTGCATAATTAAGTGTTGAGACTTGATTGGATTTGAGAGAAAGTGTGCATTACCAATGACAGTAATCATCCAGACCATGATGTAGGAAAAGAGAGCGATCCAGATCATGGAGAGAACAAAGGTGACGACGTACCAGGATTTCCAAGTTTCAATTCGGCAATCGGGAACGGTATAGTAAAAAATGTATATGAGTGGTAATGAGATTCTCCAGAAAATTTTCTTGATGCCGGAGTCAGCAGGCGGATCAAATTGTGCCAAAATCGATTCCGTATGCGGAGCTACCTTTTTCGGAGGCTCCATTCCCGAAGGCGCTCCAGCCCCAGTCGTCGTCGCCCCACTTGTGTTCACCGAAGAGGAAACCAGATTATTTTCAGTCGCGGCTCCTACGAACAAACCAGCAGAAAACCCACTGAAATATTGTCAGACTTAGCACATTTACCACTCAGCCTGATATTTCCCTGCTCCGCCAGACAACGCTCTCTCCACACTAAATATATTGCATTTCGACTTCCATTCACTTATCTTTATATTTATTTCTACTTTGTCTCCTCGTAAACTCCACTGCTACCCAACACAACTGACATCCGATTTTCTTTCGCCTCTCCTTCCCTCATTGTTCTCACTCCGTCATTTCTTCTCGTCCTGCACGGATAATTAATTGTGTACTTACTCAAAGAAGGCACTATCCAAAATATTATCTTCCTCGCTACATATTTCCTACATTTCACGAAACTATGGACATTAGCGTAAACCTGAATACACTATTCAGAGAAAGTCACAACAACTAGTACAGTACAGTATTAACAATTCAAACTGATGGATTATCCAGTCACCAAAAACCAATGCTATGCGCTCCCGCTATTTATTTATACCAATCCATTAATGTTTCAGCAAAACGCAAGGCTGGTAATAAATATTATGAAGTCTATTGCAGAGTCCTACATTCTGTAATAGATAAATAAATTTAATACCGACTTTAACATTGTAATCGAATATGCCAATTAAGGGAACGAATAAAAACTAAAATGTACACGCAGAAATTTTTAGGTCTGTTATGACCCAGAAAGGAATTGTAAATCATTATTGGTAGACATTTCATAAAAGCAAAGCTCTAATGCAATTGTTTATTCCTATGACATTTGCTGTATAGCAACAAAAAGGCTCTTAGCTATCACAGCAGAGAGAAGAGAATGGGAAATTCTGCCTGGTTTTACTTCAACAAGAGTGAATGGACGAATTTCCATTATATAGAATGCTAAATTCAAAGCAATTCTTAATGGTTCTCTTGAAACATGATCTGCATTGATAAAACTTTCGGAAAATAGCCCAAGGCAACTTTGTATTTTAAAGATGTTAGATGTCAGATATCTTCAAAAAACTCCTGCATTAATATACTCATGGCTCAGGTCTAAAAGCATATTTATTTGAATCTTTCTAGATAATACTTTCTAAGCATTAATGATGCCCTTAGAAACAAAACCAGACTAAACTAATATGTTACTATAGTGGTCACTATACAATTATACTAGATGTTTTCTTATAAAGACGAAAGGTGGAAATGGAAAAGATTCGATTCAGTTAATCATGCTTTTGGATGCTTCAAATTGTTTATAGAAATGAACAATGCTCCCTCGGAAATAAATGCGTTTCCTGTCTGTCGTCAATAGTGTATTTCTTGCTTTCTACTAGTTTTGTTTGATTGACAGACAACAAGCTAAGGGAAAGCAATTCGCTTGGATAAACATATCTCTATTTAGTTCTGTCTCTTCTATTTTACTGAAACAGTTTCGTTGTTTGATTCACTCTTGGATGCTTACACAAAAGACAAAATATCTTATCTTCCTTTATGAACAAGTGTATCTATCTGAGAAAAGATAAAGCAGTCACAGAAGCAATGCCACCTAAACTCGTTTGTGAATACCATATTTCTGTAACCATAAAGGTAATAAACCAAAGTATAGTTTTAGTTATTAATTACTTTGTACCACATATACCTCTATCATTAAGGAAACCCATTCAAAATTAGATTAAAACCATCAAACAAAAACATTTCAAAGGCAGAATAAATTTCTAAACCCACTTAATTCATTTTCTTCAAATATTCCTGTTCAGACAGTTTTCATTAAAAAGCAGAAGCTTCTTTATAACAATACCCTGAATAATCTGTCTGTCTGTCTGTACGTTGGTTATAACTTCTGAACGGTTTGAGATAATTACTTCAAACTTTTCTATTATGTTGCTGGAGTCCAGATGGAGTTTTGGTTTACATTTGAGATCAATCGGTTGAACCCTAACTAAATTTAACCTAAAATTGACCCAGTAACCTGCTACAGTCATGGATTATTGTTAGTGTTGTTTATGTATATTAGAGAACTAACAGCGTACACCCAACCAAACGTGTACACAAGTTGTTTTAAACACAGGAAATTAAAATGCACTTGGTGAGTAGCTACACTATAGATGGGTTTCAAACACACTTGTGTTAATTAATAGGAGACGTCTGCTTCTTCTTTATACGCATTGGTTGCAATGGTTTATTATGAAATACACACATACAAGTTAAACAGTTGTAATCCGCCAGATGATATTAAAAGACTACAAATCAAGCGCAAATAAATCAACTGAGCTCTATTTTGAGTGATACTTAATAGCGTTTAGTGATTTTGTACTTAATGGACCCAAATCTAAAGGCAATTTAAAAATAGTAATACTGTGACTATAATGGCCTACCAAGGATGTACTAAAGGCGTGAGTAATAAATAGTTGCCTTTGTGCATGGCTAGGAAATATATTATGCATAGATAGAGCTTGTAATTATAAATGCGGCAAGAACAGTTAAAATAGAAGTTGATACTTACTGGATTGGTGTGGCGTTTAAAATAAATTTGGAGGCAGAAGTGTTTATGGAAAGATGCATACAAGTAATATTTGAAATAGATGTTCGGATTGGAAGAGAAAGAAGAAAGTAAGGATCCGTGGAGTTAGGTGACTTGACATGCGAAGAAGGAAGTGGTTAAGAAACGGGTAAACTTATTCTCACAGAGAGCCAGGAGGACAGATGACAATGCAGGGAAGTGAAGTGACGATTTGACAGAGTATAGATGCATTTGTGTATCTGTTGGGGTAATATATGCTGGAGAGTGTTGAGTAACTGTTTGATGTATTTGATAGGTGAGGGTAATGACTAGAGTAGAAGACAAAGGTTTGTGTTTGAGTAGGGAGGAGAAGTTGGTTGCGAGGAGAGTTGGTTGGCCACGGATTGGAAATGGATGTACGTAATAAAGAAATATTTGAAGGAACTGAAAGGAAGGGAGAAAGGAGGAAAATAAGGAGACGGAGCAGGGAAAGTAGTTGGTGGTCGGGAGCGGAGAGCAGAACTACATAATCGGAGGAGCGGAGACAGAGTTGTGTAGAGAGCGAGCTGAGCGCAGCAACTTATAGGAGAAAGCAGACTTTCTCGCAAACAGCAGCCTCCGACCTGCTTTCTCTCCCTGTCTCTGTTTGCTCTCCTCCACTCCCCACTCCACTCGGACGACGCTTCACTTCGCTCTCTGCTCTCTCTGTTTGCCAAGACTCCCTCACTGCTCCAAGTATCTGTACATGTCTGCACAGATAACGGATGGCAATCTACGAAATGCTCACAGAGCAATCTGTTCACAGGACTCACGTCCCAGGCATTATGCGCTATACCGCAAATCTGCCCTACCTCCGCTATAGCGCCAAACGCTGTCACTATTCCATCCACTCTCTTAAATACAAAATACTCTATTTACTCCAATCCTCCTTCCACACTCCATCCTACACAAGTCCACTACCTGAAATCCAAACCAAATGCCCAGTCCAACTATCCCAGATATGTCCACCTTAAAGTCCACGCTTTTCTGCTCTGCCTAATAAGGGATAGCTATGCATGTCATCAGACCCAGTCGAGAACTCCAATCGTCTCTCAACTACAGTCTTCTCACTCCTCCACTCCCGCATCGCTACATTGCCCACGGTAGTTAGTTCTTCTAAACTGTCTCACACTCTCCAAGTGATACACCGACTCAAGAGCAGGTCGCTACTTAATGCCACCAACCATACCCTATCTCCAAACACACTCTACACTTCTCTAACGCTCTTTTCCCATTGTCCTATTCCTCCCGGACACACTCTCTCTACTCTTCTTCTCCACTCATATCCTCTATCTTCCGTCCCAAACAACTATTTCTCTTTCCTTTACGCACAATCAATATTCGTGTAAATAAACTTTAAACACTCCATCCTAAAGTCACCAAAGATCAACTTGTACCTACTCCTTCCTTTCCAATATGCTTCTACTATACTCATTAAGCTTCAATCAAACCTTCATTCAGTCCTATTTTCAATATCCCTTTCCACACCAATCTCAAACTGTCCAAATATCAAATACAAAATGGGGCAATTAAAACAAGGCACAAATTATCAACATTTTGTATTTTATTGGCTCTTTTTTAAGAAGGTTAGTTAATTTGTAATCATCATTATAACTACGAGTAAGAGATTTTACTGTACGGTGACAAGCTATTTGTACTTCTACAGTAGCTCTACTAAGACACAAATGTATTACTTTTCGAATAGTAGGTATTTGTTACTTTTATGCTATTAAATACCCTGCTCAAATAAAATATGTATAGAAATTATGTCGGTAGATATTTTAAGTTTAAGTTTACAGGTCTTTACACGGATGTTTACCTTGTGTTTCTAAAGCAATCAATGCTACAGGAAGGTTTGCACAAATTAAACTGGGTGGTTGTTTAGACAAAATTCATACAACTCTAGCCGTGATAATTCAGTTTCGAAAGGAGCTGAAATATGTTTGTCCTTAGCTATGTGCTACCAGAACCTCAATAGTACTACACGATATTGAAGGTGAACTAGAACTAACGAAACCAGTACTAGAATATTTGATTTAATAATATAAGTAATTTAATTTACGGTTAGCGTCTGCTTCTAATTCAATTCTGTCCCTTTTGTTTTTGATCTTTGGTTACCTCCACTTTCACCAAGAAAATACACAGTCCTGACTTTACCTGGCCGCTAAATTGTTGGCTGTTTTGCCTGTTTGAATGAACGAACAGTGGCGCATTAAAATGGGGGTGTCAAAATGGGAAATAACTTTAATCATTTTTAATTCTAATTTACCATTTATTTTTAGTAATTAAATTACAGGGTATCCCGAAGTGATTGAGAACAAGTTCCCGCCTTTTTGGTGTCTCTGGATGTATTAATTTGTCCAGCAGAGAAGTACGAACTTGGACAAAACAATTCAATATTTCATTCAAAATCAAAATCGGGATTTCTCTAAAAATCAGTGTAGCAAGCACTCATGAACGCCGAATAAGCTGAAAAATTTATCCAAGCATGTCAGGAACATACATAACCATTGAAAAACCTTGATTTCTCCAGTATGTATACTTTGTCCAGGAGAGAGGTTCAAACTTGTTCTAAATCATTTCGGTACACCCCGTACATGATCAACATTAACCTTTTCGAATAAATTCCAGTTATACCCCTGTTCATTCAATCAAGGTTGAAAAAACACAATGTGCAAAAACATGGTGCAGTCCAGCAGAAATTGAGAGTCACTCAAAGGTACAAGCATCGTTGAATATGACAGTAACAAGAGGACTAGATTTACACACAATAGTACAGTACAATAGTACGACACACATTAAACCGCACACAACGGGTATATTACCCAGTATCGGAGATAACCGACCTATAGTGTATTGAATTTGAATAGTTACTTTGCTGGCCCTCTTTAATCAGTGCTTTGATTTAGGTATCCGTATCTCCATTACACAATGGTAGAGCAGTTTTCAAACTTTTGCATAAACCAAAAGTTCGAGGGTGCTCATTTTCAATAGGGAGCAAGAGCAAGGTATTTCACTGGCTGATGTTTTTTTAAAAAAATTGAAGGAAGTATGCAAATGCGTTCTAAAGTTATACCACCGAAAAAGTATGGTCCATGGACGGACGGACAGACGGACGGACAGAGTGACACTGAGTTCCGAGTAGGATCTCCTATACTAATAAATGAAGTACATACCTGTGAAATCTTGAACATATTCACTTATTTCCTGTAAATTTTCTGAATTTGATTCCAAAATCTAAAAACACTTTGCCTCAGTATCGATTTCCTACCTTTTCTAATCCCTAATCCGTTTTCCGATACTAGGAAAGAAGAGGATCATTGAGTTGAACGCGAAACTTTATTAGTCTCACAATCATGTCAGCCCAATTGAATTTGTCTTTAGAATTCTCCTCTACTCTACATTGACATACTAAGTGCAGAGAATAAGATGTTACTAGGGTATTTTACAAACACGTACAGAAATACATCAAAAACTTAAAATGATGATCCCTGCAAATTCGGGCCCTATTGTGAGACACGTTTCAAGTACAAAACCGACTTCACTACGTAGCCGAATATGCAATTTCATCTATTCTTCCTATTTTGAGAATGTCTTTTCCCCTTACATATTGAAACGCAGACGTTGTGTGTGAATAATACCAAGAATGAGTGAGTCTCATGTGTAACCACACACCGTGTACTAGGAGAGGTGTACATAAGTTCTGGTTTTAAACAAAGCTTGGAAATTCAGCCTGGGAAATTCATGAAACCTTTTATTAAAAACTTCCTCTCAGATTACCAAAATAATAATAAATTATTGTTTTAATTATTTATCCAGTCTGTTCCGATAGTTCAACTCAGATAGTTAGAACGAGTACGTTTTAAGACTATGTCTGTACCGTATTTAGCAAATTAATACCACATGTACATATAAATAATTCAATTATAATTAAATATAAGTAATTGATAAAATTTTGATAATTTCTATGGGGATTTTCAGGATTTTGGGGGGCCTGAAAGGGATACTTCTTCTCACCCCTTCAATTGTACAATTATTATGACCAGTTCAGCACATTTAACGGTGAAACAATAATTCTATGTGATTTTAATTCGTATATATTAACCAGGGCAAACAGGTCCAAAGCTTAACAGGCAACTGCCAATACTTTATGAATACAGAGCTGTTACTACATTTTAAGTATCTATTCATAGAACAGCTTACTATAAATGAATTTTTGTCTATAACGGTGCTATGAAAATTTTATTGGTCATTAAATTGTGAGGCCTACATTACAACTCAAGTTTTCTTTAAAATTTCAATGAAAATTGTTTTTAAATTTAAGTATATTTCAGCATTTCAACATTTTGCTAATCACTACTGCAAAGGGAGTAGGTATGCTTACCTGTTTTTTTCAAGACTAAGTATTACTAATAGCTAAAGCATTTTGTTAACGGTACTTGTTTTTTTGAATTTAAGTATGCGTGAAGGGAATATATAAAAAGTAGTGTTGTATATCGTATTTAGCGATGGTATCGCAGTTTTCAGTAGTAAAATAAATGCAATTAATGACTCAATGAAAGAAAATAGTAGGAGGCTTTTGTTCGTGCTAACTTCTTTGCTTTTACCCATGAACAAAGAAAGTAATAAAGGATTCGTCTGTACCTTGGGGCAACTGAAAGTCTTGTTTATGATCTTTAAGCCATAAAAAGTCAATTAGAGTTGAGTATTAAAAGGTAGTGTGTACTTTGTTAAAGATTGGCCTGTAGGTAGCGTGTGCAGCGAACAACTTTCATTTGAAAAGGAGAGCTAAATACACAGAGGACTAGGCGACTGCAGGAGAGTGACACAACAGAAGTACGAAGATTACTAATATCTGTGTATTGTGGAAAAGAAGAGCGTCTGAAATAAAATGGCGGTTGTTCAAACACGTTCAGTTGGAAGACTGGAGTGTGATAAGTATTTAATGTGGAGAGAGGTCTGAAGATGGGATTGTGTAAAGAAGTAGAGCTAATGAAAAATATATTGAAAGTGGTGTTACCGATGGCTGCGTAGTCCGTTTGCTGTTGCGGGAACGCGGGGTCTTGGATGTATCCCTCAGCGGTCTGATTTTGATTTTCTCCGGTGACGGTAGTGCCTGTGGCAAGGCGGGCATCTCCACCAGGAACTTGTTTGTAAGTGACCAAATGAGATTTTTCGTCTTCCACGATTGTGTGGACAGGGAAGGAGATGGGCAAGGTGTGAGCCCAGGCCTCGAGAATTTCATTGATGTACATGACGTAGATATAGATACAGTAGAGGAGCAGCAGAATTATTGACTCGTACCTGAAAGTACCAACACAAGAGAATACAAACTTGTCTCACTCCCTTTGGCTCCGAATTTATTCAATCGTATTAACGACCCGCTTGGCTTGGCTTCATTTGACCTCACTCGCACTCACTGCAGCCAACCGAGTCAATGGAGTTGAAAGCAAAGCCATTAACTTTGCTAAAAGCATTGTGCATGAATCCACAGAATGGAATCCATCGCTATTATGTAATATTGAGTCTAACTTCCCTCCGCACTCCCTGTACTCTATTTATGTGACCAAAACTGATTCTCCAAGGTGATTTCCCTAACTATTTTCCTTAACGCTCCAACTCTATACGCCTTCCACGAATTAACAAAATGATGCTTTGAAATTGAGAAACTTATTACGTTTCCAGTTTCTAAAATGTCTTTGTGTCTTCAACACTATTTATGACACAGAACACACAATGCTCTTCGCCAAGTTCCACTGCTCCAGTCTAACTCCCTACCTTTATTTCCAGAACTGAGCCAGTTCTAACTAATACTGTAGTATGAGACGCTAGCTCGTTGTTTGTCGGAGGAATTAGGTCCATACCAAATACTTCAACCTATATTGACTTACACAAGCAACGCTATCTACCTTCCCAGTTTATTTAATATTTATTAAGAGGCTATGCAGCAAGGATTACATATTCCCAGATAATGACTAATTACTTTGAAACTTTGTATTGTCATGCTGCTTTGAATTTTGAAACCTTCTACTTCATTTATGTAAATCCCAAGAACCATCACAGAATTCATTTGCCCAAGTTTTAATTTCACTGTCTGCTGTGTTCACGAAGGGAGTCATATCTGCAGGGATCAAAGAACAAATATTTAATCAAGAATTTCTCCTACTTTTCTTTATGAAATGAGTTTTCCTTCCTATCTCAAACCTCAACTTCAGCTTCTGTACTATACCATTTAGACAGTGTCGTAATACAACCTATTACATATTGCCTTCTATTTAGCGTAGTCTCACTAAAGAAATTTCACCTGTTGAAATGCAATTTTAAACAGCTGCGAAACACGCTTCCAGTATCATAACGGGAAAAACAAAATTTGGTTTTTTAAGCAAGCAATTTACTGTGATTTTGATAAGCTAACCTTTCTGTACTCCTGTAGCCCACGAAAGCTCTTATTTAAATATTCATTTAATTTCGGTATTCTTTAAACGAAAGTTGCAATAATTTTTTCCCTAATTACCTATTACCTACAAAAGTATCCCTTAATGCATTGCTGCTTGTAATTTCAAGTACTCTACTTTCTTTCAATGACAAATGAAAGACGAAAGTTGAAACTTGGAAAAACTATAAGGTGATTCAATATTTACTACTTTCGTAACTAATTTACTACCAGAAAAGTGTTTCGAAATAAAGATATGTTGTGAAATAAGGATTTAAATCATGATGTACTAGCTAACAGTAGGTAAACAGCTCCTTGTGCATTTATTGTAATGTATTAAAACCAGTATTGCTAAAACAAGGATTTCCCATCCAACATGTAGGGTGTATTGCAGTTCCAAGTTAGGTCATATTATGGATGCTGTGCATTTCTGAAACGTGCTACTTAGCTTATTCACCTGTAAATATCTACCTTTGAATTTAGAATATTTGTAAAATTGATAGCTACATTCCTACCATGTATCGAAATAATGTTTTTCTTGAATTGATGTTGCGTATTGATTGAATTGTAAACATTTGCTGTTTCTTTTAGGTAGCATATTATTATAGTTTGTTGCACATAGATCGTATTCTGAATAAATGGAGAGAATGCGATTAATATTAGTGGATACTGGTATGTCTAGGTAACTGGTTAGGAATGAGAGTTCGGGTTGTGCGGGTGATGTGGATGAATGGGGAGGCTGGAGGATAGGGTTATGAAGTTATTTAGAAAGAGAGAAGAGTGTATTAAATAGTTTGCGTACCATTCGATTTCCTCGTCATAAATGGTTCCGAGAAGAGCGAGGATGCTAATCATGTAGAAGAAGCAGTCTCTGACCATAGGCCACCAGTTCAAGTAGAGGACGGTGGGAGTGAGTAAAGCGCAAATGCTGATTACGAACATGATGTTGAACACGGCCGAGCCGATCACCCCGCTCACTCCTATATCATCCTGTCCACAGACAAACAACCAGCAAATAGATATCAGTGTTTTGCATTGCATTACATTACAATCGACATTACTCAGCTACCAGACACACAAGGCCACATACACCAATAAATACTTCTCACAGTCTTCGCCAGCCATCCCCAAACAGTTCCTTCGCCCATTTTCATCCCGACCTCGTCCCCACACACAGCACACACGCTTTCTCTGTCTTCACTACCATTTCTCCTCTTTCATCTCCAACTCAAACTAACAAATTTATCCAAGCACCCACTCCATGCCAAAATCCCTTTAATTACCATATTATCATATTTATCATATCAAGTATTTCCATCCACATTTATTTGAATTTCCACTGAAAATTTACTTTCCCTAACAGCCACTCAACTTCACTCAAACAACACTAGTAGGCATATGCATTCCTGTTCTTCTAATACAGTCAAAGCTTTCCAATAACTAAAACCTTTTCCAAATATAATTCTAACAGCGGTACAATTATCACTTATTTACAAAATAAATCCCAGTCATTTCAAATTTTACACTATCTTCACAATAAATTCAAACTAATTCAAATAAAATATCGAAAAGTAAAAAAATTGGAATTGTTTAACTTCCATTTATTTATTAAGTGCATTGGTTTACAATGGTTTATTAAATGCCGTATGCAAGCCTTTCCTACACACAGGGGGGAATGGAACCTCTAAGGAATAAATGTTAAGAATGTTAATTTTTTTATTTTATGATCTCTATTTCTGAAAGTTTTTGTTTGGTAAACTAATATATACTGTCAAAATATTACGGGGATGATCGATTCACTCACTTCATTGCTAAAAATAAGGGAATGCTTTAAAAAATCTTGTTGTAATTGTTCCTATGAAATTCATGTGACAACATTACCACATCTAACAACGTATGTAACATTTTGACATTTTAGGGGATACGCATTATTCTGATAGTGCAATTGTGGAGGTGAAATTGTGTTCAAATCAATCTCGGGCAAACAAGTTGTCCATGTCTTGTCAAGTTTTTCATGGACTGATTGTTAGATCAAAGCATGTCGTTCTTGAATCCCTGATGTAATGACACAATTTTTGATTGGCGTAAGGACATTTTTGTCTTTGTCATTCGAAGACATGACAACACTTCCTTTTCAAGGGATTTTCTGTGTGTCTTGTACTCCTGTCTATTTTTGCATGTCAACTAGGGCTTACTATTTCCTTTTCCATAGTATTACTCTCACTAGGAGTTTCCACAGCTAGTAAAGCTCTACTATAAAAGAGCAGCAAGAAGAAAAGTAACTTTCTGATTTTAGATTTTAGATTGAGCATCATTGGTTGCAAAAGGCTTGCAACTATTTGTTAAAGTTGAAATTATTATGGCAACGCAATGCAATAGGGACTCAAGGGCAGAAATCTGTAATAAGGGAGTAAATTCATGAAAAGTTTACCCAAGAATAAAAAGACAGTTATTTGGCGTGATGGATGAATTTTTGGGAGGATACACATCTTAACCGTATCCACAGAAAATAATTGAGATGCTGTGAGGAAGCTTCCCCGTTTTTCAGCCGGGAATAAGTAAAATGAAGTCAATTAATAGGGATAGGGTGAGTGAATGAAACAAACTGTAAATTGAGTGATAAAAGCTACAATGGGGTGCATGGAATTAAAATATCATTTGACTCGACTCAATTGAATTCTTATCGAGGAGAACTGAGACGATGCTACTATTAGATTCTGTTACGGACGCAGAAGAAGAGGGAGCGGAGTACGACTGGAATAAAGTGGATCCGATAAGAAACTGAATGTGAGGGAAATCAGCTTTCAGAGAAGCTTGTTAGAAGTGTACACTGAGTAAAAGTGCAAATGAAGTATGTCATGTACTACTATACGTGTGTGGAGAGAAAGTGAATGAAAGTCTCGTGGCATTGGTGACAAGGGGAAAAGCATGGTTAACGAATGAGGACGTACACCGGCAATGGCAAACATTTGTATTTTCAATATTCAGTGCAAATACATTATGCAGGTCAAATAGATGGACGACTAAGAAACCTCTGCAATATCTAGCAAACTTTTGTAGAATCTGTTTTACTATTATATAATATAATTTGCAATAAAATAATTGCAATAGACGTATAATTCAATAATTCGTGCTTTTCCTAAAAACTGTGTGGCTATTGCACACGAGCTTTGAATAAGCTGAGAATTCTATACAGGCATTTGCCAAATATATCGATTATGGTAAAAATTTTGGTTCCTTCTGGTTCCAGGAGAATCGTGAACTTACAAATAATAGTTATGAACCCCGATACTTTTTTCAAATCCCTTTTCTCTAAAAAGGAGTGTGACGCTGAGCATTGAGTAAACTGGAAACTTTCTTCAAACAATTCAGATAGACATCACACTAGTCATAAAATTTTGGTGCCTCCAAGTTTTCTACTTTGTCAAGAAGAAGAGTGGTGGGAATTTGCGGCAAATAATTTAGAGATGCTTTGAGGGGACTCGAGATTTATATGTTACAGATAGTATACTATATTGGGTAGTATAGGATATTATCTAGATAGTATTATATTATCCAAATGATTTTTAGCCAATATGTAATTTATGTAGATAGTATCCAATATTATCTAGATAACATATAACAACACTGGATAATATCCTATATTAATATGGTATATTATCCAAAACCTTAAAATACACTTCTCAAAGTCAAAATTCATCCATATTTAACGTCACTATTGTACATCCAAGAATTTAGGACAGCTATTTAATGAATATTATCTTATAAATTAGTGAAACTTTAAAGAAATATGTCAAAATTTGTTTTTATAAAATTAGGAAAATTTGATTTAAATTACGAAGTGAGAGTTCTAAGAGTCAATTAAACAATCAAATTTCCAAAAAATTCTCTGAAAGCCGATCTTTAAATAAAATTATCACATTTTCACTTACATGTTGATACTCTATTTAGCCACTAAAAAGTAAATTCAAATATCCTTACATCAAATTAATTGAGCTGAAATTTTCAGTTTGAATACTGCATGAAAAAGCAGTTCCCTTTTCAGAAACTGGAATCTAAAGAGTTGCACTGGTTGGAAGACACGGAAATTTCATCCAGCCTCAGCCATATTTTTAAAATTAAATGGAATTGGTCATGCAATTTACGTGGTTAAGCAATTCTTTTAACTTTTTTTCTTTTTGGGTGTGATTTCTAGTGTTACTTCATGCTTACTAAGATTGTTAAATTTTCTACCTATAAAGGGAAAATTCTTTCTTTGAATATTATAGCACCGCAATAGTAATATAACAATACCAGTTTGCAGAATTTAATGTACACCTTCCTCAGATTCTTACATTTTGAAGAATTTGACTTGAATTTGAAGATTTGGTAATTAAGGAACGGCTTCCAGAGAATATTTTGGAAATTTGATTGCTTTACTCTTAGCTTAATTCATACCCTTTGTAATTCAAATAAAATTTTCCTAATTAAATAGACGTCCTAAATTCTTGGATGTACAATAAAGACGTTAAATATGGATGAATTTTGACTTTGAGAAGTGTATTTTAAGGTTTTGGATAATATACCATATTAATATAGGATATTATCCAGTGTTGTTATATGTTATCTAGATAATATTGGATACTATCTACATAAATTACATATTGGCTAAAAATCATTTGGATAATATAATACTATCTAGATAATATCCTATACTACCCAATATTGTATACTATCTGTAACATATACACTGGTCAGAAGAATGCGGAGTCGTATTTAAGGGCATTTAATTAGTTTTCAGCAAATTAATGGCGTTCACTTGATGGTGTAGCAATTAAACTTTCTCTTTAAAAGCATGCAATACTTTTAGGCTTTAGCACATTCAACCTCTGCGATTCTGTAATGATGGTATGGTAAGACACTTGAATAAAATTGAAATTGACATTGATGAGGGGCTAGCTAAAGAATTACGTCATGAATAAAAGATATCAAGGAAAATCGAAAAGTTAAGCACACCAAAGCTCTAAAGTGTACAGAAAATATTTATTTATTTCAGAAACTGAACATGGGAAACATTTCAGATTGTTAAGTTTTAGGAAAATTTAGAAATTAGTGTGGGAAAATTGATAGAGCGAGACATTTCAGAGTAGACTGGAAAAGTCCCAGTGTTGAGTAAAAATGGTACGCAATGGAAAAGGCTGGAGCATTGCACAAAAGTGAGTTTAGGATGGCGTCCGTGATAAATATTGTTAAAGAGTGTATATGTAAGTTGTGATGGGGCAGTGCATGAACTGTTCACAGTGTGATTTCTTGTGATGTGAACGGAGATTCTTGTCTACTCTCCGTTATGCATCCCCGTCCTTCCGCTCGTATTGACTCGGAAAAAGAGATGGAAGGAAGGAAATGGATTGCTGGTGAGGGGTCCACGTCCTTTTTATGAAGAAGGCGTTTTGATTCGCCTTAATAGATACACCAGGCTAAAAATTGACTAAACAGAGATAGTGCTGCTGAACAGAGGAGTCTATCTACATTCATATTTGCAGTATACGTTGACTCACACACTCCGTGGACACATTACATCATAATGGGTGGCTGTCTCCTAAAAAATGCATCACCTCAGCAATACTCGGAGTGGAGTATTGTTTGGCCACTGCACTGCAATGCACGTCAGGAAGCGACACCAAGACAACATTATACTCCTATCTACAATTACACAGGCAGAAATTGGTCACAGATATCCAACGGGGAAAGTACCTTTTGGCTTACGTTGCCTCATTGTTAGCGTTTCGCCACAAAACGAACTGCTCGCTGCATTTCATTTCTCTCCTACTTTCAGTAGGATTTTATAAGCATTGAAATAGTCTTACTGTGCTAACAGAATAGAGACCATTATTACACAGACATGAGAAGATACGGCTTTGATTTCCCTTCCACTGCCATTCCAACTTCTAACTCTATTACAATTTCAACCAACTACGGCTTTCTTAGTCTCTTGATAAGACTCAATAATATCTATAGGTCTTTGCTCGAATGAATAAAAGCGAGGACCGAACTCCAATGGAGTCATATCTGTACCCATTGCCTAACAAACACAGACACACATCCAGTCGCCTCATCCTATGGTCTAATATGGCTATGTGTCCGCCGCAAACCATAAATGTAACATTTTACTATTTTGTGCCACACAGTGTACTACATTACTCTGTATTATATGATACATCATATAATACTATTACTAATCAAAGAAAAGGTGCCAGCTTTTGCGAAACCTAAAACCATTATAACAATCGATGACACAATCCAAAAGACTAGTCATGCGAGGAAAACACTCTCATTGCAGGATTCCACTAAAGTCAAATCATCGAACCTAAATAAAATTATTCATATAATATTTGGACAACTATCAGTTTAGGGTGCATATGCACCTAGAAAGACTTAGCTCTACTGTTGCATTAACTACTTGCGGTAAGGAAAACTTGTGTTGGAAATTATGACGACCAACCTTTGGGGTTGTTCTGCTTTTGAATGCCATCTAAACTGTTCACTACTGCCGTCCGCTTATTATTATGACAATATTGATTTTTTTTATTTTAAAGGTCGAACTTGAGATTGCTTAGCATATGAAGTTTAGATTGACATTAAGAAAGTAGCGTATATATGAACGACTTAAGTATAAAATGTTAAGATATGGGAAAGAAGTCGTGACCGAATTTTTGAATGTCGTGCATGGGTCAGCCAAAAGTATATTAACAAAGTCTAGACGCTCTGGCAGCCAAACGGGGGCTGCTACCGAAGTATGGTTTACAACATTGAAAAGAGGGGAAAATTTGCAACAAAATCAATATTTGTACCCATATTGTCATCTTGAAGCCAAAAATCGCAATGTAGAAGTGGCATTTCTATGTTACATTCTCATTTTTACAATTCAAAAATCGTAAAGATGCTTCCAAAGCAAATCCACTTCTCTCCGTCCCAAAAGGAAAATTCCAAAATTTGGCACACCTGTCTTATTTTGGGGTACACCTTCTACCCTTTTTAAAAATAATTTTACACCACTTAATTAAACTTTATCTGCATGGTCGTGTAAATCTATTAGGTTGTTTATATTTACCTATCTATATAAGTATATCCCATCAGTAAAGCTGTAGTACTCTTTCTATAACAATGGAGGTACCATTTGCAACCTGGCGTATTATGCACCCATCAAATGTGGTTCCCTTTTAAGGCAACTATCCCTATCAAGAAAGGTTCCATTCATAGGCTCCGCAACAGGGATATTCGCATTGGGTGTTATCCAATGCAGTTAAACTGAATTTAGTAAGTGCAAATGCCACACTTTCCCCAGTCTCCCCTATTGGTTTCACTGTCAGTTGGAGAAATGCTGGAATAAGAAATACTGTAACAGATCCTATCTATTTGCCTTCCCACACCTTTCAATTTCCTTAATCCGTCACTCATGTTCCCCTCCAAAAATGTAGAATTCCCCTAAATCCCATTCCGAATACGCCATTGAAGTCATTGTTCATGCTGTGAAGCAGGAAAAGATGCCATGTGATTTTTTTGTTTCCCAGTTCAAGTACACAAGAGTCGTGACTGCCACCTTTAATGGCAAATCGTTGAATTGGGAATTTGGGAAATATTTTTATAGACTACAATAGCGCCATGCTTTACTATTGCCCACGTTTACCCATATATTCATCTCTAAACATTCTTACTGTTTGTAAAAGTAAATTCAGATATTTAATACACATCTACATAACTTCAACCCACTTTTTAATAACAATTTATGTTATGTTTTTGCAAATATGTAATTTATAGTCGACCTTCACAAATAATGTCTAAAAACTGTATATTTCAATCTGATTTTGATATATAGGTAGTATCACTTACACCAGTCTTTGTTGTATCTAACCTAAATATTCAATATGGATTGGAAGGGAGGTAATTTGTCAACTAAAATTCTAAGGTCATAAAATAGGATTTTGGGGAACCATCGTATCGTAAATATTAATGTATATGAGTATGCGGCGTAGTACCGTTTTTGCTGCAGTTTGAAATAGTATTTGTACTTTCACTTTCTCAAAAATAGTAATGTACTTTATTGAGAATCTCAAAATAAATTTTGCAATTGCAACAAGAGCTTTATATATTAGTATTTTGAAAATACAAGTATTTTCCCTATCTGTAGATTTAACATGTTATGTACTTCCTTCAGATCAATAGCCAGTTCGTCCTGTTTGTTTGCATGTTTGGAATTCGATTCCAAATCAGCGTTTTATACTTGAAAATGTAGCTGAAATGTGTTTGCTACGGCTGACTGGCATAAATCATTAAAAATGGGTAGAGAAGCGCAAGAATGAGAAATAAGTCGATGGATGGATGAATGAAAATTGAGTTGTAGAAATGGATGAATGCTTTCACTCCCTTCTCAAGACTGTTCTCCGATAGCAAATCAGGAATCTATGCAGTGTGTAGCTGTTTATTGAGTTGAATCGGCGCTTCTGGGAAATATTGAAACTTATGGCCTCATACTTTCACTTTCCCTCTGCATTTACCCTGGGCTCAGCAGTTGTCTATGTTTCCAAGAATCCCAAATATTCCTTAGCTGAACTTAAGCTTCTCCTCGCAAATCTGCAAGTTTGCCAACTCGCTAAAAATTTGCAGCTTAATATTATTATATATGGCTCAAAGAAATTGCTGACACCTTGTAGATTTGAAGATTAGAAACGCTTGTACATTTGCAGTTTCTCTTGTGGGGTATCATTTTGAGGTCAGAATTATTTTCAGGTGGTAAATCGCTACTTAAATCTACCTGTCTTTTCTACTACTTTGGGTCTCAATACTTTGGAGACCAAATGGCAAGACTTTTTGATTAGATAGCACTAAATTGCAAAGAAAAAAATTATGATACTGACTAAACTCAATCAGAGATAGTAAATTAAAACAATTGAAAACTGTATGTGTACTTTTGTAGGATGATCGTCCTTTGTTTATTGAGAAAATTAGTTTTATTTTCGACCTTTTTTGGCTTCATAAAAGTTGCCCGTTTGGCGTTTACCCCAAAGCACTTATGAATACAGAAAGTTAAGAGATATTTTTAAATGTTTTATTATGTTCCTCATTTAAGAATTGATTTACTTATCCTAGGGTTGTGGTTGTGGCTGCACTCTTTACGTACACAGAAAAACTGCATCATTCGGCTAAAATTAATAAAATAATATATAATTAAATCTAGTCAATAAGTTCCGGTATTACACGCTTACATTGACTTGTTAATGAGCCCCTATGTCTTGCTGAGCCGGCTTAAAGGTCTGGGGTGCAAATTCACTTGTTATTGCCGAAAAGCTTAATATTTTGGTAGTTGTAATACAGAGGGCGTGGTTACGGGCTGGAAGGATTGAAGATTATAGGTAAGGTGGAAAAGGGTGCAGGTAGTCAATAGGAATAAGGCAAGGTAAATGAATGAAATGGCAGATGATGTGGGAAATGGACCAAGTCCAAAATTGCTCTTATATGTGGTGTAAATGTACTGAATGAGAAATATTTATACGTAAAGAGTGGATCTTTTTGTATTTCATTTATTTTCTCAAACCAGCAGAGTAACGTTTAGCAACAGAGTTACATTAGTACTGATAACAGATTACAATTGACTCGTATTTATACCCAGTTTCTTACACACACTTTTCAATTGCAGACAATGAAAGGAAGTGATGATTCAGAACATATTAACATTAAATTACATAAATTATTTCAGTCATTTTAGATTAGGGTCCCAAGAAATAAAAGTAGAACAACATAGGATTAACTACCATTCGTCATAGCGTAAAACTAAAGTTCACTTCTGAAATTTCATTCATACATTGCATCATTCCATTCATAAAATACAGAGTCAAGACATAAACATCGTATACAGCATGTGATTTACAAGTCGTAGTAAACAAATAACAATCCTATTAACCTATGCAAATTAGTGAGCCATTCATTTCATAGTATAAACATAAATAGTAACAACCGTACCTCACTATCGACCCACATTCCATTTGTCATTCATAATAAATTAGTAGGTGAGTGTACCAACAACAATAACAATAACAAATAAATACTATTCATATACAACAATAGTCAACTAACATAAAAAGGTTTTACCTACTTGAGGAGCTAGAACATTTTAGTTGCGGTACCGCAATGAAAATTAATGGAAATGGTACCGCAGACTTACAAACCTAGAGCATAGTACAATATAAGAGAACTGACCATTACTTCACTCCTGTCCATTATTCCCCCCTTGAACTATCGTTCAACACATTGACATCGATCTTCAGAGAGTGGTGGAATTGCAATTTCTCAAAGACTTGATCATGGCGTTTGATCTCTGCCACCGAAGTGACGACGCCTTTGAGAAATTACTGATGTTTTACTTACTCGATGGGAAGAATACATAATTTGGTGACTGGTCGTTGGAACTCTCCAGTTGCAGTCTTCACATTCACAACCCGGACAAGTCCATCCGGGCCAACGGTGGTTCTGACGATCCTTCCGAGAACCCATTTAGCAGGAGGTACGTTTTCTTCCTTGAGCAGGACGATGGTTCCAATTTTGACATTGTCCTCTGCAGTCAGCCATTTGTTCCTCGGTTGTAACCGTGACAAGAACTCGGTGGACCATCTCTTCCAGAAATGTTGGAACATCTGCTGAACCCGTTCCCATCGTGACAGTCGATTTTCCTTCAAGTGGGTCAATCCCGGTTCAGCAAGAGCAGTCAAAGGTCTTCCGATGATGAAGTGTCCCGGTGTCAGTGGCATCAGGTCAGCAGGATCACTGGACAGCTCAGTCATCGGTCGTGAGTTTAGGCAGGCTTCTACTTGGGTCATCAGGGTCATCATCTCTTCTTGGGTTAGCACGGTCTCGCCAACCACTCGGTGCAGATGATACTTCATCGACTTGACCCCAGACTCCCAGATTCCTCCGAAGTTCGGTGATGCGGGTGGATTCAGGTGCCAAGTGATGGACTCCTTGGCCAGCTCCTCCTTCCACTTGTCGTCATCCAGGGTGTTCTGGACCAGCTGCAAGTCTTCCTTCAGCACTCGCTTGGCTCCAACAAAGTTCGTCCCGCAGTCGCTGTACATGTCAGTCGGCTTCCCCCGTCTTGAGATGAATCGCCTGAATGCAGCAATGAAGGTGTCTGTCGTCATGTCCGAGACCAGTTCGAGATGAATTGCCCGGGAGACCATACACACGAACAGAGCAATCCAGGTCTTGAACTTTTTCTGTCCTCTTCCTCGCCTTGCAGTCAACCAGAATGGGCCAGTGTAGTCGACACCCGTCCGTAGGAATGGAAACGCGGGTTGCACCCTGGCAGCAGGCAGCTCTCCCATCCTTTGACTGGCAAGTTGGGCTTGGAAGCGGCAGCACGTCACACAGCTCCGTACGAAGTGACGCGTCACATCTCGTCCAGCTAGGATCCAATACTTCTGCTGGATGGTCGTCAACAGGGCTTGTGGTCCAGCATGTAGGCTTTCTTGGTGGTAGTGGGCAATGATGAGGTTGGTAAACAACCCTTTCTTCGGTAACACGATTGGGTGCTTAGCATCAGAGAAGAGTTCTGAATGCTGAAGGCGACCCCCAACTCGTATCAGCCCCTGGTCATCAACAAAAGGACTCAATTTCTTCAGTTGACTCCCGGCAGTCAACTTGTTTTCTTGTTTTAGGGACCGGAGGTCATCTGGAAAAGCAGCGTGCTGTACCAGCCGAGTCCAAGTCGTCAGAGCTCGATCAATTTCTTCTTTTGTGACCATATGCGAGTTTTGGTGTAGAATGGTCATGGTGGTCTTCTTCCGTCTTGTCC
The DNA here is from genome assembly GCA_020352615.2 of Yoshiicerus persimilis. Taxonomy (NCBI): domain Eukaryota; kingdom Metazoa; phylum Arthropoda; class Collembola; order Entomobryomorpha; family Tomoceridae; genus Yoshiicerus; species Yoshiicerus persimilis. Next base: position 32,469,191 of record CM060170.1, on the reverse strand, counting down.
AATCGCGGACCCGGAGGCAATAAGACGTAATTCGGAGCAACTTCATCAGATTGGAGTATCGCTCCAGGAGGGAATCAGGTTCGTGTAACATCACTTGGTGGATGGCTACTGGACTCCTCTCTTCTTTTGGTGGGACTGACAACTTTTCCGTGAGATTTGGCCACTGTTCTTCAGAACTGCATAGCCATTCGGGCCCGGTCCACCACAAGTCTTGGTTAGCCAAAGAGTCTGGAGAGATTCCTCGGGATGCGCAGTCAGCTGGGTTGTCCTTTGATCTGACATGTCTCCAACTGCTACGGGGTAAAACGTCTTGAATTTCGGAAACTCTGTTCGCCACAAATGTCTTCCAGCGGTGAGGGGGCGAAGCCAACCAAGCGAGTACTATGGTAGAGTCCGTCCATCCAAATGTAGCTTCAATGTGCAGGCCGAGAGCCTGCTGAATGCATTGTAGAAGTCGAATTAGAAGTACCGATCCACACAGCTCAAGTCTTGCTAAAGTAACGTTCTTTACCGGTGCCACTTTGCTCTTCGCTGCTACCATACGAACGTGGATAAGACCATCGGGATTTCTTGATCGAAGGAATACGACAGCAGCATAAGCGGATTCTGATGCGTCGCAGAATCCATGAAGTTGGTGGGTTGGATCTTCTTGGCTGATGAACCTCGGAATGGTAACCCTTTCTACGAGATGCAGGTGGCTCCGGTAACTGGTCCATTCATCTTGTAAATGTTGTGGGAGAGGATCGTCCCAGCCAAGATCTTCCTTCCACATCTGTTGCATAAACATCTTAGCCTTGATGGTTACTGGAGTCAACCATCCCAGAGGGTCGAATACCTTAGCAATGTCTGAAAGTACCGTACGCTTCGTTGGTGTGACATTTGGAGCATCTGCAACCTTGAACGAGAAGTGGTCTGCTCCCGGATGCCACTGGAGACCCAAGGTCTTCACCTGTTCATCTTCTTCTATGGTCAGTGTGTGGGCTGATCCTCTCAGGTTTTCGGGAAGTGACATGAGGAGGGCTGTTGAGTTTGAAAACCATTTCCTTAACTCCATGCCTGCTTGTGACAGCAATCCCAGCAACTCTTTTTGCATGGTCAACCCTTCTTCTTCTGTGGCAGCTCCAGACATCAAGTCATCCACGTAGAAGTCTCTCATGATGGTTTTCTCGACTTTGGGATACCTTGCCTTTTCATCAGTGGCCAACTGCTGCACGCTCTTGATGGCCATATACGGGGCGGAGGCTGTTCCAAACGTCGCAGTCAGCATCCGGTAGTCTCTGATGGGGTCCTTGGGATCCTTTCGCCAAACGATACGCTGCAGATTAGTATCATCACGATGGACCCGTACTTGCCTGTACATCTTGGTGATGTCAGCGGTAAACGCAATCTTGTGAGTCCGGAACCTGACCAGGATGGAAACAAGATCTTCTTGCAACTTTGGACCCACCATCAGATTCTTGTTTAACGAAGTTCCGTTGGATGAGACGGCAGACGCATCAAACACAACTCTGAACTTTGTTGTCGAGCTCGATTCATTGATGACCACATGATGGGGCATGTAGTAGGTGTTGGGTATATGGACTTCATTTGCAGGTACCATCTCCATGTGGTTTAGGTGGAGATACTCGTCCAAGACATCATGGTACTGCTTCTTCAACTCCGGGTTCCCCTCCAGTCTTCTCTCGACCGCCTTCATGCGTTTGATAGCCATCTGACGAGAGTCTCCTAATGGGGCCGCATCCGGTTTCATTGGCAGGCGAAGTACAAATCTTCCAGTTTCATCTCGGGTGTGGGTTGTGGTGAAGTGGTTTTCACACGCCTTTTCATCTGGAGTGAGGAATGTTTTGCGTGGAATCTCCTCCAGCTCCCAGAATTTCTTCATGGTTTCGTCCATGTCGCAGTGAACCAAGTGAGAGGCCACTACTCGTGGTTCTTCTTTCCCTTTCAGTTTTCCTCCAACAAGCCAGCCCAGCTTCGATCTTAGGGCAGTTGGCGTTCCTGGTGGTTCCGTTCTCTTCCCAGACAAGATCAAGTCGAAATAGATATCTGACCCCAACAGAACGTCTATCTTGCCCATCTCATGGAAGTTGGGATCTGCCAGTTCCAGTCCTCGGATGTGCTTCCACTCATCTCGGTACACAGGGGATGACGGTAAGTCTCGAGTAATAGTCTTCATTACCAGACAGTCCACGTTGAAGACAGGGTTTTCTTTGTGACATGACGTGAATGCCAAGTCAACCATTTGCGTGGAGGTCCCAGCGTCGCAGCTCGCCAAACCAGAGAGTGATACGTGAATCTTCTGTCGACGAAGACCCAAACGTGTAGCGCAGCTGGTCGTGACAAAACTTGTTTCTGCTCCGTTGTCCAACAGGGCTCGACATACGTGATATATACCTTTGCTATCACGTACGCTGATGAGTGCTGTGGAAAGGAGTCCCTTGGTTCTTCTACTTGTAGCAAAATGGGTGGCTGTTGGTGCCTCAGGCGGTGGCTGCTGCTGCTGTTGCTTTTTTTCCGCCGGCCTCTTCTCCGTGTCTTGCTTCGAAGTGTGTAGAAGTGAGTGATGGGGTTGGCTACACTGTTTGCAATGGGAGCTTTGACACTCGGTGACCCGATGAGTAGATCCCAAACAGTTGAAGCATAGCTGGTGTTTTCTTACAGACGACCATCGCTCATGTACCTTCATCGCCTTGAATTTCTTGCACATGTATACTGGATGGTTTTCACTGCATACGGGACAGCCGTCTTGACTTGCCCCATGGTGGACTGCTGCACCTTGTTTCTTAGTATCCTGACGAGTCTTCCCACTGGATTTTGCGACTTCAGTCACCCTAGCCTGGTGGTCGATGAATTTGCAAAAGTCCCCGATGGACGGAAGTTCGTCTTTGTTGATCTTACGTTCCCACTGTAGTCGAGACTCGGTGTCCAACTTCTTAGAGACGAGATGAATTAGTTGGAGCTCGTACGCTGTTTCCCGGGGTACATTGAGAATGTCTACGGCGTGTACACATTCTCGCACCCGGTCACCCAGCTTCTGCAGTGCGGATGGATTTTCGGCCGTGAAACTCGGAACAGCAAGCAGACGGTCTAGGGCCGCGTTCAGCAACTCTCTCTTGTCTTCATATCTTGCTTTCAGGGTCGTCCACGCCTCTGTGTAGTTGTCATCGGAGATCTTGTACGGTTGTATGAGGGTTGCCGCTTCTTTTTTGACGGATGCCTTCAGGTACTGTAGTTTCTGCGCTCCACTCAACTTGTCATTCTGGTGGACTGCTGCCTGGAACAAGTCATGGAACGTCAGCCAGTCTTGCCTGTTGCCATTGAACGAAGGGAGCTCTAGTCGGGGAAGCCGGATGTCTGATGCCATTGCTGTGCCGCCAGACGTAGACGCAGTTGAGGTTGTAGTTGGTGTGCTACTACTGGGATTCAAGAGGACCCGCAGCTCGTCGATCTTTTCCCTCAAGTCGAGTATTCTTCCTTCTATTACCTCGTATTCAGGCATTTCCGTGTTGAACTCTGCATCGTCAGCTGCTTTTTCACTCGCTTCATCTTCTAGTCTGGCTTTGAAAGTTACCAATTCGGTTAGTCTTTCTTCATTTACCGCTAACGTCCTCAGCGAAACCGGGTTGACATCATGTCCGTTGAGTAAGTTCTCCATCCGTGTTAAATTGGCCTTCAACGTCGCCCGTCTTCTGTTGACTGCCTGCATGTTGTCTTCTTTTCTTCAATCAGACCAGTATCCCGAAAGTTGTCAGGCTAAATATCTTCGGACTCCAAGAGACGTCTGATAAGTATCCAATGCTCGAAGGACCAATGGTTGCGGGCTGGAAGGATTGAAGATTATAGGTAAGGTGGAAAAGGGTGCAGGTAGTCAATAGGAATAAGGCAAGGTAAATGAATGAAATGGCAGATGATGTGGGAAATGGACCAAGTCCAAAATTGCTCTTATATGTGGTGTAAATGTACTGAATGAGAAATATTTATACGTAAAGAGTGGATCTTTTTGTATTTCATTTATTTTCTCAAACCAGCAGAGTAACGTTTAGCAACAGAGTTACATTAGTACTGATAACAGATTACAATTGACTCGTATTTATACCCAGTTTCTTACACACACTTTTCAATTGCAGACAATGAAAGGAAGTGATGATTCAGAACATATTAACATTAAATTACATAAATTATTTCAGTCATTTTAGATTAGGGTCCCAAGAAATAAAAGTAGAACAACATAGGATTAACTACCATTCGTCATAGCGTAAAACTAAAGTTCACTTCTGAAATTTCATTCATACATTGCATCATTCCATTCATAAAATACAGAGTCAAGACATAAACATCGTATACAGCATGTGATTTACAAGTCGTAGTAAACAAATAACAATCCTATTAACCTATGCAAATTAGTGAGCCATTCATTTCATAGTATAAACATAAATAGTAACAACCGTACCTCACTATCGACCCACATTCCATTTGTCATTCATAATAAATTAGTAGGTGAGTGTACCAACAACAATAACAATAACAAATAAATACTATTCATATACAACAATAGTCAACTAACATAAAAAGGTTTTACCTACTTGAGGAGCTAGAACATTTTAGTTGCGGTACCGCAATGAAAATTAATGGAAATGGTACCGCAGACTTACAAACCTAGAGCATAGTACAATATAAGAGAACTGACCATTACTTCACTCCTGTCCAGGGCGCATAACTAGTTACTAGTACTTGTACCATAACATTATAACTTAGGATGGAGGTTCTCGCTTATTGAAGCAAAAGTCTTTCATTGAGTTGACGCTTTCCAATAAGCTATAAAAACGAAGGACATCATCAATCAATGAAATAAGGCATTACTTTTTATTTGATTCACCTCAAATGTCTATCGAAGAGCACTTTTTCCGACAATGAACGAGATGTTCCAGAAAATATATAGAACTCTAAGAGAAAGCAGAGCTTAGCGGCTAAGCGGTGTTTGAATCTGAAGATACGACAAAACGACAACTTCTGTAAGTGCATGCTGATATACTTGGAAGTACAATGGTGTCGTAACTCCGTAATGGAAGAGTAGCTAACCATAAATTGCTTTATTGATCCAGAGATGGATTGTTTCATTTAAGTGTCTTGTATATTACGCAAAGATTTAAGTCACACCAATGCAGTGCAATCACGTTTTAGAAGTAGAAACTTTCTCTCTCAGTAGTTGCATTGATTTTTTGGGAATGGAAAATAAAATGGTTTTCAACGGAATCAATTAATAAAGCATGTCTTTAAAATCCTTAATATTAATTAAATTTACTAAAAGTGAATATGGAAACCAAATCGCTTTTATTTTAGTTGATGATAATTTTCCCCGGACTTCTTAAATCCGCGTTTACTCCACAAAGGTTATAAAGAAGGATGTAAATGTGTTATAACTATATTAAATGTTTTCCGAATAATATATGTGAACCAAGATATATTCTATGGGTTCGTGTCGTCACGGCGCATGATATTTGACAATGACACAGTCCTTTGGATATGAAGGGAGGACTGTAACGAAGCGAGCCATTAGAAGCTCTAAATGGATGGAGGTCTTTATTATAGACTAGTAGCTTAACTGGTGGAGCAGATCATAAGTGAAGTGAGTGAACTTATCTCAAGTTGGCACTTGCCACTTTCCCCTTTCCCGCTGTCTACCTTTCCTTCCACTGTATATTATTATCCTCCTGCTAGACAAAACTTTATTATATAACGGCTTTCAACTGATAATTTTTGAAAGCTGAGACATTTTCAGCAGACACCAAGCAAAGTTAACTCAACTCAATGCAGTATAGTGCACACAAACGCACTCTTCAAAATCATACACCGCACTCCAGAGATACATAACAGTTACGTTCATTTGTCTTATTGTTAGTGTGAAGAGGCGGGGTGACAATAGAAGAGACGAAAATATTCCTACTAGAGACTGCTAACCACAGTAATAATATTATTTCAGTCACTTACAGAAACCTACTTCAGAGTCATACTTATAGAGATGTTGTCCTGAACACTATACTACCTATTACGCAAATACTTAGTGCTACTCTACTGTTAGCTAAGATGACATAATTTTAGGACATTCTGTTACCAGTATTATAATGATAATCTTCTGTGCAGATATGCTACACCTATTTCCAGAAGTCAGCAATGAAAAGAATCTGTCTTTTATGCAAAAAGAAACTGACAAGAGAAACAAGTTTCATTTTCTAGTCAGTCAATTTTTCTACCCCAAGCCTTCCTTCCTTACTGGGATTCCCTCACAAAAACAGGTTCCTATAGGTTGCCTGGTTTAAGGACAACGTATTCTCTGACGTACGTTGCAACGTCATACAAGTAATGAAATCAGATTAAAACGTGTATAAGTGGAGAGCGTCGCATGTTAAGGGCTTATATCTGTAGATGTTTTGGGAGAAGATTCAAGATACAATATAATCTTTTCAAAACTTTATCCTGTCTTTTTACAAAAGCACATACCTAGTTTGCGAAATAGGAGAGCAGAAGGAAAAAATTACTGTAACAAGATTCTTCAACTGAACTTTTTAATAAAGGAAAATGGATAAGAAAGAAGGATTTACGAAATCAAATGGAAACTATGTGAAAAGGCGATACGGGAAAAGTTGTTCAAGTATCGTACTACAGGGTAAAAATAATCTCAGACATATTTCTGCTATTCTTTGTGCGTTCAGCGTAATAATTATCAGAAAACTCTATGTATACACAACAAATATTTTGATGTTTAAGAAAACCTTGATAAACTTGTTTGCATATATCAACGTTTACGATTACTACTTTTAGTGCCTTCTTAAGGGGATGAATATTTGCAGTACGTAAAATATCAATATAACACTTTCGTAGGGATTTTACGATCATTTCCGCTTATTGCCAGCTTTTGACTTTTCAATGTAGAAATAATTTTATAGTTCTTAGCCTGTCTCCAATATTGACTACAGATAATGCTATACAAAGCACTGATGAAATGCGAAGATAGAAGTATTTTAATTTTGTCTACATCATCCATCCTCATGGAATGAAAACCAATTTCATCTAATTTTATCCAATTACCCTATTAGTTTTATCCACGGTAACCTGTGCTGCGTTAGATATAGCAAAAAAGTTAATGTCATATGTCAACCTTGTGAATCAGTCCAGCCTTCTATCAAATGTACATTCATGAAGATTCAGCTGCAATCTAATGGAATAATAGTAATAGTTTACTCAGCATCCCAAATCAAAGTAGAAACACTTGATGGCTGTCATATTTAACAACAACTTGATGCAAATGGAAATAATATTAATATTTCATCTGGAAAACATGATTCACACAGTATTCTTTCCAAAATTTAAAATATTGACAATCTTAATGAAAAGTAACGATTCGTTAGAAAAACTTAAATCATCTAATGGATTGTACACAATTTACAATCTTTCAATAGAATAACACGCAGTTTGTTTTCTACCGCTTACAAATAACCAATTTACATTCAATAGTAAAAAATTTAAATAAATAGTCAATTTAAATTCCCAAAATGTCGTCAACGGTCAAAAACATGTTGGTGTCGTAAACACCTTAAGATGTTCTCCACTGTACACTCATACTGTCTGTGACATACATGTATTAAATTTTACATAAGCTATTTACTAAGCACTATAGAGATAGAAGAAGCAATTTAGTAAATCAAAGTAAAAATATTCATCATTTTGCAAAGATAAGTATTTAGTAGGTGTTTAGTTGTCTCTAAAATTCTATGAGCTATCGCGATGTACCTAGGCATTCATTTTCATAGTGTTTGAAAAGTTTATGGAAGTTGAATCACATCAGTTAAGTGTCCCTGCCACTGCGTACAACATTATGTTTATATTGAAAGGCTAATCTGAATTTATATACGAAGAAAGTTATAAATTTAACTCCGTTAGGTCATTATTAGTTTAGAATGAAGTTGGTTAGATGGATAGCCCGTATCTTTCAGTAAAACTTGTGCTATTTTCAGATACGGACAATGGAGGTAGTAAGTGTATGGCATCATTCATTCATCTCAACTGACAGTTCACTCTCCCACAAGTCGACATCCCCTAATATTCTTGTTAGACGTACTTTCACTCAACAAACTGCTGTAAAATGTATACGTATAGATAGATTGAGAAAAAGTCTTTACCCTATCCTAATGCTACGGACAAAAATCCCTTGAATCTTATTGATCAGAAATGAAACCCCGAGTTAAGCAGCTTTCGCAGTTTTCCCATTTAAAACATTATTTTGTAAAAGAAAAGAGATTGGTTTACATTGCCAAGAGAAGTTTTATTTTTATAGAAAATATTTTCCTTTAGGACCTGTCAACCTTGAATTATCCATTAGTCCTTAATATTACGTAGGTATACGGCTTGTATTTAAATATACCTATTGGTAAATAATAGTTTCCCCAAACAAAAATAAGAACCTTACATAATATAGTAAAGACGTTTACGAAGGAAATAATAATCGGCATCACTTATTATGAGTTCATTTAGGCAACATGTACTGGGTTGCCCGAATTAAATACTTTTACCTCAAGTTTAATGCCAATTCCTAAATTAAAATATATACTGTTATTTAACGCAACATATCAATTTTATTCAATACCTATTTCGAGACAACAGGTATATATATCTTAATACTAGTATAAACAATATCTGTATGCTTCGATTAAACTCCAGTTTACTTTTAAATTCTTAAATGAAAGCTATTTATAATATAAAACAGCAAAAAAGTAATTATCTTAACCTTGCGAAACACAAATATATAAAGAAAACGTGGATTTTAAAATAGAATTATGTTTGCATGCAAGAACTCCGAATACTCTGCATGCAATGAAAATATGATATAAAAGATAAGCAAGCGTGACAATTAAAAGAAACCACTTATGTTGACAAGGTTAAGATAAGTTAATTATTTTTTCCTTGCGATTGCATACTATAAACTGAACATCATTTTTTATTTTAGGATTTTTTGAACTTGAGGCAACTGTAGTAATAATTTCGGAAAATACAGCATATAATGTGTACAAAGTTATTTTGCACAGGAAGTGAAGAATCCTGATGTGCACGCTATCAGTCTCAGGAAAAGGTAAAGATCAAAGCGCAAAGTGAATGTGATGCCCTATTCGTCAGCAGATCACAGTTTCTCGTATGTTCCACATAGTATGTATTGCAAAGGAAGTAGTAACACACTTACCTTAGCAACAAATACTCCAATGAGAGCAGTAGCCAGTTCTGGTGCAGAAGAGCCTGCTGCCATAAAAGTGGCTCCGGCAACATCCGGGCTGATTTTCAACACTGTGAACAGAACAAGCAATGAATCATTGTTTTCTTCTTAAGCACAAATTAATTTCAAACTATATTCATTCATGTAGAATCATCTAGATAGCTATAAGAGTAACATTAAGAAAACAGGAAACGCCATTTAAGAAAGGATATTTCTACTATTTACTAAGAAAAACTATTTATGTTACTGTGTGTCGCACTACTGATATATAATAATAGAATATCAGTAGCTCATGCTCCCGAGGTCTATGTCCTGGGTTGGAAAACTCATGGTGTACTCTTAAAGTCTACGACAGATATATTTTATTGCTTTAATTTTACTAGTGACCGAGTCACAAACATTTAGAACAATTGCTACCGCTACTCGGCTTTAGCAACCTACCTTTAGAAAGTAATCGCATGTTGAAGATTACTAACATAACACAAACATATAATATTATGAATTTTCACAGCACAGTTTATACAGAAAAGTGAATAAGGAAAAATAATAAACTAGCGAAAATTAGGAATTCAGAATCATTGTGTACAATGCTTGAGGCCATGTATAATGATTTCAAATGAGTGAACACAATAAATGTGTCGTAGTAATGATAGCACCAAATGTGTGCACACCTGGAAAGTATTATTACTAAAGTTTACAAGGTCTTTTTGCAGTAATTTTAAAATATCTTTGCAAGGTGACCTCACCTGAGTATCAAGGACTTCTTATGGAAATCTATTATCTAAAGGTTTTCCACTCAAGCAACTTTTAAAATATAACATACAACTGAGTCTTGGAATAGAGAAATGAACTTTACTAGGTAAAAAGAATCTTCCGAAGAACCTGGTAAAACATTTCATGATACATTTACACATGATAAGACAGTTGTGTTTGTAACAATGGAAAAAGGTGTGTACATAGTCAAGGCATACGAAAGAAATTATTTGACGATAAACTACAAGCTGTGAGGAAACAATTAATTATTATAATGGCCTTACTTTCGCATAAGAGATCAAGCGAAGGAACAAAGAACTCGTCGCAGACAATAGCCAAAGCCAAGAATGTGTAGGCCGTTGCAAGAATGTAAAACATGAATCCCCCGTTTCGGCGTACAGCTTGCGACATCCAAGGCCTGGGGAATTGTTGTATTGCTGGTTTTATGCATAGCTCAGGTGCAGCTGAATGAAATAATCAAATGGAATTTTATATTTCTGCAGGTCCACCGTATACTTTCAGAAATATGTCAGTTTACTTACCTTCCGTTGTTGTTATGTTATGATGATGATGCGGTGACTCTGTGGTAGCAGCTTCCTCCTCCGGCTCAGTTGTTTCATGGTGGTTATTGGTCATGGTACTCATTTCTGTACTTTTCCAACGACTGCTTTCTGTCGTTTCTTCATTCCCGGTACTTTCTCCATGAGAAGAGGGACCGGAGCTGGAACGACTTGTCGGTTCAAGATGTGGTCTTTTGTGAAGCGTTTCGCCATTTCTCAACTGTGATTTTATCAACAGAGAGTCCACGTTAGAATATTGACTTTTTCTCAAGCCATCCTTAGGATTTTCTTGCTCTGGTTGTCCTGGAGAAAGGGGGCCACCTTTGCTGGATCGAAAACTGGACACAGCAAGAAAAATTGCAAATATGATGAAAAATGATGGCGTGGCCTTCCTCTTGCGAACTTTTACTTTGGAACCAGTACTGGGATTCGTCATTGAGGATGATATCGAAGCCGGATTTGCCCCCATCCTCTTCTGGTGGCCAGAAAATGAAATCGGAAATCAGGTACGTACGTTAGCACACGTTATTTATGCAAACCACAGAAAGTGTCAGCAAAGGAAATTGGAATTCCCAGCAAATATTCGTTCCAGGCAGGGAGAAGTCAGAAAGAGAAGTGTTTCAAGTCATTATATTCAAGAACATTTCCACAAATAAATAATCACACCAATGAGATCGCGAAAATAGAACGAAAACAAGTTGTTCACGCCAGTGCGATCCAAAGGCACGTTTTGTAGGTCATGTTATTCCAGAAAGGATTTAATTTCGGTTGTTATTCGGTGAACGAACACGAAAGCAAATTATGGATCAACATTGTAAAAAATTGTTAGTAACTCAATATAATATATATTTGATGAAAGTTGATATTATTGTAGTATTTGTTTCCATCAAACAGTTTTGTTTATTTTTGTTCCACAGTAAAGATGTATGAAATGTACACGAAATGTATTCACATTGCATTAATTTTGCACATGAAAGTTTTTTATTTTTCAGTGATTTAAGGACCAGGAATCCAAGAAAATATCAATGTTTAAGCAGTGTTCAGATGATTCAGACGCCGTCAGTATCGTGGAATTGCAGCGAAACATGAAAACAATAAATACACGCACTTTAGATAAAGAAATGGAGTACACCAGACCAATGCTTTCAGAACCCATTATAGCAAGATGAGTATGACTAACTGGAATGCTCAGTGACGGGGACGGGACTGCTGCTCAGTCCTACTTTCTTAGGAAACTCGTTCCAGTTGATTTTATCGTAGGGTTAGAAGACTTGGACAAAATCCTGTGATGGCTATCTAAGATCCTCTTATACGCATTTGAGTAAATGCAGCAGCTACTTTGATTTGGCTGTTAAAATCCATTTCATTTTTATTTATGTAAAGTTATTCTTTCAAAGTAAATCACACTTATTTAGAAAACGCAACATGTGGTCAAGAATGTGTACATAAATGTTTCCACAAATTGAAGCTTTACATGTAATAAACAATGGCTAGTTGCAAGAAATTATGGTACGCTGCAACTAGATTCGGATTTTATTCCAATTAAGCTTTCTGTACTATATCCCCGAGTTCAATTGGGTACATGGTTCTTATATAGGGTGTTTCAGGAAGCCAAGAAAACTCAAAGAATTCCAAAAACGAGTATTTTCTCGAAGCGCAAATTACAAAACCTTTTTGCTTCTTATGAAATAGTTTCCTGAGATTTAAAAAGAAAAGGGACTTTAATAATTTTTTGGACCTTTAGTATACACTCTACGGATACCAGAAAAGGGTTTGACTACCGGGACGGATGATCGGCTTAGAAACTTTGTGTACCATTAGTTTAGACAGGTGTGTGAACTTGATAATTCCCTTTTGGATAATAGGTGAATGTTACTCACAAATGAGTGAAAGTTTGGTTTTTGTATATACTATTTTAAGTAAACATTGAAAAAGGAGTCTGCTGACGCTAATTACCAATCTCTAATGATTTATATACAGTTCCATTTGTTTGGAACTCAATTCTGAGTTCAATTGACTGTACATGAGTCAGTGTACTGACATGCACTGCATGTACATATTAATTATCTCGACGAAATACTGCTGCGTGGTGAAGTATATGGGTAATGCATGGGTATCGCATGGGTAATACACGCAGTGAAAGAATTGCATGAACACAAAATAAAATCACTTGAGAACATAACACAGTTAACATGGGAATTTATTTATAGTTACTGTAATAAATAGTACTACTAGTACTATATAGATTTCGAATACAATAATGCACGAATTATAATTTCCTGGTAAGAATCAAATTCGGCTAAAATTGAATTTTTCGTTCTTTTCTTTTGTGGTCTTGTTTTTATTTAAGTTTCGGTAAAATAAAATACTAAAACTGTTTGTAGTATTTTAGCTTAAAATGGATTTCAAGAAATGGGAAATGCTTTTAGATTACACGGATAGATATTTTGAGTAGCTACATTTTATATGGGACATGTGTCTACCAGAAAGGAAGAGAGAATGAACAGTTGAATGAAGGAGATGGCGGAGGAAGTGAAGTACTTGAACAAATATATCGGAGAACGACCACTCACCACTTACTACTGGAAACTAGAAAATTCTCAAGGTACACACCTGGTGATGGCTCTAAAAATTATTGCATGTATGGTGGTGCCCGTATGGTGTAGATGGACAGTGGACACCCAACGCTGGGCTGGTTTACCCTTTCTAATTAATATATTAAACAAACAATTACAGTATAAGGTGAGACTCCCTCATGTAAATTCATTGTAAAAATTTATTTCCAGATAAGTTTTTATTGCCTTCAAACTAAAGTTCTTTCGATTACCTTTGTGCTGCCTCCTAATCCAATTTCCATTCACGTAATTCCTTATTTGGTATCGTTATTAACCCAGACTTTGATATCTTTATAACTTGCAAGGTGATTTGTCAAGGAATTATGTTACTTTTAAGAACTTTTGAAATCTTACAAATTTTAATTTTGCCATTGTTGGTAAAAGATTCAACTTTTCAGCCTTGCTCATTGATTCGTTACTTGTTTACCTCTTCGAAGCCGAAGAGGATATATATTTAAAAGCTATGTATTTTGCTTATGAGATTTAAAATTGCAATTTGGATTTAGTAAATTTACAAAAGAGATTTATTGATGAATTCCTCAGTGTACAATTATTATTTATTACCCATTGGTAATGTTGCACATGTACATCCAATAGAATATAGATTGTAGCAATATTTGAAGTGCGTATGCGTAATATATATATGTACCAGAGGTGGAATATAGAGTAAGCTTAAGTAAGATGCACTCGCACTGCCATTTCCCTAAAACACAATCCACATCCTATGCATGAAGTAGTAAAGCCAGGAAAACAATATTAATATGCTATAAAGGTAATGTTGACATGTCGTATTTAGGTTTACTAGCAATGAAGCAAGAACATGAGCCCATGGGTCGCCAGTAAAAGTTTCAAATGGGCACACAGAAGCCCTGGCAGCCCTCTGCTGTGCATTTTAGATACATTCAAGTTAGTTTCGCAGTGGAGGAGAGTCATTGAAGCAAGACAAAGCATAAGGCACTGGGTGATGCGGTAACTTGATTTCCGAACCCGAAAACTGAAAACTGTAGGAGTGAACCTGGGTAATAAAAATAAAAGGCAAATCATGAGTAATGTGAAGCTGACTTGATCGATTCACCCTGTGTAGCTCTCGACCATATATTATTATTGAACTATTTTTCTCCATTCTCTCCACTCCTCATTAGTTATTCCCTCACTGTTCCACATATCCACTTCAACTATTTCTTTCTCTTTTCAAGTATTCGTTTCCCGTCCTATAAACTCACCCTATAATTCGAATTAATAAGACCAGGTACATTTCATTCCACCCAAGATGGTTTGGTCGTGGGCTATTAATATTGCCAACCCATAGCTCATATTATGAAAGTCTATTCTATGTGAACGTCCCCATTTTACAGGAGTTTGAAAAACAAATGCAATCCAAATTTTATAGCAACAATATATTTGAGGAAATATCAAGAAAATTTCTAAACTGCTAAACTTCTTTCCCTTGCACATGACAAATGAATTTTATCGTACAATTTTTGCTACTTAAAAGCTGAAATGCAAGTTTTCCGATTTTATATCTAAGACTTAATCAAATGAGGGAAACAATTTACATTTCCCTCAGCTATCAATAGCCATCCCTGTTGATCATTTTATCGGGTATTTTTGAAATTGAAGTTACACATGTTACTACCGAAATATACCAAGTATTAAGAGCAGAAATAAATGCAAAATTTTTCCACACATCCAGGAAAAACCTGAGTTTTCAGGGAGTTCAACAAACTAGTCAATTGAATTTTCTCACAAAAAATTTCTTGTGCCCCACTGAAGGTAGCAAAAACAAGAAAAACCACAGCTATTTAGAAAACAACCATAATGTCGACAAGCATTTCGTATTGCATTGCTTGTTGCCTACTTATATATCCTAAATGGCAAATATCGTAGTATGCTGCACAATGCAAAACCAAAAATTGATTACCTAAATGCAGTGGCGTATAACCAACGAATTCTTTTGCATTGATATCACGAAGTAAGCCAATTTCGTCATTGGTGAGTTAATAAGTTTCATATGACGACTAGCAAGTATTAGGATTTTGCCAAATAATAAATCATTGACTATCGATAAGACTTAGCCTATTGGTTTAGCAATTCAAAATGGTGTGATATATAACCACTATTGGTATTCTTATTATTGTATTACACATGCAAGCGTACTTGCATTCTTTTAAATAACATCGTACTATTTCAATCTGACTCCCTGAAAGTGAAAATGAATGTATTTATTTGAATCATTTATCATTCGCAGCCAATCTTACAGTTATACATCAAGAACATCAGCTTCTACTAAAAAATAATTTCGATTTTACCAAAGTTAATGGTGAAATATTTTCAACGGATTCAAGGTAATCGGATCATATTATTATTGACTATTGACATCAAAGTTAATTTCAATTATCTATTCAGAATGAATACAAATAAACGTTAATGTTTATTATCAGTTTGAATATATATTACAGTAATAAAACCTCCCTACTAAATAAAATACGAAATCTCTGCAGAAAAGTCATTTGAACACATTTCGGTAAACAAGGTATTTACTTTTTCAGATTTTCCGTTTCTTCATTAGATAGTGACTAGTGATTTTTTAGGTATTCAAAGGAAGTAACTAGGTTGAGCAGACATCATCCTTTGCAACAAATTGTTCCCTCCATTCCCTTCTTAACAAGTTTTATCCTTTGTCATTAAATTAAAGAAATTTCTTGGTACTTCTCAGAGATTTGATTATAATCATCTAACTATTATTTAATTTCATTTGACTGCAAAATATTTTTCAAAATGTTATTCCCCTGTTAAAGGGAGAGATATCTTCGTTTTGATGTTGCAAAATATAACCCAAGAAAATGAAGATTGTTTAATTACGTTACAGACAGTCAATAGCAAATATTTAACAAGTTGTTGGCCCTCTCATCTCCAATAGCCAGTTAATTGGAAAGACATCCACCACGATGTGCCCATGTACAATGCTGCGCATGCCGAATGCTAACCCTGAGATGGTATTAGTTTTAATTTTAATTGTGTCATGCTCCTAAATACGCGTAATAGTGGGTACACTACGTTAGAACAAATTGTGCTATATAAAATTCCATTTGGTATACATTCGTAAATAACCATTTAGATATGAATTAATGCTTCCTTGTGTATCTTGCCATAATTTCGCAGCCTAATTTAATTTGAAGCTAGTTATTTACCTTACCTTAATAATACAGAACATAATGTCATTTCAAGCAATGTCATAATACCCTGAAAGGAAAGGATTTTATGGAATCATAATTCAATTATTCCCGATTCAATCTCAAAAGGCAGAGTTGAAGTAAGCCTAAGGTATAGGGTGTCTCTGGGACTACCATGGTTAAACAACAAGTTACCTAATGCGCAAATTGTAAATAATGCTGACTGGAATGACTGAATATATGTCTATGTCTCGAATATCCCTCTATGTAATGTTACGCCGAACAACTAGGTATGTTATTATTACATTAGTATGTTATATTTATTAAGCAGACAAGTGCACCTGTCGTTCTCACTTTGCCTTTTCTCAGCATGAGAACGTTTCACACATTCAATACACGATGATCAAATTAAATCCTCTCTAAAAATGTACACTACATAGAAAGCTCCATTCATGTCACCTGCTTTTTACTACGTATACTTAACATTAGCCATTGAACAATGAGTTCGACAATTTTATTACTTTCATAATATGCCGTAAAAATTTAGAAGTACAATGTCATAGTGACATTTATCAGTATTGTGTGCTGACGTCTATTTCGTGGAACTGAATTCAGGAGCAATTTGCTGTAGGAAACTTTTAAAATATAATTTTATTTACCCTATTGTTGGTCATAGTAATTCAACGCAGCTGAGTAAGTCTATAGTGGTTATTTCGAGACAGACGGCTGAAAATATAATAGATCTCCCCTTAGCTATGAATTTAATGTATAACATGAGACTGCTGGCGGTTTATAAGAAATGCAAAATTGCTATATACCTAAAGACAATTCCTTAACTTCACTAACACTTCATCGACTTCTAATGGAAGAAAATTTTCAAAATAACTTTCCCTGAATTACTATGCTTTTGCAAAACTGGTGTAACTGTGTCGGAAAGTAATTTTGATCCGTAACATTACAGGTGTTTGATAATTAATAGTTGTTATAAGATGACACAAGCAATGAAGGGACAAAGAAATGACTACTATTATCATTATTACTATTGAAGGCCCACCTTTGTGGCGTCATATTACTTACAGAGGCATACTTACACAGGATTGACCGAATGGCCCCATTTTCTAATCAGTTGGCCCTTAGAAAGCATGTTTTCGTATTTTTAGAAAACAGAATTCAAAAGAATTATCCGTATGTAACGTTCACGGGTAGACACACAGACAGAGTGCCACAGTTCTCCTAGTGGTATCGTTTCGATACTAATAATGAACTGTATTGGATGAACTATTGCAGATATTAGGATGAGTCACATTTTAATGCGAATTTCTCATATACTAAGCATTCTATCTGAGGATACCACCTCCTTGTTAACTTTTATTTTTTCTTCTAAGACTCTACTCTACTTTTCTACGACTATGTAAAAAATTACAATACGAATGGCAAAGCCATTAAACGATAAAATTATAATGCAAAGCCCAAATGCTATACGAGCTACCAAATCGATTAATATATCGACAGGAAAAGTAAGTAAGTCAAAGTGTAATGGTGGCCAACTAGAAAACTAAATGCGAGGTACAGAAGAAATAGCGAGGCTGAGTTGGCTGATAAATGCATTCTAGTAAGAACATAGGAATAGCATATAATTTATTCCATGTTAAATCTAACGATACTTTCACTTCGAAGTTGGAGGTGAAAGTTGCAACCAATACATAATGTATATAATGTTTCTGTGTATAAAGACGAGATTGAACTAACATGTTGAAATTTTGGTAAAAGTTGAGAAGTTTCCAAAGGTCGTGATATACCAGAGGGAGGATATAGACACAATTATTATAAGAGAAAAAGAATTGAGTGTATTTGTTGGAAAGTAATAGGCTACATGATTGTGGAGTAGTTGTTACTAATATTGGTGTGGGAGTGACAAAAGTTGAGTGTGACAAGACAATGCCATAGCCGTGATAATAGGAAAGGACTGAGCACCTATGTGTAGTTTGAGGAGATTGTATTTTGTATATTTAAACGTTTGCCTTATGTACTCAGTGTATACAGCTGGGAGCTTTGAATATTATGGAAGTGAAACAAAAAGAGCGATGAAATCCAATAAACGTGAGTGTGACTACAGTGACTTCTGGAAAGGGAGAAAACAGTGAGTGAGTGACTTTGGACTGGCTTAAGTGAGACTGCGGGATCGCATTTCTGAAAATTCTATTTTTGTCTCGGAGAGAAGTCAGAGAGAAAAGTGAAATGTGGATTGTGTGAGAAGACAAGTCAGAACTACAGTGACGTTACAATTGATTTAGAGTGTCTGTAGTGCAGTGAGTATGTTCTCGAGTCTGAGTGTACAGACTTGTATTTGTTATGACTCTGCAGCGCCTACTCTTCGAATGATGTTTGAGATTGGAAACGGGGTTGAGCGATCTCTGATTCTGATTCTCCAGCAGATTCAAAGTAATTTGTTGTCTGTTGAGACTTGCAAATTCGATTTATGGTGTACGGTCTGGCAGAGTGAACCCTTGTAGTGCTTTACTCTCTCTGGGTTGTTGGCACAAAGCAATGCAACCGCACAACCGCCATCAACTTCTTTTCTTTCATTTCAAACCTCATAGAGATTTTTGACTTGAC
The DNA here is from genome assembly GCA_020352615.2 of Yoshiicerus persimilis. NCBI lineage: Eukaryota > Metazoa > Arthropoda > Collembola > Entomobryomorpha > Tomoceridae > Yoshiicerus > Yoshiicerus persimilis. The sequence goes on along the minus strand of CM060170.1, from coordinate 32,450,212 downwards.
AGGAATTTAGCAGAACATTACAGATCTCAAGATTGAAAGATCTTTCCTTTACCGTTACATTAAGGGCTTCACTTTTCGAAATGTTTATTAAATTTCTATTACTGCTTTGCCAAAACTTTTCTACTTCCACAAAGCTAAGTATTGTTGCACGAACCCACTACTGCATATCTCCTCCACCTTACAAGGTTTCCGCCAATTCCTACGCACTTTCTCGTACGTCTCACCAATCAAGACCACAATACAACAAATACCTTCTCTGCAAGTATGTAATTACGCTCTACTATCCACATCGAACAAAAGGAAGAAAGCCTTCCTCCACACAACCAATTGTCTTCTAACGCAGGATTCACTTTATATTTCTCATTACTATGTTCTCCATCGTCCCTTTTTTCTTCACAATCTTCTTACTCTTCCGAGCGGACCTACTGACCCAATGTATGTCATGACTGTATAATCAAACCTTTGTATGCAAACTGAGATAGTCGCAAGCCGTCCCAATCCCACATAAGAAAAATGAAAACCGGGTGCTAACAATTTAGAAAACGACCGAAGCAGAACTAAATGTTTTTAATTTCTGAATGTGTAAGATATTAATGCTATTTTAGGGTTTCACAGAGCAATTCAACGATCCTACCTCTGTTTTTTGCCCCAGGTCATAAAAATTGACTACGTTTATCCCAAAATTTACTGACCGAAGAACAAAATATTGAATTAACAGAAATTTTACTTTTCCTTGATTAAATTCATCGCAAGGATAAAAGTCTATCTGTGATATAGCTTGCATATTTTAAAACTCGAAATGTGTTTTTATGAAAATTGGTTGGGGATTCAGTAAAATAATACTTCACGGCTTACTTTATCAACATACGTTAGGAGCACACTGAAATAATATTGTAGAGAAACTAAGCAGAATTGTAACCTGTTCATTCATTATGGAAACTCTGGCTGTTTCTTCTAAAACTCATTGTCAGACGTGAATAATGAAGTTGCATTTCTGGAGCACTTCCAGAGGGACACTTTTAACGACTTTGTTGCATCATGAATAGACTATGGGTTGAAGCATTGAAACGTGGCGCAGCCTCCTTACAGTTCTGCTCTACTGTTTTTAAAGGAAATGGCGAGTTTTCTTATTTGTTATTTATTACTTGCATAAGTAACTATAGTGAATTCGGAAATACAGATGAAAGGAACGAGGAAGAAAGTAGTACTAGGAAACTATGTAACATTATAGCTGAATATTTGTCATTGCCAAGACACTGTGTATATTACAATATCCTTGTTTGTCGGTGGAGGAGGCAACGCATTTTGAGCACGTTGGATCTGAACTAAAGTGGGAGAAGAAGCAGAAGAGCAAATAAATTGTCTACATGGAAGTATAAAAATTGTTTAAAAATGTAACAAAAGCCAATAAAATGTTTGAGGAAATTCCATAGGACTGGATAGTTTTTATGTGTTGACGTACATTGAGTTGACATGAGTCTGACTGTGATATAGTCGGACTGCGAGTTGAAATGGTATGCCAGGAGGGGCACTGGGAGAAGTTTGAACGTATATCTGGGAAACCATGGCAAATGATACATATTACCTTTGAAGACTGTGTAACTCAATTGAGTTTAGCATAATTGCATTAAGGCTGCCTTGACTGCTCACTAAGCCAGAGTGGGTTAGACTCACATTGAGTTGGACTGGGTTGGTGGAGAAAGAATGGAGTGCGAGTGTCTATTTAAAGAATCTATTCTTTTAGGAGATAGGGCCGTAATAAGTGTATGTATGTGAAAGTATTAAATTTGCGGAATAGGACACCATTCTGATTGCTCAGTCTGTGCCTTATTCTGTTCTACAGAGAGCAATTTGTAATTTTATATTCATGGCAACATTGAAATGGAATGGGAGCGGATGGCTGAGTGTGCATGTTGTTGAGGATGTTGAGTTGAGATGTTCCATCCTTCTATCCCATCGCTCCCACACAACACAAAAAGTCGATGAGAGAAAAACGATTTAGTTCAACTCGTATTTCTCGTTGTGCTAAGCAAATAGCTTTCCCTTCCTCTCTATTCAATCTCCCTTCGGTTCACTCATTGTCAGACAACTGCACTCCAGTCCAACTCACCAGCTACCCCTATATCATCCACCCATATGCAGTCACAACCGCTATAAACTAACGCCACTAACACCTAAGTAGGTATTATTTATGTATAGGCCCGCACCTAAATCCTTGGATTATGTACATCTAGGCACACAAACCAGGGGATCATACATTTCTCATATTATCCTCAGAATTCTTCTTCTTTTCCTTTCCATTTACCTGCCTTCCTATTAAACTTCCGATTTCTCATTCTCCAGCATCACACCACCTTTTACTTCTCCCCAAATACCTAATACCATTCGCTTACCTATCTCCATTTCGCCTCCTCTCTTTAATTTTATGTAAAACCTTCCCTTCTGCAGCACAAAATTATTTAAATCCCTAATAGTTCAACAGCACTAGGGCAAGTCAGTGCACCCTATTAAAATTACTTGTTCTCTTCTTCTCCTACTATATCTAAGGGTAATGAGTGATAAACCTATTAGGATAATATTAACAACTTTCATTTACTTGAACAAGGTCGCTTTCCCTAAATGTACACTCATCCACCTGGCCTTGCTAATGTTGTCTTTCAATTCTATACAAAAAATTACCTTTCCATATTCATTCATTCTTAACACCGGTAAATGTTAAATAGTTGACAATACTAAACCAGAGTTTTTGCTAGCGCTTTTTAGGAACTCTTTTTATACTGCTTAGCAAGCACATGGGACTATGTTTTGTATATACTGTACATCCTGCCCATTGTAACCAAAAATAATCATATTGACAAGAGATCTTTAATATGGTGTTCTAAACAATCCATAAATTCTGAGCAAAATTCTACTTGGGCTTTTAGTCTACATATTCAACAGGACTACTATAATGTACAGTAAATGGAAAGTAAAACACCGCATCTAGTAAGGTATGGAGAATAGAACCTTTGATTGGTACAGCTTTTCTGATGTCTTATAGGCAACCTATTTTCATTAAAAAGTTCAAAGGAATCGTGTGTAAAAGAAAACGCAATAAAACCATTTTGCCGTAGAAAGTCTTTTTGGGAGGTCTGTACTTCCATATAGAAACAATATTATGCTTGATGTCATAATCAATATACTACACTCTAAATTTCTGAAAGCACATTTTACCGGGATCCTGGTAAAATTTTACTGTATTCTCGTAGTTTGTGCTTTTACAGGGAAAAAAGTAAGAGCTACTGGGGTCCCGGTAAATTTTTACCTGGCTCCCGGTAAGTTTTACAGGGATCCCAGTAAGTTTTATGGGGATCCCGGTAAGCGTACTGGGACCCCGGTAAGTTGAAAGTTACCGGGGTGAAATTTCGGAGAATTTTAAGAGTGTAGAACCCCTTTTACGTAACTTAAGCTTGAGCTGTTTCTATATTGCCTAAGTTAGAAAAATCTAGAAATTATAAAACCTTATTTGACTGTTTTCTAATTAAGTGCATATATCAATATTCGTACACCCATGGTAGCTATGAGCAGTGAGCAGCTCATCATTAGTATATTCAGAACGTTATCAATATTTAAATTGTATCTCTAATAACAACTAATAATTTTATAGTTACTAGAATGGTAGTATGTACGCTTAGCATATATGAAGATTATTTACAATTGCAAAAGCAGTAATGTGCATGATACATGTTGCGTGCAATAGGCAATTTGGAGTGTATTACGTATAATGCAGTGCTAATTACCAAATAATAAACGGTAACTCTTGCGCCAATTACACTTTTGAGCAGATATGAAATTAGTGTTTGGCTTATGGGTGGGGACTGGGATGCCCTAAGGTTCATTCATTCATATGGTAAATTAGGTAAATATACAGAAATATTTACATAATTTGTTGCAATTTGTAATGTAGTATACGGTTGCAATAATGTAGCCAAGGTTGAGCATCATATCTTAATTCTGAAGGCAAAGGACGCAGAGATACCCTGCTCTCGATGCCTTGGCTGGGTTTTGAAATTTGATTTTAGTTTAAAGCACAAAACGTATGTTTTTATTGAGTTTCCTACCTCGTGTTTCACTACATTATCCTTTTGTTAAAATATATTTGGGAAGAGTTATTCAATACTTTACAGTAAATAAGGCATTAGTATTGTGAATTTTAAACTTTTACCATACAATTTTGCCAAAAATGTTTTCCAAATGTATTTACTTTGATGAAAAGAGTCTGTTTTGAGCTTCTGACAGTTAGCATCTCAGTAGAACTTCTCTTAAGTAGGTCTATATATATTGTATTACTGTTACATTGGATTATAAATAATTCTACATTGTAGTTAGCTAGTATTCTACATTGCATTTGCAAGTCATTATAATCAGTAATTGCAACGGGGACAGAGCAACAAATAAAAATTCTAATAACTTATTTGTGTGAAGTTCCAAAAGAATGCACAAACTTGTCTTTGGTTGAAAAACTATGCAGTGTTTTGTTCCACGCAAGATAAAAATGAAGAAATCAAAAGGCTGTTTACGGAAGCCGATCAAAAAGAAGAAAATAAAAGATACTAAAGAAATGCAAGAAAAGCAACTCTCTACGCATAGCGGGACTAGGAGGATGAGAAAGAAAGCAAAAATGATACTGCAAAGAAAGTTTTATAGTTAACCAGGAAAATTCTTATAGCAAACCTGGACTACGTGGTCATGAAGCGTATCATGGAAATAAAAACAATTTGCCAAAAGTTATCATTCTTGAACTCATTAGAATTAACGAGATACAACCTGAAGAACAAAGGGAAAGCATAAACTTTGAAAATCTAAAGTAGAAAATTCTACCCTCACAATCACTAAAGAGGAAACTGCAAATCAATTAATGTAGGTTAAAAATATTAAGTTGATTAAATGGTTAGGTGACGTAAATATATTCAAAATTTTAGCATCAGCAAATTAAAATTGTGTATATCTTAAATAGTACTCGGAAAACTTCAACCCAAAAACATTCATTGTGTTCAAATTCCCTACCTAAACATTCTTAATGATGACATGAAAATTAGTAAATAATTAGTCTAATAAAATGTAAATATGTATTTCTAACAAGCTACTGTAACGTCTTAGCAATTAAATATGACAACTGCTAATCAAATCAGCAATTATAATAAATATAGATCTGTAAATATGTATTTGCAACAAACTACTGTGACGTCTTAGCAATTAAATATGATAACTGCCAATCGAATCAGCAATTATAATAAATATAGATCTGTAATTCTGTATGTGTAACTAACTACAGTAAATGCCTAGCTGCAATTAATTTTAGTTAATCTACATCCGCAATTAAATATGGTAAATATATACAGTAAGATTAATTTAGATGGATCAGTCCTGTTTTCCATTATAGAAACATTTACACCAATTCTACATGTAAAATTCATTTTTAATTGGCAAAACAACAGCCATATCCAGAGTGATTTTCTGAAAATGAATATTTTTGAGCATTTGTAAAATTCTTTGAATCAAAAATAATAATTTCAGAAAAATGAAACCATGTCTGAGAAAGCCACAATGTTTACAACCTTGGAAACTCAATTACTAAAAATACTTGAGTCTCCAAATAAATCTAAGTCTGACTAAGGACTGATTCCTCAGGTCTAGTTTTTAGGTCCCAGGTTTCAGTCACATGTGCACATGCGTTCGGGACTCTGACATGTACATTCTAATAAGCCTTTGCAACACGGGTATTACACGGTAGGAAAAGAAAAACAAAGAGTAACAGAGAAATTTTAATTCTTTGTTTTCAAAAAATTGAATTTATTCCAAAATATTCATTTTTAATTCATGATGATTAGCTGGTTGATTTTTATTTATTTATTGGCACGTCTCTGCCGTACCCTATTAGCAGACAGTCATGTATTTGGAGTCCTATGTTTTTGTTAGTACTTTAAAAATCACTTGTCATTCATACGTGCAAGTAGCTGAGTCAAAATATGAATCATGCGATAACCTCTCGATCCTATTTATGAAAGGGAAGCTAATGCATTGAAGACTCGCTGAAAGTTGCAGTAAAAGAATTTAGGGTGATCTCATTCACAGAGAGCAAGTTTTACTTCCGAATAATGGAAATAATTCTCATGAAATAGTACATATATAAATTATTATTAATGTCTTTTAATTTGCAAATTTTATACACCAAAATCTATCAGAGGACGATAACTCAAGAAAATTTTCAGTTCAGAACCAGGTAATTACAACGAAATAGATTAAAATATTTTTCAGCACTACAAATTCGTAGTCTTGGTTCTGATCAATTTATAGGATGTGGATACAAGTGTATCTGGTAGGGCAACTAATGAAGTCAACAACTCCCGTCATTTGGCTTGGCTCAGACATTTTCCAAATGTTCAGTTCACCTATCATAACATACCTACATTGGTCCAGACATTTGCCTTTAGTGCCTAAACATTGCTACGGTATTAAGGGAAACTGAAACCGACGAGAATACTGACGTATTATGGTGCCTAGTCGGCCAACAAAATCTCAGCTTTCTTTAATTGAGCTGCTCTCCATTTCACCATTTACTAAAGCAAACAACCTTCGTACGATCCCATGCAGAGAAAAATAAGTATTTACTTTCACTGTCAACAAAATGATTTATAAGGTGAAGGGGAATTTCCTTTGCTATGTAGCCTCACACAGATATGGGATTTAGTCAGTTTTGTCTCCCTTTAGCAAACATCTAATGATAAAAGTTCAGTATCCATTTCGGCTCTATATTTATTATTTCTATGAACGTAAATAATTTCACTAAATGCAGCACTAGTTTGATGGACCATACACTTTAATGTTAATATTGCCAATCAGGATTATTCTTGTATTGAAATATTTCAAAATTTTTTAGTTTTTATCAATAAAAGTTGTAAAAATTTTGGCAACTGGTATTTTTATAAGATTGAAAAATACAAAAGTTGTATATAATTAAATGATATCTGTACAAAACAGAAGTGATATAGTGGAAAAAATAATCGACAGCAAACGAAGGATAAAGTCTAGTTCTACTACTCGATTTGCATTTTTGTTCTCCCGTCTCATCACAATAAACATTTCTATCAAAGTGCTGCAGAGAAGGATTCCAAAGAAACACGTCTTTATTGCATTCTGTTGTGCAATATTGTTAGTAATAAATAAGTTCTGTCGCTACTTTCTTTTATACTACAAGCTTTCTAGATATTTATAAATGCTTTTCCAATTTGTCATTATTTATTGTATTCTTGACGCTAGTATTATCACCTCATTACCTAAGATGCTAGTCTTTTCTCAACTGCCGTGCTGAGAGAAGAACATATAATTTAAAACTAGTAATTTCGAATTTTAATTAATTGTTCACAGCCGAATTTCTTGAAAGATTTGTATATTCGGGTAGGAAGAAGGAATAAATTAGTAAAAAGTAGTATTTAGAGAGGAGTAAGAGAAATAGAAGAAATGAGAGGCATTACCTTCCCAATACTTGACTGAAGGTTGAGTAATTTGAAAAGTTATTTGGCATAAAACATTTGAGAGGTTGAGTGGGTAGCGTTAGTGAATTTTGAAGTGTCGAATGATGTGGATAAAACGGAATTTAACTTTTTGAGTGGAAGAGACACTGAGGGAAACTGGTTGGCACTTTCTCACGGGTATAAATAGTCGGAGCGGTGCCTAATAAGTACGTGAGAACTTACATGGCTGTAGAGCAAGTCACATACTTTCCATTTAGTGTAGTTAAGCTGACTTTGAATTGAAAGTGATATTTTCGTAAAGACACGTCCGTTGTGTTTAATAAGTGGGTAAAAGTAAGGAAAGCGATTTGGGAGAGACTGGAGATGGCAAAGACTTGTAACTGAAGAGAGAGGACTATGAAGGACTGTTGGTTATTGGGTTGTTGGTGACAGCAAATGTGGCTTTCTCCTCGCCCTCGTGTTCATATTAGGTTGGTTGTCCTAGAAGGTTGGCATATTTGTAGTTGTTGTGTGCATGTTCTATTTAATAGTTCGAGAGTAGGGTTCACATGTATGTATGTATGAGTGGCAGTGGTACGAACATGAAATGTATTTATGTATACATAAATGTATTACACACGAGACACAGAACAGCAGTTCTTGCTACATGCCGAGTTGGTTCTCGGTTAGTCAGCAGTAAGTACGTAAGTGAGGTATTTGAGTTTCGGGTAGCTTAAGTAAGTAAGTAAGCAAGTAAGTAGTGCAATCGAGTAATACTGACGTAATGTAATGTAACTGAACTGGAGAGAAGTGACTGTAACTGAATGCAACGTAACGTAACGTGTTTGTCTGTCTCTCTTGAAATTTCGGTGTTGGGAGCGAGTCCTGCATTGTCCCACTCCGCACTGCCTGCCAGACTACCGCCGTCTACTCACTAGTGCTGTCTGCGTCCCACTGCCAGCACAAGGCCTCCTGGTAGCCCACTGCATCCCTTTTCCAGTGCGGTCCTTCGCAGCCCGTCCATGAACGGGCGGGGGTGCTCCCGCAGACTCTCGCGTAGCCTGGAACTAGCCGTGCATGCAGTGCCGTAGCCGTGGCTGAGTCGACTGCTGTGGCATTGTCTGTGTGTGTCTGCTGTGCGTAGGTCTGCTGTCTGGTCACAGCCCGAAGTTGAACTGGGACACTCGGCGACTGACTACATTCTACTGTTGGAGTTGTATGTGTGTCAGTTGGGTTTCTGAAGTGCTCTGGGATTTAAGGGAGGGTGGGCGCGGGTCCTGGACTGGCAAGGGAAAGCAACTCATTCGGTCGGTTTGCTTCCTTGGCTTCCCTTCCTCTGTTGGCATTGCTTTCCTTTCTCCACACGAACACGCTTCCATTCCAGCACACACTAATGTACTTGTATGTATCCTTTCTCCTTGTCTTCTGATTTGGCTACCTACGTTTCCTCTCCTCTGCTCGCTTTCTGACTAGGCAAGACTGACTTAACTTGAGTAACTCAGTAACTCTCCTAGGCTTTGGATCACTTCACTCACTCCAAATACAGAACCAGCAGCAGCGGCTGGGAACCAGTGCAAGTTTACATACATACAACACTCTCAACTGAATTGGATCGATGACTCCACTTGCAAAAGCGCAGAGAAAGGATTTTTGGCAAACTTTGCCATTCCACCTACTGCAAGGATAACTATATAACATTTAATGTTCTCTCTTCTTCGTCCTTTATACTATACATATTTATAGAATCAAAACTCTAACGGCTACGTATGTCCTGCAACATAAAAACTACCTACCCACCTACTCCCACCATGTATCTCATCCTGCACAACCAACCAAACGCCAGCCTCACACAATACACATTCACATACAAGTACACCAATTACTCCAAAATAACTACATAGGCCATATACACATCTCTCCCAACATAACTCCGCCAGACTCCTATATCTCACCGATATCAATATCTGTATTAGGACGCTTCTAGTCTCACTCAGATGGACCCAACCTTTCCAAATATAAAATACATACGGATTGTCCTATATTCAATTCAATGGGCGCAGTATTATGTTGCTTTCGTCCAATTCGGCCACACACTAGGCCAGGCCACTCTTTCGCTCCTTCATCTCCAAAGAAAAGATTATTATTCTGACCCTTTCCCTTTCCTTACTCTCGCATCCCAACAAATTCAGACTTTCCACCCTATTTATAGCCATAGTCAAACTAAATTGAGCTGTTCCAATCGTATAAGCTTAGTCTCAATTAGTTCCATTCTAGACGCAAGATCTCATAAATTTCCTTCCAATTATTTACGACCTACACAAAAGTAGCACCTTTCCAAATTTCCCTCTAACTCCTTTACTATGTACATACATCAAAGTAATGTACAGTAATAGAAATTAATAATTCCAGTACGCCATCTTTTGTACCGCGAAATCCTAAAACACACCCATTAATTCCTGCGTTATTAGTATTTTAAACTAGTTGGTAATATACAGACATTTTATTGAGCTGTTTTGATGTTTTACTGAGCCAAAAGAGCACAAATGGCAATGCAAATGCATTAGAAAGTAAAAATACGATAATAAATTACTAATTAAACAACGGATAATAAAATGTGAAAGTGGCTTTAAATTTTTTCTACATGAATTTCCAAAGCCTTAGTACGCAGAAAGTATTTTATTTATAAGCAAAAGTAAAAAAGGCTTGTATTTAAGTGTATCTCAAAAGTCGATTTTCCTCATATGAATATGTTTACGTAATAAGTACCTGGTATTCATCCAGTTTCAAGTATTCTTACTCAGAGCTGAACCCTTACTATACTTCAGGTAAATGCACTAAGACTTTAGCAAGTTGCATTAAAACTTGCGGCAAAAGTATATCCCCATTTTGGAGTAATGATACTTGAGACTGGATAAATATTTATTTGCTAAATGTATTTATATGATGTAGAGATTTCTTGAGGTAAACCAATTATTTTTAAGGTCCATTTAAATTTTATCCGTACAAATAAGCCAAATATAGTAAGATAACGTCTAAAATTCCAATATAGGAGGGTTTTAAAGAACTCCGTAATAAAGCAATTCTTCAGCTACATAAAAGGCTTAAAAAATATGTTGACGTTTTAATCACTCATTATTGTTACAAAAGTACCATTCATAGTAAGATATAATATGGTACTTATTGAAGTGCTATTAAAAGTACTAATAAACCCATCTCCTAAGTGGAGACTCTCTTTCAGTTGGGATTGGGAAATATCCTCAGAACTAAGGATCTACACGAATTGTATAGGTAAGTATAGGAGACTAATCGGTATACACTTCAAAGTAGGATACCAATGTTCCCTATAAAAGTAAAATTTTCGCCTCAAAGCTATATGCTCCAGACTCCAGAATAAATGAAGGAAAATAAAATTTAATAACAAGTTACCGTTAGTAGGTTATCCTAAATTTCGTATTTATTAGGGAAGAGGTAACGTCATAATGCTGACGACAAACAACAACACTGATGCTGAAGCTCCTTGTATACATAATTATAACGGTAACTTGAGTACTATAATAGAAATTTGATTCTGTATACATATAAATTTTGTTCCATGGGATACATAACCGAAAGAACAATTTTTGATCCTGTAGAGTAGAAGTATATTAAAAATAATTCATTATTAAATTCTTAAAATGTTATTAATTAAGATGATACCCAGCAATTTACGAACAGTTCACTATTCCTCACAAAACATAGTATTTGCAGAAATGAAATTAGAAACGAAAATTTTGTCTTAAAATATTAAGTGTCCTTAATAAAGGACAGAATGAAGAGTTTGATATCTCAAGTAATCTAGCCAATAATAAGAGCCTGAAATAAAGTGATTCATGAGGGTATTTGAAGACTTGTGGTCAGTGACCAGTGAGTAGTGTTGGTTGGTTTGTAAAATTAAGTTGTACAAAATTGTGATCTTAAGGAGGTTTTTATAGAAAGGCGAATTCGATGATGCATGACATGATTCTAACACCACGAGGAATGTGTGCTCGCAGTCACTGAAGACTAGACATTCAAGGAAAGGCTTTTTGGAAGTACTGCATTAATACCTAATGTACAAGTTAATATATGTGTAATGCGTAGTACACTGCATGAATTGAAAATAACACAATAGAATAGATTTGAATCAGATGATGAGAAGAGCAGTATCCATGTAGTATGTGTAGAGAGAATGCGTGCGTAGAGAGAATAATAGTATGAGCAACGCAAGAGCCGCAATAGAGAAAATGTGAAAGCTTTTTAGTTCTTTGGAAAGGGATAAGAAAGTCGATGATGGCTAAAGAAAAGTGGAGGACGACTAAAGTAATTTATGTCAAATGGTAAACCCTGTTCCTAAAAGTGATGCTTTCCTTGTTCCGTTTTCTGCCATTGTCTCCATACTACTCAGTCTTCATCCGCTCAGATCCACCTTCTCCCCCTATCGATATAGCTCATCCACGTATAATTTACTTTTACTTTCCCCACTAAACACTATAACTCTCTCTACGTCATACTAATAAAATTTTGAAACTTTCCCAATTTACTTACAAAATTCAAAGTACTAAACCATCTTCTCTTCGCAAATGAGTACTACCATAATGTGAAACTATATATCGTCTCTCTTCTTCTGGAAGGTACTGAATCAAGTCGTCATCAAATCCAAAAGTGAAATTTATAGCAAACATTCTATCACATTTCTTTTATATTTAATTTGAATAACTTTTTGTAATTGGTTTTGCACTTTTTAGAAAATAACACTTTGGCTAATAAACATTAGCCAAAGGCAGTAGCATTAATGGTCATGTGGTTTAGCACCTTTCTTAAGAAAAGGGACGATGTAATTATAATTGCACTGTATTCCGCCACACAACAGCCAAAATCAAGCGTGGTTGAGGTCACCTCATAATTCTACTTTAAATTTGTACCCAGTAAATTTCTTATATTTATAAACTTGAAATTAAGGAATCATGAGCCTTTTCTCAGTTGGAAAGCGAAACTGAGGATTAAATTTTAATTATATAAAGTGGAATGCTGTCGAGAAATTCTAATGATGTGTTCCGTCAATTTCTTAACTTTGTTAAGTTTTCTTCAGTAGTTCTGCTAAGCTTTATCAAGTGTCATGCCAGCTAACCACAAACATTAGTGTAAAAGAGAAAATTTGGATTAAGGCTTGTGGCTCACTCTGTGTGCATTCAATCTACGGCTAAAACTTTCATCCCTTAGAAATACGTACGTGTCAGAATGTTTACGACTTGCACACTGTGTCTACATGGTTTGGTGGGCACGTGTGATCATTAAGAATAGTAAAGATCTTCAAGACTGGACTCTACTCGGGAGAACTACGACTAATACATAACACACTGCATAGTATACCATACTACGTTTCCTCTCTGTTTGCTCACACACTTTAACGACAATAATACCTTCTACTCTAGCTCTTCTTGTGTGGCATCCACTCATTGTTTCCATTGCCTTCCTACATTAAATTCCCAGAACGCTTATTTTTACAAAAGCAAAGAAAATCGAGGATTGTAGATGAGTACACAAGGAAATAAAATCTTTTATCCCAGACTTTTATTAGGTTGATGTGTTTCACATTTTAGTTGCAGTAAACTTATGCTTTAGATCTATATGTGGGACAAGATGAGAAAATCACCTTACATACTTCTTTAATGAAACATGCTTATATCTAAATTAAAATATGCAAAATTGAATGTGAAAATTCATAATTTGGCTTTAAAAATACCTTCCGTTAGCAAATGAAAACATTTCACTGAAATTTTCCAAGATGTATTGATGGACAGACTTTTGAAAAGTGTAATCCAGCTTAAAGTAAATCGTCTTTGATGCTACCATTCTCTCCGGGTTTGCTAACAAACTAAGGATAGATGAATGAAAGGTACATTGAGCAAAATTCCACCTTTAATAATAAAATTTTTAGTGATTGGTTATTTCTTTGTGTTGCAACGGAAACCTACTGCCTAAGCTTATATGCAAATATATTGTTTTGATCATGCAACCGCCTACACTTACACATTGTGGCTTTGCTTCCACATAGTTCCCCTTTACGCGTGTCTTTATAAAAATATGCATAATACATGGCTTCTTTCAATTACTCGACCAATAAATAATGTAACTGGAATAGAGGTAGTTAGCTCGCTACATGCACTAACAACCTATTTATACTTACAACGTACAATCAGGCATGGAAGAATATTTGAGGGTTCTCCAAAGCTAGACTTTGTATCAATTTCAGTACTTGCCTAATAAGATTAGTAGTAACTGCGAGGCAGTCAATTCTGGATATTGAAACAATGAAACTCTTTGGTTGGAGGAGCATATCGAAGTATTAATGCCGTGGAACATGTTATTGTGGAATTGAAGCTACCATCACGTAGCCACAGAAATATATGCATTATGCTATAATTAGGTATATGTAGCCGCGTGGAGTGGAACACAGTATGCGAATCAATAGGAAACGTTTGCTGTTGTTCTCTATTGTGCTTGCCGCTAATCCTACAACAAATGGTATTGTGTCTGCCAGTGATGTACAGAAACTCCCGAAATTCTGCTATTTATTTTTCTATAGTGATACCTGAACATTGAACACTCAAGAATGGAGATGAACCAACTCATCATTATCGTGCTACATAAGACCTACCTCGCAGCAGTGAATCAGAGCCAGAATATCATTTCTGTAATGTGCATTACTTCATCTAATATCCTTTGAACTGTGTACTCTGTCTTCTCAATTTTGTTCCCCCCAGGTAGAACTATTGCCACATCCAATTAAATGGACTCATAGATTATCTAATACGGTATATTATATCTCCAAATGAAATATCGTCCATTTCCTTCTAAAATATCTTAAACCAATTAGTTTTGGTAGTGCCAAAATACACACACATTAATAACTCTAAAAATCTTAAATGTTACAAACCAAAACTCAGACTGATTTCTGAAGGGAAAGGGCTTACGAAATCGTATTTCCCCTGGGGAACTAAATCAAGCGACATAATGTATAGGCTGTAGGAAACGGTTGTGTCATTCGTTTTAACTTTATGAAGGTTATGAGCATCATAGATAAGGGCTTATATATTTATATTCGTATTATTAGTAATCTGAGAGACTCGTCAATAATCACTGCAATATCTCTACATACTGTAGATATAACTTATCTGGTAGTTTGTCTGTTGTTACATTAATTATAGTCAAGAGGAGACCATAATGAGTAATACCTAGAGATGCCAGGCACTTCGCATTATAATCTTAGGGAATTATCGATCCATTACTTTAGCAGAACGCTAATTAATACTACAAAACGTACTGCCCTAACAGAAAACAAAACGATACTACAATGAAGCACAACGCAACAAAAGATTTCTCTATTCTAAGCACGTTGATACAAATCTGTCTTCCTTAATTTCAAAAACATTTGCAAAAATTATAAACAGTAGAAAATTTAAATGGGCACATTACTTTGCCAAATATCCCAAAAATTACGGAGTGTTTAGTCGTTTAATCTTTAAAAGATTTTTTCGTAAAAAACGTAGGACAAATATGATCTCTTTGTTTTTGAAATATTGCTAAATCTATTTGCTAAATTTACAATTTAGCAATACATGCATATAACATTTTGACTGGCTATAGTCACGAGTACTCTTCCTAAATGGTTGTAATATTCTTAAAACATTAAATCGTAAAATATCACGAATTCTAGCAAAAACCAGAAAGCGGTGACATGAATTAAAGCTGGCAGGGTTCATTATATCCTGCAATTTAGGAGTCGGTTTTAACAATGAAGAAGTTGGGAGGTTGGCGTGTGGTTGATAGACATCCTGAATCCTGATGAGCTGTGAGGAGTAATAAACTAAAGGAATTAAAAGCAAGAGAGTTACAGACTAGTCTAGTCAGTAGTCTGTGAGCTGCGCCTTTCTCTCTACTTTCCCGGTATGCCTGCTTGCTTTTATTCACTTATGCACTAGGACTGCGGCAGCAGTATCACAATAGGTAAAAAGAAAATCCTTTTTAATTGTAGCCAATAAGCCATAGTATTGATTAAAGCTTAATTTAATATATATCACTTTAAAAACATCCTTTTGCCATTAACACTGTTTTTATACCTGAAAATTTCATACTATTTTTAGGATTTCTTTATTAAATCCTTGTTCTGGGGTTCCATTATTGTTAATATGGGAAAAATAGACCAGTTATACTACAAATGTAATTGATAGTGGCGCCGACTGATTATATATAAATGTACGCTTGCTGTTCGTATTAGAATTGTTGCCAATTATGTTAACATTGACGAATGTTGGCAACTTCTTTTGGTATTATCAAAAATATTCGGAACACCTTATTACTTCTCATTGAGGCACAAATTACTGTAAATTATAAATGTTTTATGCATGAATTTACAGATTTTATTTAACAGCTTTTAATGTTATTACGGTGGGCAAGCTTTCAAAGCAAAAGGGAAACTAATTTGCTGTTCTTGACACTTACAATTAGTCTGTTAAAGGGGAAACTATTTTACAAGAAAACAAAAACATTTACAGTTTACGATAGCGCCACTTCTATCTGAAAATAAAGCGTTGTATACTTTCAAATTTGAATAGTTAGTTGTATATGCTGTAGTAAAAAGCGGCTAAATGCATAGTCAAATGAAATAATGTCAAGAGCATTCGAAAGATGAAAACAAAAGGAAAGAACCTCCAAACTAAAGGCTTCAGTCGACGCCACAACCGGATTCCACAATAATTAGTCTCAAGTGTGCAGTGAGTCGCCCGGTTGCTTTCGGCGCTGTAGAATGACATGAAAAACATTTCATGGGGTAAATACCGGAAAAGAAAGTATTTCAAGAACAAAAAGAATAATTTTTCCTAACATTAGCATCGTACTTCTGCTTCAACTCGCAGATGCTACACAATTCACTGTAAATGGCATAATATTGACTTACAAAGAGCATCTATGACCTTACAATTGACTTAAATAAAAAAAAATTTATGAGTACCAGAAAATTATGCTGATTCAAGTTAATCTTATTAAAATAATGCGCTCTAAATTTATTAGTAAACTCAAGATTTTGAAATTCTTAATACTAAATTCACTGAAAAAACTATAAGAAGCATTATACCTACAAATAATAGATAGCAAATCTAAACATAAAGATATTGGACCCAATTATAAATGGTGCTATTAATGGTTGAATTGTAGTGGTGGCTGAATGAATTTGTTAGAGAAATATTATTTGAATAAAGGATTTATTATATAGCAGAAATATTTCTATAATTACTTAAATGAGCAATTGAAGATAAAAGATAAGTTCCTGGAAAATTAATTAGTTGAAAATTGAATCATTACCCTATCCTCTGAAATGGGATTAGATTTATAAATGCATGGTTTGCGGTTTTGTGGCGAATTGAATTATTACACTAAAACTCATATGTCATGGTCATAATACAAACTCATAAATCAAATAATACAACACCTTTCTATCTCTTAATTAGGTAATAGCAAACTATAAACGTCAAATTTAGCAAGAAAGTGGACCTACGCTTATTAAATGTCTTAGGTTACCGCTTCAAACAAACCATAGGTCTAATCATGATCTAAGTATAAAGAACTTGATTTAATATGTGTATCTATGTGAAATGAAATTGAACATTAACTGTATGACAAATAAATATTTGTATCTGAAAATAAAGGACCTCCTTAAAGTAAACGCCCCTGGAAGATTTAATTTGATTTTTATGTTTAATTACACTAAAGGTTGCGTAATCGGTCGATAAAACTGTTTTTTATATGACAGTGATGATGCAGTGTAATGTTAAGACAAGGTGGTGATGAACTGGGAGCGATATAGTTGTATTTTGTGCATTTGCATGGATTGATGGTGTACTGTAGTAAATGGTGGGCTACGTGGAGAGTGGTTTTTGACTGCGAATGTCTGGAGTCGTGTCGAATCCTTTGGTTGGTATGCTTATGGTAAAACTGAGGAAAGACAAGAGCCTAAATGTGTGTAAAAGAGGAAGAGTAGAGATATGAAGTGAGAAGACGACACAAAGCTTTTACTTTGCGAGTAGAGGATTTTTGCCTGTCGTCTTCATCTTCTCTGCTTGGCTGAAGAGAGTTGCAAGTTTGTGAAAAGAGGAGAAAGAAAAGATCGGAGTGCTGGGTGGGAGAGGCGCGGAGTGAAGTGGGACTTTCTGTGCTGCAACTTTATGAGATTGTGAAAGACCGAAATTCGACAGAGAGGAATATACGGCGGAATATGGGAGCACTTTAATACTAATGCTCCTACGGCAGACTAGTCAATCCATACATTCAAACATACTGACGTCCGACATACAAATACATTGGGAAACAGTTAAAAGTAGCTATAGCGCTATTAGGAAAGTAGGAAAGACTTTCTCCATTCTGCTCTGCCCTAACGTACACTCCACCACTCCTTTCTCCTTCCCTCAAGTCTCCACCATCTCAATGGAACTATCTTCACAGATTACACACAGATATCTCTCATACATACTGCTCTTTCTTTCTACGCTTCTCATACTCACTATGTCTACAGTGCAGGATGCAGAGAGAGCGCCTATTCTATTTCCAGTGTCATGCATAGCTGACTGCGATGATGATGATGTAGCCAACCTAAGCAGCTCTATACCAAACAGAAACAGCTTAAAGGACCAGAAAGAAACCGATCGATTGTTTGATACACTTTTAACTAAAGTAAACTCCACAGAATTAGAATAAGATAATGCATATAACTTTTCCAACTATAACAGTACCCAGTTTCGTTCAACATCATCCACACCACTTGTACAGAAAGTAAACACCTACTTTCAAACAATTGTTCATTTTTGGGCAATTAGATAACTTTCACAAAGAATACCTATTACATTATATATGAATGCGTGTATAACAAACTTATGTCAATACCTCCCATATCTTCTGAAGTAAAAAACAATACACCGGGTTTCCCCATTGTCATACTAATACTTTCCTCAGAATTACATTTTTGGAAAAGTAATATGCTGGTTTACACTGGAGAAATAATAACTGTCACACGCATAAATATATACCAACGATATAGTAGTGCATGTTCAAAAAGTGTGTACCATAAATTCCATGTTCATCATAAATTCCATACTCATAATCTGGACGTCCAGTAGGGTCAAACCCCTTCCCCGAGTGTGCAGAGTAATAGTCAGGGGATAGGTCACTATTTTACAGCTGAAATTTGGAAATCATTTGAAATAATTCTCTGAAGTCTAAAAATTCAAAATCAAATGAGAGACAGTTTTTGACAATTGAAAGATACATACAGATAGTTCAAATCATAATCACAATTTCTGTGCTGCAATATTGGAATAAGTTAGATATATTGCAATAGTCGTGATTAGATAGTAGAAGTATAATTAAGTTAATGTCTATCATTGTAAAAATTCATCATAACATCAAATTATGGATACTAAAAGAATAAAGGATTATAATTGAACTTTGCTACAATTTAATAGCACAGAACTGAATAATTTAAGCATTATGGTGGATACAAAAAACATAAGCCTGATTGATCGATATTATGTATCAAAGGTTGCTGCAGTATCAAGCACATTACATACAATTAAATTCCAACCATTAAAAACGTAATTCCAGATAACCATCAAAGACCAATTAATATCTACTCAGGAATAACTGATAACAGAATGTTCAATACAGTGCCTTGTATTTGGTTCTTGTCAGAACAAAAGCAAAACCATCAAATTGGTGGCCGAAATTTTGAATTTTTTGACGTTTTGGAGAAATGGGTAAGAACTTACCCTTCTCAACATGAAAAATTGACTACCTCCGATTCAAAAGTGTTGCAGACAGATCTATTCAATATCTAAAATCGCCATAGGAGAATTGGTCAAATAAGTATTTTCTTAAGCCTGGTTCCTCATAAGATTTCCCTCATAAGTAAATATTTCATGTGGCCCTTGTTTTACAATTGTATATGTAGTTCATATTTCCTTGGTATCGTTGTTAGTGTTGCGGATTTGCCTTACTCTCCCAGGATTCCTTTGACCTTTCTAATTGTGGTAGCTTTTTGTTTTGCGGATTCAGATTTGGCTAGCTATGACACTTTAAGAAAAACAGTCAAAATATGGGCAATAAAATCAGTTTTTGTACTATTTCGGAAAGTGATTACCAAGCTCGAAGCTGAAACCGCTTGGTAACTAGCAATGTCATGTAATATATATGTGGCATGGCAAAGCTAAATAAAGCTAAAATTTGTTTGTGCAAGATGCAATTGAAACAATTGCAGCTTTAGTAAAGTGTCTCATTCGTCTGTCTGTCCAGTAATCCGATAGATAAATCAAGAACGGATAAGATAGTTAAATTCACCAAAATGTTAATTTATATTGAAGCACAAATGATGACGCACGTGCATTCTATTTTCACAAGTTGTTTTGCTTCCGCTTCTTGGTTAAATTCCGATTTTCTTAAGTATCGGAGATATTTTGCCTTTGCGTAATCCATCTGTCTCCCTATCTATCAGTCTTGATATCTGAGTGATAACTCAAGAACGGTTTGAGATAATCAGTTAAAACTAGTTCATGTCTTGCCGGGATCCAAAAAAGAACCTCGCACGAGTGCCCGCTGTTAACAGAAACGGGTGAAGATTGTTTATTTTTTGGTATGTTGTAGAGGAGACATCCCTGACCATTTTTAATTAAGGAATTTTTTCAAAAACATACCAGGATGACCGCTGGGGGGTTTTAAATGTCACAGTTTTACACGTAAAACTTTTCTGAGGCATCGAACAATGATTGTTTTCTTTTAATTTAACTTCTATAGAATCATTTTCGTTAGCCCAAGAGCACTTTTACACTTAAAATGGTGACATTTAAAGCGCTCCAGGGGTCACCCAGATGTTTTTTTAAGAATTCCTTAACTAAAAATGGTCAGAAGGGTTTACACTACAACACATCAAAATATAAACAATCTTCACTGGTCCCTGTTAACAATAGGCTCTCGTGCGAGGTTCTTTAAGGTCCAAAATAGTCCAAATAGGGCCAACCAAGTTTCAAAAATATTCTTAAAACCCTACACTGTTATGCATTACAATTACATTATTATGTAGCGGAGCTACATTATGTGAACGCTCTGTCTGTCTGTCTGTCTGTCTGTCTGTCTGTCTGTCTGTCTGTCTGTCTGTCTGTCTGTCTGTCTGTCTGTCTGTCTGTCTGTATCCTCTATAACTCGAGAACGCTTTGACACAATGAGTTCACACTTAGAGCACATCAAGATGAGGTCCAGTGGGAGCTATAGCCAGAAGATGGGGTCAATCGATCAATGGGTTCCAGAAATACAGCCCCAAATATAGAGCCTACAGCTCCATGTATAGCATGGCTTAATCTTTGAGACAAGCCTAAAAATGGGAGAACGCATTGAGATAATGACTTCAAACTTAGAGCCCATCTAGATAAGGTCTAATAGAAGGTCAAATTAGAAGATGGGGTCAATCGGGCAATGGGTTCCAGAAATACAGTCCAAAACGGAGTTGGAATCTCGTTAATCCATTCATGCGCGTCACTAATTAGATGACGAGGCATTTGGCTACCTTAAGAGAGTCATAGTTACTCCCTCCATTTGATTGCGCTTGGTCGAATTTTCACTAAATCTAAATAATCAATGATCAACCGATGATCAACCCGATGATCAACCAATGATCAACCGATGATGAACCAATGATCAACCGATGATCAACCAATGATCAACCGATGATCTACCCGATGATCAACCAATGAACAACCAATGATCAACCAATGATCAACCGATGATCAACCAATGATCAACCGATGATCAACCAATGATCAACCGATGATCAACCAATGATCAACCGATGATCAACCAATGATCAACCTTAATAATCAATTGATTACCTCCGCTACATACTTACTTCGTGTTGCACCACGGTTTATTTGTCATCACGAACCAGTATACTGGTGCATACTACACTATGGTGAATGTACAGTTGACTATTCGATAGTGTTTTATGCCCCGTGTTGTACGGGTTTATTCTTATTGCTGTTACTTGGCAGGCCCAGTCAGATAATGCAACGCCAGTATGTCTAGACTACTTACGTTTTTGCTCAGAACTTTTTTCTCTTCCGTCATGCATCCCTTCTATGATACTCTTAGATTAAATGTTGTATATGATACATATGAGGATGATAGATACAGTTGACTGTGCTCTACACCATGTAAAAGCAAATACTACTCATATCTGTTAGAGCGAAGTTGCACGATAAAATTAAATATTACCTTTACTGTTGCGGTACAATACACAGAGAAACCTTCTTGCCACAATCTCATCAATTGATGGCTTGCTTTCTCTTTTCCATGACTTTCGTCTAAGGTTTTAAATAATTGAACGTAAATATTTTCAACCGTGTGGCCTGTCAGCAAACTTAATGAGAGCATCACTAGACGCATTTGAGTTTTGGCACACAGTATATAATTTACATACAATTACGGAGTTGATAATTCCGAACCTTGATTGAAATTTACCCCATCAGGTGCTCCAGATTTTAGACATTTGCTGGGAATCTGAAAAGCTGGAATTTAAATTTCCACAAGTTTCTAAAGTTTTTTGTTTTACCAAACTCTATGGTTTTTTTCGGGCTGAATATGAATATATGTCAATACTTGTATCTCTAGAATTATGTCAAACTTGCCACAGAAAATGTTCCGTGAAAATATATCTGTTGCTTATAATTATTTATTTTCCAAAATGTAAAATTTGGTATAGATTTTGTGAATAATCATTCCAGTTCACCAGAAATTGAGAAAATACGGTACTCATTATTGCTTTGGTAGATCACCTTTTTTTGTTGTGGTATACAATTGCACTTAATAATGTAGATTAATTTTTGTAACTACAAACTTTTGTGGAAGATACATTTATATCCATCCGTATTTGTTCAAGTCCTTAAGGGGAATATATTTTGATATGTATTTTATTGAACTATGTACACTTTCCCATATTGTAGATTATAGGTGAAGAGAAAAACGACATTTCACATGAGAAAAATTCTAGATTCCAAATTAGAGAGACTTGGTCAAGACAAATCAGGCTTTAAGTTTCAATCTCAATAATAATCACCCATTTAACTTTTATTGGAATCGTATTTCCATTTCTATCAGATATTCAATTTTTCGTTCAATTCGACGTAATGAGAATTCAGTTCAATACAAGTTTCCCAAGTCGCAATGTTAGGTCGCGGCACAGGATTGAGATTTAGGAACTGATTTATTGTCGGAATGTCGTTTGCAGAAAATAACATCGCAATCCATTTACATTGTTGATTTTTGTAAAACTGCCTCCGAATTTTGAAAGAGAATAAAATTTAAGTATTTCAGTATTTTTAAACATTACTCAGAATTAAGTATACATGCATTGTAATCGTTTGAAAAACATGCGGCCTACACTTAAAACGATTTTAAAACGGGAAATTTTATCTTTCCAGTACTGGAAAGATGAAATTCACGTTGTTTTCCTAAAAGTGCGACTTATGGTCGGTGGTGACTTATACTCGGGACTTCGCAGAGCTCGGTCGAAAATGAACCGATGTTCCAGTTGAAAATAGACGCGAGAGAGAAGCGAGTCATCTGAAAGCTTTTTGTGTGTAATTGACGGAAAGAAGACGAGGACTCTAAATCCTCTTGACATGAAAGTCTTCAACCATCGCAAACTACTCTTTATTATCTTCATATTTATTTGATACGTACAATTGTATTTTCCTTTCCTAGCAACAAAAGGCTTGAAGAGCCTAAAGCATGAGACTCAGAGTCCGTAATATACTTCTTGGCTACTTCATCATCTTGCTTGCTGCTTCTCTACAAATACAAATATGTACTTACAATATTTTGTGCACTCCATGCACTATTTACGAACGACAGGGTACGTGTTTTGCGGCCTTCAAAGAAACGAAAGGGGCTTAACTAACTTCACGAGCAAAATTCAATTTTAGGATAGCAACTTATGAAACTTTTCGCCGAACGTCCGGAGGTCCTATTGTCAATGCCATAATGATGCGTATAGCCCCGCATTTTCATTTATAAATATTCACCCATTTGGAACAGAGTACTACTAGTAGAGGATTTCAAATCTTTCTCTTAGGATTACTAGTTTACATATTATTATGAACGTACTTAATGACAATGAAAGTATTTCCACAATACCATACACGTAAAACTAGGCTTTCAAATAAAGGATTTTTAATACTATCGCTAAGCTATCTTCAAATAGATCTCAAAGATATCAAAATCTTTTATGGCAAAGTGAATAGCAGGCTCCGTAGTTGCATGCATTGGAGTAGCAGACACCAATAATATAAATTCCAATTTTTACTCATATCTTGACTTGGAGTTCAGCAAGATTTATGAAAATTGTAATGATTCCTATTTTTCTATGTGCCAAACAACCTGCGAGGTGGATGGTTCTTTTCAAATTTTAAACCTCTCTTAATAAGTCGGTCTTTGGAAAGAATAGTAAAAGCAAACGACTTAAAAAAGTTTTCTGAGAAAAGAATACTATCCGGGGAAAATAACCAACCTGATGAAAACGTCTTCTGACAAATAGGTAGTTGTATTAAAACAGTAGGAACTGTATAAAATTAGTGAGAATCGTGTAATGAATATTACAGTATTAAGTGGGCTTTAGTGTTCCGAATCTGAATTTGATTTCTGCATTCCCATCGGCATTTGCAAATACCGAGATATTTAGAGTCATTTACGAATTGATTTCTGTTTCTGAATTCCTTCTGCTTTGATTTCCGCATCTGCATTTATATGCAAAGTCAGGAATCTATTTCTGCACGACATCTGAATCCGAATCTACATTGATTTCTGATTCAAACATTGTACGTGCAGAGTTCATTTCAGCATCAGAATGTGCTTGAATTCGTGCAGTTTTTGGCTTGGGACGAAAGTTGAAATAATTCAACTTTCGTGGAATCCGAATGCCGACGATCACATTGAATTACTTATTCCAAACTATATTGTCAAATATAGTCTCCTAGTCAAGCGATCTAGTAGGAAGATTTTTTATAAAAAAATTAAAGTTTATTTCAAAAATGAACAACGAAGAGTTGCTCATCGAATTAGTAAGGGAGAGACCATGTCTATACGATATGAAAAGATCTGATTATAAAGATATTGTCAAGAAGAACAACTGCTGGATTGGGATTGCTGAGATTTTATCTTCTGATCGTAAGTGTTTTTTAACTGTTAATGAAACCGCAGAGAAAAATGCTACTACTCAGTAGGCCATAGAGAACTATTGGGATACTGATTGGTGTCCCATTTGAATCCGTATCTGCACTCAAAGGAACCTGACTCCACTTGGGTGTTCTCCCAATGCATTGTTATTACCGTACCCGAGGGTGTCATCCTTTGAGTCCAGTACATTTTCTTAACTCCAACTTTTTCTTGAAACGATCGTTGACACTACTTGGCATTATAAAAGTATATTTGCTGTTATACATAGGTGACACTTGTGAAAATACTTGGAAAAGCTTGAAGAAGCAGTACACTGACTTTTTACGAAAGTCAAGAAGACCTACAGGTTCGGGAACTAAGAAGGAGCCTTTTTTCCGATATTCTGAGCAAATGGCGTTTTACAAAGATTACTATACTCCTTACAAGTAAGTACTACTGTAGGTTTACTGTGCCAAATATTTTGGCCGACAATTGAAATACTAACTGTATCATTTTAAAAGCTAAGCCGTTCAGGCAAAACTAATATTATGTAAATGTTTTTTAAAGAACTAACTCCAATCTGAGCGATTCACCGAACTTTGATGCCGAAAATTCATTGTATGAAGAGAATGGGGGCGAAAAGGATTGTTCAATCCAGATTGAGTTCGAAAACATTGAAGGAAACGTTCCCGAAGTTGAAATCCATACAGTAAAGGTATAGGCCACATCTTTTCTATTTTATTGAAGATCTAATAACACAAATCATTCATTCACATATTCATTTTTATTTGTTACTATTCAATAGCAATCGTCTAAGGTTATTCCTACGGAACAAAAGATGCGAAAACGGGAAATGGATCCCATTGATAAAGAAATATTAAAAGCGCTGCAAGATTCATCACAGGAAAGTAAGGATGAATTCGATTTGTTTTCATTAAGTTGGGCTCCAAAACTTCGAAGAATCCATAAGGCCTGCCCACGAAAGGCAGCTGAATTACAAATTAACATCCAGAAGCTAATTGTGGAGGTGGAATTTGAAGATACTACCTAGACAGCCTGTGCAATAGGTTTTAAACGTTGTATTGTACATGACCTTGTGAAACCAAACTAAAATAGCTGGCAACATTGTACAATGAAATATTGGCAATGCTTAGTTATATTTTGAATAAAATTTAAACAGTACACTCAATAAACCTTTTCGTAAATATTCATGTTCATGTCTGTTTTTTTATTTATATTGTAGTTGCAACATTCAATCGCCGAAAACTTCTGCTTATTGTACTTCTGAGGAGGAGAGCATCAAAAAGAAAAAGAAAACGGGTGTTGTACTCGCGTAACATGTTTCTACAAAGAGTACATGGAGAGATTAGCACTGTACAAGCGTTTTTAGAAAATGACCCAGAATTTTACCAAAACTACTTTCGGATGACTAAACAAAGTTTTGGAAAAATTCTTGAAAAAATACGACACAAAATAACTCATCGTCATAACCATATGGCACCCATATCTCCTGAAGTACGATTGGCGATAACCTTGAGGTAAATATTTCATAATTGTTTTGTCAAATCTTTTTGTAATGCAATTTTGCAGTGTAACTATATTTTTGATAGATTCCTTGCCACCGGATGCTCTCAAATACAGTTGGCTTACAGTTATCGGGTTTCTCCGTCTTCGGTTTCCTTAATTCTTAGAGAAACTTTAACTGCAATAATTCAAGAGCTGACAGAGGAGTATTTGCCTCTGCCGAATGTTAACATTTGGAATAAGTCGGAAGAAATTTTTAAAAACAAATGGAATTTTCCAAATGCTATTGGGGCCATCGACGGAAAACATATTCGCATAAGGGCCCCTTGGAAAAGTGGAACAATGTTTTATAATTACAAAAATTTTTTTTCTGTCGTTCTAATGGCCATAGTAGACGGAGATTACAATTTTGTAGTTGCCGAAATAGGAGCACCAGGTTCTCAATCAGACAGTGGAATACTTAGTAATTCAGCTATTTTAGCTAATTTTGAAAGAGGATTGCTGCAGTTTCCAGCCGACAAAGAAGTCGGAAATCAAGGTTATCTCCCATGCGTTATTTTAGGGGATGAAGGATTTCCTTTAAAGGATTGGCTCCTTAAGCCTTTTCCTAAAACAACTGAAAATCCAAAACAATGTGTTTTTAATTACCGACTTTCCCGAGGACGGCGTATTTCTGAAAATGCATTCGGAATTCTAGCTGCTAGATGGAGAATATTTTTCACAGCAATTGATGCAGATTATGATTTAATTATGCTAATTACGAAAGCAGCAGTAATTTTGCATAATTTTCTTCGCCGACACGCTGATAATTCTGGAATCCCAAGTGAATACACCGAAAATAATGAAGATGGAAACAGTGAACCAAATGACGGTTTTGTTACCATTCGAAGAATTGGAAGCAATAACTTTTCTCGGTCTTCATCGTTAATACGAGAAAGTTTTTCGGACCATTTCTTAAGTCCTGAAGGAAGCATTGCTGGGCAAACAGCTTACGTAATGAGAGGTTATTAATTATACTTCATGTATGTATACGATTTGATACTTGTCTTTTAAAATAAAGGGATATCAGTATGCATATGACTTTTGTTTTCCGGTAGTTCTTGGGTTATTCTAATTTTTTTCATACAAGAATATAGTCAAGGTTTGGAAATTCACATTTGCGGTACTATAAATTCGAAATGCATATATACAAACTGAAGCAGATGCAGATGTCAAAGCTTTCAGAAACCGAAGTTTTGCAATCGGAACTGTAAACGCAATTGCTATTTTTGTAAAATATATTCAGAAACAGATTCAGATGGAAGTCGTAACTATAAATGTAAAGAATGAAATTCCTGTCACGTGGTACTTTCGAATTCAGAAGTTGAATGCGGAAATCAAATTCAGATTCGGAACTCTAACGGGGCCTTTGTCTCCAACCTGAATTACTTTCGGTTAATATGTAATTTTCCAAATTTGCAGTTCAGAGGCCATGAATTCATGAAATGTTTTCCATATAGTTGTCTTTGCTTATGGGAAAGCCAAATCGTAAGGCAGGTTGTGATTATGCCATTCTTATCACTGTTGTCATACTGTTTGACAATATGGTTGGTTTAAATCTCAAATAAAATTCCTGCCGACATTTTACAAAAATTCCGATTTGGACAAAATGTCGGTAATACATATGTATATTACGTGATTCAATGTGCAGTTTCCCACCAACTTAATACAGTTGCTACTGTTTCATAAAACTTCCTGTTTTCCACCAACCGTTTTCATCCCGTCTATCAGAAAAACTATTCCCGCTGATAATACTACGTTTCTGAACAACTTAAAACCACATCCAAAGCACAAGCCTTACAAAATACAACCTCCGCTGAAATAGAAAAGGTCTTTACTAAACTTAAGACGTTTATAATGAGCTTGAAAAGCCAATTAGGGCATTGAATAATTGAGCATTATATATTGGCTTAGAAAATGTCTTCAGAAGTCTCAAAAAAGACTTTAGGGAAACTTTTAAAACTACACTTTAAAATAAGTTATCATTTTACTAATGATTAAAAGTATTCACAAAATATTTTAATACATATCATTTACAGCACACGACGAAAATAATATTCCGTCATTTGTGAAATGTCCCCATTAATAATTGAATTACAGGTGTTATTAATGATGATCTCAATTTTCTCATATGTAGATTACGACGAAATAAATACAAAGCCAAAGTTTGTTTAATATTGTTCCCATTTTGAATACCCTATCCAAGACTTCCAAAGAAAGTAAATGGGGCCGGTATGAAAACGGCATTTGATAGAGGAATTTTTACTGTATTTTATGATATAGCAAAAGTAGTGTATTCTTACATGGAAAATCAGGCTTGGATTTATTTCCGGAATGCAAACAATTATGACCGTAGAGCAACGGTTATTGTATGTGGGCGCATGATATGCTACGACTACTATATGCCAACATAGCCCGGCGTCAACACAAGCCCACCAACTCTCCACCAACTCTGAAGTGTGCATAGGTTGACCAACCAACTACCAACCAACTTTGTATAGCATATAATTTGCCCTACCAACTTTCCACCAATTCGGCAATGCAAGCGAGTTAACCCACCATCTTTCCACCAACTCATCAGAGTTGGAAGGTTAGGTCACCAACTCTCCACCCTCTTTAACCTGCTTGAGAGTGCTCCTGCCAACTTTCCGCCAACTAAGCCAGTGTGTGTAGTAAAACCACCAACTAAGAACCAACTTTGGCTTTCTAAAAAGTGGAGTGGGTCCACACTCTTACCAACTATACGTTTATTTCTTTTGTCTTACGGGCGGATTAAGTTCCCAGAAATCTATTTATAGACGCTATTTGTAGAGAAATACACATTTTTAGTATGCATATTGTTGTTATTTGTCATTTTGCTAGTTTTAAGATATGTATCACGCATCTACTAATTCCTTAACTTTTAATACACAATTATGGAACCCCACCAACCAACTTTTCACCCACCCTCTTTTCCATTTCCCTTGCGTCAACAAGTTGGAGTTGGACAAGTTGGACCTCCAACTTTCCACCAACTCTCCACTATTTTTTAGTGTACCTACCAACATCCCGCCAACTGAGCCCTGTTCGTTGATTTGCAAACCAACCCTCCACCAACTAGGCCTGTGCATAAGACGACCCACCAACTTTCCACCAACTTATGCGTCCTAAAATGTAGAGTTGGCCAACCCTCTCGCCAACTTCAACTCATTTGAGTTGGTGGGCGCCGGGCTATGTATGCCAATCGATACTCCAAAGCACTATGGTAACCTGATTGCTCTACAGTGTAAACTCTATGCAATATTACTATTTCTTTGCTTAAATCTGTCGACCAAACAGTACTCATATCGTACCAGTAACCATTGCAGTTTTTAGATAACATTCACATTTAGTAATAATTGTGCTTCATTCTTGTAATTTAATTCAAATATACTCAAACAACGTTTATCAAAAGAATCTAGTTGTTGTGATATTTGTGGTATTTGAGCTGCTTGCAGTTTACAAGTGGAACCCGAAACCCTATTAGAGAACCATAGTATTTAGCAAATCGCTATTGTATTTTAATTTTCTTTGGCACTCTTGATACAAAAAGTGATCAATTAGGATGCCAAAGAAAAAGCCTAGTAAAAAAGGGGCAAAAATAATCGATGGAATAGCCACGAATGAAATGTCCCGTGAACAGCTCATGGGACATGTTAAACGCATGCAGGTAATATTGTAGTTAACTATATTGTTTGTCTGCAAGGGAATCAAAACCCGGGGGATAATGCAATTGTAGTGACTTGCCACTGCTTAAAATTGACAATTCAAATAAAATACGACTGGATTATTATTTATTAAATCCCTATAATATTGCTTAGATTTTATTTTTAGAACTCTACCGTAATACCCTCGAAGGCCGTATTTAATTCGAAGCATGAAAATGCTTTACATAACATTTTAAAAAAATCGTTATTAATATAAAGTCAGATTTAAATTTAACATTTGAGCTTTCCAACTTCTTACTGCAAGCTCTAAACTGCAGTTTGCAAGTGCCATCATTATGTAATAGACGAAAGGGGGAGAGGTATTGTCGAACATTAAAATACTACAAAGTACACCAATTGTTCCCTTAATTCTCCACATCAAGGACTGATAAGTCTACTATTTAAAATTGTAATGATGGTTTGTAACTGATGTCAACAGATGGAGTTGGATCGAGAGAGGGAAGAACGTAACTTTTTTATGCTCGAGCGTGAAAAGCTTTTCTCATTGTGGAACATGAGTATAGAACAATTAACAAGAGAAAAAGAAAGCAATCGCCTACAAGAACTTGAAATATGCGAGGTAAATGTGCAAAACTTATATTTTCGTCACCTTGAAAGGGACAACAGAGATATTCAGAAGATCCTTGCCAAATAACGTAAAAAAGTTAAGTAGGGGCCTAAATATTTATAAATCACTGCAGCAAAAACTTGAGCCAGATTATGCCACTTGTAAAACATATAGAGAATATTAACATTTATGACATGCATACATATTTAACATAAATATATTCTAAATTTCTTTGTATCTCAAAAATGTATCACTACAATGAAGATCTTTTACAGCAGGATTTATATATCATTTACCAACTCAAAAAAACTTGCTTCTCATCCTCAACATTCTAGAGTATTATGGTAAACTTAATTCTAATGAAACAATTATGTATGAAAATAATTTGAAGATTTTAAGGTATGATAAGTTAGTCCATTGATTTTGAGCTAAAACTAAACTTATGCCTTGAGCAGCACAAAATATACAAAATATATGAATACCCAGAATGTTTAAATTATCCAGTTAATTAAACATGTATAATTATGTGGCCGGGATTTCTCCTTAGAAGTCTGATCACTGTTCCAGGTAAAAAACTCTCTACTTTGAATATTTAAATGTTTGTAGAGAGAAAAAGAAAAGGAGGCTGAAATGGATGTCTACAAGCAAAAATTGCGATATCTCATGACCGAGCAATCACGCAAACTAGGAGAAGTTCGACTTCATAACTTGGAGACGATGAAGAATGTTCAGGATGACATGTGGACGATCCAATCCGTCGTAAGAACTACAATGTCTGCTAAGAAGAAGGAACTGATGAAAGCTCAGGTATCTTTATACGAAATGATGAAAAATCTACGTCTTCAGAACGCTGAGAGTATATCGGAGTTGCGAAAAGAGTTTAGCTCAGAGATACGAAGGTTGGAAACGGAGTATGATAGGAAAATGTACGAACAAAATGAACTGCGAGTATCGGAGCAGAATGAAGAGTTGGAAAGATTGAATATAGCCAAATCGGAGCATATTGAAGAACTAATAAAGCTACATGAGAAACAGCTTTCTGAAATAAAAGGTCACTTTGACGAGATCACTGTGAACAATTTTTCAGTGATAACTGCATTGCAACAGGATCTTGAAGAGAAGAAGTCAGCGGAGGAAAAGCTGAATGCAAAGCTATGCAAAGCGAGAGAGGAGCACAAACTCCTGGAGGCAGAACTTGCCAAAGTACAACAAGAGAAAATGACTTTGCTGGCAGATGACCGGAAGAGCGCTGACCACATCCGAAAGGAACTTAGCAAAGTACGGAGGAGATTGGAAAGCAATGAGCGACGGACGCAAATCATTCAAGCGGAAAACGAGGCCTTACTTCATCAGCTCGTCTTCGCAAGAAAAGAGCGAGACGCTCTCAAACACACTTTCGCCAAAGCCATCGTAGATATGCAGCGGAAGTCTTCAATGAAAAGATTGATTCTAGAGATGAAATTGCGCTCCGCTTCAAAGAAGCAAGGCGGTAGACCTACATTAGAGTTTGAGAATCTAGAAGTCTCCAATGCCAGTAAAACCAACAGTGTGAACGAAAATGATACGGCAGATGAAGATTCTGCTGCGAATCAAGAGAAAAATGCAAATCTAAATGACTCCGAAGTACACGAGGCTGATGCACCCATTGATGAATGAAACATTAGTCAAATTGGTTCCTGGCTCACAATCATTTTTATGAAGTGTTATCGCATCAGCAACGGGCCTATGTTTAACAGAGGCGGCCGGTTGGAACAGTGTGTACCACTTTAATTATCCAGATGTTTGGAAATCTTTTGCACCCGAAAGAACTTTAATGCAAATTAAGTCGCAAAAATGATTTTCTTTTGTACAACAATTGTCATTAAGCCCTTATGAACACTTTCAGTGTTTTTCAACGTTTTATTTTTCACATCGACATTATTCACACCACTGATGTAGAATAAAATATTAGTGATGCAATGCTTTGATGAAATTCTGTACATCATACCAAAGTATAACTAGATCAAGGAATTGTATCACAATTGATGGTCAAAAATCGAAACCGGATTTTCGATTTTCTAGGGTGGTAGAGATTTAAAATTTTAATTGTAAAGGAGTATTATTAATGTCGAAGAAACTATTATTAAAATCACCATGCAAAAACCTTTTCTAAGGTAAGCCATACCTGCAAATGTAAAACCATTTCGGTTGAAACTGGAGATTTTTGTGCGCTGAACGCTGTTTCATTAAGCAGCTTCAGGGGCTTATTAATAATTGTATGAAAATCATGTAAGCCTACTAATTGCGAAAAAAACAAATCTTTGACAGGAGAGCAAAACACAGACGTCCCAAAAATAAAAATTGTTTATCAAAATGTAGAATTCGTCCGTAGTCAATTATTTGTTTCTATGCTACGTTTTATTGGGAGTTTTAAATAGTCAAGAATTTCGTTTTATTTGAACAAATATACAAAAGGTGAGGGTAATTGCATACTTGCGTTACACTTTCTTGAACTTGATTCACATTGCACTATATTTAGTTACAATGCTTGTGAATTCTTGTGTAAAGACAATTTTTATGTAAATCTGTTTACTGAACGATTGGATAAATGAAATCTTATTCATACATCATACCTTCATAAAATAAGATGATACAATACCAATTTAAAAAAATTGAACTGACTATTTTCAGTAGTTCAAACAATTCAGTGTTCTTCAGCCCAACCATCGTCATCGGACAAAAACTTCCTCTTTCTGGCTGTGTTCATGTAAGGACGGTAGGCCCATTCTACGTCAGCTGCGGCTGCATTTTCCAATGTTCCCAGTTTTATTTCATACACTAAGAAATCAAAATTAAGATAATTAAGTAATCATTACTCGACACAAGTACAAACATTTTATTTGGAAGTATTAATTAATCGCACATTTAAGCATAAATCTGGGGCCAATTTCTGTCAAATCTATGTCTCCGCCTCCTTCCTTCTTCTTGTATGTATTATGGCGAACTACGATGTAATCTTCATGATTAGCGAAGGTGACGACGCGTTTGCTGTCAGCTTTAGGCACAGGGAATAAATATTGCAATATACTTTGCACCTACAATATTAAAATTTACTTGGCGTTAAAATCAAAGGGACATTTATATTATAAATAAATAGTGATTAATAATACCATATACTATTGACCAGAAACATGGGAAAACTACTCCTATGTTATACATCAATTACATCGTACAGTGTAGACATAAATGACTTGTACTATACTGTATGTTGATTATACAGATTAGGTCCATCTCTGTGCTACACCCTTTATATGCCATATAAACCTTAATTAAATACAATTTAATGGTACAGGGACTTCAATGCAGAATGACAAAACATTCAATTCAGTAAGAGTGAAATAAGTGAGATAAGACAGTGAAAATGATAAAAGAACTTTGTTTTCTAATTTGCTCAGCAAAAACTTAGTGATAAAATAAAACTAGAAATTATAACTATTATAAACTTAAACTGGTGAGTTTGTCCAGTTGAATAAATGAACGACAAATATAAACAATAAATATGTATAATTTTTTTTATAAATAAATGTATCTCAGATGTTTTCAGTAAAACTTTAAGCAGCACTTACCCTTTTGCCAAGTGGAGTTTTGAAGTTATGAAAGATAAGATGAGGGTATTGCTGAGAAGCAGTTCCTAGGCCAGGAATGTCATGTCTCATCACAGTTCCGGAAACAGTAAAGTATGCTGTAGGTCCATAAGGTAAGTGACAAACGATGAGACCGTCAGGTTCGCCACGTGTCTCTTGAATAACTAAAAGATCTGTAACATTGTTTGCTCGACATCCATCAACTAACTGTCCTATTTCATAGCCACCTCTGTTAATTCTTTGACAATTAGGTACTAAGAGTCGCATTTCCTACAATACAAAACTAGAACTTTAGTAAAGTGTGTTATGAGTCCAATAAACACATTTGGATTGTTAACGTTGCTAAAGTACTCGTGAATTAAAATTAAGACACACCTTAGTAAACATCTTTAACCGAGCTGAGGGGTCTCTAGAGGTAGTCAACACGACCTTGGGATCGTCAACTCCTGCCCAACGATATTCATCATCTTGGCTCGTTAGTCCAGTCCCTCCCTAATCAATACAAGAATAAAAGTTTAGTTGTGAGTTTATTTAAATAAAAACAGGTAAACGTGAAAAGTGAGAGTTTACTTCAGATCCAAATGCTGCAGCTAGTGACGGGGCGTCATCGTCCCATTTCAAAGATCTTTGGAGGCTGAGGGCTGTCTTTCGCAGACTGGGGTCAATTCTCTTTCCCTCTAAATAGCACAATCAATTTTAAAATGCAAGATAAATATAAAAATAGAAACAAATTCTGGTAGATTACCTTCTAGAGAGTCTTTTAACCGCTGTTTATTTTGTTGAATGGTTTTCTTTTTTTCCTCTAAGCCTTTTCGATATAAAAATTCTCGTCGCAGTCTAGATTGCCGTCTTAACTGAAATACAAAAACAATAACATATTTGATTTTTGACATCTAGGTACATCATACATCTTGTAGATATTAATCAAATGAGGCAGTAGTTACTTATAAATATTAGAAAATTAAAATCAACTTCAACCAATCAACTTTTAACTATTAAGATTTTCTGAACACACGGATGTCTTAACAACTTTTCGTGGAACACGTGTGCCAGGAAAAATATAAAGATTGTTATTTTCTACCGAGACTTACCATTTTGGACTTGTGGAGTATTAGGTACTTTCTTTAAGGTATATACCACACTTAAAAATCTACACTTCACAACACTTTTATACAAAATAATAAAATCTAATCATAATCCCAGAGATGAAAATATACAGGTGATGTAGAAGCAAGGAGGCCGAAGAAGACTGAATAGACTACACATGCAGCTCTCTGATCCTGACCATGTGCACATAACTATTTGTAATTGTTAAGTAAACCTCCAAATTCTACTGTTCGCAGGATGTAACTCCTGCTACACATGCAATTATTGCATTGCAATACCGGTTTTCGTTTTCATTGAGTAAACAAAGTGAAACTAGCCACAGTCGAACAGAACAACAAAACGCTGGGCACTGCACAATAGCAAGGATTTTGCTTTTCAAACTAAAATCAAAATGTTTGACGGGTTTGTGTGATTACTGATTACGGATGGTGAAAAAGGTCACATTATATTGCACAGTCAGCACAATAATTTGTGACATAATTACCTGTGACTTCAATTTCATTTATTCTTTGTGCTTTGTGCTATTCTATTTCAAAATTGCATTACAATTCACAGGAAGGATACACTTTGAGTGTATGCATATACACACCAGAGAACGGTAATTGTTTAGCTTACATGGTACTCATTAATCATTGCCAGTTAGTACGCACGGAAAAATATTTCTTTAAATAAAGTTCTACAATAAATAGATGGTGAACTAAATTTTAATATTAATATCTGTGGAAATGGAATCCAAGAAAGTAGTTTTACGTTACGTAATACGCCATTCAAAGTTATTTAACTCTTTTGTAAAGGTACACCAAACTGAAATATGGCTACACATCAGAGAAAAATTCAACCAGACGTTCATTCCAACTCAGCTTTATTTAAAGAGCCTGTCGGTTGAATTTCCTTGTGGTAGCATTGCCAATTTAGTTTGGCGTACTTTTTGCAACTGGTAAATTTTAATTTTTGTAAATTATGGCGCTTTGGAAATACTAAAATAAATAAGACACTTCAAAATAACTTTCTT
The DNA here is from genome assembly GCA_020352615.2 of Yoshiicerus persimilis. Taxonomy (NCBI): domain Eukaryota; kingdom Metazoa; phylum Arthropoda; class Collembola; order Entomobryomorpha; family Tomoceridae; genus Yoshiicerus; species Yoshiicerus persimilis. The sequence continues at coordinate 32,413,859 of CM060170.1, read as the reverse complement.
AATTCCTTAAAAGCAGATCACAGCAAATATCGGATAATTCATAGAGTTCTAAAGCTTCCGTAGGTGTTTTAAAGACAGAGTTAATCATCCGATTAATATTTAATTAAAATATGAATGTACATCTGAAAGTGACACCTTTATTAGAGAAGGTGTCGGAGAATGCACTAGCTTGTTCCACACAACTAACTACAATTTTGAATACTTTTACTCTATAAAGAGAACACAATGAATAAAGAGCCCGATTTGATATATTTTCTGCCAAGTATTGGGTTAGCCATATGAAACTCTAACATCAGTCACACCATTTAATTTGCAAGGGCAGGCGTCATAAAGTGCTTAAAGTCAAGCTAAATTGTCTCAATTTAATTGAAGATGGTAATATTCAATATTACATAAATTAAATAAATTTTATAGTTGAGGAGAGCATTCCAAAGAAGTTTATTTAAGGAGCAATATTTAAAATTAATTTAATTTATTTGGTAAGCATGGTCTGATTTTCCGTTTTGCTCATTTAAATTTGTCATATCAGCTGTAGAAATAGATGCAGTTTCTGTTTCGTTTTCATTTTCGATGGGAGCTCCAAGATTATCGAGATCTGCCTTGCTTAAATGATTGACGATTCCTGCTCCAACAGAATCTCCGAACACATTAACAATAGTTCTAAATCTGTCCCTGAAATAAATATGTAATAAAACAGTTGAAATTTGATAAAGATGATAAAATGATAAAGTAAAATAATGTAATAATGGTAAATGTGATGGATATTAGGAGCTGTTTTTCAGTAGAATTGAACTTACAAGAGCCAGTCAACCGGAACAACATACGAAACGTAGTCTGCAGGGAGGCCAACGGTATTTAATACCATAACCATTGTCACCAAGCCAGCTTGTGGAATCCCAGCTGCTCCAATTGCTGCTGCAGTGGCAGTTATACTGTAATATAATTATAAATCATTAATTCATTGAAAATTCCATTTCCAAAGCCACCAATATTCTGTCGAGGTAATACAGAGAAGTAAGTGAAGTCGACTCTTAATTTGTTTAGAGGAAGGAAGACACCCATAAATTTAGACCTCTTGTTAATAAATGCAGCAGAAAGCTCATGGAGCTTTTACCTAATGGCAAGAATTTTTCCAATGTCAAGTTCGGTCCCATGCATTTGAGCAATCCATATCGCTGCTACGGCTTCATACAAGGCAGTTCCGTCCATGTTAATTGTGGCTCCAATAGGAAGAACAAACCTGGATACTCTTTTATCCACTCCATTCTTCTCTTCTAGACATCTCATTGTTACTGGGAGTGTCGCCGAACTGGATTAAATTGGACAGTGTGAGTTTTATGATTATTTTTATCTTCATAGATATTAAAATCACACATAAACCTAATGCTTTGTTTTTTGTAATATATTATCGTGCTTGCATCCACAGTTGATTTTAATTTTCCATGCTAAAATGTTATAAAAGTTGCTTTGCAAGCTCAGCATAACATTAATATACCATCTATACGTGCATTTAGCTGGGATGTCTCTATATATTTACTACTACATATTCAGTAATGCATTATTCATTTATTAATTTACTTAAAGCATTGCAAACGCCAAGCCAATTACCTAGAAGAAGTTCCAAAAGCAGTAACCAGAGCTTGTGACATATTTGCCAGGAATTTGAATGGCAATTTTCGAGTGAAAATTGAATAAAGCCCTGGCAAAACTATTAATCCATGAATAATCAATCCGACCAAGACCGTTATGAAATACATTCCGAGTTTCTTAAAAGTTTCAATTAAATCCTCTTCTTCTATAAGTTGTCCCGCAATCAGAAAGCATACTCCAAGAGGAGATAACCTGAAACAAAAATTAAAAGAATTGTTTTGTTTAAAAATCCAAATTTTACTATCTGAAAATTCCTAAACACATTCCTTGCATACCATGTTTGCATTTTAGTAAAAGAGGGAGAAAAACTGGCAGGTTAATAAAAATAGCGAATTAATAATGCAAATATTAATTATTACCACACGACCCATTGCGTGATCACCATCATCGCTTCCGAAAGACTAGTAAAGACATCAAGCAGGGCTTTTCCCTTCGGTCCAAGTTTTCCTAGTGTCACACCAAGAGCTGTCGCAAAAACTACTAGGCCTAAAATATTTGTTCCCTCAGAAAATTCTCCATTTACTTTCCATTCTCGTTTCGCTGAAAAGAATGCATGAAAAAGATTTTTTAGGTACTTGGTTTCCAGTAACATACGTGTTTATTATAACCAAAGAGCGACAGTATTTACTGAATTTTTAAGATAAATAAAAGACATTAAAAATGGGTAAAAGCATAAATGACAATTAATATTTTACAACAAATTATGTTCTTCAACATTAATTACATCTAGCTTGCATTCCAAATATTTGTTTTTTTGATATTTAAATGAACATTGGGAAGTGATAAATATGATTTTTGTATCGCTCTTGGATTATAAGTTAGTGAAAACGGAAAACCTAGAAATATTAGCAGGTTAAGCAAACGATCATAAAACTAGGAAATATGAAACTTACATAATTTGCTAGCGTCCTCCTCATTATCTGGGTACACAATAACGGTTTGGTACTGAAACATAATTATAATATCTTTTAATATTGAAATAACCATCGCAAATCGCATGTAACATCATTTTATGCAGTTCATGAATTTAAAAATTTTAAATTAATAAAAAAGAAATTCTTATGCATAATATTTGTGCCACGATCTGATAAATAGTACTTAAATATTGTTATGAAGGTGTCCGGACCTAACGGTCAAAGTCAAAATGACGGGGTATGACTTACAGGTCAAAAACACCACTCGGTCAAACATGTCAATTATACGACAATTTCGGTCAATTTTATTGAATACGAAATTAAATATAAAACCAGATCAATGCATTACAAGTAAGTGTATTTTACGTAATTAATGGTTGCGTTGTTTTTTTAAATACAAATGAGCCATTGCTCGCAAGAAGTCGATTCTGCTTTTGTTGTAGTAGTTGTTTACTTGGTTGAAAATTTTGCTATCAGCGTAGCACCACAAGCCTCATCAGAATCTCTTAAACTACATCGCCAATACCGCTTAGCTTTTACAATTGACTTTTTTATGTACACGAATCCATCACAAAATCGTTTGTCTCCGACACCAGTAACCGACATGGCTAAGTGAATTTGAGGACTGAACTACAATCCACTTTTACTGTGCTTTTAGTATTCAATTTTGTGTACTTGTGCTATCTACTACATGCATATTTCAATTAGAATGTCATTAACATTTCATTGCTACGCATTCTCTATATTAATAATGCCTTAGAACATATACTTCTATCTTTGACCTAATTTGCATAGTGCTTGACCGAAATGTACTTTTTTTCTTGACCAGGCTGTCTTTGACCGTTAAGTCGGGTAATCGTTATGAATATCAGCTTGTGCCAATAATGAACATAGGTAACTAAATGTGGAGTACATAGCATGCATCTTACATTAGTTTATGGTAAAGCAGGCAGGCGGCTTTTGAGAATTTTAGGCAGAAGACCACAAGTCGCTCATCTTTGAACTTGATCAAGCTATTTCAATGTCCAATTTATTAAGATGCTTCTAATAGCTAAGACTTTGTGTGACACAGAATTTCAGTGTCACGTTTATGCATATTTTTGAGAGTTGTAGAATGCCCAATGTACATAGTTCAGGACTAATTCTTAATGAAAACTGAAATGAGAGTCCTGGAGTTCTGAACAGAGGCTCTCTTAGGTATAGGCAACCTAGGCGGCCGCCTAGGGCCCCGCGCCTTCAGGGGCCCCGCGGAAGCCGAAAACGACAAAAATTCTTCGCACTTCTACATAATTTTAACACAAAAACTTGAAAATTTTTCGGCCCTTGCGGGCCGAATTCATTGTTACCCAAATTTCATCGCATTTCTACGTCATTTTAGCACCAAAACTGAAAAATTTTTTCGGCCCTTGCGGGCCGAACCTCACGTAATCCTTTATTGCCTAGAGCCCCGCGTCTTCTAAGAGAGCCTCTGGTTCTGAAAAGCAGTTGCAAAGTTCAGCTTCCTTCCATAGACGTCATAAGCAAGGTATTCTTCCCACTTTGCTGGTTGGAATTACCAGGAAAGTATTACCAAATATTTTAGTCATATTTATGCAAGTTTAACTGGATAGTTTGACGCAACCGTGGTGAATTTGTTTTAGTACAACAATCGGTCAACTCTTACATCACCCTTAAATGACTTTGGAATAGATACAAACACTCCATAAGATTAGGCGAGATTACCCGAAATATCCGGATAGCACCTACGTGTTGCAGTTATTCTCATTGCCATTTCACATATTGATATTGCACAAAGATATGAAACCTTGATCTGTCTTGCTAAATTGTTATTTAAATCCCTACATTTCAACCAACACTTGAAATGTCGGTAATTAGGCAATCATAATTTTTTTATCTAAAGCTTTAGCTTCAATAATAAAATATCATTATTCTAAATGGACCTCTGTCATCTGCAAATATCAGAACACACAGAAGTGTGAACAAGATTAAGGGATGTGGTAATTTAAAAGAAAGATTATTCAGTCATTGTTTCATTGAATATGTAATATATGTACTCCTTTTTTATTCGCCGGATTATGCTATCAGCTAATCGATATTACTTAGAAAAAATCCCTCATTCAATTTTATAATCTGGCATTACGATGATAAAGAGCTGTTAACAGCACATTCACGTGTAATGATGTCAATTCTGAATAATTTTGGAGTAAATACCAGAATGAAGTATGCGAATGATGGAAAATCGTTATAGGTTTAATGTAACGGTTTGCATGGAACATAGTGAAATATCAATAATTCCTTAAACAAATACTTTGTAACCGCAAAGAGAATACTTGGAATTTTAACTTGATTAACCATCACGTGTCAAAAAACAATTACAGCATAAAATAATAAATTACATTGTACCACTGGAAAAGTTTACATTGTACTACATAAAAAACAAAAACATTCCTCCCTACATTTGTAAACATCAAATTATTGTGCAAATATGTGTTCATTTAAATGGATGGTCTTATTTCGACAGACTGGAAAGGTAGGACACAATATGCAGCCAAATGTTCGTAATAGTATATGACATACTATATATTGCAAATTATGCATTAGTGTGGTGTATTAAGTATTCCAGTGTTAAGTATTAAGTATTCCAAGAATAATATTCCGAATAATTCTTGTTTTCAGAATATTACCTCATTGGTAGTCAAAAGAGAACATATTCCACCGAACAAAGCTAAATATTTTAATGGAAAGACAAAGCTTGAAATTAAGACCCTAAAAGACGAGTAGAGAATAAATCTAATTTTTATAGTCTAAGCTTTCATTTGTAAGTTTCTCAAGGAGGATGAGTTTTAGTTTCGACTTGTAAAATATGAATTTGCCTTCCTTTCCAGGTCCTTGCTAATTATCATCCTTGAACACTGGCTGAAACCAATATTAGTGCATTGACAGGGCATCAAAACAATTTGGATTTACTTTATTCTAACCGCGTAATCAACCTAGTTTAAATATTTAATTGACTATATATCAATGATATAATATCATGCACTTGAGGATAACATTTGGATAATCGAAATGCAATCAATTATTGTCCTCAAATTCCCTGTGTATTATACTTTTACTACTACATTACTGTTTTATTGATATGCACTCTATTATGCACTTAAGTAGTCATTAAAACATATTTTGGACAAAATGCTTTTGTGAGAATACACACACCGTAAAATCCGTTATACCACTGGGGACCGCTGCATCATGTCGAAATAATATTTTAATATTAGCCAGCTTACCGAATTACCTCTATACTGTAATTATGTAAGGTAATTATGTACTGCATTGATTGCACATGCGTTTTATCAAAATAGAGTACTACACAATAGAACATAATAAACCTGTTATAATTTTGAACTTCAAAGCCATAAAGCTAATCAAAGAGTGAATTTCCATGAAAACCTTGCGAAAGACCTATCATGTGCAATATTTCTATTTATCTTTACGAAATTTAAAGTAGTACTAATGATACTAATAATCATAAAAATTACTTACTGTGTACATGGTGGCCTGAATCAAGTTAGGAGGTACCATGTTTCTGTAAAAAATTGAGACTTTATTATACTTAACCATATTATCAGCGACATAAATGCATTTAGATAACAGTAGTCACAATATAACCCAGAAAACTGTCAATTCTCCTCTATGTCCGGCCTTTGACTATACTAGAAACTGATAGAGCTTAACTAAATACTAAGTTGCACTAGAAAAAATTCCTAGACCGGCTTTAGTAAATATATTTTGGCTTATAACTTTGCCATTCTCTTTAAAACTTTAAGAGATTAGTCCAATTGGATTCCTGATAAATTTTCATCTCATCTCAGAAAAACAAATACTATGACCAAAACAAGAGCGAAACTGGTATTACAGCTTTTGCCCTACAAAAGCAATTCCACATATTGTTGTCTGGTTAATTTCATGAATGCTTCACATCTTTTCAAATTGCAAGTGTAAACCCTTTCACATCATAATCATGACACTTGTCTGAATAGCACAAAGTATCAGATAAACACCTGATGTTTTATATGCATATGACTTCCATACATTAGGTTGGTGAAAATGTCAAGTGAAAAAAAATCAAAGCTAAGTGGGACATGTGCACCCGGTTTTAAAAGCATGCTGTCTCCTCGGGAAGGAGATCCTTCTGCTAGGTGGTTACATTACGCATTAATTAGTGGATAATAGGCAAACATGACAATTTAAAGAGCGGTCAAAAGGTTTGATACGTAAAGGCATCTGAAATCGAATTTGGAAAAACATTACGAGAGGCAGTTTTTCAAGTGCGACTTGGTACTGTATTCAAATCAATTGCTCGTTTTAGGCTTAGGTAATTTTAAACAGGATTCCAGGGAAACTAATTAATAAATGTGCATTTAAGAAAGTGAAGCCTTTATAGGCACTAATTGTATTAAGATGATGATTATTTCTAATTCAATCTTTTAGAAATCTATCCAATCCACATTTCATAAATGATAATGAAAGTGCACATTTAATTTTATTTCTATCCCAATGATACACCACTTAATGATAACCAACTTGATGGTGGACGAAACATAGCTTTTTAATGAAGCAAGCGTACAATGTCGAACATTAACAAAAATGCATAAATGAAAGTTACCTTACTAAATCCATGAGAGTGTCTTCAGTGGTAACATTTCTTGCTTCTGTCTGTTGGGTATCTATTGAGGGAGCTCCTCCTTTGCCGGGTTCGATGGCATACACCAAAATGATACCCAAAACTACAGCCATAACTGTGGTTGCCATGTAGTAAAGAATAGCCCGTCCACCGATTTTACCCGAAAGACCCAAATCCAGATTTCCTATTGCAGCTACCAGGGACGATACTATGAGGGGCAAAATGAGTGCTTTGAGCATTCGCAGAAATAAATCGCCAACGAATTTTACCAGCATTACATCTCGGTCTGTATATCTATCCTTTGTTTCCCGAAGAATAAATCCGAGTGCTACTCCCGCAAGAACACCTGTCACTGTTAGAATTGTTAGCAAATTTTTTCTCATGCAGGATCTGTTGTCTTCTCCATCTTCTGAGATTCTCGACTTTGTTTCTGATTCCATTTTGATATGATGAATTAATTAACAAACAAGAGCACAATTGAAACCGCAATACCTCGTTCGTTTATCGAAAAGCTATATATCGTCCTTGATAAAGTGTTTGTGTAGACAAGTGAAACTTCTTAAGATCAAGTAGGTATCCTAACAGGCTGTTACAATGCGACATCAATCTTCTAACACGCAATAGTAATTCCCTGCTTGCCTGCTACTTCAAAATGATTCTTGCCACACTAAAAAGAGTTAGCTGCACGTTTTACAAAAACTACTTCCGTTCCAGGAACAATGGACGCACATTTAATCCAGCGCAGAAAGAATATATCTATTCAATGAAATGAAAATGACTTGTTAGTTTTATGTAATTTTCTTCTCAAGCATAAAGGATATTTGGCTTTTCATGCAAATATTCACGAAACGCAATGGAAATGAGCAAGTAAATATTTCTCAATTGAAAAGTGATTTGCATGGTACTACTTTATAAGTTTTTCATATAAAAATAAATGCAAAGTATGTGGTACAGGACTATTTTTCAATGGTATGTTCCAGTGAAAAATTTCATGCCGATTTCCTGTATACCATGTACTTTGGTGAAAAAGAATGACTGAGGGACAAGGTTGACGACAACAAAACAACTGTCAGCCGGATCTATTGTATTATGTTTTACAAAAAACACCATGTAATTCTCAAAGATCTAACCAACCTTACCTTTCAGAAATCAAAGTAACACTGACGACTGGGGTGACTATTGGCCACCTTTACATGCGTTCGTTAGTGTTCATTACTTGGTAGTTCAACTACGCAATATAGTACATGACATTAATATTGTAGTGAATATTGCAAGTTGTATACAACGTTATTGGGATGCACAGCAAGCTAAAGACAAGTGCTTGAATTTAATTTATTATGGAGTAACGGTATTTGACACTCTGAATGCAATGCATGAATCACAGAGATATAGTTGCACTAGGCTTGTATACATGTGTTAGCCCGTACGTGGATTATCCTTTGCAAAGCACTGCAGTACAAATTACCCAACCCCCTGGTCCAATTATACTATTTCCTGAAAGTATAGTTAGTGTTGCAGAATTACGCAGTATTAATAGTATTGTATGTATTAGTTGTAGTACAATACAGCCAGAGAGACGCAATCAATTTGCAATTCAAATTCATTAAATACGAATATTTGCAGCATAGGTAAACGCAAAACTTTCATAACTTTCTTACGCATCTGAAGCAATTCATAATTTCGTACCATTTAAATAGGAGCTCCACAAGTGTTCATTATCATCCGTGTTACACATGAATGTATTTTCAATAAACACATCAACACCGCTTAATGATTTACTATTCTAAAAGTTCCTTATTCAATTTTGTATTCACCAATATTCCAATAATTTCTTAATTTTACTAGCCAATGTGGCCCATCGGTTAGGGAGCCTTATTTCTAGCTCAAAGTTTCTTCGTCGGCTCCTATAGAGAAATCTATTGCACCACAATTATATTACAGTTCATTAAATCATTTGATTTGTAAAAGCAGAATGCATAAATAAGATCGTAGGCTGTTCGTCCTTCTGTCTGTCTGTCAGTGAGTCAGTGAGTCAGTGAGTATTCACAAATAACTCAAGAACGTATTGACATTTTTCTTTGAAACTGTTTTGTGAGCCCAAATTTAATTTCCAATTCTAAAATAGGGACAATAATTTAGATATTTGGTTGTGAATAATGTGTCAGTTCAGCTACCTTTATAAGTAGTGCGTATTGGTTTACGATGATTATTCTTCTGGTTGTTTTAGTATTTAGTCATTATAATGTAGATATATATTTCTTACAATAAGACCATTTTTAGTATACCGTACGTGGTAGTTGCCGCTTAATTAGCAATGAGTTACCAGTATCATGTGCATGATGTACTCTACTCTAATAGCAAATGATGCTGGGTACTATAGATACTTTCATTTAAGCAAAAGTAGTGACAGGTATATCGTTGCGTCATAATCATTGTTATTGTGTGAAGTCAATACAGTGCTTCAGATGATTTTTTTACTTTATACTATAAAGTAATGTATTCACGTGCATCTGAAACTTCAATGATTGATATTCACTTTCCAAGTAGACACTATATGATATCTATTCAACGTAACTAACTAGTTCCAAGCAAAGCTACCTAGCACGTAACAGGTAGACAACTCGTGCTAATTCTTATTTACTTTATGGCTTGAGATTTGTCATTATGTTTGTATACAGTCTTGAAAGTAAAAATCATTACACTACAGTAAAGTTAAATGCACGCAGAGATATCTTTTGTTGTTGGCATGCTCTGACTAGAAATACCTTTGAAACTTCATGTTATTTAAGGTTAATAAAGGACATCACTACTAAGAAGAGTGCATATGTCTTTTTGAGGACACATTTCAAGATAGCTTGGTTCGTTGTAAATATTTAAAAACGCAGTGTAAAAATCTGTTCTTTTAGCAATGTCCTTTAATTATTTTACTAAGAATGTGCTAAGTAAAAGCTCAGATTTTCACTACGTCGCTTCGTGTAGTGATTCCAATTAAACCATGGGAAAAGAAAGTGTAGTATTAACAAATGTACTGACTAGACATCAATTATCATAAAAATCTAATATTAATGAACATAAGAATCCTTGCGGATTGAATTTTGTCTGTTAGTCTGCTCGGCCTTTGGTGATGTGAGCTGTGAATTGGTGAAGTGTGAAGGTTGACTAAGTGAACTACTTAATAAATCGATGACACATGCTTTTAATAGTCTCATATATTGACCAAATATGCAATTTGCTTTAAAACGAATTTGAATATTGTAGAAGAATGAAGATGAAAATATTTCTTGAATTTAAACTTTACTTAGTAAAAAATTTCATTAGAAAGTCATTTTGTGTTTTTCGTCCAGTGCCAATTTGGCGAATTTGGAATTGTGACTTGCACCTTGCACCGATGTAAACTTTGTCTTTGCAGTCTTTGGGTGCGGCCAATTTGCCTTTATTGTAGAAGTGATACATGACGGAATATAATACTAGATTTTAATGTTTTACGGTTCCAGATATCATATAGTAAAGAAAATGGGGTTGCATAAAATGAAGAGCAGGATAAGCATTAAAATCCGATAAGGTATTAAACAATATTGAATACGAATGTTAAATAAACTTGTTTTAAATCATCGCATTCCATAAAGGTAAAGTCAAAATTTGCGATGAAGGAATTATTGAGTGAGATTACTTTTTCAAAAGGCTCTTTGTGACCCCTCTTGATAAGCAAGTTAGCCCCATTTACTGTAGTGAGTATTCATTGTGGTAAATAAGTGCATAATATTAATGCAATGAGATTTAAACAGTTTATTTTATTCAGATAATAAAAGTAAAGTAGTGATTTTATTACATTAATATTTGGATAATAACATTCGCATACTACAATTCGCTTATAAAAATAGCCATGTATTCTTACACTCTACTATATAGTAATAAGTATTGAGTATTCTTAATTCAATTATATCTCGTTATACACGACATCAGACTTCTTTGTATTATTGTTGAACTTCCAGGGATCATGAAATATGAAATTATTGATGATTAGCAATCCTAGCTTAAATAATTTAATTGCAATTGACCTGGGACTTTTGAGAGCCTGACACTATAAAAGAATTACAAATTTATTGAATCATAAAACAGCAGTAATTTGTAAGATAGAGATAGCCTGGGGATACACTTTCAATGGAAGAATCATAGAATTAGATATGTATTAATATTAATATTGGGAAGAATATCGTATTTCTTCCTGACATTGTACTGTAACATCCAATACTTTGCTATTTAAAGTTTATGCAGTTGTTTTTGGGATTTTAATCTATTAAACATAAAAAGTACGAAAGGAAAGAGGGAGTTGAATTATTATCTATCCTAGTAAATACCCACTCCTAGTTTTAAGTTAAATGACAAAAACTTTACAGTACATAAACCTCGAGGCGGAAAAAAATTTGAAGCTTGTATATTTTAGTATTGATTAACTCTAATCGAAATGTGGTTAAATATTGTCTACTATTTCTTGTAATGCATTAAAATTGTAAAATTGAAAGCAGTGACAGATTTATTTGATCAACTGGGTGGTACTCCCTCTTAGATAGAATATGACTAATACAATGATGACAACAGTAAGAAAAGCAAAGCTGTTCTCTATGGGGACTAAATGGACACTGTTAACCGTTACTTGCGGCCTTCGGCAAATTTTGAATTTCACTCCTTACACATTGGTGGCAACAAATAAGTATTTAATATTAATTAAGGCTACCATTTAAAGCTTTTGCTTTGAAACAACCCAGCATGTATCCCCTCTGTATTGAAGCATACCTCCTCGTATCGACGCAGCAGTGTTTCTTTCTAAAATAAAGATAAATGACTATGTTTGGAATTACCAGATTTGTTTCGAAACAAACGTGCTTGTACACAAACGACAATCTGTATACCAAAATACTAAATAATACTTACATGGGGTGACAACTCATATTCTATATGAAGTCAAAATCCCCGAAAAAATCCTCATCATCGGAATCAAGGGTCATGTCAGAGTCCGAAGAATAGTAGCTATATCCATTGACGAAACTGTCAAGCGCCAATTTAACGCTAGCTGTCCATTGACGTCGATAAATGCTTTTGTAATCGTGATCATAAACAGGAGGGATTTTCTTAGCTGCCGCAATCGCTTCTGCATCTTCCGCGACAGGATGTTTATCACCGAATTCCCTGAAAATTCCAAAAGATTACAAAGATTATCATAAGGAATACAAAACATTTATTAAGAAATTAAAATAACACCAAATATTGAACAATCAGAACAACTATTCAAACATTAAGGAAAGCGGTACTTTGATTTTAAAGGACACTTAATATGTTTCAGAATTAAATTCAGATTACAAAGTAGGAACCATGGCCCAAGTTTGAGTTGCTTGTAAAAATGTAATGTATGCCGTATTTCAGTACTTTAAAGAATACATAATGCATTGTCATTATCGCAATTAAATCTAAAATCTTAATTACACTATGTGGTTTTTGGATTAAATTGATCATAAAATTGTTAATTTTAAAACAATTTCATAATCTATAAATCTTAAACTTAACGTTCTGGTGATAATAAGCTTACATGATTTACGTCATCATCGATAAATGTCCTTTTTACATTATGTCCTCGCTTTTCAGCAAGTTATTTAGTTTATTCGAAGGATAAATATAGGCTTACTAAACCTGGCATTATTATATAACAAATCTAGTAATAATTTACCTCAAAACTAGCTTACGCCAGACGACTCGGCTATCAGCAACAGAATTAAGATATGTCGAAACGAGTCCAACACTAAGAACAGTTTGGGCTGAAGACATTGTGAGAATAGGCATGACGATTTCAGGAGGTAAAGACTCAAGACCCCTTAATTCACTTGAAATCCCTTTAACCGAATCCAACAGAGGAATAACAAAGCGATTCTTGAACTCATACGCCAATCTCGGGGCATCGAAATTTATTTGAGACATCCAAGCAGCCGCCGATTTTCTGACAGATCCAGGGCCTTCGGGGATGATAGGAGTCCACATATAAGCAGTAATGTCAAAGTCAGCTGATAGGGTGAAGCTACTGGGATTCTTTCCCTGATGGATGCCTTTAAAACACAGATTTTAATTACCGATTGTACATGTCGATTAAAACTGTTTTGTATTGCATAAATATGACGAAGTTAAATTCAAATGCTTAATTAATTTTACCATTAACCCCGACGCGATCATCCTCTATTTGAATTACGAGTTTTATTGGGGTCGAATATTCGTACCCGGACACATGCGGATTCTGCATGGTGTTAACTTTCTCCAAACTGCTTTCCTTTGAAGGTGGAAACTTATCTTCTTTGGAAGTGGAGTCACCCCCCAGAAATTCATTGACAACTTGGTCAGACTTTTTGTCTGATGAGTCCTCTTTGTCATCTAACGTCTTGGTAGACGAGGCAGGTTTTTCATCAGAGTTTTCGATAACTGCATCAGGATTTTTATACGACTTGTCAGAAACCGCATCGGACTTTTTATCCGACTCTTCGGTAACTGCGTCAGCTACAGGTACATCCAAAGTACCAAAGGTGGGATCACCTATCTTCTTGGAAGTTGAGTTAAGTTCGTCGTTGGACTTCACAGTCATCAAACCAACCTCAATTGAACGACCATTCAGTTCCTGTATCTCAGTTTTATATCGCTGGTAATGTTTTACAGCTCGAAGAATTATGCCATGGTAATCAGCACAGCGGGAGCCGTCAGGATATGCAGAGGCAAACCTAAAGATGTCAAATTTATTGTTAGGTTGCATATCAATATAAGCAATAATAAGAGTAAGTTAATTATGATTCAAACAACGTCAAAAACTTCTTCAGCTTAACTTCTACTATAAATACTATATAATTTTTATTTGACCAAAAATATTATTTAAAATTTTTAAATAGCAAACTTCCCACGACACAAATTACAGTAAATAATGTTAAAACGTTACAAGTAAAAGAATGTGCAAACGGGTAATAGAACATTGTATATTGTAAATTATAAATACTTAGTAAATATTTACATCGGGATCCGCACTGCGTCTGCCATGCCAGCCACAGTTTCTGCTTCCGGCATAGGCTCATTTTCCTGCTGCGCCACAAAACCAGCTTCGATAGCCATAATGTATACCAATGCGGCACCAATGTGATGAATACTAATCGGAGTATCTAAATTATCTGTAATCAGTCTTTTAAAATGTTCAGGCCAGCCATTTGAGCCACTCATCTGGCGAATAAGCAGCGGTTTCCACGACTCTAAATAAACCATTGACAATAAAAATGAAATTGATAAACCTAAAATTTATATTGCTCTAAACTATTATAAGCACTGAAAACATTAAATAAAAAATTTCCAACAATGTATTTGAAACTAAAATATGGCAAAAACAAAGGTATTTATTTACCAGTATTGTCAATTGTCTGTTCAATATAAAAATTTGACGATCCGGGAACCTCAGGGGTGCCGCTTTCATTAGAAGGATTATCCATCTAAATAATTTAATGGCAAATTAAATCACATTTAAAACCAGTTCTAACAAATTCTGGCTAAAATTTTCTGTGCTAAATTAAATTAGTATCAATATTTGAAATTTGCAAGTCAGCATATACCGCACAATTGGGTCCCGGTAATTGGATTTCTTAAATTTGAATTTAAATAACCGTATGATGGAAACCTCAAAACTGAAGACTGTAATTGATAAGTGGCAATAGTAAAGATGAGCGACTGACTAATAAAAATACACGAAACACCGACACATACAAAGCAAAGCAGAAATACGTGCGGTGTGTACAGACACAGAGAGGCCATCGTATCGTATCGTAACTCAAACCACTCAACGTATATTACTGAATATTATATGTTGTAAATTGACTTACATTACATTTATCAAAGGTTCTCGCCCTTAAATTCAACTAGCACCGACGATTCTGACAAGTTATGACTACTGATGATAAATGACAAAAGCACAAATAATTTTGGGACGGAGATCAAGAATATTATGAATGTGATTGACAGAAACTATTTTAAGTTTTGCAATTTGCCACCAACCTGTTCATGAATCGAGATGGAGTTAGGAGTTTAATACCTCAAAGTGTGATACATCGAACAAATTCCGCAAGTACAATACTGGGAGGCCCTACATATAACTCAACTGAATCTATCTGTCAATATTACACGTCATGATTTTTGGTATACTAACTACTTAAAAAATTGTCATGTCTTTGTTTTATTCATTAAATACAAAGCGGCAAAGCTACTAATATCAGATAAAAAATATATCAGATAACTCCTATGAATTCAAAATAGTTGCTCTAATTAATGGTCATTAAGAAAGTGTAATTACATTTGAAGCCCCTGTAAATTACAATTTAAGCAACAGAAATAAGAAAGCAAAGATCTCTTCATTATGATTTATATTATTGTCTCTGACTATGTTGAATGAAGACATAGGTTTTCTATTGCATGCAAAGATACATCGAGATATAACATTTTTACTGACTATCTTATGATCGCTTATTATATTTCGAAAACAATGTACACGAAGTCATTTCATTCATATTTAAACGGAAGGTCCATATTCAGTTTTTTCTAATTATTCTAATATTTCTATTAGTTCTAACCATCTGAAAGTCTAGAGGTGTACCTACTCACTACTGTGATTTTCGCGTTGACAATATTTAACTGCGTCTTGTGGCAGAGTTTGGACTATACCCGCGGCTTCAAGACTGCATATTTCGTCCTTTGCATGAAAGATGCAACACACACATCCACAAAACAAGACAATCCTTACGGATTGGATTTTGGCTGTTAGTCTGCTCGGTTGCAGGTTGGTCTTTGGTGCTGTGACTGGACAATTAGTGCAGTGTGAAGTTTTTACTTTATTAGTTTAACAATTTAGATTTGCAACGATACATCATTTCTACCGGATTGGAAAGATTTCACAGAACTAAAATTGCATGCGAGTAAACCAAACTGAATTCCGAAATTGAAATCGGGAACAGCGAGGATTGACAAACAGAGAAAGAATATTGGATTCATCTCTATCATTTAGTTAACAGTGAAATAAAATACCTTGTAAGATGGTACTTTCACAGAAGCAAAGGGAGGAGTTGTAAGTTGATTTTTTATTGTTTATGTCGGGCAATTAGTCAATTATTTAAATTTAAGCAATTAATAATCTTAGGTGACATCTAATAATTTGTTGTCCTTATCCTCAATAGAAACCGTGCTATTGCTGATTATATGAGTGCCAGTGGCTACCACGAGTCTGTAGAAATGTTTAAAAAAGAGTCCGACATTCCTGGTGAAATGGAAAAAAAATTCTCTGGTCTTCTAGAGAAGAAATGGACTTCTGTAATTCGCTTACAAAAAAAGGTAACACAATTTGTCTTGTGATAGGTAGGTTTATTATCCAAAACTTAAATAAACCGAGTAATCGATGTCGCAGAGTGACTGACTTTGATATAAGGAAATATACAGGTTTTTGAATTTTTGTCATAAGATCGAAGATCAAAAAGTGCTTATCTTTAAAGTCAAACAGCTATTCCAATTCCAGATTTATTAGAGAAAACTTAAACATATGATCTCAAAGAATTATTGTGTTAAAACGGTGATTCCGCCATATAGACAAGCTTGGAAAGCCAATCAAAAGAGTTCCTCACTTAACTGGAAATATAATGTAATATAATGCTAAATGCAAAGAATTTTTGTAATTCGCTTAAGGTATTAAAATTTTGATTTCTTATTGAAAAGTATTCAAGCAGCTTGTTAATTCCAAAGATATAAATGTATGGCTGTGCGTGGAGCGTATTAATTCTTTTGATTTAATATGAAAAATGTACGAATCCTGAAGTAAAATGATAGAAGTTTGCTTAGTGCAACGTAATACTAATATTGACATTGTTTTAGGTTATGGAGCTGGAGTCGAAGCTATCTGAAGTCGAAAAAGAGTATTTGTCTGGAGCCCCTACACGAGAAAAAAGATCGCCAGCTGATTGGATTCCGCGGCCTCCCGAAAAATTTATGCTTCGTGGACACAGAGCTCCAATTAATCGTGTAGCTTTTCATCCCGTATATTCTTTGCTGGCAACGGCTTCAGAAGATGCTACAATTCGAATCTGGGACTTTGACACAGGAGATCACGAGAAAACTTTAAAGGGTCATACGGACTCTGTTCAAGATGTAGCATTCGATCACACGGGAAAGTGGCTAGGTAAATCTGTCTCAACTTAGAATAGTACCCTCAAGCAAATGATAAAATCGAATTGAAAATATGAATAATTTTTAATACCATTAAATAACAATTCTGCTGCATGGCTTACAAATCATCTGATCTTGTTAATTGTACAGTAATTTTTACGTTCTATATTTATGTATATGAGCCAATCCAGTAATAAACCGAACCATTGCTTCCAAGTAGTAAGAATTTTTGCGCCAAATTTACGGCATCAGTGCGGCGCAAAAATTCTTATGGCTTTGGAGGGAATGGTTCGCTTTGACGCTGTTAGGTCACATATAAATAAATCTGAGTAAGAGTCTGACAATAAAGCCATTACATTACATTGCATTAATAACATTACATTAATCTGTTTGAATTACTTGCAGCCTCCTGTAGTGCTGATATGTCTATAAAGTTATGGGACATTACAACGTATGACTGTGTCAAAACTCTCCGTGGACACGATCACAATGTCTCTAGCGTTGCCTTTCTTCCCTCGGGGGATTACCTTGTGTCCTCTTCCCGAGACAAGTCTATTAAGCTTTGGGAAATCTCAACGGGCTACTGTGTTCGAACGTTTGTCGGGCATCGAGAGTGGATACGAATGGTCAAGCCAAATCCTGATGGCAGCCTTCTCGCTTCATGTTCCAATGATCAAACTGTTAGAATTTGGGTCACTAACAGTAAAGAATGCAAGGTTATTACTAAAGCTTGAAATTCTAATCTAGTTTGAAACAGTAAAGTATTAAATTATATCCAATTAAAATTTTGCTAAAACCGTCAGCCTGTTTTATTATTAACTTTTAAATAATACATGAAAATCAAACGACCCTCGTATCTTCAACATAAAGCTTAGCAGAATTAATGAAATGAAAGTACTCATCACTAACTGAACGACATTTATTTTAGGCCGAGTTAAGAGATCATGACCATGTAGTTGAATGTATTGCATGGGCGCCTGAGTCAGCGGCCGAACCCATCTGTGAAGGATCAGATAATAAAAAATCAACTGGCCCGTTCCTTGCGTCTGGAAGTCGAGATAAGGTAAGTATTTCATCCTTTACATATTTGCCTTGCTGGTTATAAGCAGCCCCACTTAACAAATATTGGGTTAAGATTAGTAACCTAGACGTTTCATGGAAGGCACAAGCCAAAAAGTACTGTAATTCCAAGTAGACAGAAGACTGAATGAAAAACCAAATTGAGGCAACATAAAAACCCCAAAAGGGGGATCTACTTCTAAATTATTTACAATAGTTATCTACAGTTATTCACACAGTAGATGTGAAAATTTGACAAATGTCAAATAAATGGCTTGCTCAAAAAAATAAGATAGGACGACGAAAACTAAATATGACTGCGAAAGGCCAAATAATGTAGGGATCCATAAATTAAGAATAATGTAATAGTAATGAACAAAATCACATGAGGTTTAATGAAATTGTGACGAAGCTTTAGTGCAGGAAAACCACTAAATCTAAATAGTAGAGTAGTACAATAAACCGAAGATTAAGCAATAGGGTAATCGACTTAAAATTACATTGAAAAATAGACAATCTACATTGAGGAGTGGGACAAAGGTTACGTTATGTAGATTGACAATAATTGTGTATTGAGTAGTGAGACAGAACATATTTATGGGTGAGAGCGACAAGCATGTAGGAAACTAGGCAAAGGTGTAAGGAAAAGCACATCTTGACCGAACACTGAAAAGCGTGATAAAAATCAAGGAAGACGAAATGATAAATAATGACTATGAGAAGAGTTAGAAGTGGTTCAAATTGTTTGTATGTCAAATACTGTGAAGATTGGGCTTAGAAAAGTGGAACACGACATGGCGAAGATGAAAATGTGAGTAGTCTTTATGAGAACAGTAAGGAAAACTTAGGAGAATATGAATGTAGGATTAAGAAGTTGAAATTATAATCATTATTTTTTAGCAGAAATAAATAACTGCATTATACCAAAACATTGAATATTTGTGAACATTTCCAGCTTCGAGTCAAATAGTGTTCCTCCAAAGGGGAACATGGCAATAGTTAGATTCCAAATGGTTCATTTTGATTTAAGTTGTGATTATAAAACTACGTTGAGATCACGGCATAGCAGTACTGCAAGAAAAGCATTTAAAGTCATAACTAATTTGTTGTTGATTTGCTGCATAGACTATAAGAATCTGGGATATTGGAACCAACACATGCGTCGTTGTTCTTGTTGGACATGATAACTGGGTGAGAGGGCTAGTTTTTCATCCTGGTGGAAAATATTTACTTTCAGCGAGTGATGATAAAACGTTGCGTGTCTGGGAACTTGCAAATAAGCGATGTAGCAAGGTTCTGGAAGCTCATTCTCACTTCTGTACTTCCGTAGGTGAGTGTAACAGGATTCCACATTTTCAAAATTACATTCTAAACACCGAACCTTGTGACTAATTCTAATTTTGTGTTAGATTTTCATCGTATGCATCCATTTGTTGTTACTGGCAGTGTGGATCAGACTGTAAAAGTGTGGGAGTGCCGTTAGTTTTACCAAGGAGGTTTTACATGCAGAATTTATAAATATATAAGTTATTTCGTCAAATTTAAAATTAAGATTTACCAGTTGCATCTAGCAACAAGAGAAACAGACACTTAATCCACGTAGTATATATATGACACATGCATAGTAGGGGTCAACCAACGTGAAGTACCTGAGTTATCTATACTGATGGTTTCGTAGTTTCGCCGAATCAAACTATTAATGAGTGGTGCTCCATGATTTGTGAAATGGCTCTCGGCATCTCAAAAATTGCAAGCAAAATACGAAATTGCATGTAATTGTAGAATGTTCGGCGAAAATACAAACCTGTTAAGCTCAATTTTACACGACATTGGTTGACTTCTAATGTATATGTAACATGTACGTAATACACGTGTAATTTAGTTTTATTAGAGAGCTAAATGTGTAATTAAAAAGCAGCTGTTTCCATATTGGCAAAGTTTTAAGCTTAAATTTTCAGTTCTGTAAATGGGAGTCCACTGAGAGCCTACATAGTTGTGCCAGTCATAGGGTCAATTAAGTTCAAACGTTTACTTGGAATAGGTCACCCAAATCGTCATTTGATGTTTATGTTGAAACAAGATCAAGTGTTTTAAAATCGATTAAATCCTCATCCATTTTAGAACAATAAATATTATAAAAAAGGACTACTAATAAATGCGAAACTCCAGCCTACTAAATGACCATTTGCGTATTACATAAGAACAGAAATTTTAATTTCTTCTAAAAATCGTCGATTTACCAAGTTTAGTGTTTTTTGGAAACCTCTCTTTTCTAAATGAAAAAGGGAGCGTTTAAATTTATGTGACAATGTGGTCCCCTAATTTAATTCCAAAAATGAAAATAATTTGCTCTAATAATTGTGGAGCTCCATTTGTGGCCTACTTTCATTCAAAGTTTGATCTTCTTTTCGCTCTGTGATTTATCATGACCTCCATCAATTTTATGTATTAGCTGCACAGTGTTTTAATTTTAAGTAATTCGCTCTTAAAATTTGTATCTAAGGTTTATTTGCTGTTATATCTATTAATCGCCCAGTGTTTTAAATATACATGGTTTATTTCAATAGACTTGCTGTGTTTAGGCCGCTTTAATTGGTGATCATATATAGCAAACTTTTATGACCACACGATAGCTGACATGTAGATTTTCATGAAATTCTGACTGCTGGAAAGAAATGTTAGAATTTCATCCTGAAAACGTCAATTTTTAGATTTTTGTGGTTTCTTCCTGCTGTCAGAATTTCATGAAACCCTACCAAATTCTAAGGCGTCAGGCGTCTTTTGATTATAAATTTAGTGCGCTACGTTTATTTGATCTTCAGTTATATCGGATTAAACACGGAGAGTCTTGAAATTAACCCGATTCACTATCTAGAATTGAAGTTTGCTACTTGCTACAAGCTTAATAAACCAGTGTTTTGTCAGACATGACATTTGGCAGGGTTCTTTGGTTTATATGATCTGTTTGCATTGTATTGTAATTATAATCATCGTCTAAGTGTATAAAAATAATTGCTGCAGCTAATGTACCGTACACACCTAGATGTCCATAGGTAATTGATTACGTACGCATGTATATAAAATTATGACCAACTTTACTTCCAGACAAAGTCATTTTTGCAAAGTGTAGTATTGTGTTAGTTTCGGTGAAGAAATAAATTCAAAACTGTTGTTTACTTATTTAAATAAGTATTTACCATTTTCCTCAATCTAAACGTTTCAGCGACTTCGAATACAATTACGTTTGCTTAGCAATGCTACATTTTAACAGTTTAGTAATGCCACATTTGCCATTATTTGGTGTAATGGTGAATATTCTATAAACAGTGACAAATGATTAGTTTGACCATTGATATGACACATTTTTACGGGAAACTTATTGCAACTGAAATGAAGAAAGTAGTTTCCAATCAAAAGTAATGGAGTTAATAATACGGCTAAATATTAATTTTTCACAATTTGCAAAGAATGCATTACAGTAAATCCATGCATTACTAAATTAAACTATTGTAGAGTACATTACAGTGTACTGTATTGTATTCAGCATCTTGTAGTGTGAATAGTGGAGATCTTTGCATTGCATAAGGTACAGTGTAACCCCAAAAGACGCCAATTGGCCAATTTGTCTCTGAAAAACACATTAGATCGAAGTAAGGCTATTGAATATGTTTAGGTATTTACGGAATAAAGTGTATTGGATTTATTTATGGTCTCCTGTGTATGTAATCTGGGATTGTTACAATGTGTGATCACAAATAGAAATTATTACTAATAACATGTTGGGGGAATTGTTTCTGATTGCATGATAACTATGGCGATAAGTGATTTAGAATGAACCCTTAGATCACTTCTCGGCAATGAGTGGGAGGAAACATTACTACTCTTGATGGCAACATCAAACTTTTGTATAGTGCCTAAAGTTGGTTCTTTCGGCCAACGTTTTATGAATACGCTATTCTATACTTACTATTACGCAGTAACGCTAACGCTTCTTTGTGATGATAATTTTATTTTACAAAAATAGTGCGAAATCAGAAGCATCTGTCTAAATCTTTATCCAGATTCTTTACAATTGCAAACCTCCTCAAAATTTCTGATACGCACAAACATGAATAACTATTTATGTGAGTGGCATTATCAATGTATATATTTATTATGTGCCTGTTATACTATTTTAGGTTCGCTCGGTAATTATAGTGTAAGTTATCATCTTTTTTATTTAAAAGCTGGTGTGACTATTAGTATTTGATAAAAATAGAAAAGAAATGTTTGAAATATGTATTATGGATCTCTGTTGTGTTTAAGGCACACTTTGTAAAAACAATCAAAGTTAATTAGCATTAATTCTTAGTTAAATACTACATCACTGCATAGAAACACAGGTAACGCTAACGACTAATTGCATTAAGTTCTCTAATGCATATATTTGTACTATCCGGTCTTGAGTTGGTCCAACGACAACAGGTTAAGTGTTGAAATAGTGACTAAATATTATGAAAACGCCTAAAAACGACAAAGTCAATTAAATTACAATACATACTTGGGTATTTATAATCGACATATATCATTCACAAAACTAAACATATAAACGCTGAATTATCGTACTTATGAATATTGTGAGAAAGCAAAATCTTAAACCACTAGGAAAATTGATGTTACTGTATGCACTTACTATTGGAATAGATGCTGTCTTGAATTGATATGTTCTTATTCTTATCACCTAGGTCTATTGTATATTGACATAACGCATTAAAAGTAAGGAATATATAATATGTGAACGATGAGAGACTATTGATAATAAACTTAGAGCTATTGTTGTTTATGCTGAAAAATTATTAACTTCGCAACACGCCAACAACGAATAGTGTCAACTTAATATTGCGGTTCTTAAATAAAGTTGTCTTATGCATTATTTGGACCATTCTGTGATTGCATTAAAATTATAACAACTTAACGTGCATACGTCACGTATTTTTCCAAATGAATGAAGTCAAAAAATGGGCTAAACCTTTAACTACCATAACTATGACGTGTACTACCATAACATAGCTGAGCTATTAAAATGCAACCTTACAGAATAATTTAACTTTTAACTTAAGACTACTTTTATTCTACTTCACTAGAATATCTTCCACATATATATTCTATTAGTAAAATATCCTAATTAATTGTTAATAAACCAGTGCAAGAACGCACTGACAGACTTGGAATTGGCACTCGCATAAAAGTATCCATGGCCCTGTAATAATAGCCGTTCTGTACATATTTCAAAATTATAGTGTTTTCAACTTTTTTTCCAAATTATTAATAGCTTGAGGATTCAATTTCCCATTTACCAAATTCCAGTAGTGAATATTTGACGTTTTAATAGTTGCGATTAAAAGATTTCAAATACGACAATTATCAGGTAAATAGTTTTTAAAATTTGACGTATAGGTATAGCATACTAAACTAACTATGTCATTCCTCAAAATGTTAAAAATATTGTAAATGGAAAGCCAAGGTTCTAGTATTTAATATATCCAACAAATGCATTTGATTCTCGATTTTTTTGCAAGCTGACCGGTGTTGCAACAGGTTTCCGTTCGACTGGACATATTCTGAAAATGCTTCCAGCAATTACTGTGATGGTATTTTAGGCTGATAATTTTCATGAAATATATTAGTATACTTTCAACACTAATTTTATCGAACAATCCCATTTATCCTTATGTATTATCTAATCGCCCACCGAAATTTGCTTCCCAATAATACACTAAAGTCAAAAACGTTGCTCCCTCAAATAAGGTAGAGATGGCTACTTATTCCACCAGAGAATCCATGGTAGGTTCTCATAATCATGAGTAGTTTACCATTTAAGTAGGACACCAGGGAATAAAAAAGTAATTGGCTTTTTGGATGAAAGTAAAAAAAGTATTGCTTTTTGCCTTTTGCTTTATTACTGTATACATACCTAATACATGTGTAGGACGTAATACATAGAACTTCTGAATATTAAATTACAATGCATAATGCATAATGCAATAATTAATGTTTAAATCGACGCAGAATACATTGCATTGTGTTGCAACATCAATTGGTACAAAAAATATTGATTTTCAACAGTTTTAAAATGATTTTTGTAAAATTAAAAAAGCGAAAACAAAGAGCATTGCGTTTTTAGATTTTGATTGCTTCCTTTTCTTGTAAAAAAGCAAAAAATGTAAAAAAGCAAGAGAGGTGCTTTTCTATTTCCTGTAGGACACTTTCTGAAAACCTCTCCTCAATGTGGGATATTTAAAACACGTGTAGTACAATACTGTTTTTCAATGTTTCAAGAAATCAGCAATGGTACAAAGTCTCTACAATCTACAATCCTGTGGTGCACGTGTACGGCGGACGGCGAGGAGGTTCCTCTGACGTGGACTTTTGAAGCCAAGGGAATGCATTCTCATGAATAATCATGAAAACTCGTGTCATGAATGAGGTTGCAATATTATATTGTTATCATTACGTTTCCATTTCCAAGCTTTACTATGAATACATTTGACAATGGACATTCTCCGTATTCGCCAGTTTTAATAGAGATATGGAGACTTTCAACGCTCACAAAAGTTATTTTAAAAAGTTTGTGGTAAAATGGAAATAGATATTCCGTTCTCATATTTAATCCTCACGTTTTAAATCCGCTATTGCTTAGTTTGGGCCACTACATAATATATCTATCATACTATCATTGTGGTCTCGTATGAATATTAATCGTATTATGGAAAGATAAGTTGCTAATCAACAATATAATACATTAATAGAAGTTGTGAAAAGTTATGTTCGAAGGGTGACCGAAAAGTTCCCAGAATATCGTAAGGTGATTCATATGACTGCAATTTGAGTCACTGCCGTTTATCTTAAACTGCAGACCGGATTGAGTAGGCCCAATCCTTGAAAGTCAAAAGACTTTGCATGCCCAATCCAAGACCCAGTTCATATGGAACTGGCGAACTCAACCCGATCCGACTTCCAAAACAATTGAACCCGACCAGAGCAACAAAATATTTAGTCAAATAGTCATCTCTGACAGAAATTCAAACAAATCAAATTCTTTTAGCTAATTTTAATAAGATCTTCTTTAAAATCTGATTTTGAGTGAAGCTTTAAAAAATTCTTAGGTATATAGAATATCCGTACCCGATTCAAGCCATGCTTTTTGAAAATCTGTAAAAGTGAAACTTAATCATTCCAATCTAAAAGATAGCTAAAATTTCCGACTTTGTGTGTAAATGAGAATCTCAAGAAAACCCAAACAAAGAGGAAGAATTCAATTAATCCTCAGATAAGGGTCGACTTGTAGGCATCAAAATAGACTTTGTGAGAAGTAGATAAAAATTTCATTAGTGGTTTTTATCGTTTGTGCATTATTTGATGCAATTTTGAATGATATTTTAATTTCTCCTGAAAAATAGAGCCCAGGGGTTGTAATTTGTGAAGTACGGCATTGAGTTTTAACTGTCTTGAATGGGGCTCTACATTGCCATAAACATTTTATTATGAATTAATGTAACAGCGCAGTTTATCCACTAGTAGATTTACGTAATATTGATATCAAGTATCTTCTGATGAAGACTATACTGGATATCTGCATGGATGATAGGAAGTGAAAAAACAAATAATGCCCCATGATTAGTATTGCTAAGTGAAAGATTTCATATGATTGTTACTGCACATGGTGTATGTCAGGGGATCATGTAAGAATATTTTTTAGCCATTATGACATAACTGAGTATTGCCAGTAATAGTGGATAGAAATATAAATGCCTAAGACTGCCGAGAATTGGTGGTGAGCAAAGACTGAGAAAAAGTTGATGCTACAGATTATAGCATTGTGTATACGGAAAGATAGAGTAAGAGAGGAGATGGAATTATATCCGCAGACATGACACACATAGGACACGTTATATGTACTCTCCAAGGCAAGGAAAAGACGAATGGTTCAGTGTGGAGTCTGCAGACAGACAGAGCTGCACACTTATGCTAAAGTGAAACCGTGCAAAAATAAAATAAGCACATCATCCAAAGAGATGACATCAGCGTACATATATCCATGGCCTGCCAGTTGTTTATTTGGGCTTGTGCCTATGCAATGCCATGCCTGCCCAGCCTAGTATCGCAAAGCAACCAACATAAATTATTCTGCTTTGTAATGGCAATGGCAAACCTTTTAACTCAAACTTGAGACTTTACCAACCTTCTATGCACTGACTTTTCACTTCTATCACTTTCGGTGGAGATTGTAAAGAGGCATCAACAAAGTAGCATCCACACTGGAAGGCAACACAGCAAACAAACACACACGTACCTTTGAATATCACAATACACAGAGATCCGGAGGATTATTGGCACAGCAGTAACGAGCATTGGACCAGATCAGTTTTATTGCCTTTGCAGTTTAAATTTCTATAGATCGGATTGCGACAGTACAAATCCAGTCTCCGTACAAATTATACGTCTCAGAGAGAACAAGTACAAGTTAACTAAGGAGGCTCTGCTCTGATCTGAAATCTCCGTCTGCAAAGTGAAGATTCTAAATCTGTCAATTTATTCATAAGAGTGATTCTAGTTATTTATTATTATTATTAACGCTAATTTCTCGTCTGAAACTGTTTCGTTTACTATAACACTATTCAATGGTGGAAAAATCAGAGGAAAAACTGGCGTCTGTTAAAACCAGCAGTGGTAACATCATCTTAACAGCAACAGCTAACAATACCAGTCCTCAGCCAGTGACCATCTCAACACCACAAGAGACTAACCCACTAAACACTCGTCGCAATCTCCATTCAAATACTCACCAGCTGCGACAAAAATCCAGTCCGCTGCTGCCCCAAAGTGTTTTTCAACAATTTCCCTGTTCTCCTTACCAATCGCCTGGTGAGGTGAAAAGAGACGACCAAAGAAGCCCTTTCCAGTTTCCGCAAGGAGACAAAGAGGAAGAAGAATCTAGCATTATAGTTCCCGACCCTGTGTCAGTCGCTGCTGCTGTTGCGGCTCTAGAACAATCAAATTCAAATCCTTCCAAAAAGTCATCTTTGAAAATGGGAAATTCCTGTTCCTATAATCTCAAGCATATACCAAATCATCAATCCAAAGTAAGTGCCAAGCATAAATTTACGAAATTTATCTCCTAGTTAGTCTCAATAACAGATTCATTTTTTAATGTTCCATTTCTAGTAAAAATAAGGTCAACGACGAATGTGTAGTAATGGGAACTGTAAAATAATTTAAATTGTGAAAACAAATTTTTATACTCCGTCGACAAAAGTGTTCTCATTCAACGTTTACTGAGGCCAATTATTGTGCATTTATTTAGGTTATGAAGTCAGGGGTCTCATTGAGAATATAATTTTTCACGTTATTTCAACTAACACGTATTATAATGAAAGTCCTACATAGCATATAGCAAGGAAAATACCCTATCCACATTAGGACACCAGTTAAGTACTTCATTTGTAATTTTAGAATAAGGTGTTACATAAATACAGTAGCTGATATTGAAATAAAATAAGATGTAATTTTATCTAATTTTTATCAAATAGCCAATTTTAAAGTAACTATATAACTAGGTATGCTTCTTTAGCATACTTTTCTTCTATCTACCATTTAAACATTGATAAGCATATATCATTTTGCATTTATTTAGAAAAGAAATCAGGCTTTAGAGAAAGAAAGAAAAGAAAGAAAAGACTTTATAATAATATGATAAGAACAATTGAGTTATTTATGACGAGGCAATTAAATAATATAAAAAATGAAATCAAATAATGGGGCAGAATACATATTGGGATACTTTTAATTTTTGTCATTTGTATACTAAAGGCTTCCTAGTGAAATTAAGGCAGAAAGGTACAGTAGATAACGTAGCTTACAAGTCTTTGTAACAAAATAGCTCCAATAAAATACTTTACTATAATTGGTTTCACTTAAAGTGCTGCAGTTGCTGAAGTGTTACAGAAATGTTGCAGACTAACTTGAAAACATGTAATGACTTATCAAATAAAATTATCATCATGACAAAAATTTCTGAATATAAAAACAGTCACTAATTTCTTAGATAGGTTGTGCCTTTATAATAGAGAAATCACTATCAGTTTCAGTTCTTAGTGGTATTCATTGTCTATAAATGGCAATCTTAAGTATCCTTAATGAAAATCGGAATTTTATTGGAAGCCATTTCGAAGAATCCAAATAGTAGTTCATTTCTTCCCAAATGGCCATTATTTCCAGTATTATTCAATATAAGAGACTCATACATTATTTCTTGTTACTTAAGACCTTATTTCAAATGATTGCGTAAGACATGATTGGCTTGAAGGACATTCCAGTAGCATACCTAATAGCGTCTTAATACACCTTCAACTTTATGAATCTGTATTAGCAAAATACTAGTGAAGTGCAATACGAGTATAATACGCTCTTGTGGTTTTCATCAATCATGCTCGTAACATTGTTTGTTCATTGCCCATTACTCGATTAGTATTTAGAAGGCAACTGTTGTATGTTCCACCAGGCCAACGAGAAACAATACGTGGATCATGCCATGTGCTTGCATTAATATTCCCTAACAGCCATCTTCATCTTAAATATTACCGTATGGGTAATGAGGAAAGTAAACACAGTAATCACTTTGTTCGTCGTTTGCTCTTTAGACATTCCATATAGGTAACTACATAAATCACAGTACTGCAGCATGCATTTTTAATACCCTAAGTTTAAAGGGCATATATGTAGTCAGATCTCAATTAATGTTGCTAATTGCAAAGCTAATAAATTATTTAAATACCGTAAAAACGAATTACAAGCCAAATTCGGTATAACCCTTCATTTTTAGAATTTGTTTGCCACAGTTTTGAAAATCTATGTTTTGAAATAACAAACACTACTTCAAGAAATAGTCCTTCCTCCAATTTTTGACTTTACGGTAGGCTTTTACAGAATTGCATATTGACCGTCTTGGTAATCAATGATAAGCTTGTAAACTGTATTGACAATGCAAGCGTACCTAATTTTTCTGATAGTTACAATTAACACCTTATGACGAGGAACTCATGGGCATCGAATGACTTTTAATTTCCATTCTTATCTATTCTTTATTCATGATTCATGAAGCTGTGAATTTTAATTCTGAATATGCAAGCGTGTTTATAATATACAATTGAAAATACAATACTTTGGAATTTCAAATCGGACATTACTATAATTTTCTAAGGGATTATTATAAGCAATTTGTTAAAGGGAGCGGCCCAGAGAAATTTTTATTGAAAAGAATTCCGCCCTCTTTAGCCAATATTAATGGGCATGAACAAATTACGAAATTATACTTTTCAATTATTTGTGCACTCTCAAAATTTGCCCTTGTTACAGTTGCCTTCGTGAAACATTGATTTCAAGAATTC
The DNA here is from genome assembly GCA_020352615.2 of Yoshiicerus persimilis. Taxonomy (NCBI): domain Eukaryota; kingdom Metazoa; phylum Arthropoda; class Collembola; order Entomobryomorpha; family Tomoceridae; genus Yoshiicerus; species Yoshiicerus persimilis. Next base: position 32,383,917 of record CM060170.1, on the reverse strand, counting down.
CATAATTCGATTGAAACAATAAACGAAGGTATGTCGGCTAGATAAGCAATAAGCAACTCTATTAATTTTAGTAATGAAATAACAAAGCCTAGAAAATCGAGATGTGCAGTTTTCCCTGAGCTTAAATATTGAGTAATCTTTTCTCGAATTATTGTTCTTCAGATGCAGCCAAAGTTAATACAAAGCGGTATATTCTACTGTTACTTCTATGCTGCATTAAATAAAAATGAGGTTGAAATGTGAGGCTTACGGCTTACTTCGAAGAACAATATTAAGATCATTAAATATTCACACATTATAAGGCCCTTTTCAGGTGGAACTCATATTGTATGATACGGAACTTACCTTATAATTGGGACATAAAATAATTCAAAAATATTTTATTCTAATGCTATTATAGGTCAAAACTAATAATTCAGCGGACATTTATTGTTGCATTGGATCCACAACGACATTTACCTAAACTAATGCAAAATTTACAAATGAAATATTAAGAATTAATGAAATACCGCAATTGTAGTAAACTAAGTTGTTCTGCAAAAAATCATATGAATAAAGATTGAAATCAGTATTGATTTTCAAGGTCGGATGATTTGGAAAATTGAATTCAGTTTATAAGAGTTAACTGTAGCTTTAAATCGAATTCCCTTTATAAGAGTTAACTGTAGTTTTAAATCGAGTTCCCTTTATAAGATGTAACTGTAGTTTTAAATTGAATTCCCTTTATAAGAGTTAACTGTAGTTTTTATATTATAAGCTGAAGTTCTCATTGTTGACAATGAGAACATTGGATGGAAAAATGTTTGGAGCACAATGTACGATATGATATTAGTTTATGAGTACTAAACAGTTTGCATTCATGAATTTTCACATTATCAGTTTAAAAAACTTTAGTAGTTAGAAAAATTTAAAATACGCTAGTTTAGTTTAAAAACTAAAGTTTGCAAATAATTCAATCAAGACAAAATGTATTAAATGAACGTAATAATGATGAACATACATCAAATATTTCATCTCCCATGCAATACCTAAACATCAATAAAAATGGAGAGACAAAGAGTACAGTTTTAATTGTCGCCTCAGCGGACAATGCTTTTCAAAGACATAACATATATAGTAATTCTTTAAATACAAAGAAACTAAATGAAAACAAAAACTTTAAAAATCTTGACAACTTGTGTCTTTGGCTACACAGCATCTAAGTCTACGAAATAAGCTTTGATTTGAAGTGAGAGGTTCTACTTTTCAGAAGCTATTTAGAAATGGAAGTCCTGTAATATTCGTGTCTCATTTCAAAATAATTGACTTTTCGTTTGAAGTTTCGCAAATCGCGAATTCTTCAGTCTTTATACCGTGGTAATTATATTGTATTTTATTAGATGCGATTCTAAAGTTTGTCAGTTTTTCTTAAATGTCAATTTGCGGGCTGAATCTAATTCATGAATCTTTTAATGGCAAATATAAATATAAATAAATTTAATTAAGCGTAACTACCAAATCACTTGAACACCAAGTTTTATCGGACAGATATTTAAATATTTTGAGGCCACGCATTGTACATTATTGAAATGGAATGTGTATTGAGTTGATGGTGCAGCTTATCAGTATTTATTTGTGCATACATGAGACACTTAAATAATCGCAAGATTCATTAATGCATACCCATTCTGTTTTATGAAACTAACTGTATGCCTCACACTGTTTTCTTAATAAATATTCCGAAATTTCAGATTTCCAAAACGTACATTGCATTTTGAAAGTCCCAAAAAAGCTGAAAATACTTTCTTAATTATTTTAAAAGTACAAAATAGTTGTTACGCATTATTAAAACAATACATTCTTAAAGATTTTAAAAGGGCAGAATAATATCCTTTTCTTCAAAGGTAATATTCTGGCTTGGAGTCACGACTTGTCTGGCAAATATTTTAAGGGCAATATAAAGTTGGCATTGTGCCTACTTTCATTGGTGGCAAAGCAGCTATTTTGATTGTGCAATTAAAATTTCCAGGAATGAATATTCGTGAAACTGGATGCATATCCAATCTGTGGAGGGCATGCATATGTTGAATGGAGTATAAAAGGATTAGCGCGCATCTCTTGATGTTGAAATGTGTCAAAGGATGGATTAGCAGATTATTACTTACGCCAATGTACACGTAAAAATTTACAAACATCTCTAAGCGTTAAATTGTTGATGGCAAAAGAGTTCATATGTTTAGCAGCCTTTGCTTTGCATGAAATAATGTTATGCAACGAATTGTATGCAACGAGAGGTATCGGAATTTAGGTAAGGAAGAGTATAAAATGGTAAAGCTAAAAGTTGACTGCTCATAACACTGAAGTCTTGCACACACAGCAACCCAAACGAATCTTTGTACTTGTGCACCAGACAAATGTGTCTGTAGAGTCGAGTGGCATATTGCTGTGTTCTTTTGTAAGTACGTTACGTTTTAGAGTAGCGTTTTTAGGCTACACACGGATTCACCGATGTTATATGTTATGTGTGTTATATATACATATAGCATACATACCTCTAATAAAAACCATGGACTTGACCTTGTCTCTCATTTATGAATCTCTGACGATGCGTTCTGTTTAACTTTACTCAACTTCATCTCGCTCCCTCCTTCTTTTCCGTCCCACAAACACATTTTATTTCGTTTTCATCCCTGCAATTTCATTATTGTTTTCGTTTGTTGTGCAATCTACTCAGACTTGCTGTAATTACGAATAGTCCTTTACATATTTAATAGTTTACTGCCTGTGATATAAGGCATTAGCTACTTTAAGTTCTAAGTATTTCGAATTAACTCTTTCCAGTGCACGTGTACATTCATATAATTGTTACTGTATACGCTTTATGGACTTTATAATTGTAAAAGTGCAATATTGAGGACCAGGTACCTAAGCAAAACCAATTTTCTTTCATTTCTTAAGCATCTATCAATAAGAAAACTGAAAAACAACATTATCCGCTATTATGAAGTGATGCAATATCCAGGGTATCAATTTTGTTACAATAACAGATGTGATGTGTTACTGGTGACTGGTGCTATCGCTAGTAATACTTTTGTTTGTAAGGTGTACGTGTGGACATTCATTTAAGTGATATAAGGTACATGTACCGCTAAACAGATGCATTGAAGACTGCGCTTAAATTAACTCTTACTACAGGTGTGTTAGAATGTACACAGGTATTTTAACATCTCAAGAATAACACCGTCTATTTAAAGCAGGGTACACTGAAAGCGAAATTAATGTGTATCACGATGTAATACCTGGGAATAAAGTTTCTAGTTCTATAATATTGCAACAATATGCAATTACTACATATCAAGTAGAACTTACACCTGCCTTGTCATGAAAAGTAACAGTATGATTTTAAATCGGTGAAAATGCAAAGAGTAATGTTTTTAAAGCTACGGTTTTCCATCAACAAGACTTTCGTTTTTCAAAGGACAAAAGCTAAAGATACATTTATGCATGCTCGTGTTTTATTTGAAATATTTAATACTTTCTGTGAGGAAAAGGTCTAATTCAAAAGAAAAATAATTCTGGACTTCATACAGCGAACTCATCTCATGTTGAGTACAATAATAATATTACGAAGTGAATGCCTTCTAAAATTTAGTCTTGTAAAAGAAATATCATAGCTCTTGGTCACCCTCATTGAAGCGCTGCTTTTTACCCCCACTAGAATAGCGCCGCAGTTTCCCATCTATCCTAGTATTTCTTGTGCCATTATGCTAAGTACTTACTATATAATGCCGTAAAGGAAACCGGCATTGTAAGATTGTTTTTAAGAGACGTTTGCCAGGGTTGGCTTATATTTGCTCAATACGTTTATAAAGGCAATGTTTTTGTCTGTGAGATTTTGTTTCCCAAATTCTTATTTGCAGCAGTTAACAAATTTTAAAATAGGGAACAATTTTTTGTGTGATATGTCAATTAATGCGCAACCTTATTTACAGAAATGGAGGAACATCTAAAATGCCTTACTTTCTTATACTTTCACGGTTTTTAGGCTCCAATGTTGGGTAAGATCTACTCTGCATTACGTCGCAATTTAACCCTTGGGTTTGTGTATTAGTACTTGAGCCTCAGGTCAGATATTTGGCACAGCTACTTACTAAAATTCTCATTGCAATATTTTCCGTCTACTTCTTACTCACAAGGGACCATTTTCGAAAATGAACTTCCTTTATGCCCCAAAATCTGATGTACAAAGTTTGAAACAGTTTACAATATGTTTTAGAGTTAATACCGATACGGATTGACAGACTGCTCAGAAAATTCCGAATTCAGTAGAGTTCTGGTACTTAAAAAGGAAGTTCAAAGTAAATCAGAAAAGTACTACATATTTCTATTTGTAATAATGCTGCAAAAATTTTTTATGGATTTACTATCCAAATCCTTGAAATAGGCTAACAAAGATATTTCGAAGAAATATTGCATACAAATTGTAAAAATCATGCAATTTCTTCAAACCATATGGTGTAATATTTTAATGGAATCGCTTATTTTAATTTTCAGCCAGACGAAGGAGTTGTTAAAGAAAGTGAAAATCGTTCTACAGATCTCATGGTGCTTAATTCCAGCAACAACAAGGTAACTGCCTTTTATGTAACTTTTTAGTGCTAAATCACTAATGGCCATAAATTAAATATTCAGCACCTACGTATATTACTTTTATTTGCTGGGAACTGGGGATTTAAAATTCCCAAATACATAAATGACAGTAGCAGATTGTTTGGTTCTTGACTCAAAGGCAAGAGAAGGAAGAGTTGAGAGACAGAAAATGAAGCTGTATCCTGTCTCCTGATTTTTCAAGCAGTGACAAAATTTTACAGCTTCCATATAGGATAAAGTTTGAGTTCATAAAATTTATCCTTCCTTTAGTACGCATACTTACGATCAAGAGTTGTTATATATTATTAGGAGGTTCCAAAAAGGATATGCAAATTGTGGTTGTTATTTAGTGATATATTTATGTAGCTGCTCTTCTAACCGCGTGCCATTTTTAGTTTTGGATTTTTGCAATTTTGATTAGACTTAGAGTGATTTTAGGGAAACATGAAGAAATTGAAATACATCGAATCTTTATATTGAAACCGGCTTTATTAACAAGTCAAACTTTCAGATGCGATTGAAGATTGTTGACCAATGCTGTTCCACCCAGCGCATGAATTAATATAGGTTATAATTTTAATGGTAAATAATTAATAAGTGCTAATAATAATAAAAATGGCCCTACCTCAAGAATTACTGCAACGATATTGTTAATCGTTGAATACAATCTGAATATTTAAGCGATTACTACCCATCCACCCAGTTCCCAAATCAATATTACCTTGGTATTCCTGGTAGTATTAGGTATTCATTCATAATAAATCTATTTTTAGTTAGTGTCATTTTGTAGCATATCCAAGCACTTCTGCAACATTAGAAGGATTTCATCTCAAAATGTTTACTCATATCCAAGTATTTTAAGATTTTTTCTCACACTGACCTTTCTTAAAATACATTACGTGGTAGTCTAAATATAAATATGATTCCCTATAATATATGTGTCAGTTGCTGTCTATGTATATGACCTTAGCTAACTCTACACGGATCGTCATATGAAATGCTCATAAGCCAAATTAAAACATTGTTACTATTGCAGACACTAATATAGACTGATATGTCACAGTGCGCGATTTAATATTAGAGTGCACAAATGATTTTCGTTATTGAGGGACAATTATTTTTAGCAATGTCCCTGGTAAAATGTCTCACCGAAGTGGAATGAGTGGGAACAGCAAAAGGTTGCTATAAAGTTCATTTTCTTCAGGTACGGTATATAAGTATTACACTATGGGACATAGTATGCTTGTTACAGAACATTTATAAATTTAATTTGCGTAAAAGAAGGTCAGGATTGGAGACTTATTTGAATGGTATGTTGTTTATTTGTTACGAAAATACCGTTAGCGACTTGAAGTGAATTGTATTTTTTGATGAAATGTATGTAATTGTTTGTCTGATTGAAAGGTTTCCCACCCCTGCACTATTTATTGTACACAATAGTTGACTAATCGTCTCAACGCTCCATTTAGAAAGTGTTGAATGAGTGAAGCGTTACTCACATTTTCCAAGAATTCAGTATAATTGTAGTGGTTTAGTTAGTAGTCGTTTTTCTGTCTTCTTGGTATTCAGTTCATTTGAAAATTTTTGTATCATTAGTTAAGGAGAATTTCTGCAAATGAGATGAATAAGGCTGGGAACTAAATTACGTAAGACTGAGTAATAAATGCTGTTGAGATCTTGCGACTTTACTTACTTGCGTTCAATGCTAATCGCTGCCAACTCCATTGATTATAGAGGAAGAGCAGTTTGCAGTCTGCGTAGTTATGCATAGAACTTCGCGGACAGAATTTTCTAGAATTCTTCTCGTTCTGAGGAACAAACTATTAAAATGCAAGCAGGTATTCAACACCCACCTAACTGTATTTAGTAGTACTGTAGTTTGTACGTTTGTATTCCCCTAAGATACTGGTAAAAGAATTCGCTAGAATGCAAATATTCACAAATGTCTACTGACTACTCTTTCGCATAAACTACTCTTATGCGTCACTGACGAAAAGAATTGATACTAATTTTGGTTTTCTACAGAATGTGTTATTGCCGAAATAAGATCGATATTTCAGGCTTCTGCAAATGGAATAATTGCCAAAATAAAATAAATATGGGACTTATTTCAAAACTGAAGAACACCAGATACTATATTCCGGCAATCCGGCAATCGTTAGGCCCAATGCTGATTATTTTTTCGTAACCCTTAGATTTTCTAGATTTCTAGTTTGTTCATCTCTTAGTATCCGTTTTGATTCGGTATGTGTTGCAATTTAATCAATATAAAATAAAATATATATAAGGATATAAAAAAAGCATAAAAAGTACAAAAATCTGTTCTCCACATTCTGCATAAAGGACTGTGAGTTGAGTTTCAAGAATTGCCACACGTTATGCAGGACTAGTGTTGACGAAGGTTCTGGATCTGGATGAAAGTAGATTACATAATAAAATCGTAGCCATAAAAGTTGTCAACTCTAGGGTTAAAATGGTCAAATGGCTTTAGCAGTCCAGAGCACAGTCGCACATCGGATTATTTTTAGTGCCACTATTTATTATCATTAGTCTTCACTCTGGCGGCATCACCCATTTGACTAATAGGATTTTCATTCCCTGATGAGATGACCATTAAATTATTCATTCTGATGTTTAAGCCATGGAATTTTTAATGTAGGTAGTGTGACTATAAACACGATCTACTCTACAAAAGAGTTCGCGACAGGTTTTGGTTGTTAGTTAGGCTTTTTTCAGTAATTAAAGAAGGTGGAAACAGGATTTAATTTCACATTATCTGTAATCTGTATAAACTATAAGGTTACCCATTATATACATACATAGCGATTTAATGAATGATAATGGTAGTACGGTATGGTGTTTGAATTACATATACACTGCTTTTGCTTTGAATTTTAGTAAATGTGATCTTTCATACACAGAGCGTGCACAATGTAACGAAGCTACAGATTTGCTTACTGACTTTAATTTAAATGTGTACGAGTTTTGGGAGAATTATGTTTGGCCCACTTGATTGTTTTCCACATTCAAGTTTGCAGGGTTACAATTAAACGTGTATGGAATTTTAATTGTTTATTTTTAGGAAATATTGTTTTAAGTCTATAAAAGTGACATGAGCATACATGCAAATAAATTAGCATCACTTAGCATTGAAGTCAAGTTTTAATATGAAATGAGTAAAAAATGTACATGTTTCAGTAGTGCTCATGATATATTATTGCAGGCAATAAAATTGTATGGGTCCTTCAGTATTTTTTTAAGTTTCGAATATGAAGTAGATAGATAGGAATACGCAAGATAGCGAAATAAACATGAAATGTGTAAAATAATTGCAGTACAATCTACTTGTATATTTTCATAACTAAAACATTATAGCATTAAAGGGCAGTGCGGCTCACAACTGGTAACGGCTCATAATATGTACAAATCCAGCCGAACTACATTACCATAATCATAATCAATATTGATGTTTAAACGTTTAAAAGTAGCATTTTGTCAATAGTTTATGTGTCATGACATGATTTTTGCTTTAAATAGTATTATAATGTAACTTTTTGAATTAAAGAATCATTTCTTAAAACTGGACACTTAAATCTCCGTAGATTTAATTGCAACTGCGCAAAATCTGAAAGTGAAACAAAAATAAAATGGTACAATTACTCAAAATCCCGTGCACATTTAAATTGTGGCTTAAGTTATTCATATCAGCGAAGCGCAGTATGTTGTGATAACACCAAAGGAAGATTTCCCAGAGGAGATGAGTTGAAATCAAAGGAAAGTGAAAATCAGGAGTGGGCGTATTTCAGGTTACTAGGGTGGAGTTCTTCTAACAACGATAATCTCGAGGTCAATACAGAAGTTTTACTTGAATTCAACACAGAAGAGCTATTCAGTTATATCTCTCTGAGCACAGTATATTTTTCTCTCAGGCTAAGGTGACATGTTTGGCTTTAACTCGGTCCACATCGCTGTATATAAGTATACACGTATTTTGTTCACAACTACATGCTGTGTATGTATTACTTTGAATCCGCCTTTCTCAACTATTATTTAGATAGATAATGGTAACATTATGTATCCTTACGTCCATTATGCAACTTCTTACGAATATAAATGGATGTTCTTTTATACGGCGGATTTGTAGTTAATCTATTTAGATTGGTCATTACATGTTTGTTAGGACATCGTCCCAAATTTCGAATTTCAAATGCTTTTTGATCGCAAATCTCTTATTTTGCTTTTCAAAATATCATATCATCCGCTTATAATCACATTTGTAAAGGAATTTTTCCTTAAAAAATTGTTCATATACTTAACAATTGAGAATCGTTCATATTTTACTCCCAAAGTTTATCGCCAAAATGAGGAATAATAAAATGTAATTTAAAGTTGAGCCATTAAGAAAATGATGAAAAGGTTTGTACGGATGAAATTTTCATAAACATGGAGCTGTCAACATTGAAAATTTTTGATAAAAGACGCCAAAATGTTGAATACTGTTATCTGTCTAAAATGTTCTCGAACATTTCAGTTTGCATACTTGTTGAATATTTACTGTCGGTTTTTCTGGAAACAATGTGCTTAAGCTCACGCTGGAGAGGTAGTTGATTGAGGTTTAGGAAATAGATTCTACCATATAACGCAGCAAACAAAGAATTCAATGTATTCAGCTGTGCGTTGATGCTAAATATAAATCAATCATTGTATTTAAGGCTACGCTAGTAGAATGTTATAATAATATTATGTGTGGGTATAGAATCAACTTTTAGTAGTGATTATCTATTTACATATATAGATACTAATACGTAAATGTACCCCATAATACATGTAATGAATAAATTACATAATGCATATAATGTATGTCTTGGTGTAATGAAATGTAATTTAGAAAAGAGCTATCTAAAAGCTTATTGTAGAATGGAAATGGAGGTTAGGTAGTCAGTTACTATACACATTACAGAGAAATGTGGTACTTTGACTGCTATGTATGTAAAGTTACTACAATTAAACACAATACTTGATACATGTGTCACAGTTCGGTTAAACGACACTACAGATTGTAATCTGGCCATTTAGTTACTTGAACTTTTAAAAATCAGCATGCATTTAATAAAGCAAAAATATCATACCCAAAACAATGGTTAATCGTCTTGTGCATCATTAAATACTACCCAATTAATTATTTAAGTAATCTTACTTAACTTAAGACAAATTAATACATGGTTAATTATTCGTAAACTTTTACAAGAATTCGTTAATATGACATGTTAATTTAAAAGTCATGACAATTAGCATTATTTGGCTGACATTTTAAAATTATCTCATAGATTATCTAAAATAATGGCTTGTGAAATATATAAGTGCAAGAAGAATGCCGTGTCTAGTAGGACTATCCAGGAAGATAATGATGGGTACACTTGCCCACAGAGAAATCAGAGGAATTAACGGTGTACCCAAAGTGCAGAATGAGTAGCGTCGTAGGCCTTGACTGTGACACATGGATATTTACCAGCTTTGCTAGTAGTCGGTTGTGAGAGTGTACTAGGATGTGATGTGTATTCGGCATCTGATGTACGTATACGTATTTAAAAAGTAACGTCACTTGCACTTCAGTTGGCAAGGAAGGCAAGGCAACTCGTTCACTTTATGACTCTTCTTCCATGATATAATGCACGTAGGACTAGGTACCTCCTTAGAAATCCGTACTGGCAGCAGTCTTGCCTCTAGGATTTAATACAAGTCCACGTATAAAAGATACACATGATGAAGAATATAAAAATTGTATTTATACAGTGTGAGATTTATTTATGGACATTATAGTGGGAATGGCTACTGCGGGTAAACGGAAGAAAAGACGTCCTTCTCTTTTGCAATTGACCGTTTAACAGAAGCTATCAGTTGTCAATCACTTTAATTGCAAATTACTAACAATGAGTCTGTAAATAAGAAGAGTTGAGATGTCTGTTGAGAGGGAATCGTAGGTTATAGTTTTGTGACCCTGTACTACGCAGACGGAAAGCACACTGAACAAGGAATACACACATACAGTGGTTAGAGATACTCTTGTGATGCTGAGGTTAATCAGAGATCCTCCCATCTCCATCCAGTATAATATCAAACTGACTATTTTGACTCTGAACGATGAGAGTACAGGGAAGATGATAAGTGTTATACGTTTGCGTATGATAGGACGATCAAAGACTAAGAGGAGACTGCATTTATAGGAGGATAGGTTTCAGCGTGGAAGCATATAGATGAGAGTCTGTTTAAAATTATGTAGTGGTATGAGTCTGATGTACATGTCTTGAAGTGCATTAGTATTTGTGGTTATAGTGGTTTGGTTAGTTAAATAAGCGAGTGGAGCTGACTGTCTCGTCGTCTGATGGATCTTATACAGATAATAATATGATCGTAGCATATATTCGACTTTTATTCCTGTGTATACGAACTCTATAGTTATTTGCATTGAAGAGCACCGTGTGTGATGTCTGTGTAAGTAACGTTTGGCCTGTGCATTGTATGTTCTGGTGGAGTAGCGTGTGCAGAGTTTTATTCGCCTTACTCCATGTAACAACTTCAGTTCACCTCGAGCCTTCTTGTGGGTTGCAACAACATGAGACTGGCACAATTTCATTGTTGTCATCATTATTTGTCTGTTTGTTAATAACTCTCATTACAACACTAACTAAACTGCTGAAAAATACACACTAAAATATTCTCAACTTCCATTCTGTCACAGATACTACAACTGTGCATCTAATTGTCATTTTAACTCACTTCTGTCAACTGCGGCGAGTCCTCTGCTCGCTCTTTCTTCACTCACAAATATCTCACCTTTACTTATGCAAATTTAATGTTCATCAGCCAAAGATATTGCAGTGATGCGTGCAACCTTCTTCTATTCCACTTTAATTCAAAAGTTCTCTATTCCTCCACGAATCTCCGGCTAAAAGAGTTAGAATCGTTTGTGCATACCTTTTATTCGGAATCCGCCTGATTTCCTTAATTTGTGAGCCACAGATTAATCTTCAGTTTCGTGTATGTTCATTTAACTGCATTTTTATATATTTCTTTCGTAATTTGTATAATGAGTGTTCGTGTGTTTATTGCATAGGGCTACTGTGACTGTGATCTGTTAGCGTTCTTTAAATCTAAAATCTCAACTCTATCGAAAATTCTACTTTGCCTCACGCAGTTACTTATTTCGGATAGTTGGTGCTAAGTAGTAGATACTAGTTCTTCTGCAAAGATTCTGTTCTAATTTTAGTCTTCGCTCTTGCATGTATGTATTTGTAGTAAACCAATTCTTGTTTATACGTTTGTAAGTGTCTCGAAACGACTGTGCCAGTTTTTCTCTTCTCAATGTGAGTACACTTATCATTGGCTCATTCAACTTTTGTGTCAAGTGCTCCAATCGAATTAAAAATTAGCGTTTCCAAATAAATATTCTAAAGGTCCATATACCGTGGAACTGTGCAAGTAGTATAACTACAATTTTTCTACAATCATACCGGTTTCAGTACTACAAAAAAGGTATTATTACGCCGTATTCTAGCTGGTCTAGGTGAACATATTTAATATGACATATACATCCACATATACCCATTTTAGTATACATCACATCCATTTTCATGCATGTACAAATAAAGTCTATCCAATATCCTTCGAAATACACTAACTTGAAATCGTCGGTATACCTGATATCTTTTCTTCGAGTATTATCTTGCAAAATTATGAGTTCCAGTTCTACTGATAAGAAAATATATCGAATTCCATTCGTAGTCCCTATTAGTCTTCCATATGTAAAATTAAATAAGTCATTGTCGATGCTTTGTATTTATTTTAGATTACCATCATTTTTTATTGCAGTTGCTTTAAATTCACTCTTACTAAACTTATGTGGTACTTATACTTACTATTACTGCGTTTAACAACTTTCTTTCATAGCTTAAGTTGCCTGCTCCACATGTGAGGTACCAACGTAGTACACATAGTTTATTCTCATACTAATAAATATGTACTTAAGACGTAAGTCTAAATACAAACTAGTTACATGTTACATCTATAGTTGCTTGTATTAGCTAAAACGATATTATTAAGTCCACCACTCCTTTGACAGTAGTAAACTGTAGACTAAAACTCTCTACGCTCTTTTCTTTTATTTCCACAACCATAATTAATACCTATTGCTTATTACATATTGTTAGTAACTTACAATTAATATTTCAATACTAATCTTTTGCACTCAACATAAGTAATAAACATTTGCCTTTAATAGGCTATCAGTCATCAGTCCCTATGTCAGTAGGCTATCATAGGCCACATTGTAGCCTAAGGTTAAGAAAACAGTGGGAGGATAAAGAGTTGTAAAAAGTTCCTCAAAGGTCTCAGTCTCAGAAGTTCCTAAAGTAAAGTGGTATTAATTGCAAAATTCTACACAGAATTGCCAATTCGTTAAAACTAAAAATTCGGTCAACTCGGCGTGAATTCTTTTGCTATTTGTTTTGAGAATCGGGGATAGAACCGCTCGGGGTGTATACAAGAGTACATTCTTTTTATTAACACGGACAATTTTTGGGCATCATGAGACATTACGGATTTGAACCGTCGACAATAGGATCGTTTTTGTATGTAATTGCATTATTTAAATTTTCCCTAACTTGGAAATAACAAACCCATCTTCAAGATAAACGATTATTGGTGGTTGTGGGGGCCATTGTAACGGTTTTCCATATTCGTTTTCTTTCCTATTCCAAAATATTTCATTCTTAGCAAAGAAAAAGTGTCCTAACATAAAATTTGTAATATTAAACTGTTTTCCTTGTTGGCCTCCCTAATTGCACTGTAGTATTTTAAGCCGTATTTATAGTTTTTTCAATTTCCAAATCTAAAAATAAGCGGATTGGTTTTGCAAGTACTCGGTAGTCCAAAACCTAGATTAGCCAAGAGAGATATTCTATTATCACTTCTGCAGTAGTAGTACAAGGTATGTATTTTGAAAATGGGACCTTTTGGGAAAATTCATTTAGAAGAGGGAAATAAACCCTTGAAGCCATTCAAATTAAGTTTTACAAGACAAGTGGTTACATGACTACGATTGTTTACTTCACATAAACTTCTCATTTCGTGCGGCCTCAAAATCAGAAAAAATTTTCCTTTCTGTTTAAAACAATAATGCCAATTCAGTGACCATATGCATGAATGTAAAGTAGATTTATAGCCGTCATTCGTTACCCCATTATTATAAACTTATCTTAACGTGCCAAACTACATTTCGCTCTTTCAGTTTACAACAAACAAAGATCCCTGTTGTGTGGCCAAATACTAGTGCTATAATGCAACAATAATATTGTTCCCAGTCTAAGGGGCAAGTAAGGTTCCAACATAGAATGCAACCTGTTGCTTGCACTTCAAGTGGTAACCAAAGGCATAATACCTTTATACTTCTTATTATACATACGACAAAAGTATTATGAAACTTACAATTGGGTTTCTTTTAGTTTGTGTGTATCCTGATTGTGCACACTCAAACCGCAACAGTTTGGTTTGTCATCCCTTCACCGCTTGGGCTCGTTTATTACGATAGTGAAGTGATAAATTGGTAAAGTTGTAGGTTGGAGACGTTGAAGTAAGACAGTAGCTCTACAGTAAAATAATGTGCTGGAAAAAGCAATTAAATATGTCACCATGTACTACAAAGCAGTCCGATAGGGTTATAAAGGTATGCGCAATACGGAATTAATAAGTCTCAATTTCTTTTTTATTGGTCATTACATGATCTATAATATTTGCAAACTGAGCATCCCAGTATTACACTTATTGGCTGTTCTTGCTTCCGAAAACGGTGCTCAGGTGATGGCTTTTGCAAGAGTCCAAATGATAATATAAGTGGTAGAGTCTTTTTGTACAGGAGCGTCATCGTGTCCAGTTATACGTAAAGTTTCATTCTATTGAAATGATAAATAAGTAGGTACATAAGTTAGATTTGTGACAGTTTGTATATTGCATACTTTCATAGCAATTTTAAATACTTGATGCAAAGGGCAAAAATTGTTAGTATGTTTTCATGATGGATATATTTTATGATACGCAAAGCATTTCAAAGTATTTTATGCACTTCATAACACAAACAAAGCAGCATTCCTTTCAAATGATAAACAAATACCTAATATGTTTTCCTTTTCATGCGTGGTGCAATAAATGAATAACAAGAGTATTGCATTCTTGGAATCAGTAGCATATAGTCATCAATTATTAGGTAGTGAGTGCAAAAGGTAAAATACTAGTTGTGTTGCCAAGTTGCAGAAAGTCATAAAGATGCTTTTATGAAATAACAGTCACCAAACGATGCAGACGCAATTCATAGGAATACTCCAAATTTGAATTTGAGGCTACCAAACGTCTTTGTGTTACTAAGATTAAAAAAACATGCAATACACAATTGTCATGTTCATTACAACAATGTGTACTTTTAAAATAGGTAGAGCAATCCATGAAAACATCATCTCTTTTCCATCGTAATAAGTAAAGTAATGAATAAGTAAATGTTAGTCTCAGTGCAGCCAAGTACACAATATAGGTAGAGAGGTGGGCGTTTGCTTATTGCAATAATCTGGTAGCCACAGCCAGTTAGCCATAGCCATAAGTAATCTTAAAGACACACAATACGAATCTCCGGTCATAAAAGCCATCAGCCCATCTGCTATTATTAATTTGATGTTAGTTTTCTGCGATAGAACACCTTCCCACACACAATTATCTAATGAACGTCCTGTTGAATTTTGCTTGACCTTTGTTGTTCACGGCATGTATTGAAACGGAGCGATAGAGAAGATGAATTGCTCGATTTTATGGCTATCTCCAATATTCTTTAAATTAATTCTGCAAAGTAAAACGTCTAGCAGAATTTCAAGCTAAATTCCTTATGTTCAACAAGTGAAAGATGTGAACACAACAAACTCAACTCATTTATCTGCTAATGCTTGTTCTCAACAAACAACAACAATTCTTCCTTGTGTAACTCTGATGACAATAATAGCTTTAACTCTCATTGCACTCATGCTTGTTCTTTTCCTGCTACCTGCGAACGGACACTATGGTTCAACTTACTATGGTTAAACGAAATCTTTCTCTATCGCACCTTACTTATTTGTATTATCATAACTTTTAATATATGGGATCAACTACTTCAGCTACCGACCCCAACAACTAATTTCGGCATTGAATTATTTATTGCGTGTCCAGCTTAGCGAGGCATTCTTGACACTCTAGACACATAATTACATTTTACATACACTATATCCAATATCCATAACACATATTTAAAAAGCTTTACCTGTTTTGAAGAAAAGGAAAATTAAAATGGCTAAACTGATTGCCTAGGTAGAGTAGCCGTTAAATTCCCAGTAGTCAGTACACTTCACATATAAGCAACTCGGCTATTAGCAGTACCACATTCAAGGAATTAGCTTGTACAAATTTGGCAATATATTGCACCACGGGGGAGCCAAAACTAGTAATTGTAAGCAATGCAGATTTATAAGAAACAAGTCATAATTCGTAAAATTATTTAGGGAAAATGGAAAAGGATTTTTTGTCTATTTCTCAAGAAACCGCTTCAGAGATCACATTACAAATGCATCTTTCAGAGTGTCTATAAAATATTAATTGAACATACTCAAATAATAACACAATCATATTTTGCTGTATGAACTTATGTTTGGCTTTAGAATAAACAAATGCGAGCCTCATGATATTGTCTCGCAAAATTAAGCACTGTAAAATTTGGACAAGCGTAGAACTCAGAGGTTTTATAATTCAATAATATCAGTAAATTAATATTTGCAAGTTAACAAGATATTTGGGTACTACCACAATTTCACTTATCTAGGTATATATGTCTTTGACTGGAATTTGATTTTTCTGGGTCACAAGACTCAGAACAGCCTGAAGTGGCCTAGAGGTTCTGTTGAAAACTGTCCCTTTAATATTTTATTCCAGAGCTAGACTTTCAGCCTAAATCTCATTCAATCGAAGATTTCTTTAATTAATTTCTTTTAATTTTCAATTAAAAGTGCTGAAAGTTTAGCCAACAAATTGTGCTTTAAATAATCCTGTGAATTTAAAATATCATAATTTTATAAATTAATTAATATTCTTGACAATCTCAATTAGTCCGGGTGCATCTATACAGAATTACTGTACCGCTGCATTTAAAAATAATCCCCTGTTGGAACCTTAGACCGGCGTCCTTCCGTTTAACTAACCCTTTGGACGTCGACATATGTATTACACATATTCTCACACCAGTATTCACTATACCAGCCAGCAAAATAATTTAATTCCGATTAATAATCTATTTATAATATAAAAGATAGTACTACATTATGCAAAGTACAGTTATATTTTGAGTGGATATAATTTTGAACGTATGAAATTTGAAGATGCTCAAGAGTGAGAGTGTAGACGTGGAAGATCCAGTCAAGATGGCAAGTGACTTAAGGAAACCTAAACTATTCCGTAGGAGTGTCACAGTTCCTCAAGATATCTTAATGCCGAGCAACAATGACCACCAATTGATTGACATGGTACGTACATTCGGTTGTGTGCACTCCTTGCATTTATTTTTACTCCTCACTCTGCCCACTTCAAGGCCCTCTTTGTACCATCATATAAATTTTGAAACTGCAGGAGGGCATTTTATGGAAATTTCACTTTTGCAGAGTATTTCAGAGAATTGCATATATAATATGAACACAGGGGTATAATTTTGTTGGTGTTCATTTTCAACCCCTTGAGGATAAAATAATGTAATATGTTTTCCATAATTAAAACAAACTAACGTTCTTTAATTCAATTATCAGCCAAATGAGTAGTATTTCCATTGCAATTTTTGGGAAGATTGTCCCACTCAAGTATTTTTGTTATCTTCTCTTGTATATATATTTACTTAGCCAAGCCACTATCATGATATGACGTATTTTGTTGTGAATATATTCTGCTATGTAAATGGTTTTCTGGAATTGTCAACATGTGGTTAACTAATGTAACATCATTGAATTATCATTGAATTTCATCAAATAGGAGGACTATTGCATTATTAATCCCATTTATTACTTTAAGTATAACAGGGAGTAAGAATTAATAGATGTTTACAAGAGCTTATAATATCGTAAGTTATAGGTGGGGCATAGATTACTAATGGATTAGACAATATATCGAATATTGTCAGTTACATTTCAGCAATATATAGTAGGATATGAACTATAAAATACCACCTGTGCCTCTGCGGCTTTAAATACTGAGTTATTGGTGGATGTATGAGAAGCAAGGATTTGTATTGAGTAATTATTTTATTGGGTTTATTTTCACCACACACAGAGTACGCATATGGAAGAGTTAAGAAGTACTTAAATCTATGAATTTACAGTATAAAGAAATGTAACATAAATACTTTGATTAGTACAATCACTTTTCATTAACATTATTCTACAGTTTTATGGGTTGGTAGTTGGTACATTTAGATTATCTTCCCAAGTTCCTTAATGAATGCATAGATTAACGTAGGTACACTATCACCCACCCAAAAAGCAATAAAGATTGAGCGACATTTATTGTAATCTGCTTGGGAGCCGTGAGTGCCTTGGTAATATATTTTAGAGCGCATTTGTAATGATTGTGGAGTTGATTGATAGAAAATAGGATTTCGTCATGAAGCATACAGCTGTCTGTCTAGAAATATTATGTGTATCAAATTGAACGGGTTGATGAATCATAATCTGTGTACCATGTAATACGCGCCTAGTTAGTCAACAGTCATTCTCATCAATAATAAATAACTCTGAACGAGATAGCCATAATCGAAATCAGACAATGAGTCATCATCCAGACTAATGCTCATTGCTCCTGGCTACTTTTAACTATTATTCATTCGTTGCGCCTCTATCTCTCTCCACACCACACATACCCTTACACACCTCTGATTTCTCTCATTAGTTTTCTGCGATAAGTCATTGCTAAGCCATTATATCCAATCCAATACGGTTAAATTATAAGGCGATTGCTGTGATACTCCATTTGACATGTGTGTCCTATGTTCACTTGAAATTTATTTCATTTCTGTAAGCATGCGTCTCATCCACTCTGGTAATTGCCATTGTAATTGTAAAGCAACCATGAAATAGTAATTTAACCTAAAACCCTAGGTGTGACACCTAGCTCTTACTGGTGCTATTTATTTGACTTTTATTTATGACGTGCATCAAAGTTACTCTGGTGTAGTTAAATAAGTTAAAATTAAGGTTAACTGCATATTCGTTGAAATTTGCAGATGTGAATAATCCTAGTTCATTCACATTGTTCGCACAGGGGAAGAAAGCAGACAAGAACATGAAACTGGTGTTAAGAACATAAAAGGGTCAAATTAAATATGGGAAACGTAGTGGATGACCTGGCATGAAGTATTGTGAAGATGTATGTAGATTGATAAAGGCACGTCGGACAGGCTAAAATAGAATGAAATCCAATCTAGCAAATCAGTGTGACTCTGTTCTTGGGGAGACATAATTTGCAACGCAGTACATTTATTATCTGGAGGAATTTTTAGAGAAGGATTTCTCGCCACAGTGGACGTGGTGCAGGGAAGCGTCCATCTCATAATATTATGTACTTGTTGCTTGGTCTGCTGCTGCACTTCACTTGGTTCTCGGCAATAATGACAATGCCAGTCAGGGCGAATTTATGGTGAAGACTAGGGAAGCAAACATGATGGTTCTTGGTCGTCAGTTCACCTGCATAATAAAGTAGTTTGACAAAACCTAAAAGACATGATGAACTGCAACTATGACAATATTATCTCCTTTTTAGGCAAACCTTTCCTCTCCATTCCGGGTTTGGAGAGCGCCAGACCCCAGCGAAACCTCCAATCCTTAACAACATCTTGCTCCACAACTTTACGAAATAGAACCTTAAAAGCCAATTCAAAAAAATTTCCAGTCAGCCTATAATTCCATTCCTCTGCTCAACTTTTAACTCCATCAGGGAGTATCAACTATTTTCATGAGTCAATGAACTATTGCAGAGAAGCAAATTGTCACAAGGGTACACTTCACTTAATACCTCCATGCTCAAAGGAACAATAATGGAACGTGCCATGAAATACCTAGAAATATCGGTGTACCTTTGCCTACATGGTAGTTAAAATATCAATGTCAAAACTTTCAGTTATTAATAATGTTTCCACATCAGATTTGTCCGTTTCCAGATGACAACGTAGAAGTGACAATGGTAGCATTTTAAACAAAAAACTATTCAACATAAAGCAAGATGAAGTTTTAACTTGTCAGAATCAAGCTTCAACGAAGGCTAACCTTTATGAAAACATATAAAAATGGCTTTGTGAAACAGTCACCTAGCTAGTTCCAAATATTGTGTTTGAGCCCAGCAGAATTTATTTTGTAATACATTGCAATTGAAACAAATGATACAATTTTCTTCTATCTTTTCTGATCACTCCCACTATTGCTTTGACAGGTATAGGGGTGGAGCTCTATTTTGCTAAATGGCCTTAACTTATTTCAAGAACATTCTTTTCCACATTTTAAAACAATGCAATCCCACTGGGCTTCTACTACGTCCATGAAACTGTAGGATACTGCAAACAGGCTATAAAACAAGAAAGTGTATGAATAAAATCATTTGCTAATTCGTGTGGCTATAAAAGTAAAATTCGTTCGAATGAACAGAGTATTGGAGTATACATGTCCGCGCCAACCAGTGCAATCCGCCAGATATTTTTTTTGAATTATTGAAAACTTTTGTTTTGCTATAAAACAAAATGAAATATTCACTTTGAATATCGTAATACAAATGTTGATTTTGAGTCTAAATTAAACCGTCTTAAGAGTAGTAAGCCAAACTGATTGTTATTTGCTTCAAGATGCACATGTTCATTTCTGTGACCGTTGTGCCTTTGGAGTTGAACAATTTGCTTATTGTGGATGCGTACAAATGGAACAACGTTTGTATGGAAGTGAAAATGCTGCAGATATGGAGAATGCTCTTTAAAGATTTTTATGCAATTATAAACCTCGTAAGAATAGATTATTGTGAACTTAAAATTAAAATGGTGACCTTCCTGTGGCAGAAGTACGCATTCATCTCAGCGCAGATGAGCATTAGCATTTACTTGCCTTGCCTATGAATTTTCGCGAATAACAAAGTGAGCTCGTCATTGACTCGGTGCCACTCGGCACTCGTTCTCAGTAGTGAATCATCTTGCCAATGACTCATCCAAACATTCAAATGAGTATTCCTTACTATTCTCAGTTGCATACTATCTCACTAGTAGTAGTGAGCATTTTGTTTTCTGGAGAATGTGTCCACAAGCGTGCGCAAACGGAATTTTTTAAATACCTTGGTCGTAGAAAGTGTAACGTAGAAGTAGATAATAAGCCAAGTGGCAGTTCTACTACTTAAATCTGCAAAAATTAATGGAAGTAGACTCAATCTTTGCACAAAAATGAGTTTGCACAGATATTCTTCTGATATGTGCATTAAATTCACAGTTGCGCTTTAATAAATCCCTGTACATTAGCATATTGTAGGTTGTAGCACAATAAAAACTCAATTGGAGTCAGGTACTGATACACATTTGTATATATCAGAATGTAAAAAGTAGCAGAATTCACGTTGATCGTTTTCTGCACATTATTTGTTTATTCATTTGAAGTTACTGTAATTAAAAGTATGGAAGTCTACAAGAAGCGCCATTCAAATGATGGGTCCATGAGTTTTGTGACTTTTTATACGTTTTCCAATGTTGGCTTCTAAGTCAAATGTAGGACATGTTCATCTTCTAGTGTGACTTACCTTGGCACCCTATAACATAAAATAGTTGGAAGGAAATGTCTAAATCAGTTCCCGAGTTGCATTTAGCTCAAGCGAACGGAAAGACAGACGGACAGAGCTTTTTCTCAACTAATCTTTGCTATTTAATACAGCACTATAATTTTAATGGCTGTGTTATTAGAAATTACAGTAGTTAAGTTTTACATTTTGGTAAATTTTGACACTTCAAAGCGATGAGACGTATCATATGGAAGTGATAATTACTCGGTTTGATTTTGTAACTTAGACATTTATTTTAGCAGTGCTATTATCGGGTTAGTGCTGATTGCTGTTTAATGTGTATGACAAATGCGAGATCACAGACAGCACCTTAAGAAAATTTCCAGCGTTCCTGTGCTTGTGTGTAGATTTATCTAGCCACACATTTGATAAGTTTAGACTGGTGCGTTTAATGGCTTCTGTAGTAATGTAGTAGCTAGAAGGTATAAATGTTTTTGCAATGTGTGTCAGAAATAGACATTAACTTGTGCCAGTGGAAAGAAAGGAATATGTGGAAAAGGGGAAGTCATAAACAGAAATCCTCCAAGCGCAGTCTAAAATTGATAAGTATTTACTTTATAAATGTTGTTGTTTAGACAGTGTCGAATGAGTTGTGAACTACTGAATCATCTGCAGTTCATGTTGATGCGTACTGAGGGTTCATTAACACCAACTACTACCAAATCCTTTCATATATAATCACAAATGTAGCATAAGTGCACTTTCAACAGTGCAGTGGCACACTGGGCATTTGTGAATTAATATCAGTGGTACCAGTAGATTGGACTATCTCAAGGGGTTCGTATAATAAATAAAAACAGTCAGATTACAGAATCTAATAATGTCTACGTAATCCATCCAGAATTGCTTAATTTTAACAGTATAGGACTGGATGCGGTATGTATTTATGAATACACATATTTAATTAGAACCATATAAATATGTATGACGGGAAACTTTCAATATACACTCAGATTATCAATTATAATGTACATATTTCATATAATAAGTACGCAACTGTACTGATACCACAATGACAGCTTTCTTGTTTTATTTACCACGGAAAAAATGATTCAGAAAGCACCGAAATTAAAATAAGCTCACTTTAAATATGTACATATATTAATAAACATCATCATCGCTGGTTTCCTCATTGAAATGAATATTGGATATCCCTATCTGCCAACTTGCTAAAAATACACATTAACCAATTTAAATAAGTATTAGTAATAGTATGCATGGATTAATAATTGCTGAAATGTTAATTTCGCAACAGAATCATCATAATAATTATAAAATGCCTCATAACAATGTTTATGAAAAAAATACATTGACGGCTTTATTTAATTGTAGAAATTCTGCATTAGAGGTTTTCTTACTTTTTCTAATAGCTATATTATGTTTATTTGCTTTGCTATCTTTAAAATAGTTTATGAGATTCGGGGTAAATTTTTGCTATTTCAAAAGGAAGAGAGTGGCCCTTCCTCCCGGTTTCTCATACATTTGAAGACCTAAACTTTACTTCTAAGCTCTAAATCCCTCATTATATATTAAACCATGAAAATAGTATTAGAATAACCTGAGCCCCTCATCATTGCAAATGTGTAATTGAATGTAATATTAATAAAAAGTTTATAATTATTGTCACTCTACTGGAGTAACATGACAAGAACGATGGAAGATTACATTGTAAGTGTAGCAGTTAATATAATTGAGTAAAAACATAACATGTTGCAATTTTGCATTATAAAGGTAGTGAAAAGATGTATGGAATCTTGTGTGAGGAAGAAAAGGAGCGCCTAGGCATGTCGAGAAATCTTGGTTAGTATTTGAGTAACCCAAAGGCAAGGGCGTTTTAATGTTTACCAGAGTGTCAGGTCCTAGTGACATTTAAGTTACGAACTATCGTATGCTAATTTTATATGCCAGCAATAATAATACAGGATGGGGTAGACGTTAGTTGATGTAGACAAAAGAATAAGAAATACTGATAACTACAAATTATACAGGGAAACGAAAATCTCAGTATAGCTGTAGCGTGAATGCGTTCCATTGCCAAGCCAAAAGCAACCAACCAGGCAGTTTGCCTTGAAATCCGAATCTGCCCGAAGTTTTCCTTCACTACACCGTTCTCCAATTTTTAGTTTTTACCTTGTCTTCACAGAAGAAACACTATTTTAGAATTAAAGCAAAATCCGCTCATATTGCATAAGTTTCCTTATTTTTCGCTCACTTACACACTTCTTGTCTTTTAACTTTGAATTTTTTGACATGCATTGCGAAATTCGTTTCAAGTTGGCATCTTCCGTGTATGTTTTCTTACGTTTGGTTTTGTCTTCCCTGAACATTGTGCACTAAAACTGAAAACTAGAGTTTTTTTCACAAACCCGAATGACTATCCCGGTACACATACAGTTTACATTATTCTGTGCTCCACTTTGATAAATAAATACATCTGTGCATAACATACATACGGACAAAGGTTCAAGTTAGCTTACATCTTCAGTTTCTTCCATGCCCCCTCCGAATACAACGAAAGACTTGAGGGGAAATCTACTAAAACGACATTTGGCTAGAGTTGGTATTGGCAAAGGAAAAGACTCAGTTTGTTCCATTGTATTCGGTGCGCTTTACGAAATCTTAAAATTTAACTATTTGTGTTGCTCGTGGTCTGTTCTGTGTACAATTCACTAAGCGTACATGTAGTGACTCTTTAAGACTATTTTAAATCTCGTTATTTTTGTTCGCAAATGGCGAAGCTACATATAAAGTGCTTACTGATACCGTCCTATTTTAATTTAACGTGGTCACCTGGAAAATGAACATCTTAATACATAGTTCACAGGAAATTGTTCATTTAGCAAATCTGTAGTATTGCATTTCTTTATATTATTCGTGTCCCTGCAATGTTAAAGAAAATAATGTAAAACTGAGAGTAACTCAAGCACTATGTATTGTCGAAGTAGGAGTAGAAAGACATACACAATCCCTTCACTTATTCAGTCCCCCTAGCCCTTAACTATGGAAAAGCCATTTGACTTTTAGAAGTCCCATTTGACCGCGAGTTGATTGATCATAGCCACATATTTTGAAAGTTAATTTTTTGCTTGGTTTTACAATGAAAATTATAACGCACGATACGATGATTTTCAACAGTTATATATAGCCATGTTAAAACCATGGCTATAATTGGAAAGTTTGTTGCCTGTACCCAACAGTCTAGTCTCAACTTACAAGACATAGGGTGCAGTAGTTCAACCTCAGTTTTTTTCAAGTTATTGCAACTAAAAATATATTTTATACCTGATTTTAAACGGGATTCATTGAATTATTTCAATTTAGCCGATAATTTATCATACACTAATACCGTAATATAAATTGCTAGTCTTTGGGTAATCTACTAAAAAGCAGTGTTCCACACTTGACTAAGAATACCCAATGTAGTTATATGAAAAGTATGTACATAGCCTAACTACTTCTCTGCCTTTTTGTTGTACCACTTTTAGGAAAAGTATTAGATATTGTACGATAAGTTGTCGACATTTCTTTATGTGCAGGCTAACTGTTATTTTTCAACATCACCAAAACATTAAATAAACAATGAAAGATGATATCGCATTGGTAAACAAGAGTTCGGCCCACGCAATATAAGTACCTGTTAGAACAAACGAATAGAGCAAATTGCTGTATTAATGCATAAGGCTGCCAAACGTGCATTCTCAGCTAGGACATCAATGAGCAATAATTGCAACCGAGGGCTAATACTTAGTGCTTGGCCAAGAATCTTCAATTGCAACGAGATTATACAGGGCTTTTCAAAAATGAGGATGCAGCAATGCATTTGTGTGGGAGTTTTCTAGAAGGAAGTAGTTAGTAGTCGTTCTTTTAGTAGAGAATTGAAGCAACGAATTTCTTGTCTGTGTTAACTGCAAGATATGTTTCAATTGGGCAGCGTCGACTGATACAGTGACTAATGACAGAAAAAGCCGAGGTACTCATTCTTAACTACAACTGTTATTATTTTAAAAGATAGAGATGACTTGAATCTTGAAAGAGACATCCTCTCCTCAATGCAGTAATGAAAACCTGACACGGCATTATGATCTCGAGTGACCTTTTGGTAATAAGTATTGAAAACATGCAAGGACCCAGAAAAGGGTAGAAAACGTTTAGTCGTAAACGTTTGCTCTACCTTTTTATTTATGTAGATATTTAAATATAAAAGCACACGGCATATGGTGATAGTGAAGATTCCAAACTCTCATCAGAATACAGACATTACGTGAACACTCGATAATCGTATGTAAGGGAAACGATATTAGAGATGATATGAATAATATTCATCTGACACGAAAAGAAACTCTGAAGATCTACTTTAAACGTTCAACCTGTGAATTCTGTTATGTTGATCTCCACTGCAGATATTCTAATGCAATGAATCTTATTTGCCAACATATTGTTCTCTGATTTACGGAGCCTTGTTCCCTCTCAGTCGCAAAGACCTTTCGACTTGATCCACCTTTCATTCGTGGGCAAATCTTCATTCGAATCGAAATTAAATATGATGCGATGTGATGTCAAGTTACAATTCTACTTTTCTCTGTTTGCCTTCAAAGTTCAAAGTCAGTTTCTTACTTAACTCTGCCAGATAGAACTTTGGCTTGTTATTTGGTGAAGAACGTATACAATATGACTAAAGTCGTATCACCATCATCATGAGTAAGCACTTAATGGTTCGTCAATGAAACGCCTTCGAAACTTTTCCTTTAGCTAATGATACAGGAATTGTTCTGTGCCCACTTAACCAATCATTTTAAATCTTTTCAATCAAATCCTAAAGATATATTGATAGGGAAATGTATACAGCATTCGATAAGAAATTATAGAGAAAAGTCAAAAACTACTTATGCTAATCAAGTTGCCAGAAATACAATAATGTTTCTTCGTTAGCCGAACTCGAATATCAAAATGGTTTTTATTAAAAACAAAATAAATCGTCAAAAATGTCTTGATGTCAGCGCAATCATGTAAGTCACTATAACATTTACAGATACTTTTTGTAAAAGTTACCGGAATGTAAATTGCTACTACTAATAAGCCATTGTAACCAATGCATATAGAGAAGAAGCGATAGTCTCCTATTCCTCTTACAACACAAACATAATTGCATTTAAAGCCTATCTATAGTGTAAAAGTCACCTTCTAACCCAGATTCCCTCTGGACCCCAACAGCCCCATAGAAAACATTGAAATAATTATCTCAAACCGTTCAGGAGTTATACAACAGCGGACTGACGGACAGGCAGACAGATTGTTCAGTTAATTTTTATAAAGAAGCTTTTGCTTCTTAATAATGATGTGAAGTTTTTTTGTCAGGCCATCATCCCTACTCTCTTAGATATCATAATTTATATTCAGAGCTAGCTAAACTAGTATTATTATAGTATTATTGTTGCTATTAAAGCATACTTTCCAAATTATTGGTATCGGTGTTACTTTTCTAATTACATAGATATGTCGAGGACAATAATTTGTGGGAAAAGAATTTACTTATAAAATCATTTGTTACAGAAGAATACAAAGATTTGCTTTGGCATTTTCCTTGGTAAATTTTCAATAAAGAATATTTTCTTTTATCGAACAGGCTTCTGCAGCCCGAAGGTGGTTCGCTAATGTATTGCCATGCACGTTTAATATCTGTGAACAGGCCTGTACAAATAATGTAATAGTAAAATTGCGGTTTCAAAATATTTTGTCTGTCATGTGAACTTGGCTTTTTGGATTTTGAAAGACACTAAGAAATTTGATGTGAGTTTGGTTAGAGTTAATTTACGCTAGCGCTTTGATTGACTAAAGAGAAGTGAAGTTCAACTGAAGTCGAGAGACAAGAGCTGGAGGACATAGGAAAAATGGCTAGAGTAAAATACAGGACAGATACTTGCATGCAATTGTTAAATTACTACAATATCTTAGGACTATATATGGCTGGAAAAAAGATGCCTCAGCACTACCCTCCCTTCATTTAACTTATTCTCTCACTCGACTTACGTAGTAGTTAAATTAAAGTCATGCATGCAACACAACATCCATAATAGCTCTTATAAACGTATATTATGAGTTCTTGGGAATTTATGAAGCGTACGTCTTATTCACTTCAGCAACGATGCAATTGCAATACAGCCATATTATTTTCTCTTCCATTGTCAAGTAATTCTATGTTGGAAATCGGCATTTAATTCTTTACCTAAAACATTCGAAGACAAAGCAATTTTGAATGATAATATGCATATTTGTATATATGGGCAATAGAGATGTATGAGGGATCATTCATAAATTACGCTCACAGAGTGAAGGGAAAAACATGTTTCGTGTACAATACATAAATGGGGAAACAATAGCTTGGTAGCTACTTTTTTGTCGGTAAATATTTTACCTAAAGCTTTTATAATTTACCTATTAAGTAATACGTTTCATATGCAAGTTCCGTCAAGTTACCTAATTAATTTTTTCCTTTTTATTAAAATTTTTGCAAATTTTGTATAATTTGTAAAAACAAAACTGGTTAGTTGTAAATCGCCAAAAAAATGTATAGAATTGATTTTAAAAAATTCTGGAAAATGCTTAATATTGTATACTGGGTTTCAGAAAGAAATTTAAGCCAAAAGTACTCGTAATATTTTACTTGAATGCCGACAGGCAAAAAGATTGTTTCCCTGTCACCGGGGTGAAGTAAACATTGATGTCCAATATTATTAACGCAAAACAGAGGATTACAGATGCAAAAAATATGTGTAGGTTTTAAAAACTTTGCTTCAGGTAGATCAGTTAGTCTGTGCCACAATATCTGTTATAACATAGGTAAGTATTACGTAGGTGAAATTTCGTAGTTCTTCTAGACTGTTCGAAAGTTCTTAGCTCTATATAGAGTACTGACTTACTGACTCACTAAAAATTGTTACTATTTAGCATCGCTGATCTCGTCTTCTGCATCTCTTTCTTCTGCAGTATCATTTTGATTTTGGCTGTAGAAGTATTTATCTTTATTTGGTTGTTGTTGACTAGTTTTTACTTTTTCAGTTTTGTGTCCTATTAAACTGTACAAATGTATTTATAGTTTTCAGTCTCCCCAATTACTGTACATTAGTTGTTTGCACTTTTACAAATACCAATAGTAATTCCCTTGTGAAGTATAATTCTTTAGAAGACATATTTACATACAGTGTACTAAACTGATAATTCAGCTTGCCCAACACAATATTTAACTGAAAATTGGATTTAATGTCATCAATTGGTAAGGAATCTGAGAATTTTCTTTATGTAGTATTTCATTCATTTCTTGTGCACATATATAGTTGGGGCTGAACTCATACATTGTATACTGAATGAGGATTATATATTCGATTCCCTTTAAAGGAATTACCTGTACATTTATTTGGCTGATCTCTACATGAAACATTTGATATAAGTTACAACGAAAAATGCAATCCTCTAAAAGAAAGTCAATCCAAACCAAAACTAAAATGTGCAACATTAGTTAAATTGTGAGTAAAACTGCTGACAGCTTTGTGTTTAAAAATAATATTCTGATTCCCAGTAGTCGTACTATTAGCCAAAACAATGCGTGGATAGCAATGCCCGGTCCGATTGTGTAATCGGCTGCTTCCTATCATCGAGCTATGAATTTACACTGTTACACAAAAACACAATAACATATCTTTACGCTAAGCATGTATCCAACACGCCCGTGTTGTTCGTCCGGGTTCGCAGTTGTTCAATAAACATACTAAGGTAGCAAAATCGTTGGTAGCCAGCAGAAAGTAAGTTTTTATAATGGTTTTTGCATAATTGGCTGGCCATCCTTGCGGTGCCATATATGACAAAACATTCTAAAACTTTTGACATATCAGATTTACATTACAGCATTATTGTTTCACAAAGATGATAAACAGTAGTCTTTTATACTACTGACACTACTGAGATATTGACTAAACTTTTTGTAGAATTGGGTTTGATTTTAAATGAGCTCATGCTTATTGTATTGTTGGGCTCAATGAAACAGACATCCAAGGATTACTCATTTTATTATTTAGTAAACACTAAAGCCATGTCTGTCACCCAGCATTGCAAGTTTAACTGTTGCATACGACAGAATAGGGTTTAGCATGGGAGATTACTAAATTACTATAACTCTGGTCATCACATCAGTCTGATGTGCTTTCCTAGCGATATGAAGTAATAAATTCACTACTATATGTTATAAAGGTATGCGTTGGTGTGCAAGACAATCATGGTAGGTTGACGCTTTGTATTATTGACTTTTTGCATGCAACGGTCTTATTACTCCTGATTTCCTTTCTTCTCTAGTCTCATTTTCTATTTGTGATCTTTATGTTTTAATACAAAAGTATGCCTTTTAGGGATCACAAGAATATTGATCTGTGAACATATAGTAAATAATATTCTTGTATCAGTAAGATAATAAATATCAATGATAAACCTGAATATTTTACCCAAACGAGCAGAAGCGATTTCAATTTATTACTAAACATAAATCTTCTGTTGTTGCTATTGTCTCCTCCAAGACAAAAAATTCTGCTGAGTCATGTGCAGGTTCAAAGGAGACAGCTAACTGTCATAAGTCATAATCATCCTAAATTATTCAAATGCTGATTGCTGTCGGCCATCAAGTCTAATTAAGAAGAATTTTGAGGAAGAAAGTGAGTTAAAGAGCTGTTGTATTTTGGTAGCTCATCGTGTTACATACATCGCAACTTAAATAATAACAATCATTTTATTTAGAAGATTTTGGATTTTCCTAAAATATTACCTGCTTTAATGGTTGCTCAAGAAATAAATTCATACAGGTTTGATACACCGCTATTTCAAATGTCATTTGTTCCAACAGGAGTAGATTCGAGAAATAATTTTACGTTTCTACTGTCCCTGGGTAGTGCTACTGTGTATTGAATACTCAAACCAAGTTATTAATCAGAACAATGTGTATCACGACTTGGGCGTATTCTGATTATGGCCAAAATGATAGGTAATCATACTAAAATCTATCAGGAGGTCTACAAATGGCGTTTTCTGTTGCTTCAGTTGTTTAACAATTCTTAGATGTTGTACCACAGATTGTCTCCATTGTACCGGCTACCTTTATAAAAAATAAATGGATAACAGAATGGCGATGTGGGAATGATTTCTGAAAATTGTCATTTTACTGATCAGCAGCTAACATTTTAAAGTATCCATCTGCACTTGTAAAAATTAAAATTGAATCAGCAATCCATTGATCATATAATATTTATAGTCGTTTACCATTTGCTTTGTATGATTCAGCATACTCTCTAAGGTACAACGAAATTTTAAAAAGACAGACTATTTTTTTACTTACTGAAAAGATGAGCATAACATATGACTATTCGTTCTCAGACAACTCAGAGTCAAAGGTCACACAGTGATCTCATCTTATAACTTCAGATATCTTAGAAGTGGACTTCAGCAACGCAGAAAAAGTTTATTAAAAAAGGGCCATCCCTTCTTGAATTATGATGCAGGCAGACTGGTTTGTCAGATTTTTGGCGGCTTCGACTTCCACTAGTTTTTTTCTTGTGATATCTCGTAAGCCTTTAATAATAACCTAAATATGCAAGTCCCATGAATATCTCAAATTCATGCTATACAAATGTTCTCGGAGGTAAGGCCTGTTCACACTGTCAATGACCATCGGCACGTAGTTTGTCGTAAATAAGTACAAGGACAAAAGTCCCTTTTGACTTATTTGAAGTGCTATCTTGGTTTTTTGAGACTGAGAGCTTGAGATGAATAATATAAAATGAGCATCAGATGTCGATATATCATCTACAAAAATTGTAATCCTATCTGACGAATTCGGCCTTTATTACTATCATTCGTTGGGCTGGTGTACAGAGAAAACTATTAAAGAATGCCGTCACTACCAGTAAGGAGAAACAGTTATTTATAAAGAAATTTTTTGGTTACAAAAGTATTAAACAAAGCACATTTATTTTGTGCAAATGCAGATACAGAAAAAACTATAGTATTCAATTATGAGGTACAATGTTCACATTTCCCCAGTTACCTATATATATTTGAGCCATCAATACCTGCCTACTGCTTTATCATGAACGTCAATTACCCCTTTATTTTAAAATATGTCATATTGGATAACGCAATCAACTAGAAGTATTTAGGTATATGCCCCATAGACGATACCTGAAAGCATTAGGAATTCGACTTATATAAGATATATTAATGTTCAGCTATTTGCTTATCACACATAATATGTCTCTGGCACTATTGTATAGTATTCATGATCTTTTGTGTGCAACCAACAATCAATTATAAGGTAGCTATTGGAATTCTGGTTTAATAATCTACATTATTAAACTGATTTAGAATTAAGCATAAATGATAATGTTACACCATAGCTTACACTAAATCGTACCTTTTTATATCTGCAAACCTTTATGAATTCTGATTATTGCAAATGATAGCATACTTAAAGTTGACAGTGCTAAACTTAAACTGTATGTTGATAATTGATTGATTGATTGAATATTACTTTACAATTCATCCAAAAATGTAATCTTTGCAAAAAGATATTGTTTTGAATAAATATTATTATATTGCTTTGAAAGTAACATAAATGAAAGTAAACGACAAAACACTGATTTAACAAAGTAGCGACAGCGTATACGTAATAGAATTCCACATCAACTATAATAATTGTTTTGTAATAATTATAAAATCAAGAAAATATTTAAAGTTTGTAGGGCGGTGATCAGTCGCGACCCTCAGCAGCTTTTTTTCCGTGCCGTCTACAAATACTGATTATTGTCCCTTATTGGCAGAGCCCGACTGCAACAGCCGTATCGTCTCCTTATTGCCATTGAGTATCAGAATTTCTTTAGAGGTTAACTTTAGGAATAATATATGTCTAGTTGGAGAACTTGAGCACCCAATGAAAAATGTGTCAATCTTTTCTTGAGTTATTGGGCAGACAGTCGGGAAAAGTGTTTTCCTAAAGTAGTTCCCACTACTTAGTACACGCTTAACGGTGCGCTTGCACGGTGGTGCACTTTAATAACGGATATATGAGTGGTGGTTTTGAAATTCCTCTTTTTTGCTCCATCCACAACTATTTAATATTATTTAAGTTGCCTTATCAGTAAGTATGCCAACGCCTATCGATAAGAAATTGTCAGTGTTCTACTTCTACAATAGCTGACGAAGAGGTATCATTCAGGTGCTTTGTATATAAACTTGTAGGTAGGGTACCGTACCTATATAAATAGTACAAATGTATGAAAGAATGACGAGAGAGGTTCATGGAAGGATAGAATGCACAAGTAGGTATAATATAATAGTATTACCTACTGCGAGTATCACATCATTACATACTATTTTATCTTTACCACTCCAATTATCACTGTCCTTACAAGTGTAGATAAGATACTGATACGCAATTGCACTTCATGGAATGTCCCATGTGGACTAACAGAGAAATGTTTGTCATAATATGGTCACAGTGTTATTCTGTAGTGTATGTGTATACATGTTCAATATACTAGTATTTAAAATGATTTGCTTATCTTTATCTTCTGTTGAACAATAGTACGCTATACGACATCCATAATGCTTACAATTAGTTTAGTACAACGTGCACACAATCCAAAAATGATTTTCGTACCTCATGCCTTTCTTTAAACCGTATAATACGAATTAATGTACATCTTTGAATGCAGGTCACTCTAAGATTTGTTTCCTAAATTGGAAAAACACCTATATTGAAAATATTAACTCTTTATGTCCAAAATAATGTTCACCTTTGTTATTGTTTTATTGCTTACAAAGAGTGCAAATTTTGATGACACCCGAAACAATAAGCAACGAAATAGTTTTGCCAATTCCATTGAGCATTGGAGTCCAACCGTATTTCAAAATATATTTGAACCATTTCAGAAGCATGGTCTGCTTCGTTAGAAAATATTTTCCAATAATTGATATATTGGAAGGGATGGTCCACAATATTTTTAATATCACATGTAACATTAATTCGATTATTATGGTATTGCAAATCTAAAGTTCTTCATTTGGACGTTAGGTATTTAGCATGCTTTAAATGACGTAGCATTCTTTTTAGTTATGACTAATAATAGTACATCGCGAATTATTATACTTCACTTCAGTAAAGCTGCAGTGTTAAAGTATCTGCTACTTCTAATTGTGGGCATGTACAATCATTTTCTCTTATACTTCTCTGAGATTTTGCAGTTAATGTATTAAATTGTAGGTTTACAGATGTGTATATGTGCATCCTATATTTACTGTACATATTAGTCAGGATTCGGGAAGACGCAAGAGAGTAAAATGAGATAGATAGACGTAGAAGGTATAGTAATTATTTACCAGAGATAAACTGACATTCTAACAAATACATAATGAGTGCTTAAAGTCACTACTTTCCGATAACTTATCAGACCATTTGTGTACACTGCTGTATGTATAGTAGTATTACATTGCAGAGCACAAAATATAAATTATCATGTTGCTTCGAATCGTTAAAGTCTTAGCACGTCGTCATGTTGCAGAGCAGTGATGATTTAACAGTGGTAGAGGTAGTCATACTCTCTAACTTTTATAATGTAATTTCACTTACGTGCCAGAAGTTTAAAATCAGTTTTCTGTTGTTATCTTTTTTGTTTTGCAATTAATTATTCAGAAAAGTAAGCAGAGTTGCAAAATACTCGTCAAGTTCAATTCCGAACAACTTATACCACATCTTCACTCGTTTATTTGTCTGTGACGAAGATTCTCTTTTAAGATTGTTGTGTATATTTTAGAAAAATGTTTGAATGGTTCTTCCGTTTAGTAAGAAATTCGAGAGAAACTCAATAGTGTCAGCTATCGTTTTTATAGAAGTGGCAAATGTCAGTTGCATTAGTTTTAGAAGTAACTTTAATTCACTATTCACTGTGAAGCAAACAGTAAACTTTCAATTCTGCACACCAGTGAGACAAACTTTAAAATAAAACGTGTAATACTACAGAACTAATTACAAAATTTGAATATAATATCCAATTCAATAAATCCAATCTCATCAACTTGATCGTATGAAAGTGACAGCACTACTATGACTACAGACGATTCACAATTTGTGCCACCCAAAATTACATCTTCTGCTTACAAAAACCGCATGAACCGCATGGGAGCAAGGAAATATCAATCCATGCTGGATTTTGTTAACGGGGTTTGTTTGTTCTCATTTTTCATTTTTACCTAGCAGCTACAGACACACCATAGACAGTATAAAGAATGAGTATAAAGTCATCATAATAATTCTTGTTTTAAGGAAGCATTTGAAATATCCAGAAAATATAGACGTTTAAATTAAGCTTTTCAAATCACAAAATAGAATAACTCATTTATTCATTGCTGTCCATAAAATATTTCTTACAAAAATGAATGACTATTTCTATATCAAATGATTTTAAACGCCCAACAGAATAAAATGTCAATCATTTTCATAGTTTCACTGGCAATAATGCTACCCGCAATGTAGCATACTTAGTTATATTTCGACTGCTTTGCAATTTCGTGGTTTATCGAAACATTGGTTTTAAAGTGTATGTACAGCAAAGAGTGGAATTGGACTAAATGACAGTCAGCGGTTCCCAAATATTGCTTCTGACCTTATTGATATCATTTCCGATTAATTCAGAAGGTTCTGTCGTTATTTCTGGAGCATTCCACAATAGGTTACGTTACGTGTTTTAATCTCAACTCAGCAAGCAGAGGCAGATCATATACCTAATACCTACTGTTTCCTGTATCCGGTTGAGTTTATTCAATGTCATGTAGTTACCCATATTTATTATTACTTCTTATGTGGTCCGATATTGCAAACTCATTAACATTTGCGTCAAGTAAATAATACGTGCTGTAGAATAACGGATGTATAAATTCGTTGATTCAATTTGACCAAATTCACATTTTAGAATAATCTTTAAAAGGGCTATCATAAGTTTTAAGATTTAGAGATTTAAATTCCCTTTTAGGGTTCTATTTCTTAAAAGAGCTAACCGTGCATTCATTTTACATTGTAAATGCACAATTAGTAAATTATAGCATGTAAATTACATATTTGTTGTAAATGCTTCATGAATCCACACAAAATTTTAGCAGAAATTTATACTTTAGAATTTAAAGTGAAAGCAGAATTAAATTAAATGTTGGGTTCCGTTATGTGAAATAATTTTGACTCCGGATTGGTTTAGGAGAGTTAGGTCAATAATATGAGTAGCCTGGAATTTCCTAAAGCAATATAAAGTGAAGGACCTAACCTATCAATGTACTTAACTATGATATATCGTAAACACAAGCATTATTTCGTAACAGAAGTAATTTAAAATGAAACACCTCTTGTCAATAGTCTCCCTCGTGAGGGTGTTTATTTCGGTATTTCTGGGAACAAGGCTCATGAAAAAATAAGCCTCGAAGGGGGCCACACTGACTGATTACTCATTGCGAACGATGATGCGTTTTGTATACACTGAACATTACGAATGCTGCTACTTTAAACTGTCATGCATGCATTGAATTGTGATGTGATCACTTTAATGTCGGTTACCTTCCCTTGCAGTCATAATAGTTGTGTATTGTTTAAACAGCATGTAATGAGCTCAAATAATCTGTTTACTTTGAATGAACATTACATTTAACCATTTTATAAGTTGAAGTATGAAAGGCTCAGATAACGCAAATACTGGTTTGTGCTAAACTATGTGCAGAATACATAGAATAACTAATTTCAGGTTGCGATTACCCGTACGTGTAGCATTTCTATATTATTTCAAATATTTGCATTCCAATAAGATAACAGCAACGGGAACACCATTCCATAGATTTTTTTGTTTTTGCATGCTTGCTCACTGATGGAACATACAATGCACACAAACATTGGCCACAAATAGAAAAATGTGTCATTGTCATGTCACTGTTTTTAAATCAGTGACGATATGTCTACACTAATTATTCTAACCTACTAACATGGAACTACCATTAGGCAGCCTCTGTAACTTTATATAATTAGACACACAGATAATGAGTCTGAAATAAATGAATAATATGTTTGAAGTACTTATTATTTTGCGTACAGGAAACATTACTATTTTACTTGTAACGCCACGAAAATTATAGTAAGAGTTTTAGAAAATTTCCTATTTTTAAGGCATCTGAATGGGATTTTCACCCTTAACAGAACAATTCTTGTTCTCGCACAAGTTGGAAAAACCGACTATAAAATTGCTTTGCAAAAATTTAAAGTTTCAGTTTGTGCAGCACCATTATAGTAGTAACATTTGCATTTCTTCTGTTTTTCTAGATGACTAATTAAACTTATTTTCATGATTGAGTGATTATGATATATTGCGAAGAAAAGAAATATTTTGCAACAATGTGACGTAATTAGTAAGCTTTATACAAACTGCCAAACGCCAACATATACATATTATACAAATCCTAACATTGTCATCTTCGTGAATGTTACTTACTCAGTACATAAAATTAAACCAACAAATGAGTAGAATAAAGGAAGTATAAATAAAACGTGATGACTTTGTTATTTAAGAAAACTATTTCACACCTTCATGATGATACTATTGCGGATTAAACAGCATTGTTATCTTTGTGGGTTATAAACATAACAAGGTAGGTACTATTCACTTATTGCCATTTTCATTTGATGCGAGGTGACTACATTACTTATTACCTCCACGTTGCAACTCACATTGCTCATATTACTTAAAGTTAAGCAGTAGTGGTTAAACTTGAATGTAAGTGAATCAGTGGAAATCATAGCAAATCTCTTAAAATTGAAAAAAAGAATGTATTGGCACTAAGTTAAATTTAAATTCATAATTACGACTCATCAATAGTAGGAGTGCACGGTGGCTATAGCCGTACTTATCTGAGCTAGGGTTGACGTAGGTTTTGACACAAAGTGGGACTATAAATTTCTGATTTTTGCAATACAAGAAATACATTTCTTAAAGTAAATCAAGATGAACTAAGATTAACTGTTTTATGCAAAGTATTTCCAGTATTGTATACTTTTGCAATGTGATTAGCGACTTGTGTTATAAGATATCATACTATTGCAGCCTTATTGTTTACGGTGAATGCTGATATCCAAGTGTATCGGAAATGGTTTGTATGGCATGACTCTGAACTGTAAACTTTAAAACTTATTTGCAATAGGGCAAATTAGTATGCCGATACATTACTTATTGTCAGTGCGCATTATATGATAGAGTTACAACTTTGGTTAGCGATTATAGGGAAATATGCGGTTATTGCCTTAGATATCAATTTATCTCTTTGCAATGGTCATATTCTAAAAATGCTTCTTTCACTAATTGAAATTTATCGTCGAACTAATCGTGTATTGTTATTTAACTCCACAAAAGCTAAATAATTTTTACCATTATAGTATTCAGATTAAACAGTAGAAATATTTTCTTGTATTGTGAACTTTGATATAATCCATGTAGCAAGAGAATGAACTTTGTCCTCACTTTAGAAATATATTTCTTACAAAACCGTAAAGGAGGAAGCAGCAAATCTTCCACAATTTTTCCTTAACTTGTACTTATATTGATTAGTCTACTTAACTTATCGCTATTCAATAGTTCCGCACTAAATTGATTGCAATAGTATAAATAAACTAAGTAAAACGCAGTATTACTTTGTTTGGCAGAATAATTTGCTAAAGTAATTTTAGCAGTCGTTCTATCTTGTCTAAAGTTAAAATTTAAGTTATTTCCCTTTTAAAACGTGTAGCCCAACGTTTACCTGAATTAAAGACCAGCAAAATGGAAAATTGGGAGAAAACCACGTCGACCCGTTTTACCTTTCCTAAGAGTACAACAACAACCACCACCACATATTACAACAACGGCGTAAAGGTGTGTGTTTACATTGCTCCTAGTCTGTTTCAAAAAATTCTAATTAACCCTACATAAATATGCTATTTGCATTTGTGGTAATGTAACTGCTATTTGGAATTAAAAACGAAGCTAGAAGTCATATACCTAACTGTTAGTATTTATCATAGTGATTATTTATTGGAATAAATAATCACTCATGTAGGATACTTCATAATTATTATTAAATTGTCTTACAGCAAGATTTAATTTGCAATAATAGTAAAAGTTCATGCCTAAGTATGAATTATATCATAAACAGTTAATTACGCATAGTTAGATATTTACTTCATTTACCAACAATGCGATATTTAAATGAGTCCTAATGCTTCAGTTCAAACAAATGAATTTTCCAAATATGTAGCTAACACGGAAAGCAAGCTATGTTTGGCATGAAGGCGAAGAAGACAGAGAGAGATTGCATAATTTCTTAACTCAATGTTGAGATTGTTCAAATTGAGAGAACTGTAGTTGAACTCGTCTTAAGTTGCATTTTATCGCTGTCGTATGACGAAATTCTACACAAAACGTTTTTGTTTAACAGTACATTACATGGTGAAAAATAGTGATACATTTATTACTCGCTAAATACACATTTTGCACATAGTGATCAAAGTTTAAATTCCTGCAGTACAAATTACCAAGCAAATTCAACAGATAATTTATGATTCCGTAGCCATATTTTTTGTAAAGGAAAGATCTCTGATTTTGGAAATACACAGCATGGTAATTTATCACCTGCTGTGGTGGTTTTCAGATGAAAAATATTACAACACTAATTGGTGGAAACGCATCACGTTGCGTGCATTGATATCAGTTTTCTGATTTGCAGATATATAAATACACATAGTAACAATAAAATTGCCACAATATATTTGTATCAATAAAGCGTCTATTTTTGCTATAATAAAATAGAGAAAAGAAAACTTTTCTCTAGTAAATAAAATGTGGATCACTTGAACATGAAAGTCATTATTTAGGATCTGAATGCTCTTTACTGACTCAGGTAACTAAAATACATTTTATATAACACTATGACTATATGGTTTCAAATCGTAATAGTTTCCGTGGAACATTATAAAATAAGTCCAATAAGTAGTTTAGTGAATACATTCACGAAAGTAATTTTGCCCTAAGATATTGATTGGCAGTCATATTTATTGTCATATCTTAGATCTCATTCTTTTCGCAGGTCTGTGTCATTAAATGTTGTATCTCTTATGCGTGCAATTAGTGCAGCATTAGTACCATCCAAATGTTAAGTATCGTATCCATCAGTATGTCCAATATATTATGAATTGCCATGATTAGGTGAGGGTAGTCTGATAATGGAATTTCCATAGAAGTAACCTATTGGCGTAGTTGTAATTAAGATGGTCTCCATTATGTATACACAAGGGTGGCTAAGTAATGGTGCTTAAACTTGGGTGTGCAACACCATAAAGGACACTGCAAGAAATGACCACATGTGTTCGCACACAAAGAAGTCTCCATGGCAGTTCAGTTTTTTAGTAAGGCGAGGGAAATGCAAATTATTCTGGGAATGGTGCGCCATGTTATGGTATGACAATTAGACTAACCTTTACATTTAAGGCAAGTTTCCTTTCACCATTGTGATTCTTTTCTATGCTAAGAAAAACGGAATGCCTAGATTCATTAAAAGCCGTTAATTACCAAGTTTGCCAATTCTTAATCCAAACTCTATTTCCTCTATAGTAATTAAAGAGTTGCCTGTACAGTACCCTGCCGATGTATAATTCTTCTGTTAATGTTTTTTTACGTTGAAAACGTTTTACTAGGGAGCTTCTTCGTATTCTGTCAGGTTCCATTTGGCAATAACCATAGTATGACGCTAAATAAGCATTAGCTGTTTGCAGATATAGACTTTGTTTTTCATGCCTTACTAGATATAAAATTAAAGGTCATGTCATGAGGTCTCCTTGATAGGTATGCATCCCATAATTCTAATTTGAAATCAGAAACAGAAACCTTATCGCAAGACTAGTTTGCAAAGCTTAATGAAACTCATTATGTAAGGTTCTGTCTTTTGAGAATGTTGTAAATAAAATTCCGACCTTTTCCATTTTGGGGAAAAGATAGTAAAATTTGAGGACAAATAAAGCTATTTTGTCCCCAGCGCTGTTTTCATACTCAGTGGTAATTACCCAGATGGAAAAAGTTGAAGCTTTATTCAAAATAGCCTGGGGAAAGTCTACCTTTATGTGTGCTTTCATTATGCAATTCTTGTATGCATTATTTTGTATTGCCAATTGTAAGTGTTTTAAATTGTAACTTGTATTGGCAACTCACTAAGAATTGCTAATTATTTGGGTAAAGCAGTATTAAAATGGGAAACGTGGGAATAGCTATTGTATTTAAGTTTTAGCATTTGTTATTGCAACGAGCGAAGACAAACGAGACAAATTTAGTAAACCTGTGACCAGATGCTTATCTGCGAGAGGGGAATGGTAACTGTGGCAGAATGGTTTATCTAGAGGTAAATTGCAGTGCAGTGAAATCGTCTTTGGCTCCTTAAAATTTAGGATTCATTAACTATTAGACAATGCTGTAAGGGCGTAAGCTAACCACACATTAAGATTTTCAGACTGATTTTTTCTGTTGTCTCTGAGTCTGATAACAATGCAGACGTATTTGTACCTAGTGATTGCGTGCATTATATCGAAGAGTTCTATTCATTGAACACTGAATGCAGACAAGGTGTCAAATAAGATTCACTGCATCCATTCCATGTTTCGAGACAGAGATTCAGTTTCAGCGTAGTGTAGGTAGGTAATCGCTCAAAAGTACAACTGTGTAGGAAGGACGGACGGGATAGTTCGGCCGACTGGATGGCTGTCTCTCACCTTATAAGAGGATGGCTTGTTCTTCGAAACAATGTTAGCGTTGGAGGCATCTCCACATTAATGCTAATATCTATAATAACAGGATGGAATGCGATCTCTCAGTGTATCTCAACATATTTGTTCAAATAACTTTTCCATCAATAACATTTCTTTTCCACTCAAGTGCCCACCAAGAAATCCGTATAACAATGGAAATCGTTCATTTCCCACCGTTAAAATTAATACATCATTTTTATATTATATTATAACTCGGTTCCACAACATTCCTTTGCTCTCCAGTTATTGTCATTTCCAAGCTGTGTTGAATTACATTTTCCACCTTTTCATTATATATAAAAAACTTTTGAAGTAAATTGCTGTCAACACCGTTTTGTTTATGCAAAAATAGTGGCACTGCTGTCACCAAGACTTAGCACCACTGGGTTTAGTGTTTAGTTCAATACAAAGTGGTATTTGTACGTCATCAAGCATACTAGTGAGAAAATAAATATTTGTGTTTTCCGTGCTGGTTGTACTTGCACTTCCATCGTAATATAAAAGTAGAAAATTGATTGCAGTGGTTGATGCACTATGATTTTCTTTGGTGAAGTTATCAAATAATATTTAAATATAGATATCGCTTTGTAATGCAAACAATGGCTGTATTTTTCATTCTTTTAAATACTACTGAGTAACATATGTCACAACAGCATTCATTCGAATATTTAAAAAATATTACATACTATCTGCTTTTGGTTACACATTCCTTACATTTTCTGAATAAAAAGAAATTGCCTAGATAAATTAAGACGAGTCCCATCGATTTCGCGAATATTAAATATAATTGAAAGATAACACGTAAGTGCGTAAAATATCGTAGATAGACCGGCATCAAAAATTTCGATTCATGTAGCTATAATGTTTTGTTAGTGGTGTAATTTATGATACTTACAAATTGTATTTCTATTTCAAGATAAAAAATGTATTTTAGAAAGCGGCTATTTATATAAAGCAGATTGGGTCAGGTTATTTACAACAAGTTTACGGGCTCTATTATCATCATACCAATCTGATGATCCTTGTCCATGTAAAGGAATGTGATTTGGGTGATAACCTAAATACAATTGACGCTAAAATTACTAAACAAGTAAGCAAATAAAGGCATTTCTTATGTGACTAATAATAACCAATAGTTGCTGAACCCAACAAGGATTATAAGCTTATAGTTACTATTAGAAATATCTGACACAGTGTTAATCTTACCTCCTTATGATTGTAGACTATTATATTAAAAGTAGATGTATAACACCATTTCGAAATACGAAAAATTAAACCACATTCAATAAATTTTGAGAAAACTAATAGTGGAATATTTTTGACTTGATGTTCTCATTTGAGTGCATTCAATTGCTTTGCATAAGATTTCCCGTTGGTGCGGTAAATAAGAGTTAAACCCAAGTCGTAAAATATAAAGCCAAACTTGGTATTATTTCCTAAACTATTTACATGCAAAGAATTTTTACAACCATCTTTTATGGTAAAGAGTACATGCCTTAAGAACTAATTTTCAAGCATGAAGTATAGAATAATTGTGTTGATGGCAAATTGTTCACTGACATTGCCACACAATTCATAAACTCTGGTAATGCATATTGGGAACGACCACTTTAGTTTCGAGTAACTACCATTTAAATGTTCAGACAACGCCATTTCGGACGTCCGATCAGTGA
The DNA here is from genome assembly GCA_020352615.2 of Yoshiicerus persimilis. Lineage (NCBI taxonomy): Eukaryota > Metazoa > Arthropoda > Collembola > Entomobryomorpha > Tomoceridae > Yoshiicerus > Yoshiicerus persimilis. The sequence continues at coordinate 32,340,822 of CM060170.1, read as the reverse complement.
GAACATAATTAACTTTCATATGCAATTATTATGAACAGAAAAATGGCGAAAGAAATGAGCCATGATAGTATTATGTGTCACTTTAAATCAAAAAGTTATGGCCAGACTATCAGGCGTTCTCAGACTACGACTCTGTCTAATTGCTCGTTTAACCCAGTCAGTTTCATTCGCATTCATTTTCCATCCTTTAGCGGCTTTACCTTACTTTTTTATTGTGCATTTCTTGTCATGGTGCGTTAGAGTACATTTTAGAAAAACATTACTGCAATTGCAACCGCCATCAAACGTCGTGCAAGGTGCTTTATAATATTATTATTGTTATTGCCCCCTCTTGGCTTCATAAGATTTCCGAATACAATACCAGGGAACATATTCTACGACTTTGAATTTAACTTGGTTACGATAGGATTTTATTTATCGAAAAATGAAATAAATTTTACATAAAAATTAACAATGAGCTACTCCTAGAGCAAATGCGCTTTGAAATACGGAAGTTTTGACGGCAATTCATGTTTTTCTTATATATTTTACCTTGAGTAGGAATATATTGTAAAGTAGAAATGAATCCCGTTGCAGAAATATTTCATTTGAAATGGATTGGTAGTATAGAAATCTTCTTCACGAATTCCCACTTAAAATTCATTTATGACTTGATATAGAAATAAATGATTAATTGTAGACAGTTGTAGCTAGATTGTATATTCAAGTTGGATCCTTTTGTTTGAATTTCATTCCATTCTTCCAGAGATTGTTATCTTCAACAATAATCGCTTGGCACTTTCATTAGCATCCCTAGGCAATGAGTTGTTGCTTTACATTATGCAATAATTACATGGCACCAAAGGGATAACAAAGGTTAACTGATTGTAATATACTTGTACAATATGAAGTTCCTTTTATCCATAGAAAAATCAAAATGTCTTAGTACATGCCTAAGATTATACTAAAGAGCAAAATGAAAACAAAATAAATCTACAAGGGTGGGATTCTCTCGTTTACCTTGGCTGACAATTTGAAGTCTTCAAGTAAATTAAATATCGCAGTGAACTATGCAAATGTTTATGTGTGTGCTGCAGAGTATACGGATACCCAAGAGAAATAGCTTTAAACACCTTTACATGCCCACTTATGCATGGAATTAATGAGTCGATGTATTTTTAATGCGAATACCATACTATGTTCATACTTACAGAGATAATTGCTGGCATATCAATTATAGACACACATTTCTTGGCCAATAATTAAAGCTGCATGAGATCTGTCTTCACTTGATATGACTGATGTTGTCCGCTTATCTATTTACTTACTTGTAAAGTGGTAGCATAATATGTTTACACAAATAATGAGATTATTAATAGTATGGTAATAAATTATCCAATGATGTAATATACAAATAATAATTCGTCACTCATAAAATTTTTCGTAATTGTAGAACAGTTCAGAAATGCATTTCAAACAGTAAACTATTTATTCTGCCATTTTTCTTAATGCCCCTAATTTTACCGAAAAACTCTTAAAATACGTTATAAAATCACGTCATTATAAATCCTTCTCGCATTTATGGCATTTACAAAATACAATTTCGTTCTGCTGAAAATTTTCTTTGATTTACATGAATTTTAATTATATAACCCTTATATTATATTTTCCAGGAAGCAGGTAACTTTGCTGTAAAATTTAGTACAATTCAATAACTGAAAAGAGCAACAGTCCATCTTTTGACAGTTATATTGTTAAGAAGACGTTAGTAGTTTCCTCACGAATTCCTACACGATAAAACCAATTTCATTTGTAGAAAATGTCGTTGTAGAATTCATTACACCGTTAAATACACATAATTATAATTTTAAGCAATTTCTTTTGGCCTGAATGCTGGTAGAAAGGAGTTCACAAGGATATACTTTATTAATTCAATGTCTGCGATGTGGTCATCAAACTGTAATTTAATACTCACAGGTAGGTTTGTAATAATGGCTCGAGTGTGACGGCAACTCTTTAAATCTTGAGTTGCAGTCATTATTAGTTTATTTATCGCAGAGAAAGACAAGAAACGGTTAACAAGCATTTAGATTCCAGACTAACAATAAGTCAGGGCTTGTATTTTCTTGGTGATTGTTGTCAAACAAATATGCAGTTTTATTTACTCTTTGAACGAAACCAGTTTGAAAGACCTCTATGAACTCATTATTGCATTCAGTATTCACTCATATAAAGTCCAACAGTCTTTGCATGGAATACTTGTAATCTTTTGTGTTTTACCCTATTTTAATTACCCTGTATAATAATGCGTCCTAACAAAAGTATCGGACATAAATTGATATTCGTTATTTTTATATGAAAAAACATTAAATATAATTATCATAGTATCATAACAGGTTTCAAGTCCTAATAACGTAGAAGTACCATAATTCTGACCACAGCAACTTAAATTTATATTGAAAACCTTGCTAAATGCGTCAATCTTTTTGTTGTTTGCAGATGGCTGATTCAAATGAATTGACGGGGAATACTCTGAATGGGCAGAGCATGGGAATTCTTAATGGCGTCCAATCTACCGGGAATGTCCAGGTATTAAATAGTGTATGTGAAAAAATATTTCTATTTCTTTCTTCATTACTAATTTTACTAATTTTTAGTATCAATATTATTAAAATTGTGTCAATAATCATTTCTGTCTTCCTGTCACTTTGTCTACTTTGGACATGCTAAATACATGAAGACTTATTTGACATTTAATTAGAAATTTCATACTTAAAATCGCTATCCATCCAAGAATTATCAGACAATGATATAACTTTTACGCAAAGAGCAATCAAATGGCAATGAGTGGTTAGTCTCCAAGAGTGCAGTATTAATAATCAAGATGGATGTTAGAGTTATGACAATTATTACAGAGAGGCATGACTAAGAAAGCAAAAGTTTACCTAGTTGGATTTTATTACAATAATTTAATTATTGTAGTTAATAGTACTGTTTCCTATACATAGGCATACGTAAAATTCAAAGTCTAAGAAGTAATTTATATTAAATAAATATCATTTTGGATGCTAAAAAGTAAATGTCCCTTTGAAGAAAAAATTTTATAGCACGGCTGAAAAGAAGAAAGGTGGTACAGAAAATATTAAAGTTGAATACTTAAACAATACAAATAAATGTCAGTTTTATGTACTTGTTTCTTAGTAATTGAAAAAAAGGAATATTGACATCAATTGCAAGCATTTTATCATTTTGTTTATAATGCAATAAATTACATTGACTGTTAATATATGTGACAAATGTCAGCCGCTAATAAATGTTAAGGTAAAATACCAGCGTCATTTGATTGCCAAATGATAGCAGGTACAGCATTTTTATACCACTACCGCTTTTAAAGGGTTACTTCTGTTTATTACTCTGTTAATTGTTGAGAAGCTTTTAAATGCTTTTGACACCGTCGTGCGTGAAATCAACAATAAGGTCTACCCCCAGTAATAAGAGGCACATGAAGACAAATATTTTATAATGCGATAGGTTTTGAATGTGAGATGATAGTTGGCTATAAAATATATTCTTTATTGCTTTTTTACAGAGGTAAGCGTTTAAATGCTGAAAGATGTGTTGTAGAACATTGGTCCATGAAAATCTATGTTGTGCATTATACTAAGAAAAAACGTCCTCAATAAAATTTATCAATATTAATAAGTAAATAAGTAATCGGAAGGTCGTCGGTTTCTCTCGTTCAAATTGGTGATATTTGCTAATATCTGTTCTATTACATATATTATGGCAGAAGAGTAAGTATATCTGGTATAAAGCCCTTTTCCCCTGTTAAAACTAAGATATTAATAAACGTCGCATAATATATTTTGCATTCGTCATATCTTTTACGTAGGCGACAGCTTAGCGTACATTAAATCCATATTGTACACAGAACTCCTCTAAATTGTCTATTACGTATAGCATTCCAGACATATGACAAGAAGGAACACAATTCAATAATGCACCACTTCAGTGTTAAAAATTAATTTTCATATTAACAAGGTTTGTAAAAGGTGGACTTTTTTTATTACAATACCTTGAGAACTACTGTATAAACGTTTGAACTTCATAATACACGTTGTTAATAAGACTACTTAGCGTCTTCGAAGTAAATTGGTCGACGTTTTAAATTGTATTTGTGTACAAGAGATAAAATAGGTGTACATGGCGAGTTATTACATATACATATAGCATGTACACAACGAAAGCATCCATGGGGTTTCTAGTGGGAAGACGAGTTTAGGTACACCATTTAGTTTTCGGGTTTAAAACAGGCTGAGTGACAAAGACAGTGTTGTTGTGTAATTTGTGTAATTAGTTAGGAAAATAATTATGAACGGGACGAGTTGCAAAAATTCTATTAACAATTGACTTTGTGTGCCCCTTACACAGAGCAAGGCGGCTGCTTTTTCTCGACTGAACTCCTCGCAATCTCAGCAAACGGTGAATGTGTCCAGTCGACGGAACGTTCATTCAGTAGTGTCTTCCTCCCACCACCAGCACCAAACGAACGAAACACAGACCTCCATGAAACAGTCGTCGAGTCAGCACGTGAAGACCAATTTGTCAGAAATGCAGAGTCGAATGTCGCAAATGAAGGCGCTGAGCCAGCAGACGACGACCTCCTCCACGTCGTCCTCGTCCACCTCCTCGTCTTCCAACTCGTCTTCCATAGCTTCTATCACAGCCAACTCAAAAGCCAAATCTGCACTCGGATCTAATAATCTCTCACCCCTTAAACTAATTGACAATAAAACTCTCAACGACCACAATGGGGCGGATAGTGCGCCGCTGGACACGGGCACGGTGCTGGTCCAGGAAATCCCCTTCCCCACGTCGGCAGACATGCAGTTGACCCCGGTGCTCCCGAACTCTCCGTTGGCCAGTCCCAACCTAGTCATGAACAATCATCCTAACTCCACTTTGTCACTGGTGCAACCTGAGGACGGTAGTCTTGGCAGTATCGACGGAACTCCACAAAGTTTTCGGTTCGAGCAGAAAAAAGTTGCATCCACTTCCTCCACGAAATTCAGAAGTGGGAATTTCAGTACAGAGCAGACCTCTTCCAATGCCGCGGAAATGAAACGAGTTCAAGCTGGAGATGTCAGCTACGAGGAAAAGGCCTCAGCACAAGCCCTTCGTCAGAAAGTTGAAGTGGATGGGATCACTGCAGAAAAAACGGCTGCACTCAAACAAGAACAAAGGTACGCAATCCGTTTTCATCATTTATCTAAGAATATTGGCGTCGTTGATGCATAATTTTTAATGTGAATCTCTATATTATAAATAGATCTCTGACACAAGGTGGTGTTACCGAAGAAGAAACCAGAAGGGCCGCTGCAGCTTCCATGAAATTATCAACGGAGACTTTTACAGCGGAGAAGGTAGCCATGGCACACGAACAAAGGAAGCAAACCCGACTTACAGGGACAGTCATTAATTCCGAAAAACACATGACGGCTGCTACGCAATCCAAATTGACTTTCAAAAACCAACTCGCTCTCACATCTACAACCTCAGATAATGGTAACTCACTTATTTGATGAGGTGAGGCCTGATAATAGGTTTTTGAGAAAGTACTTAAATTTGTTGGTATTCTTTAGTCTTGATATTCGAGGATTTGGATTCTTTGGGTTGGGATTCTTCCCGTCAGGATGTGGACAGAGTTATAGACAAATATTCCAGCGAGCTTTCATCGATAGTAGAGGCACTTCGAGACTCTGAGGAGGACAATGTGAATTCTGTTCCACATCTGAACTACGCATCCGGTGTCATGAAAGCTGCCTGGCGGGTTCCTGGTCATGGTCACCAAGTAAATTCATCAGTACACTCACAATTTTACTACTAACACTTTTTTTACTCATTTCTCATCATCTCGACAAAAATTTAGTTCTTCCTTTTACGAATAGGTTGGAGGTAATCTCTGTGAGACATTAAGAAAAATGGGAGGTTTGGATTTACTGATTGGAAACTTTTCATCCCATAAAACGGATTTGAGAGTCGCATCCGCCAGACTTCTAGAACAATCTCTTACCCCGGAAAATTGCAATTATGTTGTGGAGAAAGGATTCGACTGTCTGGACAAAGTGGTGAAGGTAATTGACTGGCAATTGTAATCTGTCATATTATCATACGTTGATTTCTGTGCAAATGTGGAATACACTGCTAAATGTTTGACTGTATTAGGTTGCATCTGAGTTGTGTGAGGTGGACGAGGCCAGAGTGGGAACTGGACTACTTCGTCATTTGTTTCGTCACAGTGAATCCACTTGTAGCGACGTTTTGAGACTTCAAGGTTTAGAGCGAGTCATGATGGAGTGTCGAAGAATCGATGTAGAAACTCTCCGAAATTGTGCTGGTGCTTTGGTGAATCTTTCCTTATATGGTGGTGCTGAAAACCAAGAAGTAATGATCAAACGAAAAGTTCATCTCTGGCTTTTCCCCTTGGCCTTTAATCAAGATGACTCCATAAAATATTATGCCTGCTTGGCTATTGCTGTTCTTGTTGCGAACAAAGAGATTGAAGCTCAGATTATGAAATCAAGTAAAAATGACAACCTTTTATATTCAGGCTTTCAATTAAAAGATTTATTGCTCTAACTTTAATATTTAATGTCCACAGACACCTTGCAACTCGTTGAACCTTTTCTAATATCACACAATCCAGAAGAGTTTGCAGCTTCTAATTCGTTTCACAGTCAAGGTCAAAGTGTGCAGTGGCTAGAGAAACTTGTACCTGTACTATCATCGGAGAGAGAAGAAGCCAGATCTTTAGCTGCCTTTCATTTCTGGTGATTGCATTTCTTAAACCTTAAATTTCTCAACATTACGGATATTAGGAAAAGTTTTAGCAGAAATTCCTTATGTTGCTTATTTCTGCAAGAATTTCTTGAATGTCTATTCAAGGGTGTAATTATAGTAATCTCGTTATTGCTTAGCATGGAAGCTGGGATCAAAAAGCGACAAGGACAAACGTCTGTTTTTAAGCAAATAAATGCCATAGAACCTTTGAAGAGAGTAGCCTCGTCACCAAATGCCTTGGCATCCAAGTTTGCTGCCCAAGCCCTGAGACTGATTGGGGAAACAGTACCTCATAAGTTGAGTCAGCAAGTTCCACTTTGGTCAACGGAAGACGTTCGGGAGTGGGTAATTCAGAAGGGGTTCGTTCAATATGCTGATTCCTTCATGGCTTCGAGAGTTGACGGTGATCTCCTTCTTCAATTAACTGAAGAAATGCTCCGAGAAGATATTAATATAGACAATGGTATACTACGGAAAAGGTACATGGTGCGCGAAGATGCTACGATGATCAACCAACCGGTGGAAGAATGTCTTGAGTACTTAGTATTTTTATTTGTTTAGATTCATGCGTGATTTGAGGCATCTGAAGAAGATGGCTGATTACTCCAGCTGCGACTCTTCCAGTCTGAACGACTTTCTCAGCTCCATACATCCAGAATTCTCGGCATATACTTACACTCTTCTAAATAATCATGTTGATAAAGACACGCTTCGGAAATGTTTGAACGAAGATGTCCTTGCTGAGTGTGGTGTTCAGAGCAGTATTCACAGAAAAAGAATCATGGATGCACTAAAAGGTACTAATAAAACTGCAAAACCGGTTTGGCCTCTTTTGCATGGACGCAGTCTCGTCAAATTCAATTATACCTCAATCAAAAATATTTAATTATTAATGCCCTATTAAGTAGAAAATTCGGAGTTGTCTCAAACGTCTGAGGACAATCCTGACAAGCCATTGGACGTGTTTATAAGCTACAGGCGCTCTAATGGTTCTCAACTCGCAAGTTTACTCAAAGTCCATCTTCAACTTCGAGGGTTTACAGTTTTTATTGATGTTGAACGACTTGAAGCTGGAAAGTTCGACAATAACCTTCTTCAGAGCATTCGACAAGCAAGACATTTTCTTCTTGTACTTACTCCAAATGCTCTAGATCGCTGTGTCGAAGACAAAGATTGTAAAGACTGGGTCCATCGGGTAATTTGATTGCATTACAAATGTATATATTGAAAGTGCAATAAAAATTAACCACAGGGCAACTATATCATGTAATGTGTAATATACTTAAACAGGAAATAGTTGCTGCACTTGATTCTCAATGCAATATCGTTCCTATAATGGACAATTTTACTTGGCCTGATACTGAAAATTTGCCTGAAGACATGCAACCAGTTCTGACATTCAATGGTGTTAAGTAAGTTAAGGAATATCGCTTATATTGGATACTTATTATATTTTAGTTTCATAAATTAGCTAATATTTGGAATGGGGTTGATTGCAGGTGGATTCATGATTATCAAGACGCATGTGTGGATAAATTGGAGAGATTTCTTCGTGGAGAAATAGTGCCGAGGGATCCTGTGACGAATAACCCAAGTTCAGGTCAATCAGCTAATTCTGGTGCTACGACTACGCCGAGACCATCACAACAGTACCAACGAACCATAAGTGTTGGATCAGAAGGCCGAACTGAAACATAGTGCCTAGCCCTCTTCTCCTTTAGAAAATTTAGTACTAAAATTTTAGTCAACGCAATTAGTAATTAGAAATCTTTTTTAAATCTCATTACACGTAAATATGTCATTACCTAACAATGAGCATTTTAAATTCGATTCCATCACGAAAGTCTCTAGAGGTTTTTATAAAATTACTCGATTGATTGTGTTGTTTAGAAAGAATGGAGGCTTTGTCGTTATCGCAGTTACCGAGCTTGACAACTGTAATTCAGCATACTGGCGACCAGTAAATTTTTCGGGCTAGCTTCATAAGTGCTTCTGCTATCTTTTTATTACACAAATATGGATGATAGTAAACAAAGTCAGTAGGAATGTACTGTAGCTTAATAAACAGACGATTCCTTCTCCATCATCCATCAATATGACAGTGCTAGTTTCTAGAAATATAGATTTTAACCCTTCATTTGTTTTACAGTCTATTAATTTTCAAATAACATTTTTTTTACATTTTTGAAAGTCAGTCAAATATTGACAAATTACACGAATCGTCAAATCCAAAATGACAAGTGCCATAATTCGTAAATATATCCACATCACAATTTAATAAGTAATTCATTGTTATTCTGCAATGCAATGATTAAGAATGGATATAAATTAGCTAAATTTTTCATCTTGCTGAAATAGTTGTTATTGTGGGCCCTAATGAAAAGTACTTAAGTGGCTAAATGTAGTGAGTAATGACCATTGGACAGTTACAATTACAAACAAAATTCCATTCACTTATGTTAGTGAAACTACACATAAGTACATTTTAACTATTCTAAGTTTGGCTTAAGGCCATAATCTGTCAGTTTGCTCTTTGTAAAATCTTATCGAGCATTTCAATTGGTCGTGATCAATCGTAGTTTTTATACATAGCGATCACGCATTATAATCCCTTTTATTTATATAACTTCTGTAAACCTGCACAACGTTTTGGAAAGTATTTGTCCAATGTACTACCCATATAAAAATCCCTAAATGTAAATCCCATCGAATTGTCTACACATAAAACTAATAACTATTGTTAATAGTATTTAACAAAAATAAAGTAACATAGCCAATAAATTAATTTACATTTAAATGTATAAATGTGTGTTTAGATTATTTACTATCAAGTATTTATTGCATAAAATACCCCTAAGTAAATCCGAAACGAATGAAGACAATTCGTCAATTTTGAATTTGATTTTCATTTGCTAATGTACAATATATTCAAAAATAGCAAAAATAGGTTACGCTAGTTCGACCTAAATAAATCAATCCGTGTTGTCTCAAGACAGATTCTAGAATAGAACCGACAGCGGGTCAGCTGTCGGGATAGAAGCGGAGCCACCATTAACTTTTCCGACATTTTTGTCACTGGCTTATTATGCATTAAATATAATTCGTATCACTACATGTAAAATTTCTTTGTGGAGATTTTTATCAGTTAATTCGATTTCGCAAATTGGGTAAATACAGCAGTTTTAATAATGCATTTAAACATAGGTAATTTAGGCAAGAGTATTTTCTAATAAAATATAAATTGCAAATACACTATTCAGCACTAAAAAAGTTGTAATTTGTGGATGTCATTGTACCTTGTACCCGCTGCAATTAAAGAGATCTATTGAATCCTGAAATGTGTCTGAAATCAGTTTCATTGGATTCCAGATGAAACGGGCCTCATTGGATTTCTGATAAAGTGTGTTGCATTACAATCTTGAGAATATTCACGCAAGGGACATCTGTGAATGTAAAATGGCAAAACATCGCCGCGGAAAGAAATATTCAAACACTATTATTGTTTATTTGTTTGTTGGTAAAATTGGTGCACATCCAAAAACTAAACATCAGGATTTGTAGCCAAAAAATAGAAATTCAATTGTCTCGCCAATAGGGTGATTCTTTTATAATAGTTTTTAAATTTTTTAAAAAGAAAAGCAATATGTTTTAAAAATTTAGTGTAGATGGAAATCCAGTTTACGGTAGATAAACCAATATTCAAACTGGTGTACTTCTTTGGTAATAGGATATTTTCCTTATATATTCGACTACAAAATAGTTTACCCACTTCATCAGACCTTATTTATTTGCAATTTCAAATGTTTAATGGTAGATCTTACTTGCATGAACCTTTGTAATTTAATGCTTTACTAATTTCCAGTGCTTTCGTTTGGATTTCCATGACTTAATTTTAAAAAGAAAGAAAAACCAAATTCAAAAATTTGCAAATTATTGTTTGAAGTGTGTTGAATGTAATTTTTTAATGGCACATGGTCTAATTTATCTTACAGACTGCTCTGCATCCGTGTGTTTTGCCTCAGAGCTACTAATCTACCTTCATTCATTATGTGCATCCAATTTTAAGTCTTCTTAAGAAAGTAGTCATCCAACAAACATCATGGAATGAATTCCCTGGTTTTTGACATAAGGTACGTACTGATATTAGCAAATCAATTAAAAAGGAAGAGCATGATCCAGATCAGATCACACTTTGCCTGGCAGAATTAATGGGTTTCAATTGCAGCAATAGTAGATTTTAACTTGACTGATATTGATTTGCCTACGTTTGGTCATTAAAATACCCCCATTGGAAAACAAAAGACAGTTTAATAGACTGCTGGTCACAAATTAGTTCTCCTCACTGGATATCTATTCTAAAAAATTCACGGATTTAATAACCTGATATACGTCATTAATACCTATTACACAAAATGCAAAATCTCAAAGTAATCCTGTTGATATAGCTTCGCGATTTTAACCAGTTTAGTATTACTGCACAGCAGGCCATTGTTGTTATTACAAAAGATTTTTTACTTTAAATCAAAATGTGCATAAAATCAAGATCTACAATAACAGTCCCTAACATTTAATAATTTAGCGCACAAAATGTTAGTAAGCTTAATTTGTGTATCGGTCATCGGTTTAGCAATATAGAAACTTTTTCTACATTTTCGTAAGTTTGAGTAATTGAATTATCAAAAATTTGCCTGAAATGCAACAACCTAGACAATTACGGCCTGAAAACAAAATATTGGTATAATTTTGTGCAATTAATATGTGCTATGTATATTGGTAGAAAGGTGACAAAGCATTATCCCCCTAATGCCAATTAGATAGTTATTTATGTCTCGCACTTATATTTTATTTAAAAGACCCACTTACTGGTATTTCAGATACCTTTTACTAACATTCCAGACAACAATTTCATTTTATAATTTGTACTCAATAGATATGTGGTACAAAAATAAATTTACCCTTTCTACTTCTTTTTGTTTAAACGATTAATTTTTTTTATGCCCGAAATGCAACTAAAATACCAATTGTCACGAACCGTTATGAAAAGTTTTCAAGAGATATTTTCATGTATGTTTTATAGCAAACAGTAAAATTCTATATGAGAGAGGTCTACGGCCTGTTGTCGTACGAAAACGAAAACTTTCTCTTTACTCTCGATTTAGTTTTTCAGTACTCACTTAAGATTTTTCACCTCAAAAATTCCGTTCACCCTGGCGATTTCGCAGGAGTAGGTGAGTGAAAAATGCACAACTTTTCGCTGAGGGAATATTTCGTGTGGAGCAATGAAAATTTTCCCCCGAAATTATTGTCAGGGGAATAAAAAACTGAGTACAAGGCTTAAAGGAGCAGTAACTAAGGCAAGCTAATTATAGCCATGCTACTACCTTTTTAATGTTTTTAATAAGAAATGTTTCATTGGAGTTTAGAGTGAACTTTCTGCAATTGACCACATTGACGTAAATCGATTAATTAAATAAATATTACAAAATCAGTGGCCGTATGAAATTGATACTCGAAAGAAAATTACAGATATTTATATTATGGTGACCATTTATCATGAAATTTTCGATTCAAATTTTGGGTGACGAGGTGCTTACTGACCAAATCACCTATTGCAATAAAACGACCAGTTGACAACAGGAAATCGCTAATAGACAATTTTATTGCACGACAATCAATCTGACCAGACACACTATCAGACTTGAGACAACGCTCGACTCACTACCAATTTAGCGTCTGGCGTCTTCTCTTAATTTCTTAACGTCTCTCTCTCAATACATTCACAAAATACAAGAATATTCCAGAACAAATCAATCAATGAAAAATAATAGCTAATACCAAATTATTCTGTTATCCCAAGATAGATAGAAACTCTGAATTTCCAACATTAGGTGATCGGTGTTTAGCAATTCATTTCACAATTGGTTGTCCCTTGTAAACATCTATAATTAAAAAGATAAAGACGTTGTTCGGGACATTTCTGCTGTGTAACTCGGTACAATATTGAATGTTATTTTAGTTATCCTTTAGTTATTGAAATATTATTTTCTGATGTTCTTATCTATCACCCAAAATAAAATGAGACTGTCTCATTTCCCACTGATGGATGGAAAAGCGGTATAAAGTGTAGAGAGGTGAAATAAAGTGGTGGTGAAAGTCAGAGAAAGTTGCTAGCCATTCATTCTTAAGTTTTAGTTGGAGTTGCAGGAATTCATGCGCGAGTGATATTTGCAGACAGACATCTCCGAGTAAGTTATTCTCTGGGAGAATAGGATATCTGGAAGGCCAGACCACCTACGCTGGCTACGAGTTTCGTTGTTTGGCTGGCGGAGAAAATCTTACCAAGTCTGCACCTCTGAGTCCTGCCTTGCTATACTTATTCTTCTCTGGTCGATATTGTCGTATTCCAGCATATCCAGAATTAGGGCCGTGCGCTTTCTTGCGTCGTTCATCGACAAAAGCTTATCTATTCCTCTTATGAACTCCATCTGTTCCGCTGATATCAGATGTATCCTCTGTGCTTCCTAGAGTATCTCCTCTTTCACATTTGTCTTCAGTGACCAACGGACTTTTCATATTTTGAGTTTCCTGTAATTATTTTCTCAATTCAGAATTCAGTGTTTTAAACGGACGTATTTTAGCTAATACCGTAGTAGAATATGAAGACTAAATATCTTTCTGCGTTTATAAGTACGCTTTGCGGTGCTTAGTATTTGAACAGCTTGATATTATTACTGAAAGCGAAAGGTTAGGCATCCTGATTGAAAGAAATTACATATTTAATATGTGTGCACAGTAATTTCACTGTATTAAAATAACAATTGCGAAAGAAAGAAGCTTGCAGGTTGTGATTTTTTTCGTGCAAGTTGTTTGTACATGTATCTACGGGTTTTAATGTTGTTCATGAAACTTTCGAGAGTTGCACATGCTGCTTTACGGCAGTCTGAACAATATTGGATTAATTTCCTCAAAACACATGGACTTATCCTGCATCAACATTGTTGCTTCAATAATCCGACATAATTTTGACATGAATTCATTTCTCATAAGTGATTGTGGCTGTTGGGCTAACAGTTGCAAATTGCAATTTCCCCATCTGCTAATTAGAGATCCTACGTCTCCTATACAAATACTGCCTTCCGATGATTGTGTGCCAAAGTAGTTGTCTTATTGCATTTCCATTTGTATTTTTAAATTCCAGTATCAGCTATGTTTATCATTCATTTTAAGTTCCGTCATAAATACGAGGTTCATTTTTGGCAACTGTGACGAGGTTGTGAATTTTAATAATCAGTTATTCATTAAAATATTTCTTCAAAAACAGCCGAGTTAAAAAATTATTGTCAATCAAATTTCACCAACAACTAAAATCAAATGAAAATGTTCTTACAAATCAACTGGAGCATGACTTCATTTCACACACTTTCAAAACAAGGTAACTATTTTTATTAAAACGAAACAAGTAATTAAAACTCACAAATGGCGTTGATCAGTCATATTCGTAAGATGAGGCCACATAATACGATGGAGTAGAATATCTTGTCTAAAATTTAATCACGCTGTAACTAGGCCGTTAGGTAATTGCAATTTTCTCAAGGAATACTTTTTTCTACAACTATACGTTTTTCGATGGAGTATCGTATATTAACCTGAAAACATAAAAAATTCAATAAGTAACCTGACTTACATCTTCATTTCTGAAAGTTAGCAGTTAAAATTTTGTCATTAATGGTCGATTATAAGTCTCATGAACTATATTTAAGACATTATTAGATAGTGTATACCGTAATGACGGAATTATTTTTTCTGGTAACCGTTCTCTGATCAAAAGTTTAGAATACAAAACATTAGAGTAATAATTTACCCCTTCTTAGTTCTTTGCTCCTTGTTCTCATCTGCTTTTAAATGTTTGTCTTTGTGGTACGCATTTCATAGCGACTACACTACATATTTTCGGCCTTGATAAAGAAATCTCTAAAAATAACCAGATCCACGCGGGATTACAGTGCGTAGTTTCTCTATGTGGACAGAGTTAGACAAGCGAAACACATCGCTTAAATTGGATAAATCATTGACTTGTTTTTGTTTAGTTCCACGATTGTAAAAGTGAATGCTGCAAGCGGAGGCCAGGAAATATAAAGGTGAAATTTTTGCCCTGTAAATGAAATGTGTACGCTTGGTTGACCTTTTAAGTAATAATCTTAATATTTAAAACTAATTCACTCAGTGAGGCAAGTATATGCCAAGAAAAATGTTCTGTAAAATGAAATTTTGAATTCTGGCCTTGAAGAGTTAAAATGTGGGTTTGTTCATACAAGCTGTACTATTAGTATTTAGAAAGTAATACAGAGGCATTCCTTCATTCTGTGATAATTAGTTTCACCAATGTTCAGCCGGGATTTCCAATGCCATTAAATACTGCTAGTTACTCTGTCACCGAGAAGTTTTTGTGGTTAAAATGTGGCCTACAGACATGACAGCAGTAGAACTGAAAAGTTTATTGCAAAATGGCAAGTTAGTTTGCGTTCTAGGAAAAGACGAAAGCATTACAAATAGAAACACATTTAAAATTGAATGAAGAAGGTTAATGGGTAGTCGAGTATGGTTTGTGCAATTTAATAGGATATGTAAAGTAAACGGTTAGATAAAACATAAAACGAAAACTCTAAAATTTTGTGTTTCGACATGCTTTTCTCAATGTATGTCATAATGAAGCTGGACCTAGAGCGTACGCCATAAACAGAGTGACGTTGTCATTGATGTTTAGTAGTCAACCTTTGCTTTTAAGGTATTAGGTGGATTACAGATGTCCCCTTTAGAGATAAAGTAAGAACGGCTGAATGTAAAATGGCATCATAATCCCAAGTATTATGTGTCTATAAAAACTCGCAAGAGATCGACATAAGTATCAGGTCAGGGACTGCGTATTCTCATCCTATGCTCAAATTCAATGTCGGATTCAGGTTGTCTTGCTGGCCGTGAAAAATGCACCGAATGGTAAGACTCGGATAGCGTGCTGACAGTAACAGTCTAGTTTCTTGCTAGGTTTGCATTGCATGTCGGGATGCAGACTGACAAACTTATCATTAGCAGTACTTGGGCTAAAACATTATCTCAAGGTACACAAGATGAATGTTCAGCTCATCTTACTTTGACTCATGCAAATTAATAGGCTAAGGTTAAACACAAGTTAACGCAAAACGGCCATGGAGGTATTCCAATTTCCACCTTCGTGGTTCAGGAGACAGTCTTAAAAAATTTAAACATTTATTAACATTGCTTCTGGTTTTAATTTTTCTTCGTCCTTAAAATAGATTTTTGAAGTCTGCTTGCTGCCTGGGCAAAAATGCTTACTCATTACACTGTTATTTCATCCTTTTAAGCTGAACGGAGTAGTCGTAGGCATAAAGAACCCGTTTTATATGATTTGTTTATGTCTACACATCATTCCTTACAAAATAAATAAAACTTGTAATACGAAAATAACAAATAGTGTATAATAAGTCAGCAAAAACCTTTTCATAGAATAACTGGTAGGACAATGGTGAAATGCATGCGGGATTTTTATAATAATTACGTAACTAATCGGCAATTCATGTAAACATCATCCAGGATATCATTTAGTGTGAACAAAGAAGTAAATTGCGATGTGTGCTCAACAGAAATATTATAAAATTAGGTTTTCAACTTTTAACACGTAATGCAGTATAGGAATACATTTAATTGCTAATTTATTAGAATATTTTCAATTTGCATTCTTCTTCGTAATGAAAGAAAGTAGTGCAATGTCTTCAGGATAAAGTTAAAGTTAGAATAGATGTACCTACTTACACAACTTAGCTGCACTTATTTTTTCTGGTGAATTATTTCGGTGAGGCATTGAGCCCGAAGGGAAGAACCTTTACTTCTCGCCATCACCGCAAAGATAAAACCAGCAAGTAGTTACGATTTAATACATACAAAAGCCTTGGCTTGTAATTCGTTCGTCTCTCTCACAAAGACAACACACACTTATTTTTCTACAGCTTGGATTTCATTCGTCAAGTAGGGATTTCTTTCTAATGAGATCCACTACAAAAAAACAGAACTAAGAAAATACAGAACATCGCTGACATTATTATATTTACATCACAGTTAGTAATAATTGATGACAAATTATTTAAACAATAATATAGGTCCTTCTGTCAGTATTCAATTAGTACCTGACATACCAATATACTAGTGTAAGTTTAAATCAGTAAATTAAATGCATTAATCAAAATTTTATTTCAGTGTGAAAGATGCATGCACCACATTCTCCGAAATAATTTTCTATTGAACTATTTTGGTAGCGTAATAATATTATGGCCATGACATGGGAATGACAATGAATAGTGACTAATGGAAAGTCAAACTGTTAACTATACCCATCCAAGTTTCAATTAGTGTCGGGTGAGATAATTGCTCTTTTCAAGGGGGAAATTCTTAACTTTCCCGGGTGAAATGGCTTATTTTTTAGTGAACAAATGAGAAATACGGGAAAGTTGCGAAGTATAGGGAGTATAATGGTAATAGGTTTTCATAGCCACAGTTTCATTACAAATTATGACAAAAATTGTTTTAGAGGTTTTCCAACGGCTAAAAGGAGTGATTGGTGATGATATCAACATTATCAACTGAATTACTAAACTAAGTGAGTTGAATGTGTGAACTGGACACTGACGGATTATTCTGAGTATTGCCTTTGTGACCGACGCTACATGAACTACAGTTTCAGGAATAGGATGACTGAGTGGAGTTAATTTGAGTATCAACCACAAATGTCCATCTCCACCTAACTGAAAGTCCCCGATTGTCAGTTAGCCTGTCATAATTTTACATGGCCACTTCTGGTTGTTTGACTATTGTAAATGTTAGAAACCAGTAACGTTATTACGAAGCACCTAGTATATATTTTGATGTACACATAAATATTTACCTTCCTGTTTGTAAGCGTTTTTACTAAACGACATTTTTCTATGGATATACTTTAAGGGACACAGAAACCGTCAAAGTACTGGCATCCTTTACGTTATAATATACTGTCTGCAGGTTGACGCTGTTTGGATGTGGGTTCCTTCCGTATCCTCGACCTGTATTATATCAACTTTGGATGTAGAATTTAATAATTCAATTCTTACCCGGTAGTTCTGCGACGCAAGTAAGGGATGCGATGTTTAGCGTGTTACTGAAAAGGAAAGATGAAATAAAGCAGTGAGGGCAGGGGGAGCATAGGATGAAAGTGGGCCCAACCCTCCGTCGCCGGGATCCGTCAATCCATCTGTGAAGTCCTCATGCTCCACTCTCTTTGTTCTGGTCTTTCCTATACTTTATAGTATGAACTATCCTTCAGATATCCTGTGGGACAGAAATACTAGTCTGTGCAACTGTATGTAGCCTCGGTTCATTCAGCACAAGGGAAGGGGTTGTTGTCAGTTAGGGACGTTGTGCATAGAACAAAGTGGTTCTAACCTGGACATTTTGCATTAGTCTCATCCCAACAAGGAAAACACCAACTTACGAAAACGATGCTTTTCATAAAGTCCACATTCAATTCTGATATTAGTATTGGCAGTTGCAGCAGAGTTTACAGTCAGTTTTACTCTGTCAAGCTCGGGAGTCACATGACGATAAGTAGGGTGAACGAAATCCAGAAACCTTTATTGACGTTTAGACTTCAGTCCTCGCTGTCTCATTTCTCCTCCGGCAGACGACGGAAGGTAGGAGTTTGTGCTCATAAAATTCAATTGTCAGTCCTCTGGTACACAATGGGATATGCTGCTAGCCCAATGTAACCGCTACTCAAATGTACATAAATACAGCAAAGCTACCCAAATCTACAGAGATAAACTCCATCGATGAAACTGGGGACGTATACTTACAAAATTAGGGTATTGATATTCAACAGCAATGGTAATACTCTAAATTAATATTGTCAATGGCTTTTGCCATGATAATATTTGGGAATGCTTTCATCTATACATCTAACGGAATAAATAACATTTCACTAATTCACATTTCTTAGACAGTATTAAAACACTGAAAGATATTAGGATAACACACTAATTACTAAATAATGTTGTGATAATAGTTTACTTATGAATATCAATGCTTACGTATTCTGTAAAAAATTTCTCCCTACAGCATTTAAATTGTTATTATTCAATAGTAACAGCAGCGCAGCGGTCACATTGTAAATTCTTTTGTGAATAGTCCATGTTGAAAATACTTGCCACGAATTCTACTCCAGAAATCCGTATTTAACACAACTCGATAGTTTAAAACAAAATTTTTGAGGGTTGGGTTGAGTTTAATGTTTACGAAGTAAATGTTTTGGCTAGAAGGGAACATTATAATATATTAGTGCCATATAGGATTCTCCAAGATTACAGACCAGGTGTGTTTGTACGTTACCTTTTACACAGTACCTAATACTAATAGTACTAATATCAGGACAAGAAGTGAATAATACAATAAAACTCAGTCTTTTGCCTACCTGAAGGTGCATTCAACCTACAATCAGGTTCCATTTAAGTTAAAAATAAATGTCTTAGGTTATTATGGCGGATTTAATTTCCTTGTTTGAATATTGTTATTATACATCTAGGTAGTTTACACCAGTGCAGTGCAACCTTCTGGCTACTTATTGTTAAGAATAAGAGCAATACGTTGTTTCAAATCACTACTGTCTCACATTGAGTGCTCCAGTAGGGTTCTTATACAGGAAATAAGAATGTGTGCTTATTTTTGAATAGATATACAGCCAACTGACAATTGAACAGTCCATAGTCGACATAGGCATGACCATTCTATACAATACTATTTCAACAATGTCGAGCTTACTGTCTGCTTACAGACCAATTGAAACAGAATACCCTAATTCCATTTTTCTATGCAATCTTTAACATTTAATAACAGGAAAAGAATTCTGTAGCTCTTATATGCACTATTATTAACAATCCGACCTGGTAATAGTTTTCTCCCATTTTTGCAGCGCAATATTTTGTCATTTTAGTTTACTATTTAGCATTAACTGTAGAAAACAACCTAAAACCTCCATACACAGATCCTTACCAAGTCTTTGGTATTTGTTACTAATTCACTTCTATATTCTGCTATTTCTTTACAATTACCGGTGTAAAAGCGTCTTTTTTCTGGTGCACAGGAACAACGACATAATTTTTTATTATTAGGTAGATTCCTATTATTCTAAAATAACTAATAAATCAATGAATGACTACATGTCCGGGAAATCAGTTTGATTATGGGTAGGGGGACAGATAAATTGGATTGGTATAGGATAAGGGTGCCAGGGTGACCAAGTGGTAGCTTGGATTCGGAATAAGGGTGGCCGAGAAATCGGTTGGAGAAGAGATAAGGGTGACCTAGAGATCGGTTGTAGTAATGGTAAGCACCATTGAGAAATTGGCTGAAGTAAGAAGGACAGTGATGATGGGGAAATCGATTGAAGGATAAAGGTAATTGAGAAATCGTTTGGTTGATTTTGGCAACGGGTGAATTTTAAATTACTAAGGCATTTGTAACCTTTTTGGGGTGATGGATTTGTATTCTCATTTTGCAATTTGTATTTTATTTAAATTTATGTATGCATCTTAAAATCATGAGTTGTAAGTGCTTGAGATGGTCACTGGTATTTTTGTATGTACTAAATGGGAAGAGTATCCATATATATGTGGTTCCTTTTAACCATATTTTTAAGTAGCAGAGAAATTTGCTTCATTATTTTAGCAAAACGATGGTTATAGAGAGGGATGAAATGAATCCAAGAAGAAGTATATGTACAACACAACCCATCCTATAGTTTTTCAATCTGTGAAACACGTATTATGTATGCGCAAAGTATGTAACCATATAGCCAAGGAAGCTCAATGTCTTCAACTGGGTGGGAATGGAAATGTAGAAGAGGGCAAGCTATAGTAAGCATTGCAGTCAGCCCTATCTATTTTCGAGTGATTGTATTTGAGCTGAGATCGAATTTAGTCATCACTGTCATTGCAATACATTAAGAAAACCTGTTCAAAATTCAAATTTTAGATTAAATTTTTTTATGAAATTGTTCTCGTGATGTTCCTGAAATTTTGATGAAATTCTACTTTTTTTCTTTAAATTACTTTATTGATAGAAGAATATTAAGGAATGGTATAGGGTTACGAATATCATAATCTTAAATTTGTCTCACACAAATCGCTCATTGTTCGAACTAATAATTGCTAATGGTATTGAAATTTTGCTGCATACGGCATTTAAGTCTATATGCAATATTAGCAACTTTTGCTATACCTTAAAAATTGGTTGCTGAAATTATTGATGAAATTACAAAATTAAATTAAATGTATCTCAAGTGAAGTTGAAATTGTCAAATAATTCATCTGATTATATCGAAGTTTATGTGTATGCTCATAGTGTACAATTTTTGAAATATCGTAAGTTAAACTTTTAAAAAACCTTAGGGATATTTGAGTTTAATCATAACGATAGGAATGGGTTGTCTAAACTAATTTTTATTTTTATTAGTTGTGAATGTGTAAGTATTGATAGAGATATGGTAAATGTAAATAATTTTACTGGTGGTACGATATTTAAAATTTTTGACTTGAAATGTAGTAAGGAAATGAAATGTAGTACGTGTAAATTGCGTTGAATGTGTAAAAGGGTTGGTGTTTGGATTGTTCCCAACTCTAAAGGTTGAATATGACGAATGAACTAGCTATAAGCAAAAGAAGTTGAACTGAATTGAACTGAAACTGTTTTGTGAGAGTGAGAGAGAGAAGTGCAGAGTGGGTTTTGGATTCAGTCGTCGACTCACTCTTGAGGAAGGAACATATCGCTGAACTACGCTCGGCAGTTGCAGCTCGTTGATAATCCAGTTTGTTACTACAAATCGAATACATAGTTAACGTTCGTGTAGGTAGTGCAGTGGCACACTATTATTCTACACTTTTACAGAGAAGCTAACCTACTAATAACAAGTAGGGATATATTGCAATAGGTATATTAAAGTTTCTTGCGTACATGATTAATAATTTACTCGTTGTCACTAAAGCGTTTGGAATATATCTTTACATATGTGGACCACAGCTCTCCAATTTCCAGTTTTGATAGCCAAATAGAGTTTGGTTCTTCTGTTTCTCTGAGTTCAAGTGAAATACGAAATTAAATACTAGTCTGAATCAGATTGTTCTGATACAAAAGAAATTGCTGCGCTAAGTGAAGTAGGAATGGTGAAGAAATTCATAGTTTGTGAAAGACAGAGAAATTTGAGTTAGAGGCAACTTTTGAGGAGATTGAAGTACACAACCGTTACATTGCACTCGGTACTCACTTTCTTATTTACTATTCGAATTGCTGTGGGTAGGGAGTTCCATGTGAAGCTGAACTGAACAAACATCCGTTTAGATCTCAACCAGATATTATAAATAAATACATCCTCAGGAGGAACCAGCTCCCTTCTTCTTTTCCAGTTTGACTTGAAGGCAAGGCAAGTGAGTAACCTGCCACCTTGGATTTTCGTCTGTTTGGACCATGTGGATTAAATATTTATTCTTATAGGTCCGCTCTAACACATAAGTGGAACTTCGTTATTTTCTACGCCCATTCAGTGATACATTTGGTGTTGAGACTCTTTCAGAGATAACTTACATACATTTCATTCCCTTCAGCTTTTCGTTTGTACAGCTTTGTTTTGTGCAGCATTTCTAATTTGAATACCTTTCTAAAAGTCTCTAACTAAGTATTGTAGTGTAATCTCGTTTTAAAAATACAGGATGTTTAACTGAGGAAAATCAATTCATCGTTTATTGTAATGTATGGCAAATAGAGAGGCAACGAGCTCGTCTTATTCACCACTTAGAATTTATCATTTTCCCAAGAATTTAATTAGCTTATAGCAGAGGTTGGCTAGACCGAGTCTAGACTAGACTGTAGGCCATACATTCTGAATAGTCAACTGGATTCTAGGACTAAAGTGCTATTCGTTCCTTTGTTTCTTACTTTGCTAGATCTCTAGTTCTAATTCAGTGAATTCTTAATACTCGGAATACCTGGAACGCGTTTTAAGACTCCACTTCCTTACGTGCATCTTTTCTACCTTATAGAGCTCGTCATACAACGTTTACCAGGAATACGATAACACTCGCTCTATGAATTATTGAGAGTTAGCTCAAAGAAATCATCATTTCTTTGTTCGTTTGTTTCTCAACCCACTGTGAATTACTACGTATATTATTTCCTTGCCGTGCTTTTCATAATTATCTCTATACCTTTACAGTGTCAATTGTGACGTAATTCTAGATATTTATTCCTTCTCCAATTTAAGTGCATACAAACTTCAACAATACTATTAATATTTCAAGAGGAATAGTATTGTTTTGGAATAGAATTTGTCGTCTGAACAATTCAATATGTAAGTATTTAAAAAGCTTAATTCCTTAATCTTCCAATATTATTTGCTAGGTTGCATACAGTGCTTATCATTCAAGATTTTGCTCTTTGGGTTGTTAAGTTGCGTACATATTTTATGCACAACGCGATAAGCTTACCATTTATTACAGTTAAAATTCAGAAATATTGACTTGCCTTTCTGGCTTCAATTTTATTTGATATATTGTATGTTCGCGTGTGAAATGTCTAATTATCGGTACCATTTTAGTATTTACTATGAAGAAATTCTAAGATGTCTGGTTGTAATTTTTATAAAAAATATAAAAAAATTTAATTAGCTTTCATGAATATTGTGCACTGAAATTCCATGCAAACTAGAACGACGATATTATTTTTAATACATTGTCCTTTAAAAGTAGATGATAAATTCTGTCATAGTATTCTTTGAAAATATTTGCATTTCCCCGCATGGTGGCGCTATGCAAGAAATATTGAAAATTATTGATGATTTTCATTCGCTTTGGCTGTATTAATTAAAGTAAAGCTCCATTTTTATTACTTTTCAGGCCTTTAATTTGTATGTTAAAAATTGCAGTCCTGTCTTAAAGTTAATTCCTCTTCAGTTTATTTTCTACGCTTGCGTTCAGTATAAAGTCAATGTATTTATTTTAGTATCTAAAAAGTATCACAAGATTTTTTTGATTACTGACTGCCTATAAACTACCTGAATATGGATAATTTATTATATATCGGGTGATGGTAGCGAATAACAAATTTTCCATGCCAATTAGGCGATTGTATAACTCTTACTTGTTAAACAATCCATACGCCATCTCATATATAATGCTGTTCGATAGATGTGTAGTGACGCATACTAATGTCTTCCGATATTTGATAGAGATTGAGATAATTGCGCTGTTGTGAGTAACTAATTGGAAGGATGACCTTAAATTTTGTCAAAACAGTTAATATAGAAATATAAATTGTTCAGAGAATAGAAACATCTTTGAAACATTCTCATTAATATATAGTGCAAAATGTGTAGAAACAAAGTATTGTTTTCTACTGACGCAATTTTCCTAGGCTCTTTGACAATCTCTTGCCCAGTGCAGGAGTACCATTTCACGCTCACTAGTGGTAAGTGGTATTAAGTGGGAAATTGAATAATATTACCGTGGCACTGATGGTGACTGGTACGAAGCTGTAAAATTGCTATTTATAACGTAAACTCACTTAAGGTTGCCAACATGAGCTTTCAAAGTTGTGCAAAATCTAAAACTAAAATACAAAAATTATTCAGAGATTTTCCATCAATAATGTTTTCGAATTCTGCAAGTCTTGTTTTTTTTGTAAAATAAATATAAAAATATAACAAGGCACAGATCTTTTTTGAATTGAATGATCTTAATAATTTCCAAATCGATCAATCGATGGAAATTTACTTAATGAAAAATTTGAAAATGAAACTGCAAAAAATTTTGTTCTTGGAAAAATGGGATTTCCATTTAAGATTTACTTTTAAAACCTGGAGTTAAATCCGAAAGGGAAAAATATTAGTTATTGTTAATTAGATTAAAAACCATGGACGGTCTGCTAAAACTACTGTGAAACATAATTAAGTATGATGCATACAAAAACCA
The DNA here is from genome assembly GCA_020352615.2 of Yoshiicerus persimilis. Lineage (NCBI taxonomy): Eukaryota > Metazoa > Arthropoda > Collembola > Entomobryomorpha > Tomoceridae > Yoshiicerus > Yoshiicerus persimilis. Next base: position 32,315,947 of record CM060170.1, on the reverse strand, counting down.
TTGATTCCCATGAATGCAAGTATGAGGTACGTGGTACGTTAATTTTTTTAAATGGAATGCGGCCTTGGTTATAATATTATAATGTCTACGTAATGCATATGCTGTTAACGAGCTTATAAAATAGTCATGAGGTATTTATAAATATTGTAGATCTCATGGACTTATTCCTATGACCATTCGCTTGACCTTTTGCATTTGTAATGTCTTGTAACTTGTGTGCAATACAGTATGCTACGAGTAGTAATAATCTAAATAATATTTGTACATACACATACGTTTACAACCACTCATCTATTATAAACACATTCTTTAAAAGTAGAACGTACTAGGATTCCAATAATTAATTAATTGACGGGACTTACTTTTCGTCCAATGAATGCAATGACACTATAAAACTTTATATACATAACAAAAAGTGTCCAACTGCAAAAATAATTATGTTGTTTATATAATACCTCTGTAATCGGCAAATTGATAGCAGATTGTTTGATTTTAGTACTTATTAATAAAGCATAAGGAAACACTAATAGGACAATTGCTGCGTAGTACAAATAACTAATATGTATAATTAATAGTTTAACAATAACTATTTAAATATTATTGAGCATTGAATTATTATTATTGAACTGTTGCAGCGATATGCGATGATACTGTAATAAATGTCCTCTAGAGTAGTTCATACTACATCGGTCTTATTGAAATTGAGAATTCCAATAAACCAAACATTATACTCATTGTATTTCATGTTTTATTTAAGAATGAACCTCATTCACTAGTACCAATTTTCATTGAAATAATCCTATATAAAAATACATTTTGCAACAATTTTGTACAGTAATTTTGCTCGTCAAAAATATGTAAAAGAATAAAAGTGCCACAGCTAGTTTGCAGAATTCCTTAAAATTTTTAATTGGGACTGAGGGATTCCCAAAATATTTAGCAATGAATCTAGCAATTAATATAATAACCATAAGTTCCTAAATTATGAATGCCGTATTTCCTGAATTGATGCACCAACGTCGTAGAGAATTTGTCCTATGAATTTAAAGTAGATGTGATGTGCTTTAAATATTAATTCATCATCTTGGTAATAGTTTACCATCCTCAATTTTGTTTTTATAGCGACTACCTTTGGGAAACGTAGGTCTGATAAGGAAATCACAGGTAGATTAGATATAGAAACCATAGGATAATGAGCAGACGTGAGTGCAAACACAGAAATAGATAACACTGGTCATTAGTTAGCAATTGCCGTAGAAAACGATATGTTCGTAACTTCTGAGCAACGTGGTGTCACCTGAAATCTGAAATATATGCTGGATACAGGGAATGAAAAACAGTTTTCTATCATTTTTACCATGAAAACTTGTAGTAGTAAAACTTGGACCAACAATTAATCATTGCCTATAGATTTACGTAAACACAAGAGAAGTAACGAGTCGAAAATGCGAACAAGTAATCTGAATGGACAGTGATTGGGATTAGAACTAGTCCCCTATTGGTCTCCAATTGGACCTTATACAAAATTGCGTAGCTACTGTATTAATTTCCAATGTATGGTCGTAAAATTATTAGTACGTTATCATCAAGTGTCCATCAAGTAGTCAAAACAAGAAATATCATTTGATCTCGTGTTTAAGAATTGAGGAGTATTTTTCGGGTTTTTCAGATTGACGTATAGAATGGCCTTCCAAGAAGCGAACATGTTTTTTGGAAAGTCAATATTAGCACAGTTTATTAATGACGCACGTCAATTGCGAAGGTAGTATTCATTACATTACGAGCACAATTATAGTTACCATAAATACCGATTTAATTCCCCGGCGAATTAGTGTTTGAGAAGTAATTGTGGAGCTAAAAGAGGGTAAAATTTCCTTTGGGAATAATTGTTTGACTCCAGAATGAAAATTTGTTAAGCAATACTTGATGCATATATGTATGTAGAATTATATGTATGTTTGTAGTTCGCTTCACAATCACTACATCATTTTCAACATTACAATCCACTACAACGCTTATCTTTAGATCAGTTAAGTATATAATGAAGAGTTTGAAGAGTATTGAGTACTACAATTGTGTAATGTTATGGTGGGATGATTCTTAAAACAATAAAGCATTACAGTACAGTGTTCACAACATGTACGCATACTGAAATATAGAAGGTCCTCTTTTCCACCAGAGCAGCATGACCTAGACCTGAGCATTGACTGTGTCTGATTGCGTTATATTCTGTGTCACGACTGTCGATTCCTTTAATGCACAGATTTTGTCCCAACTTTGGTTTACTAAAATGACTATCAAACTCCATTCTTACAGCAGAAACAAACAATTGTCTTTCTCTGACCATGATATTAAAAGTATATTAAATAAATTCTTAAGTACTTACTCAGATGGAATTGTTCAATTTCATGCGTATTACAATAGTATACCTTATCATACTTAAATTGCAAAAGTTCTGAGCCTCGACACTTAATTGACATAACAGCAGTTTAGTTATGTATGCATTTGGTGGATGTTGTCAATTGATTCTACGTCAATTATTTACCACTAATGAAATAATGGAAACGAACTTGTAATGATGTAACTATCTCTCTTTACAGATTTTGAGACGGGAAAACTGTTCTGCTAGAGACTTGTGCAAACGAAAATGTCTACCTTAGCAGGTCCTGCTGCTCCGATAATGGGTGTCTCCCATCATCACCATCAAGCCGTTTTGGCTGCGGCGTATTTCCATCACAATCCAAATAACAATTCTCAGAATATTGGAATTACCTCATCCGGAAAGACGCCTTCTAGTTCTAGCGGAGGATATGCGTCACCCGAGAGAACTTCTCCTGTTGATGTTCAACCAGATCGTCCTATTGGATACGGAGCCTTCGGCGTTGTCTGGTAGTTAAACTCTCTTTCTTTGTCTCTCTCGCATTCAGAGTAGGAGTAGGAAGTGTCCCTATCCGACGGTTCTGTGCTCGTAGGAACATATAAGTAAAATCAGACCGTGCTTTCAACGGGGAATCATTTATTTAATAACTATAAGCTTCTCCTCCTCATCCTTAATAAAGCAAATGTTGTATCTTTGAGGATGTAAGAGCTCTTGCTGTGAAATCAAATCTTCATTTCCACTAATTTGCCATTTCTGAAAGGTTAACTTCATAAAGTACTCGGAAACAATAATTGGGGACATCATTTGACGTAATTAGTTCACTGAGGTAATGCAGGGATTAACACCATTACGAATGAAAAGGGGTCGCAAATGTTTGCTCGACTGTCTATAACTTTGTTTTTCTGGATCATGTACATCCTACTTGAGTTTTGTATCTCGTGCACACTTCCCGTGACATGTCTGTTATTTTTCTTCAATATTCAGTTTTTAACCTTCATCCTTTGTCTCATTTGTAATAACATTACAAACATTTGCCTGTGAACCTGAAAGAAATTGAGGGATTTTATAACTAGCTCAACAGAAAGTACCTATATTATTCGAAAGCTCTACCAAGTATTTTATTGTTGTTTTGTTTGCTCTTGTAAAGCAAGGTTAGAGACAGGAATCCACCAAACATTTTGTTGTCATATGCATTCCTTTGAATTTTCTTGTTGGACTTACAGTCATATCTTCTTCTCCAAGGTTTTTAATTCATAGTACACTTAACCGTGTTCCTATATAGTACATTGTAATATTAGTATTACATTTCATTTAAGTTAATACTCTACAGTAGTGTGTAGGGGGACCAACTTAGTTCGTCTTCCTTTATATTAAGTATCTATAATAAAGTTAGTGAATGGATGTACCGAGTTTAAGTGAACGGTCGGTGTTCATAAATTTTTTATTAACGCACTACTGTAAACTATTTATTATTCTAGAAAAAGTGTACATGTGAATATCGAAATAAATACGATTTTCCTGTGTGACAAAGCTGGAGGTTTTTAGTATTTATCTCAATTCTAGTTACGGGCTCTCGGCTATCATGAACTCTTTCGTGTAGGTACTTGTTATTAAGAGAAGGTTGAGAAGTTAGGGTCTTAGGGTAGAGCAGAGGATGTAAGAACTACGTAAGTTTCTCCAATTTCCCAACCAGCAGCCGTCCATTAGTCTTTGTTTGGTAAATGCAATAAGAAGTAAAATGGAATAAGAAAGCAGATGCTGCCTTGAGTGTCGTTTGTTGAAGGGAGCAGATGTGAGATGAGCTTTTGATGCTGGTAAGCAATGGCTCAACTTGATGGTCGATTCCAGTTAGAAAAGTAAACGAGAATCCAGGTAGATTGTTTGTTGTAGGTTACCGACTACTATTATTTCAGAACAAGGTAAAAAGGTAACAAAGAAATACTATCATGTGATTTGATGAGACGTCAGTCTCTCCTTCCAAATTTTTATTTTAAATATAACAAAGATAATTTAACGTAGAAGGTACTCCACTTACTGGGCTACTCAGAACTTTGTGATGCCTGTGTACCTTTAAAAGTACACAGGCATCTAGGACATTTTAACATAAATATTGCAGGACAACTTGAATTTGTAGTAACAGCAAAAATATTAAACCAGAAAATAGTTTTCTTAAAGATTCCAAATTCGAAGTTGAATTAAATTTTGGGTACTTTTGCACTGTGTTGTTCCTTCATTTCTTGTATCGTTGTGTGTGTTCTCAGTTTTAATGACGTATTTTAAAAACAGTTAGCATTGACGAGGAGAGGGGGCTTTATTTATAACAAGGGATTCCATCTCAGGGTTTAGTAATCAAACTATGGAGGTTGTTTACAATTTTCCCCAAATTATTTCAAGCTCTACTGAAATTGTCTAGGTCACAAAACTTCAGATTTTAAATGAGACATTTTATTAAATTTGAGGAACTGTTTGAATATATTCTTTAGCGTGCATTGAAACACGAAGCCATTGCTTTGTTGTCGATGTCAGTTCATCAGTAGTGGGTAAATTAGAGTAGCCATGTGATATTTGTGGCGTGGTGTGTGCTGCTGCCGCCGTTGTGGATGGAATTATAATATGTATGTACAGGGTATAACATATTGGGAAACTAGTTGACGTTTAGCATACTTTTAGTACCATAAAGTGAATTATCTATAATCCGGTATACATTAACATAAAGCCTCTTAGAGTCCAATCTGGAAGACTTAAGCACACTAGTCTGCATTATTATGTATTTGTGTTTTTTGTCGTAAGAGAGAAAGAAGCGTTTATAAGTACAAACAGCGTATTTATTTGATATGGAAGTAGCATTTGCTTAGTAAAAGATCTGCTTCGACCCTGTTCGGTTCAACTAATATTCGAACGAAAGACAATAGAAGGGGTATTTCGTTTTAGGATATCTTTTTTGTACCTACTGTCTGAAGCACATGCCTAGTAATGGACAGGTGGTCAATGTTCCTGCCCTATGTTTGTCTTCATCTTGATGTTTGGCGTCGGTTCGTCAATGCCCTCCTGTTCAGCTTCACACTTGTTTGTTAGTATATTCGAACACGCTCTATCTATCGAAGACCCTGATCCTCCAACTGCTCCGATAATGTTTCCATATTTTTGAGTTCTGAAGAAATGTATAAGGTGTGCCACATTACAATGGTATTATTATTTTTTCCCAAGTTTCAGTCACCTTCTGTAAATTAGATTTTCATCATTAATAAATACTCGTGCCTAGAAATCCTCTTACGCAATATTGAAGTTCAATATATTCAGGGCCTGAAAGCGAGTCACTCTCTCAGTTCGAAATGGAAGTGGTTTCAACATGATATGCAACTGTTTTTCCAGTGGCAATTTAAGAACCACAGCACAAAACACAACACACCTGTCCATGTTGCTCGTCTTTATCAAGATGGTTTTGAAAGCAGATGTATCACGTACATAACGACCTACCTGTTATATTTACGCTGCAGCAGCAGACAAATTGAGCGCCCTGTTTTATATTCACATTGTTATTCGAATATACCTAGTTTGCAATCTTAGACATGTGCCAAGTTTATTTTATTATACCTGCACTTCCAATGTAAATCTACCACAAAGGAAACTTTTCACAAAGTGTAAGTGTAACCAATATGAGACAACTTTTTCGAACTGAAAAATATCTGACTTTGTTAGAAGAAAGCTTAGAGATAAACTTAGATAATATGTAAATATTTCAGCCTATATTGGAGATGAGTGGGTAAAAGTTTTTAATGAAATGTTTAACAAACATTATTAAATTATGCAAACCTTGATTACTAGTAACCATAAATATTTATGGAAGTACAAAGTACTTTCGAAACAAAAGTTTATTTAATTTTGCACTCACTCCACCTACGCCAACCGTAATTGCCTGCAATTAGTCAATATATTCCCTAGAATTTTCAAAGTACTATAGAACACGTACTTAAATTATCAGAAATTAAATTAGAAATGACATCAATGACATGCTAGTAATAATTTTAATATCCTTCTAATAATTTTCCTTGCAGCACAACTGTTCATTATTCTGGACAGATTAAAATATAAGTTCTGATCGTTCTTCGAGCAATCACTTACAAAAATTTTTTAATTGTCGTTCATTAGTAGAAATATTTTTCTGGCGAATTCCCCACCATTAGTTTCCTTTTTCGTCTCCTGTGCTTCCAGTAAACTATTTTCTATGGTCGACCGACCATTTTCTTCTTAAACCCTGCTGGCATGGTGCAGAGCTTTTACAATCAGTCTCCATTTGTAAAGAAATAACATGGAATGAAGAAAGGTAAAGAATAAAGGCGGATGCAAGAAGGGTAGGGTATACTCCGACGGCCATTGGATGCAACAACCGGTACTATGCATGCATGGTACTACAATACTTGTATGAATGCTTCCTATTTTGTACGCCATACAAGGTTACATTTTACGAACTTCTACAGATACAATTTATTGTAAAAAGTACAAGGATAGTAATATTATCGGACGGGCAAATCCATATAGAAAAGCGCATAGTATATTTTGTGCTTTAACTATATACCATTATTAGTTCGTTCCTTGTTTCGCTAGTGTTGATCTATAGGAGAAGTCGATTTAGCTGGACTATGTCGAACACAAGAAACGAAACCTCGTTTACAAGTTGAAGTATAGAGAGATTGTTTACATCTAACCAGTCAGTCGTACTTCTTCACATGCAGTGCAGTAAGTTGTCAACTCTAAGGACAACACAAAGGATATTAATATGAAAATGTGAAATGTCCCAGCCAAAAGTTCATTCTATTTAGGCATATGTGGACATTTCTACTTGTGCTTACCTTGGGTTTCGGCGTTTTTCTTTGTCTATTCATATATTATTTATTATTATTTCAATTGCATTAGTAAATAAATATTCAAAAACGTCATGGGCTACATTTAAAACCAAAAAAGTAGATACAGAGTATTTAATTTATATTTTAAACTGTACCGAAAACAGACCGAAGTTTTCTTGTCAGAACTTGATCGCACAACCCAATAATGACAAGAAAATCATTTGCTTAGATATATCGCTTCAGAAAGTGTACCTGGTACGCTCTTTTACTGTATATTAAAGCAGCAGTTTTTGTTTACAATATATGGAGTAAATATTATTATTTACGTCTAATTGGTAAAAACTCTTGAACTGTTGCATACATTATGTATTCCATTTCTATTAGCATGGAATACTGTAATATCTTATATTATTCTGCTGTCATATTGTGTACCATGAATAATACTTATGGAGTGAATACATAAAGCACTGTGTAGATGCAGATATCCTTCCTCTTCACAGCTCACACACACGAGTACAAACAATGTTTTATTGCACCATTATTATTCCAAGTACTTGAAAGTACCTTTTTGTCTGCTAGATTTAGCATGCTTCACTTGTAAAGCCAGCATATATAAGTAAGTTCAGGTAATACACGCTTATGTTGGTGACACTATTCTTTTAAAAAAGAAAGTTTCTTCATTTAGTACTGCGATTGGTACATTCAGCATTCGCAGTCTCAAAAAATTCATTGAGGTATGAGAACCATGAGAACTTGTTACATGTGTGTAACTACTCCTGTAAATTACTTTAAATATTAGGTTTCAATTTTCTGTTGCGCTAGTACCAGTAGTTATATCAGCTATCATTTTCTCTTAAAATCCAACAGAATAAAACAATTTCGTTAAAGAGAAGAAATTGCTGTTCGCTCAAAAGCTTTTCATTTCTAAATACCCTCATGCATATAGCTATGTTGCATATCTGTTACAGAAATTATGCCTCTGTATGCAATGTAAAAGAATTTCAGTATTTCATTACACTTTTAAATGCAGTATACAGTATAGTTCTGTATATTTAATGGTTCAATTATGAATGAAAAACCCTTATGGAGGAGTAAATTAACTGAAATACTTAGTATTGCTATACATACCATGCCTAACAAAGGTAACAACTGAAAGAATTCCATGAATTCATTTTTTAATTCACTCACCACCAAAAGATTTTTTATGAAACTTGGGCTGTTTGTAATTTCTAAAATTTTAGCTTTACCTGATTGATAAATTTAATAATCCGTACTTGTACTCATGGCAAGTACTTCATAAATGTTATACGTAATTGTTATTTGAGGATGATGTTGTGTATGAAAGCATGATAAGGATTTTAAGAAGAGCTTATGGGAAGCCACGGAAGTATTTTTTCTGTTAATAGCATTTACAATCAGTTCCTTTCCTTTTTCAGAAGCTTAGGTAAACTGGTTGGTTGTGGTTAAATTTCTTCCTAGTGTCTAAGTAGGACAGGTGTTCGACTCTGCTAGTACGATTGTGTTGCAAGTAGAGACAATATAGAGTTATTACTTGACGTTTGTACATAGGAAATTAGAAAACATTACAACTCCCACCTTACATTAGAACAAAGCATTAGAACTTAAGACTTGTTTATTTCAGGGAAGTGCACAAAATCACAAAATATCTGGCACGTTTCAAGATAATACGTAATGCTTCTTGTTCATAGGTGCAAATACTTGCCATTCCTTTCTGGTCATGTATAAAATTTTCACTTTGGGAATTAGATAATATTAAAACTTCCTGTGCGACAACAATTTAAAATAAGAATAATTTTAGAAAGCTTCGAAGCTTCCTACAGTTTCATTAATTATCTCATTAAACTAAATAAAAAATTCTTCCCAGAAGAAGTAGAAAATATAAAGCAAAAGAAAATACTTTTACGGAACAAACTTACTTGTTATTTGAAAATTAAAATTTTGAATTCTCAGTCAATGATTACAAGGAACTCCATATTGTATTTATAATTATTCATAATGTATTGCTATTTATTATCGCGTTATCTACAGATTGGTGACCATGGTCCAAGCATAATATGAAGGCAGCAATTTGAAAATCATTTCCCGAATATAATTTATTAGAATATATTTACCCAATGTACTTGGCTGACTATTTGTAATTATCTTAAAAGATATTAGCAATGAAATAATTGATTTTGCATGGATTCCAAGTGTATAGAAACACAAAGTGGATTTGAATTGTGATATTGGAGATCATTTTGGCACAAATGATGCATCGATTGATTTCAAGAATATGCATTATGTCATCGGTTGATTCTCTTCCTGACTGTCTCCTTAGATTTGTAGTCCACCGTCCTTTCCTTTAATTTATTGTGTAGCGTTGGTGTGTCAGTCAACCCAACTACCTTGCTATTCGTTGTTTGCCTTCGGTTGACTTCATTTTACTCAATTAATTTTTTCTGTTCAAAGCCTAGATGCGAATGTCTCTCCTTGTATTCTCGAGGAAGGACTTGCATTGTGTCTGTAATCTTCCAATGTATAGTGGCATAGGAATTGAGCAATCTTCTAATAATAATTCGTTATAGCTCATACAACGTGAAACTGTGCGGGTGTGAACCTCGAGCCAAATTGTCTTCGACTTTGAATCTAAAAGTAAGTTAGTGAGTCGAATTACGTTGAGGTGATGAGTGCACCAAACAAAATACATTATGGAAAATCTGGCATTTCTACTTTATTATTCCTTCTTCATACGTCACACTATTGAGGTTACAGCACTGCGATACCAATATCAAGAAAACGCAATGTATGTACATAGAGGATTGGTGATGGCTGACTGATCTAGTCAAGCCTGTCTCTTCATGGTCTCCTTCTCCTTGCTCTTGGCTTTCCTGAAGGTGAATTTCTTGAATTTCTTATTTCGCCAAACCTTGCCTTCTTTCGACTCCAAAAATTTTGAGAGAGTTTGGACGTATTTTCATCCATTAATTTTTTGCTTGAACAGTCAAACTATATTAGTCAGTAATTAGATTTGCATTTAGGGACTGATTTTTTCCAATCCTCTATCAAATCATCAATCATCACGTAAATATTTTATGTAAACACATTATGGAAGGTTTATTGATTTATGTTGCTACTCTGTGCATTAACGTGAAAATGTAATATGATGAACAATTTCATCAAGTGAATGAAAATTTAATGGCATTAAATATTCCGTGTCTAATTTCTGTCCAACTACATAGGTTCTTGAATGAATAACGTTTTACCTGCAGACAAATAGACGTACTTTCGTGTACCACAATATAGTTTTTGCTCTATTAGTAGGAATTGTTGGATTATAGATATTCTGTAGTTAATGATAGACAATTCGTAAGAGTAAACTTGTTAACAGATGATATATGTTTGGTTAACATTACAGCGTTAATATTTATTCAATAGAATCATTAACCACACTGCAGCATATTACGCTGATGCTTTTTACTAAATGTTTGCATTACATTAAAATTAGTAATAAATTAGTATAACATTAAAAGAGCTCAAGATAATATTAGATTTCGAATGTTGGCATTTTAAGTAATTTTCTTAATAATCTCTTTTCTATAACTTTCACCTTTAAGGCTTTCGTTCATCGTCAGCATAGTAAATGAAATCGTATATCTAAAATTGTCTATATCAATTATAATTCACCTGACAACTAAATACAAAACGTATGTAGATCATATTGTTATGCATACATATACTTGCTACCAGTTTCTAAAGTTTCTATACACGTATCGTATGTGCGTTTATTATATATCGGAAGCTATTTTATGATAAGTCTTTGTCCGTCTGTCCGTCTTTCTAGAGGTGGACTCAAGAACAGAGTGAGGATATTCCTTGATGCCTGATAAATTCTTATTATTGAAAAGCATACTTTTATTTCCTGATTTTTGTGGCGTTGTAATAATAAAAATGCTTGACTTTTCACAGTAAACGTCAACATACGCTGAATATTATCAGTTTTCATTTACAAATTTATGTACTTCATTGCTATATTGGTATTAAATTATATTATTATTCTGGTGATTGTTAATACTACAATGTGACTACACTGTAATTATTTTGCTTTATATATTTTTTGTGCTTTACACAAAGCGATCTGCTAAGCGTCCGCCACTTTTTGAACTCCGCGTTGACTAGTTTGGTTTACTGTAGATTATTGTCAGTATCATATTATATGAAATCACGCATTACGTGTTACTGCGTTAGTTAGAAACGAACTGTTATATGCAACCGAACAAGTATGTTGACCTCAACAAGTGATCAGCAACGAACGATAAGAGGGAAAATAGAAAGAATCATGTTTGATGTTTATTTTTAATTTCATATTATTAGGAACGGGAATGATGACTCTTTATATCAACGAGATTAGCATTAATGAACATTTTAGTATGTTGTGGTATTAAATACATTTGAGGCCATTTCAGTATATTTATTTAGGTAAAAGAGTTGAAATTTCTCATAAAGTGTTGAATAGGGCTCCAAAGGTAGATAGAATGTGGATCCCAAGGTGTGCATTTTAAGCTGAGATGATGATGGTCTGCAGCAAGAAGGATGCAGTTTAGGTTTATGTTTCCCAAGGCAAGTCTGTGGAGAATAGATATAAAATGTTTCTCCTTCTTGTATTTGGGGCCGCCGTCTTTTTTAAAAGAGGACTGCATTGTATTTGTGATAATCTTACAGCTGCTATGGTATTATCTCTGAAGGAATGTACAGGATGTAGCAGAATGGGCTGCTTAGCTTGGGATGGCTGAAGGAAAGAAATGGTGGTTGATGGTGCCCGTGGCAGACAGCGCAAAAAGTCGGTGATTCGGAATGGAATGCTGTGTTACAGACACCACACTGTAGCAAGTCGTAAAGTCTACGATTAAGAATATCCAAACTCTCCGCTGTGCAAGAATATTACATAGAAAAGACTCAAGTGCTATTCTATCTTTGTAGTATTCTTGGAAACACACATGCATTCATTTCCACTGATTTCACAACCCACGTAAAAATAGTTGCACTGCCTGCCAATGTCCAACTATTATCATTTTTATTTGGTAAGGTTATTTACTTAGGAGAGCATATCAACAATCCTTGGCCATAAGGTTGAGGTTTAGTAAGCATGAGTTGTCTGTATCATCGTAGTACGCTCTTCCAATTACGTCACATGCATGCGCTGGATCAGTGTGTGAGCTCTGTAATTAGAATAAGAATGCTAAAACATTTATGGTAGCTAATGGCTCTGATGGAAAACTTTCCTATTCATCCGTACTTATGGACAGACTCCTGGAAAGTTACATACTAAAGCAGATACTGACAAGATGACGTACATCGTGCATCACTGTGACGCTTACAAGGTTTAGTTCACACAGCAATTACGTAGCTACCGAATTTCACCACAAGTCGGTTTCATGAAAAAGTAAAATCTAATTATCTGCAGTTTATTTTAAAAAATGGAAAATCATTTGCGGTGTTCTAAAATTTCTAATTCTTTGCATGTCCTTAAATAGAACTGAAATCCAAGGCATTTCATCTGTTGTGTGCTAACAGCAGAAACGCTGTCTACATTCTCTGCTCTTCCAAAACAGAAACTGCTCTGCGTTTCGTAATTCGTATACTAAGTACTTGAATATGAATAGTTAAGGATGTAACCATAAGAAACCCTTGTCCACCCATAGTCCAAAAGTGAAAAATGCAACCCCAATTCGAAGGAAATATCTGGGCCCTAAAACCCAACGATGAACCCAGTATGGTTCCTGACCCTATTTACTATTATAATAATATTGACGTCCTTTTACATGTTTGGTTGTGCTGTGCTTAATAACTGGTGGATTTGTATAGAAGATGTGCACCCCTAACAACTGAGTTCACGTTGGATGTATCTCTAAAGCGAGCTTGGGTAGATTTGTCTGGATGGCCTGAAAGTCTTGTTTTGTTGGTCTGGCATGAGTTCAGTGCATTTGAGTTGAATTGTGTGTACAGATGAGATGAGTTCACTCTCACTCTCGACTCGACTGCTGAAGCACGTTTATTATGTTAGTTGGAGAGTTGCTTCGAGTTATTTACCTCTCAGGCAGGCAGGGGCTGACTTCACAACACTCGGCTCTCCACACAGCCATCTTGAACACTATAGTCTACCCTATGCACTATTTTAATAGAGTAGCATACATTTTTCATGAGCCTCGTTTCTCAACAGGACTACGATCAGTTTGTATTGTAAGTCACAGCAAAGATTCTCACGCAAAGGGGAACACTTAGTTTCTTCAAGCTTGCCTATACATGGTCTGTCTGTGGGACTCACTACTGCCTTTCTGTTACAATTGAATACACCACAATGTAGGCAGAGCGATGCCACTTACTCAACAGGCTTATAATAAGCTACACGTATAGTCTACATATTTTTGTAATGTCAGCTGACAGAGCTACATCGAGTAAAAGTTAAATGGCAGGGCTGGGATTCGAACCCAGACCCGTCTAACGCCTAGCGGTGGACTGTTGCACTGCACCACAGTGCCAACATCTCATATCCAATTTTCATAAGAAAAAATTCAAGTTTGAAAACTTATAAATCTGAATCTTGTTTGCCTTTCCTGTGAAAATATTATTTCCTCGTTTGAGCTCACCTGTTCTGTCTGCAGCACAAATTTATATCCTTGCCTGCATCCTTAGTATTTGCTTTGCAAGGCGTGCATTTTAATATTACTTTGGTATTAAATTATTGAATTGTGGAGAGACAATTATAAATACATCATGTAGAGATATAATAAATGACAATGTAGATGTACAATATGGTTCCAAGTCATAAAATTGTTCCTGACATTGAGGATTTTGTCATGTCGTCATTTAAATAAGTATTGGCACAGCGCTCAAGTACTCATACGTTGCCGTATTACAAGAAGGGATTCCTACTTGCTGTAGTGACATTGATGTAATGTGATGCATTATTTGTCAAGCGAATTTATTACCTAATGAGTACTGGAGTCTTACTCGACTAGTATATGGTAATAAGACTGCATTTGTTGTGTCAGCTACCTACTTACGTAGTAAAGTTTTAATTTGTAAGAGTCTTGAACTTAGACTTGCATTGAGACTTTCGGAGAATGTGATCCGAGGAGGGATATCGGAGAGCAGGAGAAAGTAAACCTATAGTACTATTTACATTATACAACCTTAAAATAGCCAAGTCTTAAAATATCAGCTCTTTTTCTTTATTCTGCTCCATACATTGAGTTAAACAAAATAGATTGCCTAGACTTAGGCCGCGACCGAATAAGCTGGGCTCTGTTATTTGTTAAGTATAATAAGATACATTTCGACTTTTGGCTCTATTTACAATTCGTGTCTTTGGTCTAGTCATCTCCCAGACTTTCTCATAATACGCAGAGTACATTCTTCTACCGAATTTCAGCACTCAAAGATCATAGTTTATAATAAGCATATGATAGGGGTCCTTGATGGTACGCCGAAATTATATTTGGCACATGCAAATATCACAGGGATTATGTTTAGCTGGATTCAGATGGTGTTCGGAAAAGTCATCTGAAAAACCAGATTAGCATACAAGGTAACTGACTGATGTTACATAATGAAATTTTAACAGTAATAATTTGAGATTTCGAATGAAGAATTATGCCTTTCAAACGTGATTGTAATGCCTTCAACTTCGGAACCAACTTTCTTATAAAATCAATGCAGTTAAACGTAGCAATTAGACAAAATTGGTTTATATAAATATGAATTAATGTTACATATGAAAGGGAGATAGCTTATTAGTATCTAATCCAACCAAACTTGGTGTCATAACCATAGTTGTGGTGAATCATAAATCCTATGAGCTACGGGACAAAATGCTGAATGTACCAGTATGGATAATGAGAGCACCTTTATTATACATTTTGTAGATAATGCAATGTAAAGTACGTAGATTTGTTTATTATGAAATGAGTGATAAAATTTAATTACGCCCTCCATTTAATTGATTTGGCAGTATTTCACAATAGTTAATTGGGTTTGGTATTTGGTACAGTGGCAGTGCATATAATTGCTCGTGTGAGGCTTTTTCGTCAATTAGGGCAATATAAGCTCTAGAATGTTTTCCTTTAAGCCGCATGTGAAATACATATTTCATTATATTATGGTATTATGGATTTTTGCAGGAAATAGTATTAGTATTAAAATATGACTTTTGCCTCTACATTCCCGTATATTGTTATAACCAAGTAGGTATATGGAATACAAATAAAGTTCTGCAGTGTGTGTATTGCTACATAGGTATTAACTAACTGTATTCACACATATGTTTAGCAGATAAAAACCACATGGCTTTTGAACGTTTCGTATGCACTAAAAGAAAAGCAATGTTAAGAACCTTATACATAATGTACATTTATTTATACGTACTTGCTACAGCTGTAGAACGCAGAAATGTTTCGTATGTGATTGTGATTTGCATCGTTAAACTGAGGAGTCAGTGACAGTATCCGACTAGAATGGCAAAAGCAGGAAGCCTGAATCTTTTCGTGTTTTAAATGTACAAGAATTCATTTGATCTTTCTTAAGAGTAACACTGCTTTTATTTATTTTTCGGGGTTGATAGACAAAATTGGGTTCGACGGTCTGTGTTTTCAATGACTGCAATATACAAATGCTATAAATATTATGCGTTTCTTGTAGCTGTTCTGCATATATATTTCCGTGCAGGTGTGAACATTTTATTTCTCATTGTGGTTCCAGTTTGACTGACATTATTTATAGAAATGATTAAAGCGGAAGCAGAAGAAGAAATTGATGAAAAGCAGAAATGACTGCTCCCAAATGTATTTTGTGTGTAATTGACATTCAGAGGATTGAACTGTTTCAAACATTTCTACATAGAAAACATTGTAAACGTCACACGTAAAACTGATATAATGGGTAAAATATAAACACGACGAGAATTTCACAATAGTAAGTGTGCACATAGTTATCCGTTGCATTAATACGTGGTGTTAAAATAGGGCTCATTGATTTGTCATCATGTGAATATGTAATGTCATTACACATGTAATACTTACTTCGAGTCTGCACTCATTCATTACTGGTTAGAGCAAATGATGGATAGCTTATAATCCATATAGCAAGTGTAAAGTAAAGATGGATGCACTCTAGCAAATAGTGTAAAGCAAAGGATGGATACGAATTAAAAAGTACTGTACGGTAAACGATACTATATAGTGTACAGTGGTAAGTAGTCAGTTTGTATTGGGTACTTCTTATTTAGATAGTAAATAATGTAGGTAATAAAGTTCAGTTGCTAAGTTGCTATTGCTCTGCTGTTAATTACATAATACAGATCTCTAGTTAGTACTCATAGCACAACAGTATATCATATTGCGTAGAGTTAAATGTTGAAGGAGGAGTGTCATTAGTGCAACATGTGGAGCAGCAGTTTATGGATGGTTGCGTCTTGACCTGAAAACAAAAACCGCTGCTACTGCTTAACTAAAATGTAGGCTTATTACAAGACTACACCATTTTGTTTTCTTGTTAGAATATTCTAAAAGGTTACTCATTCAGAATTCTGAACTGCTAACCACACTGGCAGTGGATAAACATTCCTAAAAATTAACAAATTAAAACAAACATTTCAAATGAACATGAAATGTAATAAGAAATTCATGATGATTTGAATAGGTTTCATGAACATTTCCATTATGGATGCATGTGTATGAATATCACCTTGGTAAGAATTATTTTGTCCTACTAGGTCAGATGAGAGATAGACATCTTACACTGCGCACCACATTTGTTTCTTAATATTATGGACATTCCTGGACTAATCCTCACTGGAATACTTTTATCAGTACAATTGGGATTCAGAGAATGTGTCGTAAAAGCTTATGGATTGCGACAGACACAAGTACGCGTCGTATAATAAATTCTTGGAATATTATTACTGTAAATGTTGCTGATAGTAAAATGAGTACTACTTTGTGGATTGCGTATTGCGCTATAGTAAGTCCACATTCAGTTCATGAGATCACTCAAGAGCTGGTTTATTCTTCGCATCCGCAATAAAAAGAAGAGAGATCTTGTGTTCTTTTAATATCTTTTTGCGGTGCTAAATACGTTGTTCGTAATGTAAATGCAAACTTTAGTTTGCAAGCATTGTATACAGTTCTATTGTGAAATGATAATTGCAGATGTATATGTAATAGGAAAACATTGTTAGTGTAGGCATTTTTCTTATAACACGAGTAAAGCATAATATTTCATAACCTAGTGTGCTCATCTAGAATGCAAGACTGATTGATTGATTGAATACCGGTTATTGGAGTTATATAGTATGAGATTGTTGTTTATATAGTCAGGAGTAGTCACTGACCCGTTTTCTCAGATGAATCTAATCCATTGATGGCCCATTTTGTAAACCATCAAGTTTCAGTATGCTACAGTATTTGTATGTGCAAATTAACTTTCCAAGCTTTATTATCAATCTGTAGGAGTATTGTGTAGCTACACTCGCAGAACTATTCGGGACATGAATACTTGACCCTATTGAAAACGGCATGTCTACTATTTTGACCATGTGTAGACCATACACGTCATATATGAATTTGTGACGTCGTTCTGCACTATTCTGTTTGAATACTTTGTCCAATAATTTATTCTATTTCTACCACATATTCAATGAATCGTGCACAACAAATGTATCAATGAATGCTGAAGCTAAACTGATAACATTTACTGGCGATTTGAGACATACATGCGAAAGCGTTGTCGTAAAATGAATGAAAGAGAAAATTGCAGTCAGGAAGTGAGGTATCGATGAACTGATTATGAGTGGATAGGGCACAAAACAAGCTCATTCAATTTTCAGAGATATCCTACTTGCATATTTAGAAATGTATGGCAGCGATAGGCAGATTGAGGAAGGTAAAACTAATGTATGACTTGTGAATAAGCGGAGTCGGCAAGATAGGTAAATGAGGAATATTCAAACCACCAAAAATTGAGTTACTGAGTGTAGATTGAAGTGACCCTCCACACACAAACTACCTTTGCTCTTTAGGAGGAAGTCTGTACAATAATATTATAATTACCTAAGTATGATGGTAGCCTCATGTTTGAATCCTGTCAGAATAATTACAATTGGCCTTTTATATACACAATAAGAACATTTAGATTGTTTTATTTTTTTGTTTTCGCTTCCCAGCCTTCTGAATGAAGTTGCTACGATAGATGGTAAAATTAGACGACAATGATGCAAACGTTTGCAACAAATAGGTAGAATGTAGAAAAATACGATGAGTTAAATTTGCTTTTGCTGCATATATAATCCTAAATGATGGATATATGGGTCCGGATATAAATGGTAACAATAGTGGTAATGAAAAACCAACTGGCAAGTTGGATTGAAGTTGCTATCCTTGTAAACAGGAGTAATACTGAGAAACTTGAAAGTAAATGGAAACAATACAATTGGTGTTGTAGTATGCGCCAAGGCAGAATTTTTATAGAATTTGAAAGCTATCATTTTTGTTTGTAAAGGAGTTGTGTGTACAGTTAATTATTATTTTACGGAAAATTTTGCGTGTCAAAAATAACGTTTATCGCATGATTTAAACGTTTTGGTCAAATATAAATTACTGTGTTCGACATAAAGTAAACTTTATTATTATTATATTATGGTAAGGTATAAGGGAAAACTAGCGCATTGTGAGCGCATTATTTGGTGTGTATGTAAATGCGTATGCAAATATATTGAGGATTTAAGACGTAATTATAAATGATGAAGAAATATTTCTCTAGTTAAATTTAGATAGTTATATTTAGTTTTGAGTAATGCGTTATATATTTTAGGTCTTTATGGGTTTTGCCTTTCATGGTATTAGAGATATGTTTGAATTCTATTGGATTAGAATGGTATTGCGCTGCTTAAGGAAGAACGCACTTGATCTATAGAATTAGATTTGTAGCGATGCGAGTAGTGCGTGTCCTGGCTTTCTGTATACGAGTGGTGCCAAGTGTTATTTGGAGTGATGGTTAAGCTTATTAGTCCTTCAGTACGACCATTTTGGGGAGAAAGACAGGAAGATATTTCTTAAGAGTGTTGTTACTAAACACTTATAGCCGGGACTGAGGAGAATTTAAAAATAGCTTGGATTGAGAAGAAGAGAGTTAGACGTATTGCCCTTCTGCGTTTTTCCACAGCATGCATCAGTGCAGTTTTCTAATGTAGTGGCAGTGGGTATGAATATGTATGCAGATCTTCGTATATCGCGAGAGTGCAGCAGAGTTTGTGTGTACATTGTAGCCAAAAAGTAAGTTGTCTACAGGAATACAAACTGTAAAGTATTTGCAATTCTCATTGTAAATATTTGAAAGTTCAGTGTACGACTCTCAGTCCTAGCGCCCTCCTCCCGACTTTTTTACTTTCGCTTGAAGTTCGTCGTCTTGCAATACAATCAGCTATAAGACGGAGACAGGGCATTTGGAGACTTGATGGGACGCGTAATAAGCCGTGATACAATACATTCTAATGTTAGACGAGTCATTCGCTTGTTTTTTGGAATTTGTCGCTATGTGTTTACAAACTTACAAACGATCTCCCTTTCGGTGTTTACAGTCTGCGACTACTCAATCCAATGTAAAAATATATTTTCGATTCAACAATGTCGTACACCTTTTGGTCAGAGTTGAGTCAACTCAATTTAATTCTAATGGGGCTTTAGGTAATTCCTGTTAAATGCTCCACGTTTATCAACCTTATAAGAATGCCTCCTAAAACACTTTCCCAGCCGTGATAAATTGCTTAAGGCCTTGCCAATAAATAAATACTGCAATAATTGTTCCTTCATGCATTATTAACTATTAATAATAAATTAATGAATCTTCCTTCTCCTTCCATTCGCATTTTGCCAGTAATCGATGTCTATTGTTACTAATTAATGTGCCAGCTATGTACATACAACTTTCACATGTTTACTTTCAGTAGCCTTCTGACGAACAATTTTTTCTATTTTTAATTCATTGCTCATCGGAAAATAGGGAAATATTCACAGTATGTTTGGAAACTTCTCATTTGAATGAAATAGGGAAAAACGGAATTACTTGAACCTATGTTTTAGTTAGGGAATATATTATTTCCTTGCGGATAACGATTTTTCTCATTTGTAATTTCTTAACAGCTAAATTAATTGAGCCAGGGGGCCATTGCTAAACTGTCACTTGTATTTATATGATTGAACATATTGCCATCTAACAGTTCTTGTTGTATAATCAGATAGGAAATGGAAACCTAGTTTGCAAAGTGTTACATGATATATCCTACAATTTATACATTTGTGCTACCTTTGGTACTGCGGAAAGCGCTTTTTTAATTTACAAAAAGTATTACATAAAACTGTTTTACTAAATTAATCATTTCATCAATGACCGCCCACTAGACAATAAATTTCCTATTACTGTGTAACGACTACTATATTCTTTGATTTCCACTAACTTCTTATTTTTGTTTTCCAACTTTGTAATGTTAGTTGGATAAGGAGGGAATTATTGACGTCAGGATATATATCATCAGACATTTGATATGTCATTCACTGTAGTCAGAATTTCTTTTGTCCTGTAGAATACGATAATTTAAAATACTGTCATTTTACCAGAAGTAATAAAGCCGCATGATGATGTCGGTAATACTCATTTCCTTGCTGCAATAGCTTTCAAAAATAATCCTGCTGAATTGGTATAGTAAGAATGGTTAAAAATATTTAAACCTAAACTTAATAAGCATTTTTTACAATAAATGGTTTTATATTAAGTAGTATATACTATAAAGTCGTAAATCCTATTCTAGTCATTTCAATAAACAGAAGAAGGACTGAAAGTGATTTTCAACAAATATTGTTGCATAAAAGGTGTAAAGTATCGAATATTTATCAATTTCTACCATTTGAACCATTTAGATCATTTAAACCAACTGTCAGGTTACATTGTAAAAACCAGATAAAATTGAACACTGGTTGTTTGTGAGAACTGGTGAGACTTTTCTATTTTCTCTCACGAGTTGAGTCTTAAATGGAAGTGTTGTCTATATAAAGAATCGTGTATTCAATAATATTGATACACAAGCACAAACACGAACGATTTTAATCAGAAGGATGTACTGTTTTATTGTATGCAATAGCATTAATTTGATCTATTATTTCTTAAATATGATTTTAATCAGCGATATGAATCCATCCATGTCTACTTGTTTTACAACTGTTACATTTGTATTCATTGTGCAGCCTTAGAGATATTCTTCTGGCCGATTTCTTTTATTTACATACATTTTCATTTAAGTACCTCTTTTTCTCGGTTTCTACTATAACGTAATGATAAGAGGATTATTCAATCCTTATATTATTTATATTATTGAAGTTGGTGAAACCTTTTGTACACACAATATTAACTTATCCAATATTACATGAAACTTGGTACGTCAAATACAGGAAAAGTATGTGGAGAGAATATGCTTGAAATGTTATAGTCCTGAGAGGTACACTTCACTTTTAGAGAGGAGAACTAGTTTTTTAATTGATTTATATCTCTACAATTTTGCTGACAATAAATGTTGTGGTGCCTAAAGTGAGTTGCTTTTAATACTTATCGCCATGGCATGGTACACTAGTAAGTTATATAGGTACAAAGAGATCTAGCATAGGCTTATGGATGTGACAGCGATACATGAGTTGCAGTTTGGTATTGTTTTTGTAACGTGCTACTGGTGTACATCGCCAGAAAATGTTACATGGAAGCGTCTTTGTGAAAAGTTCTCTAAATCAAATCGAGTATCTGTAGTAACTGCAAGAGAAACTCGATGCAAATTGCCAGTTGCGTGCATTTGTTTGTGGATATCTAAATTATGTACGCATCAATGTCTCTTTTCGATCATGTGTTTCTGGGCAGACTCGTTTGCTTACGTTTCATCAGTCCACGATGGCCAATGTTCCATTCCCTCTGTGGTGACGTGCTAGTGATGTTGTAGTGATATGTAAGGCAATTTGTTGTCCTCTCAAATCGCCTGTATAGAATGGTTTTGTTCACTCTGGCTATACTGTCCCCTCTCTGTCTAGATATATGTGACTGCACTCGTTAGCAACTCTTGTAAACTCAATATAGCATTTAGCGTGGTTGTAACGTGATTGAAGGCAAATTCATGTATTTCGTTGTAAGCGAACATGCCGTGTCTATTATAGTTCAATCGCATGTAACACGCTTAATGCAGCAATATGCAATGATTTTAAGAAAAACTGGAAACTGGCAGCAACAGCCTATTAAATTCACTGCTTTCACATCAGACCTGGGTTACTAGGCTACAGAACCTAGTGTAAGTGCAGCTATAGACTTGTCCACATATCAATTACAGCGTCCATTTCGATATACTGCTCAGTGCAAACAAATTCAGTGGGAAAATATAATCTGGGCCTTCTGCATTCGACCAGACGACACAAGAAAATAGGAAGTTTTTATGTTTATCTCTGGCCAAATGTCGAACGCCACTAATTGGATTTTCCTTCGGCGTCACATTTGTCGTCACTGCCCACTCTCCTTTGACATTCTCTGGACTGAAGACCAGCCAGAGCGGCATACAATCACGGTGGACTCCTTTGGCAATAGAATACAGCGTTCTTACCCACTTGCACAATAATGCTGTTCCAGGGTGCAGGACTCAGGGTATTTGGGAAGGTTCAAGGGAAGATTGCGTAAAGCATAATGCGGTCAACAATGTTTTCGATTTACCATTCAATGTACAACAACTTTTTGGTTGTGCTACACTGTGTGGTTACTAACTATAAGATGTGTAATAAAATATGGCGCGTGACTACATAAGTGTACACAACATTTGAAAAACAAACGTTCTTACGGCTAAATGCCTCGTCTATGCTCTGCCTATTCCACATAATGTTCTTGATTATAATTATTTACTTTATTTTTCTAATTATTTGGTTGATTTAGCGATTTAGGTAGCACTTAAACAGTTTTACCTCTGCTAAATTTATCTATGTTTGAAAACATAACACGAATTAGCAAACATTAAGCTTTTGTATATTTTAGATATTATGTGTTCAGTGGCATAAATATAATCGCAAAAAATCTGTAAATGTGAACAGAGGAAAATTGTGCAATAATTATGTATTGGTAATACACGAGCAGAGAGCGATAAGAAAGCATAAGAGCATTGTGTATTTATCGTAAACATATTGTAAAATGTTATAATTTGGGTGAGAATAGGAGAGGTCTGTCTAGCTTAGGGACATTGATTGATTAATAATAGCAAATAAGACAGGGATTTGTCATTATTGGCTATAGAAGTGGCCATTGGAGAATACATATTTTGGCAAAACGCGGCTCCCTTGTGTGGACTAATAGTGGAGTTAATAAGAGATAAGGGAAGGGGAGTTGAGATATTGCGAGGTTATTGCGAAAAATTTTTGCAAGCTTTCCAAAAGTGAAAATCTCTCTTGGTGTTGAATGAGGTCAATTCCTCAAAAAGTCTGCCTTTCTTTTCTCGACTAACAGAAATGATCTGAATGGTTTTCTGGTTAGCGTTTACCAATGCTTTGCCTTACTGAGTTACTCTATGCTTCAAGTCTTTGCATTAACTTCTTCACGCCTGATGCAGATTTGAGAGGAATGCCACATATATATAGTGCATATTACACTGTGCATATCCTTCTGTGCTCAACACTTACTTATTTACATTACATAGCTCTTCACAGTCACCCGTTTTACCTATTACATTTGCATTGTACCACTAATTGTAAAAGCTCTGCTCTCCATCATAACTTTGCTCTCTACACTACTGCTGTGGCTTACTCACAATGTATTGTTGCAGTCTTTTCTTATGCATTGGTACATATATAACTACATGCATATCACAATCATGAATCCGCCAAAGAGAATTGTCATGTTCACATCATCTTGCACAGTACACTGTCTGCACTGCATTCACAAGTACTCACTGTAAGACTCTGTCGTCTATTCCATGTTAATGTGAGTGAACTATGTTCCCAATATAATTACAATCTTCTCAATGTAATTATAATAATACCCATATAGTTCAGCTGTAGCATTAGGCTGGGACAAATATGGATACCGTCATATCCGCATCTTTTGTCATAAATCTAAATTTTCTCCTCTATCTTAAGAAAGCTGCAAAATTATTAATTGTGGAATACTATTAGGGCCTGCAAAGTTTCTTTAAGTCAGTGATCACTGAGTAATAATAGATAAATCGATTCTCTTCAATTACACTTTAGTAGGGCTGCTATTTCAACAACTACATAAAAAACCATCTTCCAAATTACCAAAGATTCTAAAAAACATCTTGGCCTCCTTCCCATTTTCTTTCATTGTATAATAATAACTAATCTAGCATAATATAATAAGAAATAACAATAACAACAATTAATGTCCGCTTAGTTCTTTCTGCAGTTTTCATTAGTACATCTTTAAAAATTTTGTACACCCGTAGCTAAACTATTGTCCACCTATTCCACTGTGCCCGATTTCTTCTTGAATATGAGTTAACAAAAGTAGCTTATAATAAAAAACAGAACTTATTAATTTTATAAATTATCTTAATTTATTAGCAATTCTTTTAGTACAAAATTAAACTTTTGTAGTACTAAAATTTTCAACTATCACTCAGCTACTCGAGCAACCCGCCTTAATTTTATTTCCCTTCAAAATTTTAAAATGCTATTTGCCATCCCAACGAAAATTGGGTGCTTAAGCCAATCGTAAACCGTATTACATATGTGCATTAACTATTAAATTTTTAAGAATGCAGGCTACGGTGAACATTATATTATGTAACCTCTTTTATTGATTGCAATATTCAATAAACACTGTTAGTAATGTGAACAGTGTACAGTGTCTTCCCTCGCGTTCTAACGTATTCGTAACGTACTGTACCGTCTTTTAGGAATTATTTATGATACTGGTTGTGCTTGTTTAGAAAATGATCAAATTGAGAAGACCTACTTCTAGATTTCAAAACGTTCAGTTTGTCGGACTCTTTGTCCAAGATGAAGTCATTTATACTTGTTCTGCAGAAATTGCATTATGTATAGGATGCAGAAGTACATGAAATGAATTACGTGTACGTTTAAAGTAGAATGGAAATGCATTTCCAATTGTTATTACAGAGTATTTTCACATCCTCATCCGCTTAGAGTTCCTTATTTCTGTGAGAAATCTAGAATTGTGTGTAAGAGCGCTGATTTTCAGCATGAATCCTGACTGACAATGTATTTAGTCTTCTTGCATAGACACACATTGTCTTAATTACATAAAATCATATGACATGCATAAGGTACAAGAAATACGAGGACGTGTGTTCTATTTATGATTCTTAGGCATACTAGCAATTATCTCATTGTCGTAATATGTTACTGATTGTTTGCGTTTACCAGTTTTAGTATTTTAGAACGGTGGAAGATTATTATGATTTGTTTGTAGTTTCACGTTTACGTCATGTAGCACAACACGAAGCTCACACGGTCTTTTAAAGGTACATAAGTATTAATTATTAGTTTGATTTGTGAAATTGACTATTAAGAATGAAATGGTGCATTCATTAACATAATAATTCTTGACAAAAATAGAATTTCTCTGTTTGAATATACAAAATGTATATATCTCCCACCTTTCAAGTACAATATACTTTGAGAATAGCAAAATCATCATTGATGTAAATGTACGTAGAATAATACAGAACTAAAAATAATTACAATTAGATATCTTTCAACTTTAACTTAAAAAATAGGGAGTTCTTCTTGATAACCATGCACCTTATTTTTGTCTAAGAAATCATGTGTAAGGAATGATTTTCAATTTTGTACTTCCATAGTGCGTTACTGTATTTGGATTTGATTACAGTACATTCCCTTCACATCTCTAGTAAGATTTTAGCCTAATGGAAAATAAGCTGTAGAAATAGCAGTTTATATTAGGTTCGTCATAAAGGAGTATTTTCTGTCTTGTTTTTGTGTGTTAGAATTTATGTTAAGTCGTTTAAAATTGTAGAGCAGCGTAGCAGAGTATAGTAGCACAATTTATTAATCGTCAAAAGCGGAGTAAGTACAGTTGTGGTGTGACCCATTTACTGATGAGCATTTCCTGTCTCTGCTCTTATTTTGCATTTTGACGTTCTGCTAGGTATTACAGGAATTGTGCAAAGGCATCACGAAGACCAATCACATCAGTTCTCAATTGGGAATATTCTGTTTGAGAAGTTGTTGACAGTTTTCGTGTAATGAAATGTGACTGATTTTTAGTAATATTATTATATTGCCTTAGGAGGTTCTCGAAGCAGATAAAAACGGCATTCAAAAAGTCAAGTTGCATTTCCATTTTACGTTAGAGAAGCTTCGTATTAATTGAACGGGTAGTCTAGCAAGACTGCGGCACAGATTAGGATTTTTTATGCAGAACTAAATAAAATGACATTATGATAATGCAGAAGAAGACCTCTGCTGCCAGTTAAAAGATTTGGGTTACTTTTCGTGATGATGGTAGCTACGGCTGGGCTAGTAGACGAACTGTGGTTTGATTAGGCGGTAATAAAATCTGCAGGATGACTTAGTTTTTGTTTACAAGAGGCGACATGATGCTGGGATGAACACAGATTTCTCTTCAGAGTTATAATGAGAAAAATGGAGAGTATGCTACGATTTAGGTGGAAAAGTTACATAGGTTCATGACTTCTTTAAATTGTTTCCTACCACCACCTTATAGACTATTATTTCATCAACTCTATCTCTTGTTTGCTACACGTCTCTGTAAATCTCTTTCTAGCGATTAGTCATCTGCTTTACAGTCCACCAATTCTCTGTCGTGGCTCAACAGATAATTTCAAATTCATGCATTCAAAATGAGGCAAATGGCAAATGCTCTCAGTTCACTAAATATATGCAGATCCAAATAAATTACAGATATTACTGTAATAAGTACATGCTGTAACTTTGCAGCCTATTCCACTCATTATTCCTTCTACCCATCGTATTTTTAGTTAACCCACAAATAAAATGTAATACAGTGATCCGTCCTTACGAATTAATCAAAAACTTTCATGGAAATTGGTTTATTTTTCTGAACGGTTGTATTAATCTCTAAGACTTGTATCGCCAGCTGCAGAAACATTTGGTGAACGCTTGGTGCCTCTAAAACAGGGGTTTCTTGACTTCTGATTCTGAAGTCTTCTCTTCACACCTATAGGCATAGCCCGGCATCACATTGTCACACTTACACTACACTACACTTTATTTGGGTGTACAATAATACACTCACACTACACTACACTTTATTTGAGTGTACAATAATACACTTACACTACATTACACTATATTAGTGTGCATAAAATTACACTTACACTACACTACACTATATTAGTGTGCATAAAATTACACTTACACTACACTACACTATATTAGTGCGCATGAAATTACACTTACACTACACTACACTATTATTAGTGTGTATAAAATTACACTTACACTACACCACACTTCATTTGTGTGTATAGTATTACATCTACAATACACCTCACTTTGTTTGTGTGCATAGTATTACACATAACACTTACACTACACCACACTTACACTACTACTGTCATGGCCGCCTTAATGGGAGGCCATTCTGGCTTTTGCCGGGTCTTGTAAAATTTTAGAGTCCTCAAAATTATAGGCATTCGCGAAATCCAATAACTGATGTTCAAAATCAAAAGAATTTATGGAAAATGTGCTAAAATTTAAAAGGAATTTGCTCAATCCTCAAAAAAAATTTCAAAACAACCTTTACACTACACTTACACTACACTAACTGTTTGTGGCAACTCATATACTACACTTACACTACACTACGTGTTTAAGACAACTCATACACTACACTTACACTACACTACCTGTTTAAGACAGCTCATGCACTACACTTACACTACACTACCTGCTTAAGACAACTCATACACTACACTTACACTACACTACCTGCTTAAGACAACTCATACACTACACTTACACTACACTACCTGCTTAAGACAACTCATACATTACACTTACACTACACTAAAGATAAAGTGGACCTTACACTTTTTACACTTTCTTACACTTACACTCAATAAAGTGTAGTGTATGCCGGGCTATGCCTATAGGTACTACCATAACATTAATCTATAGAAACAGTGCAGAATAAGCATTGATGTTGAAATTACGTACACTCGTTCGCAATTTTTCATCATTGTGGTCACCTTTTTTGATTGTAGTCCTTTATAAACATATCTATTGTATTTCACTATTAAGATGGCCCCCTTGAATTACGGAGTAAATTTTAAACCAACTTTAAATAATGTAAAAAAGTAGTTTAGTTAAGACTCCATTGAATATTGGAACTTACAAAGACATATATGTAAGATATACTAATTGAGGTCATTAATTCTGCCGTTTCAACAAATTTGGGTTGTTTGTTGCCTAGAACATAATCTTTCGTGTATCAAGCAATTGAAAACTTGCATAATTAATTAATTGGCAGTTTAGGTATTCAGAGCAGAGTATATCTGCTGTGCATAACTTCTCTCAAAAACAGAGAAGGATAAGGCTGAGTTAAAAGTAAATATAACGTCTTGTACATTTAAATTACAAAACTATTTTGACCTAATTGGTAAGTTGTGTAGAGTTTACATATATATGTAATAATTAGTAGTGTTCCTGCTGAACATGAAAAGAGCTTAAAGATTGTACACATTATGTTTATTATACATTTATGACTTATGGACCTACCTTCCTTACTTTTCATCTTGAGACTAGTTACTGCAGATGCAACAGACTTAGGCAACATGTAGTGTCTGGAGTATTTGCATTGCATTGGAGAATTAAATGGAATTCTGTTGCCAATTGGGTCACCGAAGGATAAATATGTTGTGGATCGTAGGTTATGAGTATTTTTACGTTAGGTATGTTTAGATGCAAAATGGATTGACGTACATTGTCATTAGAACTGTTTTCCAATACTGAATCTTGTGTCTATTACGGTCTATAAGGATAGTGGCCCACTACGACTACTCAATAGTTCAGGTTGCGTATAGTAATAGGAGAAATGGAGCAAAGTAATGAAATGAAGTGGCCTTGCTTAAAGTTACCAGAATTGTTATGGCGGTGTAATATAAGGCAAGTTATAAAGATAGTAATTCGAATGCATGGCGTGCATGTAGGATATCTATGTGTACGATGCATCTATTGGTATCAGAGAACCTGTTCAGCTATTGCTTTTGTAATCAGGGATGCCGACCCAGGGTTTTTGGGTTATTGGGTTTTTGGGTTTTTGAGCAAAAACCCGACCCACTTTTTTATCAAAAACCCATGGGTTTTTGGGGTTTTTGGGTTTTTGCTAGGCGGGAATGTAAAACACACCGTAATTTTCATAACAAATTACCGTTTATCCTGCAAAATATGAATATATTTGACAATAAGCAAGCCAACTGAGAGAAACTCTGTCGACCGTTAGTCACATGGTAAAGACTGCCCTGTGTAAAGTGCCTACTCAAAATTTCAGCTTTTGATTTCTCCAAAATTTTGAAAATGGGACTAGTTAGCAAAATTTGGCCCCCAGATATCAAACAAGCATGTTATTCTGATAATTTACAAAACTTAAAAAAATTTTTTAACAAATGTTTGAGGCCGTAGGAGCCATTTCAAAACGGACTTTTAAGCATAGAGTGACTACGAGATTCAGACATTTAGGGTGCGGTAGGGCCTGGCTGATAAAATCCATCACCCCAGCTGTGAAGCTACACTAGCGCCAGCCCCTAGCTATGCTTCCTTATAATAGTTAAGAACTATCCTTCTTCATCATATTGTGACTCAAAAAGAATAAATATTAAGCAATATACACAGAGTATTACATTGTTTTGGTAGACCAAAAACCCAATAACCCAAAAACCCAAAAACCCCAAAAACCCACAAAAACCCATGGGTCGAGGGTTTTTGCTCAAAAACCCATGGGTTTTTGCATCCTTGTTTGTAATAGCCTACGATACTATTTATACGTTTACTAAGCTACCTAACTAAACAGAGTACGTAGTGATTATTGATTACTATTGTATTACAACAAGAAATACTTGGCTGAAATTTCTATTACATATGTTTGTGATGTAGTAAAGCATCAAAAGTTCTACATTGATTTATTTAGTTGCAGACAAAATAATTAAATATTTTGTCGAGTTGCGATGAATGTCGAGGTCTTACATAGCATCTCTCGAGGGATGCTTTCTGGGCGCAAGGGAGCAGAGCGATTCAGCAAATAATGTAGTGCAGCTACTAATGAATTTAGTTCACTAATAGGATTTTTTGATTTCGAATTGGTACTAATTGTCTAAGTCGGTCTATTAAGACTGCTTATATAAATTAGTTGCCGTGGTTGTATTGGTTGTTCAAAAGTTTATGACAATGGAGCATAATTTAGTTAAAGTTTCGATTGTTACATATTAGTTTGTGGAGATAGGGATCCCATATAATAATGCTTGTGCTTTTTGGTTGGTTGCGCCTACTAATAATTTTGGTTCTAGTAATGAGGTTAAAAGTATTAAGTTGAAAGTGGACGGGGACGTAGGTTTATAGACATATGCATACTAGGGCCGTATGTATAAGAAGTGAATGGGATCGTTTAATGCATTGCTAGTTAGTTAGTTAAGTTGGAAAGATCTATAATGCATAAAGGCAGAAGGTGTATCCTGAGGATAAGTAGATGCAGTATCGAAACTAAGACAGCGTTTCTTGGAGGGTGGTTGTAAAAATCCCCACAAGAGAAGTAAATACTAACAGAAGTTTAAATTGGGTGAGACTTAACGTCACCGACTCTCTTCTCTTTGGCCAAAGAGAGTTGAGTAGAGCGTGAGTTGTGATTGTGATGTGAGCAGAGAGAAGTGGAAAGGCTAGACGAGGCATGTTGAGTAAATAGGCCATCCGATTGACTTGACACACTTGCAACTTGGTTGTTGCAAGTGGCGAATTTCGCCAATGCTGGCTCAGACCATTATTGCTATTACTTGTTTTGCCTTGTACTCAGGCAGCGTAGGTAACTATTGTCTTATGTACCTATCCACATCTATAATCTACAACTATGCACATGCAAATACGCTCTCTGCACAATATCTTGCTAGCCTCCTTCGTAAAGAACAACACACTACCTATAGCTATCGCCACAACAAGTACGTTTACAACGCTAATTAGGCTATGGCAAAGCCACTGCTTTGTACAACCAGCCTTATGCTCTCTGTACTCTGCACTGCAGCCAATTACAGCCTTCCAAAATATACGCATTTTCTATGTAACGTAGTTAGTGACCAAACGCTTTTCAAAAGTGGCACTCAGAGATCTTAAGAGATATGCTGTAGATATTCAGTACGCTAAATAGATTCTGTCCTCCCTTGTTCCAACTTATCTGGAGATTTAGCTACAGGAAACTTTGTTTTAAAGTTAGTCATCCTTACAGGCCAAAATCAATTAACTTATGTATGGCGAACCTATTTACCTCTAAAATCGAACAAAATGCCGTAATTCTAATAGTCTCATGTTATGCAAACAGAATAAAATCAATAACATGCAGTTGAACACAAAAATTTGATTTTCTAGCAGGTAATTTATAGAGGTGCTCAGAGGAGCTGACTTATTAATTATGCACCGGGAGCTCTAGACACTTTTCACAATCCTTCCTTTGGCTATAAGAAATAATACCAGTATTTAGCATATATGTTGGGAATAGGACATCTATTTTAAATGACGATTCCGTTTGCGTGTGTTTCATTTGTTTGTTTGCCTTAATCATATCTTTTTGTTGGGAAAGTTAAGTCGGATGTGTGGCACATTACCTAGTTACAATGTGTGCATATGTGTCGCTTACGATTAGGTGGAGGCTTAAGGCCTCCAAGAGAAGTATCTAATTTCATTGTTTTATTAAGAACGGATATGACATTATGTACTTCTATGACGTTTCCATAATTTCTGCTTAGCAGATGTTCATAAAATTCTCGGTACTAAGGTCCATTTCACTGTTGAGACTTATTGCTAGTCAGCGCATCCAAATTACTAGGTTTGTTTTCGTTCCTTAAATTGCAATGCAAAATGCAGGATGCAGGTCGCAAAAATATGTTGCCAAGCCAAGGTCCAAGTTGTACTCAGAAACAGGATAGCAATATTGATTGATTGATTGATAAGCTTTATTGACGATTTCTGGTCAGCATGTAGCTGTCTCTCCCAGGTGTCACAATAAGATTACCTGTATTCTGTTTCCTTGCTATTCAAATTAATTAGACTACCTCGAGGGTTTTGACTAATAGATGGTTAAGAATGCACAATAAATTTACGTGGGACAAAATTACCCAAAGCATTATGGTAAACAGTCAAATAAATCCCATTAGTAAAAATCCCTTTGAAAATAGTCTCTCTGTTATAACTGCATCGCTTATGTTATAATTATTGATAAAATGTGCTGTGAATTTAATGTAAAATTGCAATAATTGTTTTTTTTGCATTTACAGGGCTGTGACAGATCCTCGAGATGGAAAGCGTGTTGCTCTGAAAAAACTTCCGAACGTATTCCAATCACTTGTATCTGCCCGTAGAGTGTGCCGAGAATTAAGAATGCTATGTTTTTTCAAACACGATAACGTATTATCTGCCCAAGATATTTTGCAACCTCCGCATATTGATTTCTTCCAAGAAATGTATGTTACATTTTTAGATATTTTTAATTCATATTATAAAAATTTATGTTGATGAACTTTCTTTATTAGTTTTCTATGAATATTATTACTACTACACTTCTTATGTTTAATATTTATGACTTGGTTAATTTCAAGGAAGTTAACTTAATTAAACATCTTCAATGAGAGCTTTTCTATCCAGCGAAATACTTTGGGTATTACTTATATTATATAATACATTTTTTCAATTTTAGCTACGTGATAACTGAATTGATGCAAAGCGATTTGCATAAAATTATTGTCTCTCCCCAACACCTTTCTGCAGATCATATCAAAGTGTTTTTATATCAGATCTTAAGAGGTAAGTCATCGCTTTAATTAGTCTTTTACAAATGTATAAATTCAGAATTTATAGTTTGTGATAGATTTGCCTGAAGTATTTTAACCACGTGCTAGGAAGTTTTAAGTTAGGGCTTCGGAATCGGAAAAATATTAACTAACTATAATAAATAGGACATGCATTAAATTGGGTCATTTCACATTATGTTATTCTGTTTACAATTGTTCATAGGATTAAAATACCTCCACTCTGCAAGAATTCTCCACCGAGATATTAAACCAGGAAATTTGTTAGTGAATTCCAATTGTGTTTTAAAAATTTGCGATTTCGGGCTGGCTCGCGTTGAAGAACCAAATCCGTCTAGAGCCATGACTCAGGAAGTTGTGACCCAATACTACAGAGCCCCAGAAATTCTAATGGGGGCAAAGCACTACACCAGTGCTGTTGATATGTGGAGTGTCGGCTGTATTTTTGCAGAATTGTTAGGGCGCAGAATTCTGTTTCAAGCCCAGACGCCAATACAACAGGTAAAATTACTTCAACAGCAATTTTTAATCTGAGGCCGCAATTACAAAATTTGAAATTAATGCGATTCTTTTGAAAATTCAGCTTGACCTGATTTCTGATCTGCTGGGAACACCAAAACCTGAAGAAATTCGGACAGCTTGTTCAGGTGCCAGATCGCACATGCTCAAAAAGCCTCATAAGCCACCAGCTTTGGCGGCTTTATATACTCTGTCTCCGCAAGCGACACCGGAAGCTGTCCATTTGTTATGCCAAATGCTAACCTTTGATCCGGTAAGTATAAAGAAAACCGAAACTAGTTTTCTGTCTTGAATCACCGAGTAATAAATTATGGAATTGAGTTTGTTTTTCTTATCGAGTGAGTAACAATATTTTGGGTGTTGTAAACACAGACTCGTCGTATATCAGTGGACGAAGCATTGAATCACCCGTACATCGACGAAGGAAGACTAAGATTTCATTCTTGTATGTGCCGTTGCTGTTGTACATCCTCATCTGGCTTGCGAATTTATGCAAATGAGCTGGAACCTTGTGCTGAACATCCCTTTGACGACAGATGGGAAAAGCGGGTAGTTTCGTTACATCAAGTAAAAGATGAACTTTATCGAATGGTTACAGAGCAAGCCCAGAACAACCGAACTCCTCTTTGCATTAATCCTCATTCGGCTGCTTTCAAAAGCTTCACCAGGTAATTAACAATGCTGGTCTTGTAACCATTGAATTTATTGTTATATATGCTAATACCAAAGAGAAGACTTTCAGTGTTAAATAATTTTGTGTATTTGCTTTTAGTTCCACTGTGGCTCATCCGTCGGAGTTACCTCCTTCCCCTCACCAGTGGGAATAAGCATCTTAGAAATATAAGTTGCTGAAGAATTCGATAAGGATCATGCGTCGTCGTTCAGAAATATATTAGTCATCAAAGTCTTCTGCTTGTTTGAATTACGGCAGTTCAAGTTGTTTGTCAGCAAACCCATGTTCGTTTTCCTAAAAGTATTGAAAATCTCCAGCATTACAACTACATTAAAATAGAGTCATTATATATCGCAAACAAAGTGATGAAATTGGTTCTGCTAGTTCACGCCAGCTATACGGATGTGTATAGACAAGAATCTTAGAATTGTATTATTGAGTGAATTAGACAAAACTCTGACCAACTTATTAGTATGTAAAGATGCTTTGGGCGTCGAAGAGAAATCCCAAGCGTAATATTTCAAACGAAGAGCTAAATACATGAAAGTATTTGTGACTTCTAAATGGCGTGTACAATACCAGCCGTGTAGATAAGTGCGAAGTGTGCGTTACTCGTGCAGTAGCCAGTGTGATTACCTCCATAAAGTTTATTGTATTATTTTAAAATCTCAATGCATGGTAGTTGTAAGCGTTGGAGGTATGTATTAATAGAAGGGAGATTCACATTTCTCTAACCCTTTGTTGTCATTTTATAGACCATTGAGTCGTAAAAACTACTACGTAGTAGGTTAATTTTCCTAAGCAATGTATATAAAATACCTAATAGATAATTATTACTAGATGCTAGTTCTACTATATAGAGAGATGACACTATAAATATTGTGAATTAATGTATATAATTCAACAGGGAGCTAATATCGCTATAGAATGTAAAATATTAAGGTCACTGTACAAGTATAGCAAAAACTAATTACCTTTAGTTACCTTACTGCATTGACATTTACACATGCAGACTATCTGTATTCAAAACGTTCGTAGGATATGTAGAATTTAGCTGGTAGCAAATGAACTCCGAAATTTCGGAACTCTTGTATTCCTGAAGAGGAACTTGAAATATTATACTAGAGTGTCAGCGTGTTTGTAGTATTATGTGGTTACACTTGTCTTCGTTGTATTACTTCCAATGACTAGGTTTCGAAAATTCTGCTTTTTTCACTGTTCTAAGATATTAAGTTCTTTGTAAAAATCTTTCTTTCCGTAGTTACCTAGGATAAAGTATACTGTACTTTGTTAATATTGCTGCTAGAATATTACGTTCCAGTGAAATTGTATCCACGAATTTATCCTGGCAGCTATTTCGTTTAACTAAGACTAAAAATAGTAATTTTAAATTACAATGTGCCAATTCTGACTGGAAACCTATCAATTAAAGTTAGTGAGCATACTCTATATACATAGGCATAAACAGTAACAACAATTTTGGGTTGGGATATATAAGCATCTATTATACTTTAATGTTCACCGATTATGATTTTAATATTCTAACTGCAAGGAGTGGATTCAGATGTCTATTGATTTTGTCTGCCACCCTCACTGGTTTTCAAATTGACTTAATTGACGATATTGTACTATTGCAACTGCACTCAACAAAAACAGAGGAGCAGCTTAGTATTGATTGAACGTGTTATGCTATTATAATATTATACAGTATGTTCACAATAACCCTGACGATTATTTAATATAAACATGTTTAAGTAACATTATTGGAATATCATGAGTTCAGTAAAATGTACTTACCAGATAAATAATTTTTAGAAGTAAATATTTGAAATTGTAGAACCTTTTTTATGACTTGATACCTAGTTAGTAATTGACGTTTGTGTACTATGCTGTAAATTGTATAGAGCAGATTAATTAACGATTGTCTTCTGAAATATATTATTTATCAGTTGAGCCCACCGCTTCATTTTGCGTTGGCTTAAAATCATGATTGTTGTTTATTACTTATCGGTTTGCTTAATGGGTAAGTTTTGCTGATTACGCTCATAATTAATCATGAAATGAAATACTGTAGTTTGTCTTACCATTAGCATCGTACAAATCTTACCAATTATGTGTACTGATGTCAAATCATTTATTTATAACTGCTGCCATTTCTATTATGGTCTTTCCTCCTTTAAAGATAATTTGACTTGCAGTGGCAAATGTGTGTATCAGGGAGTACAGCTTGATACATAAGACACACTTGTGTATTTAATTTTCTTACATGTGAGCTGTAATCCGATTTTCACCTCTAAATACGAATGTTCTGTCAAGTCGATTTTACGTAATAATTGCTGATACGTATACGTATATCTGAAATATCTGATCTGCGTTGATATAGATTGTCAATAGGCTACGATGGACTTAAGACTACGTCCGCTAATTAAAACAGGTTAAATGGAATGGAGTGTGAAAAACAAATGCTGGTGTGCTAAAATTTTTAAAAAATTGAAAACTGTTGTCTTATGACCAGACACGACAGTAGTAGAGTTGATATCAAATTGTAAGTTCTAACTGACTAAGGAAAACGTTTCTATTACTTAGTACATACTATACTAAAACTAGCAGAGCTCATTATGGCTCACAGAAACTAATTTTTATTTCCTTAATTAACTCAAAGGGATATAAAGCTATGTATGAGTTACAATGAATATCAAACTATATGAAAGATCTCAAAACCCATAATTATACGTTTATAAATGTAGACTTGCAGGATAAATAAATATAAGTAATGGTTAAATATTATGCATTAACTGGGTATGTGCATTTGTAGTGCGTGTGTCTGCGTCTGCCTAGCCAATTAGATTCTTTTTCTTTATGCAATTAGACTGCTGTAAGGTTGTAGTTTCTCAATTTATTGATAGCTAAATCTTTTCTTTTCTAATAGTGTTTGTCAATTCAATGTGAATTTCTTTTTTCAACTATTAAGAATTACTAATTATAATTATATTATGTGGAAGAATAAATGTCAACGACTTTGTTCTAAGCTTCGTTCAAGAGATTCCTAAAGAATAACGTTCAGGTTTTTGTTATCGTAGATATGATCAATCAACGAAAAGCCCTGGGGTGATTTTGTGAATTTCAGGCAAAAGGAGTTCAGATACATGTCTGTGGAGGCATACATAAGATTGGCAATAAACTTCTCCTTATAACTACAATATCTTTTGGCCTGTACCAACAGAATCATTTATAAACACTATTCGCAAATACAAAATCGAGGTTTATCAAAAATCAAATCTTTCATTTATTAAAGTGTTGGCAGTTGTCAGCAAAATTCGGCATTAAGCAAAATGTCTAATGATTAAGATTACTGCTCTTCTCTTCATATAACGTCTAATCCCTTTCCTCATTGCCTAGTAATTATCAATTTCTCTATAAATCCTATGGAATTAAATCTAATTACTTAAGAAGTTGTTTTATGATTATTCTTCAATGAACGAAATCTTCAAGCAAATATTGTTCATTGATTGATTCAGAGTAATTAATAATTTGAAGGCAGTTAGCTTAATCTAGACAAGAGGCCATAATGTCACGTATTGATATTACAGCTAACATAAATGTGCTTTAGTTGTATATTACGGGGTTAAAGAATTAATCTAATGATAAGTTTAAACTGACTTATTGGTTAAATGAATTATGCTTACAAATTATATATATTATAATTAACTTCTAAAATAACATTTAGATATGCAAGACTTATGCCTAAACGAAATTATGCATTGTTCGCTCGTATTCTGCATAGAAAATTGTACCTTGTAAAATAATATCTAATATGAAACACTATAGTGACAACTTAACTTTAAATTGTACATATGTTCACAAAAGATTGTAGTTTTCCTAGCGTAAAGTATTGCCATAAATACTAAGCGGTCACCATGAAATCATTGTATTGTTTAAACATTTTTTAGGTAAACTTGAACTTTTGTTAGAATTTCTCGTTAAAATGATCAACAACCAACAGATATTGCATTTAAAAATACTAATTGCTTGTATATTTCAAATTAAGTTGAAGGAATTTGAATATTTCTACTTTCATTTGAAATTCTGTTTCATCTTTAGTCATAAAGCAAATATTTAGTAAGGTGAAAACGAATTTCCTTAAAATGACCGCGTTCAATTGAGGAATGGACAGGAAAGGGAACGATCACATCATAATTTTGTATTTTATTTAAGTATAAATGTAAAGACATGAGTACTTTGTTTTCTTGGTCTTTCCTAATCACTTTATTTAATAAGAATACATGATATTATGATGCGACTGTATAGTTAGTTTGTACGTATAGAGTAGATGTAAAGCAAGGCCCTCTATATTAATTGACATGATGAAATGAAATAAAAGTCAAATTATGAATTAAAGGAATTTAACATTTAAATTTAATGTAATTAACTCATCTTAACCTCTTATACATGTCTTTGAACTATTCTTGGTAGTGTATAATAAATAGTCAGGTACATCGTCTTCAGAGTGCACACATCTACTGTTTATCTTGAAAGTTGTTCTATTTTATTTTATCTACGAACTGTATTGAAATTGAAATTTATATTTGACGTGCCGTGACTGGAAAAACGGGAGAATGACAGATAATTAATTAGGTAAATGGTTATTGATGGGAAAGGGATGAAATCACGAAATAGTATCTGTTCTCTTTGCAACTTGAAAAACTACTACTTCCCCTGTGTCTTTTTATTTTTAATCTACGGATACAGATTTATGTTAATTAGGCATTAATTGTCTGCAATTAATTAAGAATATATGATATAGTATTATATGCTGAGTTGACTAAATAAATTTTACTAAATAGTGAATGTCTTACATGTTCTTTTATTTATCACCTTAATTTAACTGTTTCAAACCAACACTTTCTCTACCAATGTGTGGAATTGTTTTTATACTTAAATGTACTAGACTTTTGATTTGTTTGTTTGTATTCTAAAAGTAATTTGTCTAGAAAGAGGGGCTTCTTTATTTCTCTCTT
Organism: Yoshiicerus persimilis; assembly: GCA_020352615.2. Classification (NCBI taxonomy): domain Eukaryota; kingdom Metazoa; phylum Arthropoda; class Collembola; order Entomobryomorpha; family Tomoceridae; genus Yoshiicerus; species Yoshiicerus persimilis. The sequence goes on along the minus strand of CM060170.1, from coordinate 32,276,406 downwards.
CCGTCATGTGAATCTTTTCAGCGTTATAATAAACTGTATTTATGAATAATATGTGTTATTACTTCTTTATTACGTTTAGTACAATGGCATCAACCAACACAGCTAGAGTCCAAAAGAGTGTTCATCTGGGAGTTAATTGAGCACCAGCACGTGCTCAAATAACCCTGGGAGTTATTTGAGCACCCAAATGAAATACCAAACCATCATCACCAGTAAAGTTACATATCTACATATATATTAGTAAGTGTTCATTGCGATAACTCACGTAGGTCGTACAACTAACTGGTGAAATTTTATTTTAATGGTAAAAATGGCATTTAGAATCATGAGATTAATTGTAATGAGGAAGACTAATCAATAACATTAACACAAAAGTGTTTGAAATATTTTGAAGCATCCCCCAATTGGTACTGAACAGTATGCCCTTTCGTTTTCAATTTTTCATTAAGTAAATCTCATCGATTTGAATGTAGTTAGGATCCTTATATTCACAAAAGGACACTATATGTGAAAATAATTGCATGCTAGTCATTTGGTGTTGATACATAAAAATCAGCCTGGGTAGGCACTAGAAAAATCATGGTTACTGTGCACAAAATTGAGGTTTTCTAGGCAAGGCTATATATCAAATGCCATAAGTCACATGGGACTCCAATGTGAGCCAAGGTACTAACAACAGGTAGGGTCAGCAAAATAAATCATATTTTGGTGGTTGGGAACATGGAAGAAAGGAAAAATCCAGCAAGGTTCAAGGGGGCCGTAATAATTGTACATAAAAAAGCTACAATTATTGATAAAAGTCGAGTTTTGAAGGGAAAGACGATCTCTAAGCCATATTTGAGTTGAACAATAATAGCCATGCACTTTTGGATTGCAAGATCGAATTTTACGGTTTCACTGCGTAGTAAATGTCTTTTATTGCCACATATTCACATATTATAGTTATATGTACATCTCCGTCACATGATTTTTAAGTTTTGCATAAAATATTGTTCGTAGAATTTACTTATACTATAGTGTCATTTTAGAGTAAAATATTCTTAGCACATTTTCCTTATTAAACTCTGTTTTAATTACCATTGTAAATATCGATTTTACTAGATTCAATACAATACTCCAATTAATAATTCTTAGCCAAAATTTAGATCAGTAAAATAATGCAGTTACTAATTTTGTAGTATTTTACCCTTTGGAGTTGTCATAATCTAAAAAGGCTTAATTTCCACATTGAGTGCAGACTACAACTAGTAGCATGTAATAATTTTGCAATACAAACATTAGATATTAATTCACAGGCTGAATAAGCAAAGTTGACAGTCGTCTAGGGTATCCGGTTGTGCCCCAAGATGTCATATAATGAAGAACAAACAATTGATTACATGTAATCGCTTTTAATACGGCAGAAAAGGGTATCGGTACGTCAGACACCTAAGATATCATACTGGTTTTACAAATCTTAAGCTAAATCTACATTAGCATTAGCAGAGAAGCTTAGCCGAAGGGTCCTCGTTGATATTTTAAGTTGTAGTTTGACGGATTTATTGATTGTCGTGAAAGATCCCCGAAATTAACCACTTGATATAGTTACCAACAGAGATAGAGAAATAACTTAAGATTACTTACTTTGCAATATCAAGAAATTCTACTAAAAACTAAAACATCCAGAACCTCGTAGTTCATACTGTTCAAAAGCCAAACTTACTGAGAAAACTTAAACTAAGCGGTGAATGTATCTGCACTGTAACTCAAACGCTGAAAGCCTTTCACAACTTTGAGGTTTTTTGAAATGTTCTCAGCTTTTGCGCTGCAGAAAAGATACTAGAAACCTCGATATCGCCTTACAATTTACTGCGGAAATAATTGCCTAATAAATGTCAAGTGGTGTACTTTTCCCCGATAGGCTAACAAAGAGCAATTTTCAGCATTTGGCTTTTTCTATGCTTTCCCAAGTCATCAAAGTTAGGTTTTCTGACAGGGGTAGGAAAATGCCGACCAATGGTTAATATTCACGCATTTATAAAACTTTTCAAATCGGAAAACAGTGTACATCCTGATATTTTACATTTATGACTACACAATGTGTCCGTAAATGATATACTATGATTGTACTAAATGATCAAAAGGGGAAGAAAATCGTACGGTGCAACTATGGATATATTTTTTCTTGTTTCCGAAACTGAAACTGAAGAAACTACAACTAGGGTGGAGTTGCTCGAGAGACAACACTAAGGGTGTCTTGTTCAATTGGTGAAATCGCAAAGCAACCTTTCAAACTTGGCTGATGTAGCTCAATGATATCGGAGGAGAATTGGTAAACCGTTTGGCGTAACATTACATGAAAAATAAAGTATTATTATTGGAATTAAACATAGGTGGAAATTACAGAAAGACATTCCACATACCCGATTCTATTTGTTGCTTGCGAGCTCTCCCACAGCTGCATGCATTTAACTCTATGAGTTTACCCATTTTCTAAAGGAATTAGAAGCAGAAAGTTTAACTTGAATTTCTACAAAGAAGAAAGGAGATTTCGTAGGTAGATCTCATGGAACTCTTCTAGTCAGTGCTTAAAATGCAAAGCTGAGCTGTAGCCTAAAACCAAATTATAAGAATTATAATTTATTTCTACCACTTAGACTATAGATCAAGAGAGGATGAATATGTATAAGTACTAGAAAACCACCCGTCCTACGGACGGGGCCGTCACAATATCTAGCGATAACCAAACATTGAGTGTGTGTCTGTTTGTTGAATAAACTAATTGCCTTAAGGTCTAGAATTCAAAGCTATGTTATGCCTTTAAAGAATCTCCCGTCGTAAGTACAGTTTCCATAAAAAAATTCCCCCGTCGTAAATGCAGTTTCCCTAAACGGAAAAAATTCTCCTGCAGTAATTGCAGTTTCCATAAAAGAAATAAATTCTCCAGTCGTAAATGCAATTTACATAGAAGGAAAAAATTCTCGCGTCCTAAATACAGTTTCCCTAAAAGACAAATATTCCTCCTCTCGTAAATGCAGTTCCCCTAAGAGAAGAAATTCTCCCGTCGTAAATGCAGTTTTCCTAAGAGAAGAAATTCTCCAGTCGTAAATGCAGTTCCCCTAAGAGAAGAAATTCTCCAGTCGTAAATGCAGTTCCCCTAAGAGAAGAAATTCTCCCGTCGTAAATGCAGTTCCCCTAAGAGAAGAAATTCTCCAGTCGTAAATGCAGTTCCCCTAAGAGTAGAAATTCTCCCATCGTAAATGCAGTTCCCCTAAGAGAAGAAATTCTCCCGTCGTAAATGCAGTTTTCCTAAGAGAAGAAATTCTCCAGTCGTAAATGCAGTTCCCCTAAGAAATTCTCCCGTCGTAAATGCAGTTCCCCTAAGAGAAGAAATTCTCCCGTCGTAAATGCAGTTCCCCTAAGAGAAGAAATTCTCCAGTCGTAAATGCAGTTCCCCTAAGAGAAGAAATTCTCCCATCGTAAATGCAGTTCCCCTAAGAGAAGAAATTCTCCCGTCGTAAATGCAGTTTTCCTAAGAGAAGAAATTCTCCAGTCGTAAATGCAGTTCCCCTAAGAGAAGAAATTCTCCAGTCGTAAATGCAGTTCCCCTAAGAGAAGAAATTCTCCCGTCGTAAATGCAGTTCCCCTAAGAGAAGAAATTCTCCCGTCGTAATTGCAGTTCCCCTAAGAGAAGAAATTCTCCCGTCCTAATTGCAGTTTCCCTAAGAGAAGAAATTCTCCCGAATTAAAAAATTATTTTCGATACCCGGAATCCGGATATGTTCGATACCCGGAATCCGGATATGTTCGATACCCGGAATCAGGATATTTTCGATATCCGGAAAGGGATACGGGTATATTCGATGTGTATTGAATTAAATATTTAGAAAAACTTTTGGCATAACCCCTTTTAATTCATTAAAAACAATTGACAATCCCAATAAAACTTGAATAATAAAATAATGGAAAAAATAGACCACTTTCACAATGGTCCACTGGACGACCTACAAATGTATTTTACGAATATGACGAAGACAACACGAAGAAGCAAAGACAGTATACGGGGTGACGATGACGAAGACAGCACACGACACGGTAGGTTGTTGACAAAAGGAAGGGACAGGTAGTATGCAATGCATATGGTTTTGGTTTTGGTGCACGGTGATCACGGTGATCACATTCACCACTTCGCATAATACAGTAATACACTACCTGCACGTAATGTACTTATTGTGTTGTGTGTGTGTATGATCGTGTATGATATACATACATGAAGAAACAGATGGAAAGTGATCACGGACGAACGAACGGACGGCCAGGGATACTTAGTCTAAAGATTAGGCAATTGAATTACAACTTATATGCAATGCTTTGGTAAATCATAATTTCCGAATACGATCTTTGCACCTTAGAAATCGGCACCGATTTGGTAAATCCTTCGACGTTAATTGATGAAAAACGTAAGATAATTGTTTCGAATGCCAAGGATTATCCAAACCTGAGCTACTATGCGACTAAAGTTCATTTTGCGTATAGGTATGTAGATCTGTCAGCGTTGATAAGACGGTAATTTTTTGTTTGTTCTGGTGCACAAAATGACCATCCTGTTAATTAGTGCGTCACTAGGCGATTTGTATGCATATCGTCGGTTGTACCACGATATGCACATTATGCACAGCAGTCAACCAATGGGGTTCATGTCTTTGTATGTTAGCAGTTTATTTAATTGCATTCTTTTTAACTTTTTTCCTAAAAAGTAATCATAAAGAAAGTGGCCTCACTACTAAAAGTGTTGTGACTATTATGAAGTAGTATTGAAAATTGCCAAACTTCTAAACGTAGAACAAATAAATAAATGGAGTGCAAACATCACGACAAACAGAGGTGCAGAAAAAAGTATTTATTTTTTTTAATTATGAAAGTTCTTATAAATATTAAGTAAAAGTGAGAGTATTACACATACATTTAGGTATCTAGAATTTACTATTTTACTTTAGTCAATTTTGATAAATTGTAGTAAAATTATTATTAGTATTGCTGCTACGATTGTCCATACTAGTTCATGTCTTTGGTGGAAGATGTAAAAGAGGAAAGAATACTGCTCTAACGAAGTGTATGCTCTATAAGTTTTGAACGACACGTATTGAAATGCACTGGCTGATCACATGCCAATTACAGCGTGCAAAATTAAATAAGGAATGAATAGGTATTCGTTGAAACCTTTTTAAACGTTCATTGTGAAAATACACCACAAAATTAGTGTCATTTGGCTCCCATATAACCCAATGACTGACAAATATTTATATGGTACAGCAGCCATTTCTTCCGACACTTTTCTATGTGCAGTGTTGAACTTTCCTTGGCACCTCGGACACATAAAATAGGCGTTGTATGACCCTATTGAAACCAGGCCAACAACTAATACATATGATTCATTCAAGAATTGAGAAATTGGCACTAAGAAAGTTATTGTACTTCAAATGAAATGACTACTAAGAATTATATGTTCCTCCATTATTAAATTAACTTGCAAATAAGGAAAACTGGGATTACAAATAAATTCAAAATTTTTAGTGACAATTCATGTGAAGGCACTCTATATACTCAACGTAATATTGTCTTGCACATCATGACTGGAGATGCCCTTTTCTACGTTCTCTAGGAGAGTCATTTATTAAATGGCATATGAATTTAAGCGTGTGAAATGAATTGACATTACCGTCTTACCCACGCTGACAGGTAAATTTAAGCACTTGATCTTACCAGAGTAAATCCTAATCCTGACTTAATATTATTTATCTGTTAAACAATATTGTAAAGATATCCGGACACTAAGTAGTGTCGGAGATGCTGAAAAATAATTTGTGGATCATGCTTATGACCACAAAGCTAAAATATAGTCGTATTTAGCATTTTGAGAATTTAATATACATTTTAATGGACTTTCAGTTTTCAGAATACTGTTCAAATGATTACTCGTATTTTTGAATTACCAATTAGGTAATAATTTACCATTAAAAAGGATTTTTGAATTGAGATTTAAACTTGTAATTAGCTTCCTAATTGTTTAATAAGCAGCAAACGCAATAATAATCAGTTATTTAACTGGTATCTGTACCATAATATTAAGCTCGCTTTTTTCATCATTAGAACTAAATAAAAATAAGAAGTTCGCTTCCCAATATATGTGACATTGTATACAGTTGCCTTTTAAAGAACCAACGTAATTGATGTTAAAGTAAAATTTTGTAAAAATATTCCGTTTGCCACTGAATTAGAAGCCACTACTAAAAGTTTAATTCACAACGCAAAATACTGAAAATCGACAATTTGTCGGACACCATTAATTTTTTGAAATGATGAAAACCAATTGGATGGGATAAAGTTATTGTTCAGCTCTCCTCTTGACTGATCAGATCCTGCCGATATTTCATTTAGTACTACATTTAATATGTTGGAATTCTTACACTAAAATATATCTATAGACATCAATATTAAAATCTTTCACGCTTTAACACAGCACATCGGTAAAAGTAGACTAGCAGGCAGCTAAAAGGCACTCGTTCGTACAAACATCATCCGTGTCTTCATTATCTGTTAGGCAAAAAAAGTTAGCTTTTACATTTATTTATGACTTCCTTTGAAAGAATAAGAATTAAATGTGTTATAATTTCTAAATTCTAAGAATTGTATTTCTTGCTGTCCTTCATATCATATCATACGGAATAAAAACTTAAAATATGCCACAGTTATAGTTATGCTATTAATGCTATGACATTTTCCATGAGTAGCAGAGAACTTCATAAGGGTATTCAAACGTTTTGAAAATTGTAATTCAAATGTTGGCAAATCAATGGTAATAAGTATAATGCAATAAAATCGTCTTATAAATTGGTGTACAGAGAATTAAATCTATTATCTAATGAATTTTTTGAATCTATTAGGCTGTAGCCATTAATTGTTAGCCATGCGTCAGTCTAAAAATTAAAATTGTTATCAAGTTTTTATTTTGCTTACCAGAGCCAGCCAAACTTTGGCAAAAGTTTTTGTTATTGGCCCATCTTTCCTTCAAGGAAAGGTTAAACATTGAGTAACGTGGGTCCCCAGTAACCTCTCGAACTATTTCTAAGCAGCCAGGTAGACGTTGCTGTAGATCTGCTCCCGTTAACGTGCTGTACGTTTCCAGTAGAATCAAGCCTTTGCATCTAACAGAAAATATTTTTTGAGTCTTCATTAAGACTATTTTTTATTTAGAGTTGAATGGTAAGTGTATATTGGCCCGTTTATAACCTGGGATGACAAGGATCTTTATATACGTCAAGTTGAAAGTACTGATCGTTCAAAAGGAAACAGCGTCTCGTTTTGTAAACGGTGACGTGGTTGTGATCCGTCTGAGCGAGCATATTGTTGTAATCCCTTTGGGTGAGTGCAGTTTTGACTTCCACAACTTGCCCCTGCATTTCAGGCCTACGGACTGTGTAGGTATAACTCCAATGTCCCTAATTTTTAGATTATTTTTCCATTAGCATTTGCAAAAACTTTTAGATGCTCTTCAACATTTATCGACTACTTCATAAGCTGGTTTGCACACCCTCGGCCATAATGCATGAGTACTGCCACTAAGGAACTGACATTTATCAGTGTGCTTGTATTTGATTCAAAGCAATTAAAAATCTTATCGCTAATTCTTCTGGAAATGTATAGAATACAGTCAGATCCAATGGTTTTTCTATTTTAGAGATTTCCAGCCGTTTTGCTAGAGTTTTAGTTGTTTTGAGTAAACTACAAGCTCACAAGATCTTTGCCATTTATTTTGATTAAACTTAATTGTGCAAGTATATTTTAATTTTAACATATCCATACTACACATTTAAAGCTCTTAGTAGCCTCAACCTAATATTTAGACATAGTCTATCCGTTTAATTCAACCCCATGTTCTGAAATAGTCTTCATCTTCACAAGATTTTTCCCTGCTAAGTGATTCTTACAGTAAAGCCTCCTCAATACTTTAATGATCACCGGACACTTATTAAAGTATTCCCATAATCAAATCGTTTCCTACTCTTCTTTAACTATTTTTAATCATGTAATTCCGATTCCCATTAAAGCCTTTCTAAGACTATTCCAATCACTCGACTCTTAATATAAAATTATCTCAAGATTATTCTTACTACGTGACTTAGTTCATTTTTTTATCCGAGAATTTTTTACAGGTTATCTGAAATGCCACTTCTGTGACCAAGAGGCAAATAAAAATGAAAATTTCAAATATCAAATTTCTATGTGAACATAGGGCTACAATGGGAGAAAACTCTTTCTCCAGCATTCTTCAATTTAAGATTTCATAATTATTTACATGGGAAGGATTGGAAAAAATTCTCAGATGAAAAATTGGACTATACGTCATTTTCAAAAAAGTCTTCCCAAGATTGTTCTCAATATTAAAGATATTAAATAGATAGTCTTCTCCAACGAGAAGACTTTTTGCGCCCATTGCTGGTAGGGATGGATTAACAATATGCCACGCAGTATTTCTGTCATTGTTTGACATATCCAGATCGGCCAGGTTTCGATTGCAATAGGATGTATATTAAACAACCAAAAATTACTGTTTACTAACGCTTTTAAATTGGAAACCTCTGTAACGTATTTATTACGGCCACATGCAATTTAAACTTACTGGAATGAAACGGAAATCTTATTTTCCCATTGCAAAAGGGCGAAATGACCCAACTGCGTAAATTCGCAGTTCGGTGATTGCTATTAGGGATATGTTCATTGAAGTTCATGTATACACTTATGCAATTGCCATTTCATTGATTTACCTTTTGACCTCGCTTTCGAAGACGTGCTTGCATTTTAGGTGCGTTTGTCTGCAAGTAGTTGTGAACTACAGAGAAATCCTGGAAGCCAACAGGGAAGTCGTCGGCTGCTGGTAGGGGGCCCTTAATTAAAAACTTGACTTTCTTCGTATTGGTTTGCAGGCGGTCTCTTACATCGATTCCTAGCTTTTGGCAAACACACTATGAAAAAAAAATTTGATTTAGACTTGACAAATTGTGTCACCAATACACCACGGTTGGAACTAAGCCTTATTTATGACGACATTGACAATTGTGGAGATCGCAACACAAAATATTACATAAGCTTAAAAATTATGACATTACTTTCTAGCACAAGCACTATAAAATAAAAATAGTTCAGCATAAATCAATACCCACAAACAGTTTTCTATTGTCACATTTTTATACCCTTAGATTTAGATATGGTATCCAAAATTGACAGTATATTTTATATAGATTATAATGACAATTCCGGGCGTACTTTCTTTATTTTATTAAAACACATGAGCTGACTATTTCTGTCATTGCAATGCAAACAAGACAATATCCTGAATCAATAGGCATTCTAATCGGCTTAATTAAGCTAACGGCTTAAAGTATCACAAGGGTTGTTGTTGCATTTGCATTTGTTGTTGTCGTCGCCATTTCGGAATAAGCTATACAATTTTTCGGGTTTACAGCAGTTTAGAAAAGGTTGAACATCGTCACTGTCACATTAGTTACCTGACATTATAGGTAATGGATTACTTTACTGAACGTATGTAACTTCATTTGAATACAAAAATCAATTACGATGATATTCAGAATAAAGGGAATGGTATAATTGACTAATTCGTTATTTATTTTTAATTACCGTTACCAAACAACATTACACTGTAAAACCCACTGTAAATGACTATATTGATGAAATATTTAATGAAGTAGATTGTATGTATACCTATGAGAATAGTACTGGCAAAACCATTAAGTCCTCTAATTTTCAAGCACATTCCCCTATTTAGGGTGCGAATTAAATGTTAAAATGAATTACCTGTATCATCCGACAAAGTTTAGCCTCAAAATCCGTTGAATTGTCTATGACATCAAAGTAAGGGTGTCCGACCCAAGATTGAGCTGCCTTTCTGTCCAGTTCTCTCGCTAACTCAATCCCTTCATACCGACAAACGTGGTCCTAAACATTCAAACAAAAATTACAGTAAATTAATCTAAAACGTTTTAGAAAATTCTTCTCTACTGTACGAAAGCATTGAAACTTCATTTACAACAGATTTTGGGAAACATGGGTTTTTCCTATACTTTGTCTGCGACTTCCAAATAAGAGTCACAAAGACGACGTATTGCATTCCAAATAAAGTCCTAGTGGTTTGAAGTAAAACATTTTTGTTACTACAAGAATTCATACTCCAGTTTATGCCAAAGTAATCATTCGGAAAATACTCCTATTAAGCAGTACGAAGGCACAGACCTCTGTCGAGTGATAATGTAGCAGACAACTGTAATACCCTGTGTAGGGGGCAAAGGAAAGTCAAGCATTGTCATTAGACCAACCGAAATTCGGGCTGATGGGAGTATTAGACTGCTTGGCTACAGATTGACACTACAGACATGCTTCAGATTGAAACTTTGCAATGTAGTGTTCACGTACGGCATTGCCAAGCATTGTGGAACAAAAGTTTATTCTGAGAGATGGACTTTGAACGGATGTGTATGCTTGCCAATTTCTATTTTGCTATTTATACAAAGTCTAATATTTAGACTTTTAATCACATGCCTGACTTTTCCCATTTTCTTTGGGAGATTAAACAACTTTGGCAAATACTTTGACATAAACTCCCAAGACAATGCTTTTAAATGATACGGTCGATTGTAATCCTTGAACCGATATTCTATTAAAAAAGCAGAAAATATCCAATGTGTAAAACAATAAAGTGTAGTCTAAAATGCAATCTGCACAAAATGTAACTTATAAAATGCCTGGGCATGTAACAACTACAAGTCAAATGGCGCTAATAATGGTATTATATACGTACAAAGGTTATTTCCCTTAGAAGATGTTATCAACGTAAGTATTTGACACACATGAAATAGAGCTAAACACAATAACCCAGAAAGAAGAGCGTACTATAGAATTTGGCGTAATGATTGCATTCGAATTGAAGATAAGAATGTAGTTTTATAGAGCTCAACGACGGAGACACTTATGGAACACTGTTATTTGTACATATGTAAGTACGCCCATGACTGTCGTACACTATAATTGACGATCCGAGAATTGTATGCTTTTCGAAGGCACGTCGAAATCCACTGCATTCAAAATCAGTATTTTTAATGGCTTTAGGGAAGTTGATGGAGCGCCATTTTTAGGGACTAGGAGTATGGTAATACTTAAAACAGGATTTGAAAGTAACATTTCCTTTGGTACAAACTTACGATCCTGGTTGTTCAGGTTGTTACCGTTATTAAGGTATGGTTACCTAACCTAAACCAATTTAAATTGACTTCGGAGATGGGTTTGTGGAGGAGTATATTTCCATGCAAAACGGTGGAGGCCTATTAGCCAATAGTATACTTCCTTGAGTTTTGCTTCGGCTTAAGACAAGACTCACTAAAAGTATTAGATTAACGTTTATATAAAATACAAACAACGTACCTCGATGGTGTAAAATGGCTCTGCCCCATTCGCAGCCGAAACCATATGGATGATTTGGTTGTAGCGAGTATCACGGATGTCCACTTCATTCCAATTATTTCTGCTTAGTATGCCTTCCCATTTTTCCCTTGGAATAACTGGAGACATACCAATATATTAAGGCATAATAGAGGAAGACAATTCAAATAGACTGCGTATTGCAAACGAAGAACATTTAAGAGATACATGACGAGCGTTTAGGAAATGCTGTTTAACTGCACCATGCTTTGTGAAGAAATAGCACTATCTTTGATGGCATATCTTTATAAATTATAAACAACGGCAGTATTTTGAAATACAATTATATTTTAGCAATATTTTACCCGTTTTAAGTTAGAAAGTAGTTTTTTAGCATTTATTGGCGTCAGCGGGGCTGAAAACTTTCGAATTTCAACAATTGAAAAGTGAACAAATATTTTGTAATAAATGATTTTTTTAATTTACAGGCGGTCAGACAATTTTTTTAAAACGTTTTTGCTAGTCAAAGCATGCAAAATTGTAATGTGGAAATATGTATGGATTACAAAAGTAATTCAATACATAATATGCGTAAAACTGCGTTGAAGGCGCAATTGGCAGGAACTCCCAGAATCAGAAAAAGTGGAATAATACCTCGCAGTAAGTCTAACCCTATTTCATTGGATTTTATTAGGATTTTGTGATAAATTGACGAAAACATTGCCGTATGATATCAGCGTTTGCTCGGTGGTAGCACATCATATAAAACATCATTTTGCGCAACGTCGGGTTCTACTATTTATAATCCTGATTAATGATATTTATTATTTCTTACATGCTGAAGCATCCATGGTGCCTCGGTCACAGATCACCAGAACATCACGATTCACGGTCTCGGCCAGTTTAAAGAAGACGTTTTCGATCTGTATCATGGTCCTTACGAGCTCCTCTTGGAACCGCAATGCTTTACATTATGAAAATAATGGTCGCTAACAAGCACACAAGGAGTTTCCCATCAAGAGCAAATTGGTGACAGAAATCCAAACTTTGTCATTCAAAAACCACACGGAATGCGAAATCCCTCTCCCCGAGTAGCACAAGGCATACTTAGGGGGTTACTAAATAATGTTATTGACCCCACAACTCTTTTTCATGTTGCAAAAATAAACGGATTTGTTCATTCCCAAGTAACTATGTGTTTCAGCAGCTACTCTCGTGAACAATACCATTCCTCAAAACATGCAAAAAAATGACAAAGGTTCATTTTTCGACATGCAAAAGTCATGACAGTTTTAAGCTTAAGTTAACAATACCCGTACACATTAAAAAACAGCGATATTTATTCTAAGTTTAGCAGTTACGCAGCAGGACATTCTCTAAGCATTTATTAAGCATAACTCTTGTGGTTGGGTTTTGTAGTAATTACATATAAATCTTCCAAATTTTTATTTCTTCAAATCTCACTTTCCTTTAAAATCTAAAAACTTAATAAAGTATTGCTTTTCAAAGTAAAGCACATTGTGATCTCACAATGAGGTAGTGTAATTATGATGATATTTAAGCTTTAATTGCGAAAATAATTTTTTACGTTGCAATAATGCGCAATCCCCTGATAAAGGTAGAATCTCGGCTATCCTTAAATATAATTCCATCCATATATTTTCCAGTTCGTACTTATTTTTGAAATTTGGGAGAACTTTTTAAGTGACCTTTCAGGTGCTGAATTTTTTGAAACTAGCGGGAAAACCTAAATTAAAAGTATCTATCATCTTGTCAATCTTATAATTAAAAAGGTAAATGTACAAGGATTTTTATAACAAAGGGAAAATATTAAAAAATGCTACCTAAATTGCAGATGTAAAATATTTATTTTTCAATTAATCTAGTTTCTGTATTTATCACGCATCTCAAGGAAGTGACGGGGGGTGGGGAAGTAGAATAGTTTTAATGGTTTAAGGACAGTGGCTGATAAGATGTTACTACTCTGACTACATGAAAACTACATATTACACCATGTGGCATTTTGAGAACACAATCCTATTGTCAATCTAACCTCAACTTCTTTTATCATTTAGACAAACAAAAGGTTATAGTTTTATATCTAAATATTTAAGAAAATGCGTCACTGGTGGCATTGATTTCCAATCCTGGTTTTCTTAACATTTTTTATTTATAGCCAGCTTGCAAATTCTGTTCTTTTGAGAATAAAACTATGTTAGCGAACCAAGGAAATTGCAAATGAGACGAGTGTTTCGCTTTTTAGCCAAAATTAATATAGACTTACAATCTAGAGAATGCCTCGTTAAATAAAATCATGCAAACTTTAGCCAACCTGGCACAAGAAAGCACTATTCAATAAATAAGTTTGCTAGACAGATTCAAGGTCAGTATTGCTCTTTGCTAACTGCATTTTGTTCAACTTTATGTATACTTATAATCCTTTTGCCTGACGACAGAAAGCAGCTAGCACAAATAACTACACCGAAAATGCAGAAATAGTTTTCTTAAACACCCGAAGATTTTTCCTTGGATGCTTGCATTGCACAGAGAGTAACAATGATATTCATTATTGACAGTATTCCATTAGGATAAAGGAGGGACTATGGGATACTCCTCTACTATCCCAACCTAAATTTGAACTAATTATACTTTAAAAATAAAACAAAAACATATTTACCATATTAAATGCCCAAGAGGATTATTGTTTCGAACGTAAATTTCGATCCGTATATTCGTTTTAATCCCACTACACTGGGAATATTTTTAACAGGAAGGTTATATTTTCAATTCCATTATGTTTTGAAAGCTCGTTTTGAGTACTTGAGGTTAAAATTCATTAAAATTGAAACATGCATACTTTTCGGCAGAGTAAATTTAGTTAACTGTAATAATACCTTCGCATAGTATAATGCTACTGTAAAAACGAATGTCTTTTCGATGTTGTTCACATCTTCTTCTTCGGACATTGTAATGTAACAGTCATGCATTTATGGATTTTCAAGGTGTATGCAAACTATATGCATGATATACAAAACGATAAGGTCGTAATGTTTAGTCTAATTAGTTCCATGAGCCAACGATCCATTGCATTACTTCTAATCAATAAATCTTACTATGGAAGGAAACTGTCAACACTGACTTTGGATTGGCATCACATTATACACATACCTCAATTTATAAAATAAAATATTTAACCAGACGAGTTTGCCCAGGCGCATTTAATTCAAAAAGCCATGAAAAGAAGAGGAAATAATTTTGAAACGAGAAATTATTGCTTTAAATGCTAACTTTTATGCTTCGGTCCTAATAATAATTTCCCAATGAAGGAATAATATGAACACTGGGATTTAACTCGGTATATACGGTATCTCAAACAGTATATAGGTATTTGAAAGAGTAAAATAAAGACGTTTTCAAATCGTTAAGCATATGCAACAGATCAGATACTATTTGGAGTATTTGTGGCACGAACAATGTAATCCATGGACCTCACTTCAGGCACGTGATAATGACATTGGCTTTTGTTCAATTTACTTCCCTTTCATCATCGGTTTGATTTTTGGTTGTACCATCTCAACATACATCGCACTAACCATCTTATGTTACTAACACGTATAACGGTGTCTTTGTTAAGCGTCATTGTAGTTTACTATGACTAACTAAACCTCAGAACATTTACCCAGTGAAAGAATACGATTTTTATCAGCATTGGAAACCTATAATATGCAATGATTATTCCCCGATTTTGAATGGCACACAATTAGACTATAATGCAGAAACGGTTATAAGGGATTAACAATTGTAGACATTTAAAATTAACCTATCTATGTAATTAAAACTTTTGGAGGGTCGCCAGTGCTTCATTTGGCGTTTATTCCTGCTTTACCAAAAGGGTGGATATGAAAATTCCGTTTAAAAAAGATGCTTCCCTAATGAATGAATTTCTTATTTCATATCGATTAATACGGTAATTTAGAAAAGTGTCTTTTTTGCTAGGCAGTTTTAATACAGCTAAATTGCATACGACACTATACTTGACGGGGCTGTTCTGACAAACTGCTATAATCAAGGTTGAGTGGTGTTTTAATAATTTATGGTTATGAATTAGTACTGCAGTGTTTTCAATCTTCGTAAAAGACGCAATCGCAAATATCAACAGCCATTAGCAATCGTAATAAAACCAAATTGTGAGTTTGGTTTCAATATCTTGCAATCTGCAATTCATGCTTACATTTGGTAACCAACTTTTACTTTGGTTAATAATATTAGTATTATTAATAACTAATATCATCAGTTTTATAATACAAACAGGATCGTGGATAGCAACGTGCATAAAAATTTAATTCAGCCCATAAAATGGCCAAATCTATTGGGGCCTCCATATCCAAATACGGAGTGAAGATTTTGCATACTAATTATTGTCAAATCACAGTGACTCTTAACCACATCGAAATAAACTGGAGTTGCCATTTTTTATCTGTAACATGAAGGGTACACATGTAGTCTTCTCTGCTCCGATTTGTCAATCTCCTTGTCACTTGTGCTTGGACCATCGAAGCTAAAAAAGCCTATCAGCAATTTCTTTGATTTTGTTCAGGCTCGAAAATAAATATGACGAGCCCTACTTTTCCGTCCGCTTCAATGTGGTTAAGAGTTGCATTTCGTTGACTATAGCTACATGCAAGCATTTGAGAGTTTTAGGTCCTGGCTAGCTGTTTTTGCAAGCTTTTGCTGGCTGGGCAAAATTTATCGTTAACGAAGATATTACTTATAAAATAACGCTTGGGGATGACTTAATGTAATAAGCCATCATTAGGGGATTCTAAATAATGCTCCTAGTCAACAGTAATTCTGTTGACTAAGATCTTTTAGACTTATTGTAAAGTTAAGTATTCACAATTAGCAAAAATATCATGGATATATTATATTACTCTGGTTGCATTCTTAACGAACTGACGCAATAAATCTGTTGTTTTGAGGCAAAACAATATTCGTATAGTGTTTCCCCACAAAATCAAAGGATTCAAAGTCAGACTGAATGAAACTGGAAAATTTCCGCTAGTCAGGATACTCCCTTTGGTTAGATAGGGAACTACTCATGCACCTCAGTCTTTGTAATGCTGAAATGTAAAGTCAGAAAAGAAGAAGCAGATAACACTAATAAGACACACCAAAGATTCCCATTTTGTACCTTGTTCCACGCTTAATTCCGAGAACTTGATCCCTCCCCTGTAAAGAGAAATATAATACTTTATTAATATAACTGAAAACAAATATTATAGTTAAAAATGTCAAATTAATACTCAGAAAAATAATGCAAGCTAGGATAGGTAAAAGTGAAAATGATGAAAATATCGGCTAAATGTAAGGGGTTTACATTTAAGTATTTGTAAGGCAATCTAAGGTATTTGCAGGGATTCCCAGCACTAATTGGGGAAACCCATTGTGAATAAGTGATAAGTAACTCGGAATGGTTACTGCTTTGTAGAAACCTCAATGCAAAGAGCAAGCTTATCTTTACAATAAGAGGAAATTATTTACTTAAAAGTAAGTTATGTTTTTGAAATTACTAAAAGCATTTCAAAAGGATACTCCGAAGTTAGCAATTTCGTATGTAAACCCAAGCTGATATTGTAATTCAAGGGGTAAAATCTAGCCGAATAAGAAAAAGAAAAACAGAAAATGGATAGAAAAGCAAAATGCCTCTAAATTTGTATGTCACACTAAAAGGTAGATGTTTTACTTCAAAATGACAATGGAAATTGCTTACCCAAGCAGAACGGTGGCTGCCTCGGGAACTCGATAAACTTTCCAACCCAAATTTTCAAAGAAAGTACACATTCTTGCCTGTCCTGTAGTTTTTCCTCCACAGGGACCTTAGGAATTTAAGTAAAATGACTTAAATTACTAATATATTCTACGGTTTTGCAAGGAATGCAGACAGTTTTATTCTTAAAATTAAACCGAGATTGAAAATGATTCCAACGTTTATGCATACTAGCCTATATATCCATAGATCGCACTTTTGTACTACAATGAATTTAACGAGTCATTAGACCCAATCATTTGCATTGCACCAGCACTAGCAACACTAGCACTAGTAAAAATTAGTTATCGAAAACTCGGTATCTAAATATATTTAAAATCCTAATTGTTTCAAAAGATACGGATATCTAATTCGGATACGAGAATTTAAAACTGACATCGTGAAACAAAGATCTTAAACTATTTTGAATCCCGTTAATTCGCATTGATAACACAATTTTACATGTCTTATCAACATGACATCTAAATGATTCCCTTTCAACAGAAGCAACATTTACATACTGACCAAACTATATGAGTTTTTGATTTTGCGTAATTATGAAGTAATAAAAATCCAAAGCTTTTTAAGTGAATGTTAATTTACATTAATTAAGAAATGCGTTTTCTCGACGCTGCTCTATAATAGCTGCAACTTTATTGTATACCTTTAATCAAAAAGCTAACCTGAGTTGCATTTTGTTGAGTGTAACAAAAAGGCTAGGACTTAACCATAGAGAATGTGACTAATTAGTTTTGAAAAGATTAACCCTGTTTGGATACATATGAATTTTCAATGCTATATACGTTAATTGTATTATGCTAGCCATGCAAACCATGGCCATGTTAAGAGGAAGCCCTATGTATCATGACGTGAACCAAACTAATAAAATTAGCATAATACCTCCAGTAAGAACGATTTTGTAAATCTTCTTAGGGCGATTACTATCCCATTGGTAGCTGCAATGGTAGCCATTCGTTGTTTGATAATCTTCCGGATTTCGGACACCATTTTCTTCGTTTCCATTTGCAACGTTTGCGGTTCCATTTTCGTGTCCATTGCTGACACCGTTCTTGTTGTTAGAGCTATCCGAATTTTCCAAGTGAGGATAATTGTGTTGGTAATGATCTTTTAGTTGTTGATGTGAATATCCGTTAGCTTCCCCGTTGGTCTGATATTCGTCCTCACTTCCATTGCTATGACCATTTGTTACGGGCGAGCCATTGGTGCATTGAAAATCCTTATTTAAACCGTTTGGTTTAATTTTGGTTTTTGTTGGAGATGTTCTCTTCGTCGTCTCGTGGAAAGTTTTGCTGTTATCTTTACAGGTTCCGTTTATCATTTTGCTGGATTCGGCCTGAGTTCTCACGGCGTTATTCTTATGTGGCATATTATATTAAACTAAAGTTGAGATGACTGTTAAGCTTTTATTTGATAAATAAAGAACAATGTTGATAGGAGTCTTTTGAATTATTTCTCTTCTAATGTTTCTGGAGTACTGCACGCTAAGTTATGTAAACTCTGCTGACTCAAATATTGTCAATATTTGAAGTTCTGAGATGTGTGTTTTGTTATTGTAATACTGTTAAGTAGTGTAATAAGGCTGGAGATTTGGATGTTATGTTAGATGGAAGACGAAAATTAGCTGACTAGTAGAAGAAACTGAGAATGTTCTACAAAGCTTTCTGTTTGGCTGTGTAATGCCTCGTCACTCTTTTTGTCATATAATATGCTTACGAAGAAAGATAAGAGTGAGTTAAGATGTCTGTTCTATTTTCATAGTTGACGTGTTGAATAGTAACTTCACTGGTGTATAGAGTAACAGTATACTAGTAGAATTTAAAAATACAGGCAGATTATAATTTGAATAAGATTGAATGCTATACATGTACATGTGAACGAACTGCATTTATATTGTGAAGGAGACAGATAGTCAAGTGATGTCTATTTTAGAATTGGGACAACGTAATTATAACGGAAAAAGAATTTGCTTAACTTGGACTTTGTGAGCAGTTCAATATTTTGTCAAGTTATAGGTAACTTGGTTGCTTTGATGTACCACAGATCTTTGATTAAACGAACAAGGGAATAATATTATACGATATTTGATTGATTTGTGTATTGCTGAGGGTAATACTTTTAATGAAATGGTGTAACTGCTTCTTTCACATGTGAAAATAGACGAAATGTAACTCTGCCGGATCCGAACCAGACGAGACGAGAAGAACAAGTGAAGGAGGGAGCAGCTAACTGGCAGAAACTGAGTTTATGCCTAGAAAAAACCCGAGAGACAGAAACGAACGTTTGCGAAGCGTTTCGTCACCAGTTTCCACCTCTAAAACCCCTGTCCCATTATACACTATATAATGAAGACTTTCATGAAAGAATTACTTCATACAACAATTCTTGCAGATAACGATGTTCGCTGGCTTCTTACAGGGAATCGCTTCTTTACCCGGTGAACGTTGGATTAATGCAAGAAAAGTAAACTGAATCGTAAACTAAGCAACTCCACTCCTTGCTTTACACAACTAGAGGTGTAGAGACCCAGCACAGCGTCTATGTGTTAAATACTGTAATGTACTCTGTGTGTAAATACATAGAATACTTTGGGGGTCTTCGTGGTCTGTCATATAATACGATAAAAATTATGAACTGCATGTTATTATAATTCCATAGCAATAAATATGCCAGTTATTGTTTCCCCTATTTTTCTTTTAGCAGCGCATTTCTTAATAGTAAACTTTCAGGAAAAAATTTCAACATCTTGAAAAAAATTAAAGATTAACAACCTTAATGAAATAATTGCTAGCTTTCCGGTTGTTTTGGATTTCTGTTAGTATGCGTAGAAAAAAATTCAATTTTTCAATATTAAAAATCTTCGGGGAAATATAGGACAATTTTTGAAATATTGCAGTATTTCTGAAAGTATTATGGTTCACAAGGTAATAACAGCGTATTTCATGAAATCTTTTCATAAAATTTCCAGCCCAGTCTCACCAACCCCCGAACTTTGGTCGGCCAAATAATAATGCTTGGTTTAATCCTTAGTGAATGTGCTTTGAGGGGTTGAGGTTGAGTGGTTGAGATTTTTTCATTTTGCTGAAGTGTGCTTCTGTATTACGATCACACACTTGCGTTAAATTACATTTGATAAGTAATCTATAATACAAGAGCATTAAATTAATATTAGTTATATAAATAACATCATATTGCCACTCAAAAAAGCAGGAATATCAAGTAATATACCTTGAATTACATTATTTTGGTAGACCAAATACCCCAAATCCCAGAAACCCATAAACGCAAAAACCCACAGAAACCCACCAACCGAGGTTTTTGCTCAAAAACCCATGGGTTTCCCCATCCTTGATATTTACACAGTTGTTTGCATATATTCAACTGTGCTTCCACTCCCAACATGAACGTTTCCACAGTTGTTGATATACCGAATTAATACTCCAGATCCCTAACTTCCAGTTGGACAGCTATTTCGGACAGTTATAACACCATCTTGACACTGTGGAACCTTATACAACATTCTTCTGTTTAGAAATCTCGCAACTCATAAGTACTGATTGACCTTAAAAATTATTTTCTAAATTATTTACAATTCGGAAGTATTCCTCGTATTATTGAAAAACAATTTTCTACCGTAGGAGCGGAAATTTATTAAATTCTATGCTTTTCTCTGTGTGGGTTTAAACATATGCAGCTTTAGCTATTATAGCATATCCCACACACACACAGATATGCAGAGTAATGCAAAGATAGTAGACAGCAGCTAGTAGTCTAAGTCTAATATGAAATTGAGATTACATGTTTCCTTAATTCCTTACTATGATTTGGAGATTTAGAGGGTTGGGTACAGCTTCCAACTGGCAATTAGAAAACTTCGGAGTTCAATTCTCGGTCTCTTTAATTTCTTCTCAATATTTAGTACCGATTGGCCTTAAAAATTCTTTTCTGCACAAGCAGTTAAACATTTGCGTGGCCCAAATACAATTACATATAGCGATGAGGGACTCTTTTATGAATTACTTTTCAGAAGGTTCTCCTACTTGAAATATGACAACACATCTGAGAAAAATTCACCAGACGGTCTTTCCAAATCAGCTTATTTAAAAAATTTAGGAGACTGTCGGGTGATTTATTTTGCGGATGCTTAGCAATTTCCGGTTGGAGTACCTTATGAAAATTTTCTATTATCTCAATCCATTCTTGAGTATAGTAATGCTCCTCATTGTCCCTGTCAGACAGACGGGCAGACATACCGGAGTAGTATAGTATCTTCCGATACTTAACCGATCGATTTACTAAAATGCATTTCCTCTAATCTTTGAAATCTTTGAAATTGCCTTTCAGAATGTTACTAGTAATTAGTAAATGTCTTCAAATGTGGAACTGTCTGTAGTTAAATATTGGAGTTAATATAATTGAAATGGGTACATTTATATTAAAATGGCAGACTTGGAAAACATTTCCAGAGTTCTTGTGACTTTGTGACCCGTGCCAAGGCATCGACGAAGACTGGCGGCCAGGGCCGGCCTGAGTGGCGCCCACGTTTGGATACATACATCAGTGTAATTCCTGGCGAGCTGTGAACACCTATGTAGAATTTCGAACAACAGAACGCCAGAACGGGAGTAAGAGAACGGAATCTTTTTCCCCAAGCTGCATTTCATGGCTTGCTTGGTTGTTGTTGGATTGTGACTTTATTTTAAGCCGCTGAAGACGACTGAAGAAACTTCTCAGAGACAGACGGCCCTCGCGTGAGCTTCGTCCCTGCTCCCTCGCCCTAAGTTTTCATGCATAGCGTATAGAGTCACGGGGAGGACATGCAGCAAAGCAGCAGCACGGCGCAGGAATTATGACCAAATCATTGCAGGTAGTCAAAGAGTGCAGTAAAGCTATATTATTATTACTAAGTTTGCATCCGCGGACTATAGTACCAACGGCTGTTGACTACAACTAAATTATTTTAGTCTCTTAATTATAATTATTTTAACCATGACCGTGACTCAGTATAATATAGTAGTAATCAGTTGTCAGTATATCATATAGAATTTTGTATCGCGATTTTTATAGATTTGACTGTGGAGGGAGACTAAATTTCAGCTTTGTTAGCAGAACTATTAAAGGACAAGGACTGAATTCGTTGTAATCTTATGGATCTCGAAATGTCCACTTCACGACGTTCTTGAAAATGTCAACAGACCCCAAAACTCGATTTGAAGATAAAACAGAAGTAGGGCGCAAGATTTTATTTCCCGAGGCTATTCAAAGTAAAAATTATGTAGATAACTCTCAAGATTTACCCAATCTTACACAAATACCAACTGGGGAAGGAAAGCCGACACCATGGACATCAAAGTCCAAAAAAGAATTTAAAACGCCGACTGGTTTCAATTTTTCCAAAGAAGATAAGAAACAAAGGATCATTTTTAAGAGAGGTCGTGTAATAAAGAAGAAAAAGAGGTATTTGAACGACTACATTAAAAAGTTTAGCGAATATGTTGCAGAAGATCACTTTCTCGCTTGCGATGGCGAAGGGAATTATCTCGACTTCAAAAGTTATCGTCGAAACACTAGTTCATCCCTCCTGGAATATCTTCAAAAACACACATTGTTGTCTGAGGTACAAAAATTATTAGTCATAATCTTCGAATAAAGTTTAATGATATTATCTTTAGGAATTTTAATAGTCGGTTCTTCGGTTGTGGTAAAACAAACACAAATACACAAAAGTATTTTTCTTTATCCTAATAATTGTTTCTTGTCTGAATTTCAATCTAATAATTTCTCGGTCTAAATTGTGAAGCTAGGTAAAGTTAAGGCAAGTTCCACTCTAACCTAGCCTATCCACCCAGTGCAACAACAAATGATTGCCAAATTCATAACTGAGTGATTAGGGTGAACCGGAAATAATTGGGTTATTGTAGGAAATATAACTTACCCTATAGTTAAACTTGCCTAAAAATTTTATCGATATTAAAATGATCGTGAGGTTTGCTTATTAAAAATCAGCCAAGAAAACTTTATTTTTATGCAGAAAACAATTTAGGGTTCTCGCTTGCTTACCCCTACCCCGTGGTCATACATTTTCTTTGATGTCATATTATTTCCACATATTTTCTTCATTGTAGTCAAGCGTTTATAATAATGAAGTAGCGAAAAATTTCTGAAATTAAAATGCAAGAGCATCAAATGTTTTTTTAAATGACATTTTATCATTTATGCATTTCATTTAGAAAATTGAATGAAAGAAATGCTGATGATTATCACAAGAAATGTAAGAATTATTTAATCTAATTATTTCAGGACCCTGACATGTTAATTAGAGCATTATTTGGAAGAACAAATTTTCCCTTTCCCACAAATACTTCCGGTAAAGCCGAAAACGTAAAAGACAGTAATACTGACATAAATGTCAAAATTGATGATGTTGCTGAAAGTGGTTCACCATTCCAATCAGTCTCCGGCACTCCAACTGAAAGGTCAACTGCACTGTCACAAGACGATGAAGAATCCGAAGAATGTAAGTCCCTGTATTTTAAAATTGTGTTTTGCGATTATTGTTACAAACCTTTTAGTTCATAAATTAAATAATAAAATGATATACAAGAGAGAAATATAAACATATATATTACATTTAAGAGTTTTCTGCAACTTTTCAAAGGTTTCGTAATCCACACATTTTCATTTCACTTTGGCCACTTGAAAAGCTTTTGATAAGCCCGAAAATTTGCAAAATCCAGTTTTTACCGCTAACAATGTTTCTTTGTATTTCCAAAAGACATTTATGAACACAACATATTAATGCACATTGACAGACTAGTTTTCTTGATGACTATGGGAATTTTTGATTTAATACTAAAAAGTTTGTGCTGGTGTGGGCCATTTTGAAAAGGAGTCTTTTAGAAGTTTCCCAGATAGCCCCCTTTGTGACATCGTTTCCAAATTTCCCACTTTATACCAAACATTTACAAAAGACATTTTAAAAGTAGATGGAATGATATTTTGTCTACAGTGTCGCGAAAAGCCGGTTGGCGACGACGCCCTTTTTCCCCACGACGGAGACCATCGTCCACATCGCAGCCTAGTAAGCGTGTTCTTTCCGACGTAAAGACGCCACCACAACAACCAAAAATGAAAACACCCCTAATTATCAAAGAAACTGAAGTTGCAGTCACAACGGAAAGTCCTACACCAGTTATACCTGTAAATGGAGACTGTGTTGTCAAAAGGCAACGTCCCTCTACGGGAACTAAACAGTAAGATAAGCAGTAATTTTTTCAATATTTTGTTTGTTATTGTGGTCATCCAGTAAGTAAATGTGGATTTGCTATGTAGAGTCAACCCAAAACCAGATGGACTCAACGAGGACGACTTAATTTTGCTTTCTGGGAGCACCACGCCATCCAAAAATGACGATGCTCAAGCCAAAGTTTTGGCAATTGGACCTAAACCGTAAGAAACTTCCTTGTGATTTGTTTTGTGTATGACATTATTGTTAAAGTCAGAAGGTCAGATTTTGATTCTGCCCTGAATTTGACTATAGATACTATTCTACTACTGCCAATAACATTTTTCTTGGTTATTGTTATTTATTCCTAATTTTCTCTCTTTTTTTAAAGCCCCAAGAAATATTCTGAAAAAATGAAAGCGGAAGCTTCAGTAATGCAACGAATACAAGATTTACAGAAAGAGGGAATGTGGTACGATAAGCGATTGCCAAAGTGTTCAGAGCTCACTCGTATAAAAGCCCAGTGGGACTATTTGTTAGAGGAGATGACGTGGTTATCGTCCGACTTTGTATACGAACGCAAATACAAAGTTATGCATGCAAAAAAGGTTTGAAAAATAGTTTTCTTTTGCGGTATGTCAATGTCATATCGTATGTTTAATGAAATTGAAAATCAAAATATTTGTTTTAGTGTTCAAAAATGATTGAAAAGTATTTTCACGACCGAGAAATTGCAACGCAAAGGGCTGAAAAGGAGGAAGATATTCGAAAACGACGGCAGTGCACATATTTAGCTAAGGAAATTAGGAACTTTTGGACTAATGCGCAAAAATTAGTCGAAATGTCAGAGAAATCTAGAATAGAGCTGCTTAGGAAAAAAGCTTTAGATGTTCATTTAAGTTTCATTGTCAAACAAACTGAAAAGTATTCAAATATGCTTGCGGAAACATTGAAGACTGGTAACCAGGCTCAAGCATCTGCAGACGACTCCTCCGTGGATCTCTCTCCCCAAAATAACTCTGAAGAAGAAATGTCCGATCCAGGTGGTCAAGATGGTGAGTTGTATTTCCATTTTTAGTGAAAGTTGAAAGTTTTATTTAAGTACTATGCTATGATACTATACTATAAGAATACTATAATCTATAATACTAAATAGATGATTTTGAGCCATTGGGGTCTGAAGAGGATGACGAAGAGACAATATCCACAGCCGAAGCTGAAGCTGCAAAAGACAAGTCTGCTGTTGATAAAGAAGTAGCTTTACTTGCTGAAGAATCCGAAATTCCAATGGACGATTTCCTTGATCAACTACCAGAAGGATATTTGGATTGGAGATTAGGAGCTGGGAAAGACTTTGACAGTGTCTCTGAAAAATCAGCTGGTCGTAGTTCGGTGACATCGGGTAACTCCGCTGAATTTGTTGAAACCAGCGAACTAAATGCAAATGCACGATCAAACGATAATTCTGATACAGAGGATACTGACAAAACGAGTAAACCGATAGTCTTAGAAGATGTTCCTGCCGCAAAGAAACCGAAACAAGATAGTAATGGGGAAGAAACAACTTCATCTGGTATTTTAATTTTCGTTAGCATTATAATGTACTAAAATTGATATAGTCAAGTGCTATGCTAATAAACCACACACAGGTTGCAGTAGTAATATTGATAGAACACTGAAAATATTGAATTTATAGCTAAGGAAGAAAAGCTGGACGACAACCAAGGTAAAACAAAAGGCGACCTTGGTGGGGAAATCTTGGCTGAGGAGGCACCACAGGACGACAGCAAAGATAAAAGAAAAGTCACTGCTAAGGAAACTGGCACTGAAGTGGCAAAATACAGGGGTTCCAGTCCAGGTAACTAAATTGTCACATTAATTTATCATGCTTTACTATCCTCGTCTGTCTCGGAAAGAACTGAATTTCCATACAAACGGCAACAAGGATTATTCGTAGCTTGAAAATAATATTAATGTATTGAACAGGAGATTCTGATTGGGAGAGCGAGTCGGATTCAGAAGAATATGATAATGACAGTGATGGTTCTGAGACAGAGATTGGTACTGATGAAGACGAAGATCCAGATCAAACTATTGGTCTTGCTAGCTTATTACAAACCTTCGCTCCGGAGAGGGTAAACGTTTAGATTTATACTTTTGCAAATTATATTGCTTATGTTTCCCTATTTAATATACAGGGTGATTTATTTTCTAGGCGACGATTTGTATCTTAATGTAATACAAATCGTCGCCTAGAAAATAATTCACCCTGTACATAGTATTTACAGTTTTCTAAAATGATTTCTCACTACTGGCTAAGTTGCTAATTTTAGTGATAAAAATAAGCATTTCAGTTAGTTTTGTTTTATTGTACACATTATTTACTGCTTGATTTACATGATAAGTTAAGACCAAGTAATTAACTGTGTTTAACGTAATGTCATTTGATTTTAAATAGGCGGGTGAAGTCCATGATGATACAATAAATTCTGTGGCAGCCGAGGCGGAATCATTTCAACCTAAGGGATACACTTTGAGTTCAACAACGGTTAGTTCTTTTTATTTGGCCAATATGTGTTCATAAACAGTAACAAGTACCACTAGTTTTCCCCAAAAAATCCAGCATACTCAATACAAGAAGATTGTTTAAAAAAGTCCTTCAAAATTATAAAATTAATCACTAATCACTACCCAATCGTTCCAGATAAGCTTACAATTAGTTTATGATTTTGAATCTTTTAAGAGGCATATTACTAAGCGC
This sequence comes from Yoshiicerus persimilis, assembly GCA_020352615.2. Lineage (NCBI taxonomy): Eukaryota > Metazoa > Arthropoda > Collembola > Entomobryomorpha > Tomoceridae > Yoshiicerus > Yoshiicerus persimilis. Next base: position 32,249,127 of record CM060170.1, on the reverse strand, counting down.
AATAAAATTATATGTTAACGTGATTTGTAGGTTGTCACCAAAGTTCCATTCTTACTGAAACACACATTACGAGAGTATCAACATATTGGCTTGGACTGGCTAGTAGCTATGTACACTAAGAAACTCAACGGCATACTAGCAGGTGAGCTGTAATTTTAGGTTATGACTAATGAGATAAAAATATTTCTAACGTGTTTTATAAAACTTTATTAAACAGATGAAATGGGTCTGGGTAAAACGATTCAGACAATCGCATTATTGGCGCATTTAGCTTGTGAAAAAGGCAACTGGGGACCGCATTTAATTGTAGTGCCAACTTCTGTTATGCTTAATTGGGAGATGGAATTTAAGAAATGGTGTCCTGGATTCAAAATACTCACATATTATGGTCTGCAAAAGGAAAGGAAACTCAAAAGACAAGGTAAGCATCGTAGTGATATCTTATTGTTTGCTCATAGGACTCATAGAGCCAGTTAATGTATAATTAACTGACGGGTTAAATGCTACAGCTATAACCATAGCATTTGCAAAATGCATTTGCAAAATGGTAGCAACCGGTTGCCACCATTTTAGAAAGAAACTTACAATCTTGGAGACCTTATTCGGCGAAATGGGGTGACGTCCAAGGTTGAAACCACCCAAAATTCAGTTGCAAATATATGTATGTTTGAAGCATTGTAAATATTAATTTTAAATGAAATCTTATTTTTAGGGTGGACCAAGCCAAACACTTTTCATGTATGTATAACATCTTATAAGTTAGTTATTCAAGATCATCAAAGTTTTCGCCGAAAAAGATGGAAATATTTAATACTGGATGAAGCACAAAACATAAAGAATTTTAAATCTCAACGGTGGCAACTTCTTCTCAACTTCCAAACTCAAAGGCAATTCATTAATTCTTTAGTAGACTCTATTCACTCCTAGAGGATTTTATTCATCTAAATATTTCTAAAAACAAGCTTATTATATACTAAGTTGCTAAAGGCAATTTGCTTATTAATTTGAATTTCATTTATTTTAGACGCTTATTGTTTAGCATTCAAGATTTAAAAACTATGATTAAGTAGTACGAGCAAATTACTTATAATTTGAGATTAAATGGGTTTCTGATTAATTTTTCTTCGTTGTAGGCGACTTCTGTTAACTGGAACGCCTTTGCAAAATAATTTGATGGAGCTGTGGTCGCTTATGCATTTTTTAATGCCTACCGTCTTCCAATCTCATCGAGAATTTCGAGAATGGTTTTCCGACCCCGTCAGTAATATGGTTGAGGGGGATTCTTCTTATGATGATAATATCATTCAACGGTTGCATAAGGTGTGTATCGATGAATCATTTGACTTGTAATGGCTAGCTTTATTTTTTATGTGAGTTTGTATGTTTGCTACGTCGCCAAGTTTACACAAAAATGTCATTTGTCACTTAAATAACTGAAAGTGAAGTTAATTGGAAAGGGGTAATTTGTAAGACATTTCTAATTTAGGTTTTGCGTCCTTTCATTTTACGAAGACTGAAGTCAGAAGTTGAAAAGCAGCTTCCGCAAAAATATAATCATGTCATACTTTGTCGCTTGTCCAAGCGTCAGCGGTACCTCTATGAAGAATATATGGAGCGGGCAAAGTAATGACTTGTTTTCATTTGAAATGTTTAATTATTACATTAATTATGCTTTATATTTTTGATAAGTAAATATAATTGAATTAAATACATTTTTAGCACAAAAGAAACGTTGAATAAAGGAAATTTACTTAGCGTTATCAATGTTCTAATGCAACTGAGAAAAGTTTGTAATCATCCGAATCTTTTCGAACCACGTCCAATAATATCTCCATTTCAAGTTGTGAGCATCAGCAGTACATCCCCATCGCTCGTTTGGAATTTACAAGATGAAAATAAGTTTGATGTAATTAAAATAAAATATTTATGAAATAATTTTATACAAAATTACTGAAAGCGTCTTATTATTTTTTCAGTTGCCAAGCTTTACTCTTTATAAATTGACGGAAGCCGATTTTAAGTTTAGCAAAGAAGACGGACAAAGAATTTGGAACCGAAAACATAATTTCGACGAGCAAATAAAACATGTTGATGAAATAGTGCAAGCAGATAACGAAGAAGAATCAACAAACATAGACGATGCATCAATTTTAGTATTTCCTCCCAAGAAAAGATCACGGTTTTCAGAACCACCTCCTATACCTGTAATTGATCAAGCTCTTCCTTGGTGGATGACAAATGTAGATCCTACCCCGTATTTAGAAGACGACGAGTTTGTAGAAGCTGTCAGTTATGAGGCTAGGCCGAGGTCACCCAATCGTAAGCATCCTAAACTGGTAAGTCATTTTGCACTTGGTGTTAATCATCTAAAATTTGTTTAACCAGTTCACCACATGTAAATTATTTCCGACCTTTAACGACTTTTTTACAATTGGCATATTTGCTGCTATCTTTTGTAATTGATTTAAATTTCTGATTTTTTCTCAGGTCAATGGAAATAAAATCCCAAAATTTCTTCAGCCTTCCAAAGTCTACAGTGAAAATGAATCTCCTTTTGTAGCCAAGTCTGTGGTCTCATTCCCTGGAGAAACAAAAATTTCATATAAGGACCAATTTAATATTGAAGAAATATGCAGCATTAACAAAGTAAATGATGAACAAAGTGATGACCAGAAAATCAGCATTCCAAAATCCTCTCCCAAGTAAATGTTTTTAGTAGATTTGCAAATTGATTTTTAAAATATCGCAGAACAAAATTATATAGAGCTTACGGATGATTTTATTAAATTACATGCTATGCATGTAAAATTTTTAAATTTGTATTTTGTATGCTTAAATATTTACAGGTCATTTAAAAAAGAAGGCTCCAATTCGATTGAGTTTACTGAAGGGGAGGATATAGAATACGATAATGATACTCATACTTTGACTATAGTGGAAAGAAAGGAAATTAGAATATGTATTCGCCCGCGTGAAAAGAAATTGGATTTTAATATGTCAGAAACAACGTGCAATCCTGTGTGGCTTCGCGTCTTAGGCTATCCAGACCCAACTGTTTTTTCGCCTGTAAGCATTTTGTCATTTTATTCTTTAGTAAAACTTAATACATAATTTATTTCGTTTCATATTTTTGCAAACTATATTACATTACCTTATTGCATTACGAGAACTTATTTTATTAATAGGACAATAATATTTGCACATTAAATTAAAATACGCTTTTTATTAGTGCTATGATATTAGTTTTTTAATACTGCGTATAATAATATAGGGATATTTGTGAATTTTATAATGTCGATACCTATTAGAAAATTTGTAAGGTAGTTTCTGTTACTTTCCCCTATCTTCGGGTATCATGTATATGAAATTGTGGTAACCTTAACAAGAGGGAAATATATTATTAAAAGGCCTAATACTGACTGATTTTTTGAAATTTCATCGATAAATGAGATCATAAGGGCCTTACAGTGCATAATCGTGCAACTTTAATTTTGTAGTTATATTTACAATTCCTAAATACTTGTATTTAATTCTTACAGTCCGAAGTAGAGGAAAGAGTGCTTCAAGATAAACGCGAATTGTTGACGAGACTTAAGAAAATTAACGAAGAGAGGTGTAAAATTATGCCTTTAATTGGTGGAGACACCGTTAATGCTTGTGCAGCTCTTTGTGACCTTCCTTCGATGAGATATTACGGAAAACGACGTCGTCGCCTTCGTCTCAAGCCGAAGCCAGTTCTTCCACAAAGAACTCCGTCAACTGAAGGCTATTACCATTTAGGTATTACCGAAATAAGTTACCCTTGCCAACATTAAGTGTTTAATTTTCAGATACTATTCTTACCAAAAACTATATTAGTAAAGCTTTGAAAAATAGCGTTTGTTGGCACCATGTTCATATTCATGTAAATAGATTTTCCAAATGTATATTTCTGGATTGCAGGATGTGCAGAAACTTACATGGCACAACAGTTAAAGCTTTGTAGTCCAGATTCCTCCATTAGAAATCACCCTCTTTTGCTGTGGCGAATGACGAAGGGTCTAATGAATTTAACCTGGACACTCGAAGAACAGCTTCAGATGTTGTCCGAAATCCTTAAACGCTTTACGATTTATGTTCCCGCTGTTTCTGTACCAAACCCATATGTCAATTATTTCAGACCGAAATACACCTATTATTGTAAGCAAATCCAAATGGAACAAGATTTAGAGCACCAGCTGCGGCGACCAGCAGAAATTCTTCATCCTATCGTTTCTAGAATGTCAACTCAATTTCCTGATCCAAGACTTATTGAATATGATTGCGGAAAGCTGCAAGTACTGAATAGGTTAGCACATTTCTCTCATTTCTCTTAAGGGCTTTCCCTATTATATTATGATCCATTTAACTGCCCAGTCTTTTTCTTCGCAAAAGTTTTCTTCATAAATGTTTAACGACTGATTGTATAGATATACCCGAATGTATTATTCTCACAATATATTTAAAACCGCAGTGAAACTCCTCTTGCTAAATATTTTCCGAATTTGTACACCTCGCATCTTTGAAGAATGTGTTGTAAAACAAAAGAGATTGAAATTAATGGGATCACATTTTGAACCCCAATGTTTGTATGTGCATTGCTATTCGTAGTAAATTGTTGTTGCCACCCTAAATGTGAATATGATTGCAATAGATTATTGAGAGTGCTCAAAACGGAAGATCACCGTGTTCTACTTTTCACTCAGATGGCCAAAATGTTGGATGTTTTGGAAGCTTTTCTTAATTATCATGGACATATTTACCTACGACTTGATGGCGCAACTAAAATAGAAGAACGACAAATATTAATGGAACGCTTCAACACCGACAAACGAATATTTTGTTTTATTCTTTCTACACGTTCTGGTGGAATAGGTGTTAACCTTACTGGGGCCGATACTGTTATATTTTACGACAGTGATTGGAATCCTACAATGGATGCTCAGGCTCAAGACCGTTGTCATCGCATTGGGCAAACACGGGATGTCAATATATACCGGTAAGAAGTAACTTTCGCTTCCTAAATAAATCTAAAATTATTCTTTCTTCGATTCCAGCAGATTAGTGTCAATTAAGTAGCAATATATAGCAATAGTTGTATCCGAATTTGGAACACGGTTTTAAACTGATGTTCCAAAATTGAAAACTAGACTCACTGAACTGGCTATTAATAAAAGTCTAGGGATGCCCATTTGTAATCCTTGTAGAGCATACTAGTCAAAAGATTAGATAATATTTATTTAGAATCGGGACTGGCCTTTAATTTTAATTTATTTGTTCTGCAGAAGACATCGATAATATATTTCGTGGTATATTCCAATACTGTGTCCTCAAAATGGAAATAAAATTGTGATTTTGTAAAAAAAATTAAAAGAATTTTGTGTTTTGTATGTATATCTTAATGAAGTACTACTTTGGTTTCAGACTTGTAAGCGAAAGAACTATAGAAGAAAATATATTGAGAAAATCCAACCAGAAGCGTATTCTAGGAGAGTTGGCCATTGAAGGGGGAAATTTTACTACTGCCTACTTTAAAAAGGTACATCTCAAGAACTTTGCGAAACTGAAAAAGTTGCAGTAATTGTATGTAAATAATATATAATTAAATATTATTTTCTGTTAGGATTCCATTTTCGACCTGTTTAACGTGGATTCCTTTGAAAACGATCCCCTTCAAAGAATAAGAAACGACTTGGAGAGTTCTACTTCTGTTATGGACAGCTCCGGTGTTTACACTCGTCTGGCAATAAGCAAAGAAGAATCTGTTCCAGTTCCGGATGACAATGACAAAACACATCTCTTTGAATCTGCTTTAGCTGAAGCAGAGGATGAGACTGATGTTCAGGCAGCACGAACTGTGCAAGCTGAAGCGGCAGCTGAGTTGGCAGAATTCGACGAGAATATACCTCTGGAGGACCCGCAAGACGTACGCCATAATTAAAACAATTTTTACATTTCCTTCTTACATGTAATTTTGTAATCGAAATATTTGGTGATTTGTACAGGAGGAAGATTTGCTGCCCAAAACCGACGTAGAAATGACTATTATCAGTGCTGAGGTATAATATATAGAATCAATACCATTGCTCTCTAATTTTAGTTTATTTATTGCATAATACGGTATTGCTACAAATTATTCTGGGATTTTAGTTGACTCCTGTGGAACGATATGCTTTGCGTTTTATGGAGCATTATATTGATGATTGGTCAAAGGAAACCGTGAGCAGTGCCAAGAAGGAAATAGAGCATCAAAAGCGTGAATGGGAGTTGGAGCAATTGAGAAAGGAAGTGGAGAAAACAAGAAAGAAGGAAAAGGAAAAGAAAGAGAACCTTGATTGGAGGATGGATGATATGCTGGTTTTAAATGAAGATGAGGTTAAACAGAATAGTCACAATGAAAATAAGAATTTAAATAATTTAGATGATAAGGACGCGAGTGAGAAAATTAATTCTAGAGGGAAGCGCAAATGCTCTGGCACGAATGCGCCCGTTGTTTTAAATAGCTCAGAGAATCCCATTATTTTACTGGATAGACAAAGTGTAAATAAAGATGCCAGAAGTGACGATGATGCGTCTGTATCAAAACACGCTTCTCCTAAAAAATTACGAAAAGGACTTCAGAAAAAGTATATTATATCAGGCTGTAATGTTAAACGAATTCTTTCCCCTATTAGAAAATTTTCTAAATCAGCTGTATCAAAAAGTAAAAGACATGGAGTTGGGAGACCTCCAGGTAGAAAATCAATAATCAATAGTAAACGAACTGTATTAAAGAAACCCAAGTCTGCTATTACTACCAAAATAGATACTTTTAGCAAAAACCAAAAGGAGCAGACATTGACACCAAAAGGAGATGAAGTAGTTTTAAACAAGTCAAACAAAACTGTATTGACAAGACTGGCACACCGACAGGCTCAGCCATCACCAGATTGCATTTCGCCGAAACCAAACAGTTCGAGATTTGATTTGGGAATTCAAACACGCTCAGCATCTGCTAAAGAGAAAAGTGTTAGTAAAGTTAATATTGTGACACCGCCTGCAAAAGTTAAAATTCCCGTAGTAGATGTAGCTAAGGTGGAAGTAAATGAAAAAACTTCCGATAAATGCAAAGAGGAAGTGGTCGATGTGCCTAAAAGAAAAAGAGGGAGACCTAGAAAACACCCAATTCCCGTATAATCGAATAAAGCAATTTGGTTCAGTTTTGCGCTTGTTTATTGGCGATCCAGAATATTTGTAGTGTTTATATCTACTGGTGTACAGATTTACTCATATGTAGCAATCCGAGACAAGAAACCAAGTTACCTAAATATTCTTCAGTATATAGTTTTTTGCTTAGATTTTTCTTCCTGTAGAGTATTTCAGTACAACAGTTCCATCAAAGATATTCTTTTGTTTTATGATAGTTGACAAAATGATTTTTATCAAAATGAAGGTATTCAGACATGAAATGCATTTTCAGATAAGCATTTTAGTTTGTTAGCAAACGACACAAACCTTTTCTTGGCAATATTTTATGTTTAAGGAGTTAAAAACAAGAAAATCTCAGGTTTTCCTAACACAATGGAAATGAATAATGGAATCGGGGTTATAAGAGTAAATATTCATCTGGATCGCCAGATTCACGACCGCTGTTTTTTATTTATTTTCTAATTAATCATAAGAAGACATCCTCGAGATCCATTTTTTGCAAGTGTTACTTTCAGACTTCTTATGTTACTCTTTGTATCATTATCTTCTAGGTATATTTGAGTTGACATAAATACTGCATGGCTACAGTGGTCCAAACACGAAGACAGGGTTTTTGTATTACTTCATGTCGGAGAGTGGTGGTTGTTGCAAGGCTACTCTTAGAAAGCGGGCTATGTGTAATCAATTTGTAATGAATTGGATCACTGTTTCGTGTACCATTTTCCTAGAAATGAGAGAAAATTAGTAACGCTTTAAAATGATTTTAAAAATGTCATAAAGTAGCACTCGCAAATCGATCCACATGGTGTCTGAAAATAAGTATTGTAATTAGCGAATGCATAATGTTAATGTATCGGAGATGATCCTAACTAATGATATGTTCCCTCACTGAAATGTTATATACAAATAAAACTATCATTTTATTGAATTTTCATTTTTAAATTTGGAGTGTGACATAGCAATCTCAATTTTAAGGGCCAATAGTACATTAATAATGCATTTTCAGGTGTTACTAAATACCTGCAAAAATCGGAATAAATCAGAGTAGTTGTTTTAAAATAAAATCGAAAACTCGTACTCAACACGAATTTATATAACTTTCTGGACGCAAAAATTTGAAATGCTTTTTTAATTCAATTTTCTTTGAAATGACAAAATACTTTTCTCGACGTGTTGTACGTCCAAAACCTTTAAATTCGTTGACTTGAATTCGGTAAAGAATTGCGATTAACAATTTGTAAAATGTTAAAGCGTCATTTAAAAATGCAAATATTGAAAATCGCCGGATTATTTTGGACCCTTTTGAAATTCAATGATTCACATTTCAAATTTAACGATTCTCACTCACTATTTAAGTAACGTTACTGACGTGCACTGAGTTTTCCCAGTTTTAATAGATGTATTTTCCGATTTTTGCAGGAATGGATTAACGATATGCCGGAATTTAAACCTTTTCCTTACTTTATGCCGGTAAGTGTCATTCATTTACTAGTTAAACACCATATGGTTTCATACGGCAGTAGTACAGGAAAAACAGTGTAAATTAAAATTTTGGGACACGGAGAGCAGTTTACAATGAAATCTTTACAAATTAAGAGCACCTACCTATAAGAAAATAGTTATTTTTTGGTTGGTTATTTGACTACAAGCATTGTGATAGGGGATGATGGGTGACAAAGCGTTCCCAGTAAACGCAATACCCTGCCGATATTGGTAATCCGACAAGACAAGAATTTGAAATATAATTCCTTGTCGTATAAATTCGCTCGGAGCGCGAAATTGTTTTTCCTTTTTGGAATTTAACAACTATTTGCTCTTGTTTTTCCTCCTACACAAAAAGAAGGACAAGGAATTTTCCCCGAAAATATGACATTTTAGGATGGAAGGACAGGGTCCAAAAAGGACTGTTCTTCTAAAAAAAGACGCCTGGTCAGCCTAAGCTACCAGCTACACACTTACCTACATAATTACAATTCCATGGTCTTCCAAATAAAACACATATGATTCATTTTTCGCATTTTAAATTTGATGACAACAGCCTTGCTATCCGCCAACACCTCCAGTTGACGAGAGTGACGTCTACATCGATCGCCTTCATTCCTTTCTATATTCCGATGACGTAATGGACGAGAGTGAACTTCCTAGTGTTTATGTTCCCAAACCTCCAAAGATCCCCAAAAAACCTCCGAGACCTCAAGTATCCAGTGAAAAAAGGGAAACGTCAGTTGACACCGACAGTTGGAAAGACTCGCAAGCCGTTTTTTCAGGGGAGTTTTCTAGTAATGAACTAGACGACTCTTTAGTGAATAAAAAGACCCCCAAAGTTCAGCGTCGTGACGAACCAATATTCGCCCCAAGATCCCTGTTTGACAGACCATCGCCTGCTCTGGCAAAATTACGGAGAGATTTTCGAATGCAAAAGTATAATCCTGGGCGACCTGTCTCTTCCGTGCCAAAAGCAAGTTTAGGTCCCGGGGCGATTACATTTCCTATTACACCTGCACCTAGTCAGAAACCGTTACCACCGCCGACGTCCGACAATTCTCCGGAATGGACCGTCAACGAAGATTTCGCGTTATTACAGGTTAATGGATATTATTTTATGATGTAATGCAACAAGAATAAAATGTTTCGGCTTTTTTGTGCTCTGCTTACGGTCATTAGTCATTACAATAATATTAAGATATTCTACATGCTTGTGTGAATAGTGATACTGAATAATAGAAATCTTCGTACTTTTTAGGCGGTTACGAATTTTTTGGAGTTGCCACTGTCTTTATTGGTGGTGAATCTCGCACAAACTCCTAATTGGGAATTAGCATCTGAATTAGTTAATTTGACAAATAGGACACATCGTACTGCAAAACAGTGTAAATACAGGTAATGCACGGTGTATGTTTAAATCTTACAAACTCCGAGCAAAATATAATTAATGTTAATACTGGTGGAAATTTATTTGTAGGTATGAAACGATCGTTGGACCTCGTGAAGAGGGAAAATTGTTTTTCGAAACACCTCAAACTACTCCGGCAGCCAGCCCTACTCCTTCTCCAACAAAGAAGAAAAAATCCAAAGCTTTTATAAAAATTGGACCTCCTTCTCCCAATAGGGCAGCTAGAATGAAAACTACTGCTCAGCTGATGACCCAAGACAACAATAGTCAAATGACGCAGATGTTTACATCAAAATATGATCTTATTAAAAATATCACTAATCGAAAAGTTCCTACTAATAAACCGATGGCGATTAACCCTCATATTAAGCAAAGTAAACAAGCGACAATTTTTGCAGAACACGGAATTAATTATGATAACCCTTTACCAGCTACCACAATAGCTCAAACGAGATACGAACGACTACAGTTGGAGCGGAAGAAGTTAATTGCAGCACAGCAAGTTGCTGCTGCTGCTGCCGCCTCAGCAAGTGCTGGTGGGATAATTGGGACTACACCGTCTCCTACTAACACCAACATTCTTCCTCAAAGCATCCTAGCAGCGATGAATACGTCTCCTTCCACTGCAATTCCAGTTTCTCTGTCAAATGTCCAAGGAGCTACACACATTGGAACTGTAGCAGTAAGTACGGGTCCCAGTGTCGGCTTGGGAATATCCGGTCCTCCACCCGGAGCAGAAATAGTGCAGAAGTCACGGCAATTAAGTAACGTTACAAATCTTACAAACCCACCTAACGTTGTTCCAGTTGTGATCAGTCAAGGAGGGGAGCTGGTTAGTCGAAACACAGTCTCAACTCATTTACTAGCTCCACAGAGAAACCAGTTAAACTTGTCTCAACAATCTGTCCAACTTCAACACCAACTTCAGATTTTGCAGCATAATCAACAGATTCAGGCCAAACATAAACAACTGCAATTCTCTTTGGCACCCCAATCTGGAACTAGTCAGCAGCAAACTTTGACACACCAACAAGTTCTAAAGGGACGGCAACAAAGCTTACAAATACAGCATCAGCATCACAGCCAACAGCAGGGACAAACAGTTGTTCTGAGTGCAGGTCTCGCTCAGGCTTTGGGCACTGCTGTTGGTTCTCCGGTTACAGTCACTACTACCCCAGGGGGAAATGTAACTATTAGTACCGCTGGGTCTGGTTCCACAGTTTCCTCCATCACTACCGCCAATGCCCGAAATCAACAAATACTAGCCCAACAACAAACTCAGCTGCAGCAGCAGCAACAAACCCAAAAATCCATTTCAACAATTAATATGCAGGATTTAGTTTCTTCGTCGCCTCAAAGGTTAACTCAAACTGTAACCACAATGCCAGCCACAACATTACACAGTCAGAGCACACCTTCCACCATTGTGTCGCTCACTCCAGCAACGGTAATCGGAACTGGGCAGCAAATTACTACAAAATTAGTTGCAGGTCAAGGAAACGTGGCCACTTTAGTGTCGACTGCCTCCAAAGGTAAACAAATTAATTTAATAAAATTATGATTCCATTTACCCAGTAACCTAAACGACAATCCGAAGTACTACAGCCTAATCTTACTTTTGAAGAGTAAAATATACGTATTGTTTCAATTATATACCCCAATGGAAGTGTGATTTGTCGATTTTAGTACTTAACTTAATTCTTAATTTTAAACTTATTTTAAAACTTGAAATCTCAAAAAGTCAATATAACTCTTTAACACGTCATCGGAAAGTAACACCTCCGAAAGATAAACAGAAAGCGAAAATTGATTTACAACTGGTGTAAATATTACATGTTAGATGTTAGATGTACAATACAAATAGTTCCATAAACCTTATCTAATCCTTGAATATGAAAACGTATACGGTTTACCTGTTCAACTTTGGTTAACTTGTTTAGTAAATATCCTATCCTGCAAGAATGGACCACTAATTACTATAACAAAAAAAGCACTTTCAGACAATTACTGTCATTTTCATCTGTTTGTATATTAATTCTACTTCACATATCCAATTAATAACAGTATTTGAAATACAAAAATATTATTGTTTTACGAGCGTGAACTTTGTTTAATGCAAATTTAATGTATACTTTAATTTGTAGCACCTGGTACAGTATCCATGAAGGCAACGAATGCTAATACAATGCAGTTACAATTTGTTCGGCAAGGAGCTTTGATTCGTCAACCATCCACAGTGACAACAGCGTCCCAGCAGCAGCACCATTTGCAAAACCAGCAGATTAAGCGTATTCAAATGGTAACGGGTACTGGACAAACAGCCATTGTAAGCTCCTCAAATTTGGGATCAGGCGTTTCCGTATCTGCTCAGTCAGTTTTGCCATCCGCACCGAATACCACTCAGTCTACAGCATCAGCTCTTCCGGTAAGACTTTTAGGGCTTATATTTAAGATCATATATCTTTACTAAAACCAGCAGTCGAATAAAACATTTATGCAGTAGATACTGAGAGGACGTCGTCAGTTATTTTAAGAGTCTAGTAGTAAGACTGAGGACGGTAAATATAACCGTTTAAAATTGTTGCAGTAATGCTGTTAGCAATCTTAGCATCGGTAATATCATTGAGGAATTATATACAAGAAGTTATGTCAGCAATGAGATATTAAAATCATTAACATGCTTGACGATAACCGGGTTTCATGCATTAAGCGTAATGCTTAGGTATTTTTCTTAATGCCTGATTATCGGTAATGTACGTTTGCTGCATTCTCATGAAATAAGACGTAAATGTTCATTAATCGACATTTACAATTGGACTTCTACACTCCTTCATAAAACTGCTTTCGATGTTGCATGTTAGCAAAATAAATTTACTTGTACGACTTTTGCTAAAATATTTTAACTATCGAAATTTCCTTTGCTGAATTCTACCAGGGCCCTTTGTTTTATGAACGACGTAATTCATGCCCGTTTTTTGTTAGCGTGACTATTGTATTAAAATCCGCAAACAAAAAGCATTATTTTATTGAACAATTTAAAGGATAGTCATTGTCATAATCTAGATGTTTATTCAATTTCGTTTTTATTGAATATTCTTACTATCTACTAAGATATTCAGTGTGTTACGTTTTGAAAACATTTTCATTTTTTTGATATTTTAATGAAATCTATGAAGTAATATTATTGAATAATTGTTTTTCAATAAGGTATCCTTGGTGCAGGCATCGTCTATGATGACCGTAAGTACATCTACACCACTAGGAACTGTTGCAACTGTCGTTACTCCGGGGAGCACTCGGCAAGTTCAGGTATTTAATCCATTTGCCATAATTTAATGATTATTTTGGAAATGGAGAAACAAACGTTTCCTACCCAACATGTGACCTTAACTTCAGTACTCTGTGGTGTACCTTTTTATATGTGGACCTTGTATTAATGGTTCTTATGAGCCTATGACTGGGTCAAGTGTAAGGGCAAGTGGGTAAAATAATATATGCCCCCATTTTTGAGAATTATATTTTCCTGCCATGAAACCACTTTTTAAAATAATGTTTTCAAAACTGTGATCTACTTTATAATTATTGATTTTTCCTAAAGTAATAATCCGTATGTTTAATTTTGAATTTTTAATATTTATGGAGTGTCTTTGGAAAAGTTTTTTAAAGTTTAGAAAAATGCTAAGAGTTCAACCATGTTGACTGTGATGAAAATTTCCGAGACATTGCTTTAATTTCGGCTAACAAAAATCCCAGTCCAGGAAAAAAGGGCACATTTGCATTTTGGTCATTTTTATTTTCAATAAATTATGTAACCCACTTATCTCAAGCCAATTTTGAGCAAGTCAGTCTTATACGAAGCACTGTAATTACAGCCACGTTTTTTGTGAAGGGAACATTGTTTATGATGACCCCGTACACATTCAAAAGTATTTTGTATGTAAATGTAGTTGGTGAAGCAGCATACAGTGGGTGGAAAAACAGTTACAAGGGCTATTTCGGAATCCGAAGTAGCTGCCATTCTCAAACAACATGGACTGTCGAATTCGACTAGATTAGCAATCGCAAGTACCTCCGGAGTGGCTCAATTGGGCTCCCAAAAAGGGCAAGTAACTCAAGTTCTAGTGCCGGTTGGTAGTCTGGGAAGCAACCCAACGCATACATCCCACCTTACGAACCCATCTAACGTTGTTCCAGTTGTCATCAGTCAAGGAGGAGAGTTGGTGAGTCGAAACACAGTCTCAACTCATTTACTGGCTCCACAGAGAAACCAGTTAAACTTGTCCCAGCAATCTGTCCAACTTCAACACCAACTTCAGATTTTGCAGCATAATCAACAGATTCAGGCCAAACATAAACAACTGCAATTCTCATTGGCACCCCAATCTGGAACTAGTCAGCAGCAAACTTTGACACACCAACAAGTTCTAAAAGGTCGGCAACAAAGCTTACAAATACAGCCTCGGCATCACAGCCAACAGCAAGGACAAACAGTTGTTCTGAGTGCAGGTCTCGCTCAGGCTTTGGGCACTGCTGTTGGTTCTCCGGTTACAGTCACTACTACCCCAGGGGGAAATGTAACTATTAGTACCGCTGGGTCTGGTTCCACAGTTTCCTCAATCACTACCGCCAATGCCCGAAATCAACAAATACTAGCCCAACAACAAACTCAGCTGCAGCAACAGCAACAAACCCAAAAATCTATTTCAACAATTAATATGCAGGATTTAGTCTCTTCGTCGCCTCAAAGGTTAACACAAACTGTAACCACAATGCCAGCCGCAACATTACACAGTCAGAGCACACCTTCCACCATTGTGTCGCTTACTCCAGCAACGGTAATCGGCCCAGAGCAGCAAATTACTGCCAATTTAGTTGCAGGTCAAGGAAACGTGGCCACTTTAGTGTCGACCGCCTCTAAAGGTAAACAAATTGAAAATTTGTCTGATATTATGTGACTGTTTACTTCTTTTGTTAATAAGTGTTCAAAATTGTTCAAAAAGTTACAAAAATTGTGATTATTTATCTCCACTGTAAGGTATTTTAGGCTTTTGATACAAATGTGTAACCAAACCCCAATTTTCGACATACTGTCGTCAACAATCAAAAATATGCTGGGTTTTGAATGTTATTTTGGGGTACTGTATACAATTGTAACCATTTTAGGGCGGGGCAGGCAAATTAAATCGGAAAATATGTTTGTCTTGATTTAAATGTCATCCCTGTGTCAATGTATATGAAAATAACTTCACGAAATTCTATTTGAAATGCCAAAAAATATTGAATTGCACATTTTGTGAATTATGCTTAATGCAAATTTAATGTTCACTTTAATTTGTAGCACCTGGTACGGTGTCCATGAAAGCAACGAATGCAAATACAATGCAGTTACAATTTGTTCGGCAAGGAGCTTTGATTCGTCAACCATCCACAGTGACAACAGCGTCTCAGCAACAACACCATTTGCAAAACCAGCAGATTAAGCGTATTCAAATGGTAACGGGTACTGGACAGACAGCCATTGTAAGCTCCTCAAATTTGGGATCAGGCGTTTCCGTATCTGCTCAGTCAGTTTTGCCATCCGCACCGATTACCACGCAGTCTACAGCATCAGCTCTTCCGGTAAGATTTTTTTTGTCTTGACTATTAATACTTTGTAATCCGTAAACGAAAAGCGTGATAAATTCGTTCAGCACTTTATAGGTGAGTCATTATGATATCATCGATATTTACTGAATTTTTATTGCTGAATATGCTTATGCACCGCCGTAGTTACTCAATGTAGTATTTTTAGAGATTGCCCGTTTGAGTAATTTTAATATCAATGAAATTTAATTATTTAACGTTCAGAGAAATACGGAGGAGTACATTACAATTCCTGGCACCCACAATGTAATGCATAGGTCCATAATTCAGACAATCAAGGTGCAAATGCAATAGCGATATAGAAATATTCTAAATTTTAATATCTAAAAATTTGGGTGTTGAATTTTTAATTTGTTAATAATAATTCTTATTAATTAAGTTGAAAATTAATTGATTGTGCTTTGAGTAAAAAGTAGTTGAAAAGAAACAACAGTATGAATCGAACCTAACTACCATAGTACCGTTGATTCCCGCTTTTCTACTTTTTACTCAGCACAATCGATCAATTAAAAATTCAACACATAAATTTTTAGATATTCAAAATTGAAATTTAGAATTTTTCTGTGTCGATAAAATTTGCAGACCATTATCTTGCTTGGCTGATTTACGGATCTAAGCATTACATTGTGGGTGCCGTAATTGCAATGTACTCTTACACACTTTTCTGACTCTTAATGTTTGAGAAAGTCTATCATAGCACATATTGTTGGTCTATTAAGGTGTCCTTGGTGCAGGCGTCTCCCCTGATGACCGTAAGCACAGCAACTCCACATGGAACTGCTGCAACTGCGGTTACTCCCGTGAGTTCTTGTAGTTAATCGATTTTCCGAAATATTAAGATCTGCGAATATGCAATATACGTATAGTGCGGTAATTAAAGCAACATAGTATTCACAGATGTCATAATATATTTGAATGAAATTAAATTCAAGAAAACATTAATCGTTACTAGACATATATTACTTAATGTTTTGTATTAACATATAACTGTTGTAGTATTACCTGTTTTATATTGTAAATTAATGTTAAACCATAATACATTTGAGTAAGTTTAATGAATTAAATAATATAACTTATATTTAAAGTACACAATAAATTAAATGAATTCGACAATTGAATAGTTTTGTACAGTGGTTACCAAAAGGAATGCATCAGTAATTTTTTAAATCTGTCAGTAGAATAAAGGATCCGTAGGTTTCGATTTATTCCACAGGGTTATTTCCAATCCTAGGTTAATTGCAGGAAGTATTCGATGACCATACCGTAAATGGTTAAATTGGTAAGGTAAAAATTGCTAGCCGGGTGGCAAAATTATTTATGAAAATGGGCAGAATTGGTAACAAAAAGGTGCACAAAGTGGAGTACAGTTAATCTTATTTTCTGTGTTGTCCTGTCTTTTGACACACGTAGACTAGGGTTTCAATAGCCTTGTTTTAGATGTAAGATGTATTTACATAAATGAATACACAAATCAATTTAGAAATGGATCAAAATTGAAAAGCAGTGATTAATTTTTAATAAAAGAAATCTTATAATAGTAAAAATAGCGTGAATAATGTAATGAATGACTTTCTGTCATTCCATTTAAATTATGTTGTGCGTTTTCAGTTTAAGAAAACTGCTAAATTCTTGAAAATAACTGAATTGAAAACTTCAATTGTCCTTTATTAAACTCCCAGAAAAAATCTACGCTCGTTTCCTTTTGGTGCACACCTAAATTATTATAATATACAAATAGTACCTATGATCTGTGAGTGTGCAGAAATGTTTCTTTTAACTAAAAGCGTAACCGAATGGCAAAATTTACATTTTCTCTTTCTATGCCTTTCGGCTTTCCATTTTTATGAGGCATAGTAGTGCAAATTCTAAATTACTAATTATTTTAGTATTGGCATCTCAGAATTGGCATCATAACTCTATCATTCGTATTATCTAAGTGGTCTAAGGATCGCAATTAAAATCATCTAATTCAATTGTACAGAACTTTTCCTCCTTAATCTATGTATTTAGTTCTCTATAAAAAGTTATTTTGCTCATTCCCCGTCTGGAACCCTCCGACTATTTGAAACAAACAAAAGTCGAATAGGCGGGGTTTTATTTGTTTTGTGAAATCCCGAAATGCTCGGAATTGAATACGAGCTACCAAAACACCTTGTATTTGCCGTAAACTGTTTCTGAAATATACTTGGGTGGTATCTACTATCAGCAAACAAACATCCAACTATATCGACCTACAGTAGAAAAACAGGAGGCTTGAGCGATTATCCAACTTCACTACATAAATTCAATTGACCTATAACAGCTAACAATACAATTGATACTATTCAATTAGGATATTATTCTAATTAAATAATTAGTAACTAAGTAACATCATTGTAAATCATAATGTAAATAATGTTAGCGGTAGATTAGCTTAATGACAGCATTTAAAGCAATTTTAGAAACCTTTTGGGAAGGATTCATCATCTCAAATGTACAGGTAAAAGGTAATTAAGGGCATATTTGCCAAAGATATCTGGTAGGACATATATGCCAAATGTAGTCACCTAGGTCCAACGGTTCTACTTAACCAAAATGCCAATTTTTTTGGTTAACCATTTTGTTACAGCAGTAAGTATTGATAATACAAGGGATCAGTGAATGGAATACTGTTATCGCAAAAATTAATGCATTCTTTTCTTTTTAGTATTCAATATCTTCTTACCGTATTTTCTACTAAAGAAGCACCACCAGATCGATCATTGCACCACCAATACCTATTATTCTTTGCAGCAAATTTTTTATGCTAGAGTATCCTTCGAGATATTTTTTTCTCGAGTGGGCAAAGTCTGGGCATGGCGAAGAAGTAACTGTTATTCTCATCAAGAGAGAATCTAATAACTAGCTAAGTTATTTATATTCTATGAATATGACACGGCTATATTCGTGGATAAACATCGGCGAAACATTACAAATAGCATTACCTTGCATTTGAACAACCACAACTACGCAATACACAATGTACTACTTAAATGACACACATTGGCATATAAGTCCTCTTTGTCTAACAAGAATGACATTTGGAGTTTAAGATCATTGGCAAATATGTCAGTGTCCTACGGGCATTCAGTGCATTTAATTTTCGCTAATGATTTTGCAGCATTATTTTCAGTTATTATTACCACGCACACGCACACATAAATATACCGTGGAAGTACTAAATAGAATCTACACGACGCTGCATAATGATCGTCCTCTGGGCTGAACTGGGGTTCTAACCCCTAATTTATATTTGCCATTGAAAATGTAATTTCTCGTTAAAATCCTTTGACATTTACTAGTGTCATTGAATTTACACAGCAACTTTGCATATGTAGCCATATATCAAAGTAATGCCACTGTAAAATAGAATTCGGTAATAGGTATATTATTGAAGCGTTCTTTGGAGGACATTGGATCTAAGGTGCTACTAAGTATCCAAATGGAACTCCACAGTTGAGGTTTCTCTGTGGCGATTCCTCCATATCCATTTTATGCACTCATTTAGTACAGCATATTCAAAGTCAGTTACCCAGTGCTCTACTGGGCACTATCTGTCATCCATTGGTTTACTGGCCCCTGCTGTAATATAGTCTAGCAACTGGCAACAGTTCTAACTGTGAATGGGATACAAGCAGAAGGGATTTTTTTGAGGTAAACTCTAATTACTGACTTTTAAATTAGAGTCCCAATTAGGGCAATTCAACTAAGTATTATTACGGAATACTCCTCAATTAACTACCGTAAAATAATGATATAACTGCAAGCACGATAAATTTAGTTCGCTTAAATTGCTTGGAAGCTTAGCTGCTATTAATTAGCTTTACTTGATTACTGTTTAACATTTAGTAACAGAAAAAAGTACTAAAGTCCAATTAGTGATTAAAAGCATACAGAATGGAAAACAGTGGTGTTGTACAGAAAACAAAAAAGCCAATTGCAGTTTTACAATAGGAAAAAGCTAAGCTTTTCCTATTTTGCTTTTTAGGGAATATACAATACAGTTTATAGGATCTTAATTATATGATTCCTAAATATAGTTGTTTATTTTGTTTACTGTTTCTTAAACTCGATTCAAAATACATTGTATTATGTTTCAAAGTCGATTTGTATGCTTACGCTCCAAAAATGTGCTATTTTGCCTTTTTGACTGATTTTGTAAAGTTAAGAAGCAAAAAATAGTAGCAGTGCTTTATTAATTTTTCAACTAGCGTTTTGCAAAAAATTTATAAAAGACTTGTTATTATTCTGAGGTACATCATACTTTAGGTTCTATTGACGTCAGGGGATAGAAGCGGAGGCTACTGGAATCTTGTACTCTTCGTAGCTATTAGGGTGGATAGTTGTCTTTCAGGGGTGTAACGTTGGAGGGGCTGGAAGTTTTGGTTTATGAGCGCTTGATCTAATAAATGTCAAAAATTTTAATGATTTGCCTTTATATGTCTTTAAAAATTTTCGATTGGTTTGTAGAAGCTAACGTTTATTGCTAATGGCAGGCACCAGAGGACGGCTCAACCAATATGCAGGAATGTAAATGCCTAGTTGCCTAGATTGTGGGTTATGAAAAATGAAACTCGTGAATTTCTCTCAGGTTTGGGAATTAGCCATTGAGTGAGCACCAGAATTTGTAAGTCTCTTCTGAATTGCATTGTACACGATTTTTTCCTGAGAAGCAAGAAATCTTTCCATGCGAGGAGTGTAAGGATTAAACTGTGAGTATTTCTTTCGCCGCCTGTATATTCCTTCTTTGTTGTTCATAACACAAGCCATTACTTTGTCTGTTACCGGTTCCTGCAAAATAGTATTAAAAAATAAAAATTAGAATATAACGATTTAATAAAGCGGATTAACACATTGCAACGAACTGCAGTGAAGGTAGTTCCTACACAACTTCATTAATCTGCCCGCTGTATTATGCATAGAGGTAAGATGGAATGCAGTGAAAAATGTGTAGCAAACCACGACGTCTTCGATAGGATAATAGTATCATTAGAAGATCAGCAAGGCATGCTCCATTAAAATGTAAATTTGCTATAGGTAATTTTAGACATGAATTGAACTTACTGTAGATAAGATTGAAAACTACTATTAACCGATTGATAAAGGAGAAATTTACAATCATTGCTATTACTAATGACTATTGTGCATTGTTTGAATTTATAATTAATTGTGCATAATTATTTTCTGTAGTCCCTACGCAAACCGTTGTATTTTTTTTGTTTTCGAGTCTCTTCTAAATTTTTTTCCACTGCGTAGGTGTGTAATATTTCACTTCACCAACTTTTTGTCAATGTAATAAATTTCACCGTACTGCCCGTAACTACATGCAAACCAACTAATTAACGGTGTTGTCCATAAACGAGAATATGCCCGCTAGTTGGGACTTCTGAATTTAATATATAAAAATAGGCATTGAGAAAAATGTCTAATATGCAAAGCAGAACAATGGTGTCTAGCTAATTAATATTAATGCATTACGATGTGAGAAAGCAACAACTACCTCAAGAAAATCCAATATTGTTGTCAACTCCTGTGACGTATTGTGGACAAGCTGGTGATACATTGTGATAAGAAGTGGTCCAGTGAATTCTTCAATCCAGTCCAAATTTGTCTCAGTCCACGACTTTGCCTTTTGGGCTACGAATTGAGACCAATCTAAAATGTGCAATTAGGAAAATATGTTCTTAGTATTAGCGGGATTAATTTCCTTTAATTGCCATTGCGTACAACAGTGTCACAGCATTTCTAAATTATAAAACTAGGTGAAGGGGCCACTTCAAGACTCCAACTCTTATTGCAAGTTGAGTTTGCTAAGGGTTGAAGTCGAAGCTTTCAATTCCTGTTTGAGTTAAGTTGGTATACCCAGTAGACAGTTGACGGGTGGGTTCATTTCCATCCTGCTTGGAAATGGTTGTTAATTAAGTAGGCATGTTCTTTTGGTTTACATTCTGCGTTGGCTTCAAGTCACGCACCATAGGGAAATAGCATAAGGTTCGATGTTTGAAAATGTCTCTCAAACGGTTTGGGAGGCATTTTCATACATTATACATGCATTTTCCTATTGTGCATGACTTGTGCCCCAACCCCCATGTTATTTCCCTAAGGTGCCTGACTTACGGTCAATGCTGTATGTTATTAAAATGTAATAAGGCCTAAATACAATACGTAATTGGATCATAATATTGTTCTTTGTCCAAAGGAGCCTACATCCGTTCAATAAAATTTTAGTCTCAAAGTATAGCAGCATCTATAATCTATTAATTCATTTACGTTTTTTGGATGCTGAAAAGATAGAAAAATCTGAAGAACATTTGTCTTGAATGTGACTTAAGGACATACACTTACAACGTCCGGCATTCCTGGTATACTTATCACGCCCAGCGTGGCCGATGTGCCCAGCAGCACGACGATTAAATTCAGCAAGTATCGCCTCGGACGGTTTCCTCACTAGAAGAATTGCTTTCTGGAATTGAGATCTCGCAGCTTTTCCTGATTCATGGGTTTTTACAACCAGAACTCTTCCATTTGTCACGCTTTCAGCTGGAAAGCCGTTTCTTAAAAGTGCAAAATCCTTGTAGACACTTCCAGTAAATACACCTGCCAGGATATAAAATATTACCACGGTTAAATCAATTGGCATTATATGTACACATGTTTTGTCACTTCAACATCTCCTGATGCCCAAAACTATGAAATATTTTTATTGATTTTTAGTCAACTGAACCTATTCAAAGAAGAGAGGGGTTATATGGTGTCAAAATAGTTATAGCAACCGTCGCTCTTATAAGGTACTCTCAAGCCATAATTTTTTAAATAGAATTTCAACTTTTTCCGCTCTGAAGGGCAACAGGGGTAGCCGTCTGTATGGAAACACAGCGCTGGGCACAAAATGGCCGATTTGTGCCCAGAAAGGAAAAAGCTGAAATTTTATTTTTAAAATTCTTGCACCGGAGTATCTTTAAGGAGCGCAAACAACCGTCGCTATAACTACGTTGACATACGTTGACACAATATAAAGAACTAAAACTTGGAACTATCTAATCTACTGCATTCATAGCTAATTTTATAGCACGGAAAAGTTGGCTTGTAAAATCCTTAAGGTATCTTTTAAGGAAATTAGAAAATTAAAACTAAATATAATATATAATACTAATCAATATTTAATATTGTCTAGTTTGAACTGGAAGATATTCATGCGCCAGTGCAATACTTACTAGTGTTATTAGGAACTAGTAGGAGGAGACTAAGAGTTGTTAGTATCAAGTTTCAACTTTTGTAATAGTTTCTCCCCACTTATTTGCTTTATATATATAAAGCAGAAGCTATGGAAAGTTTTCCTTTCTACCAGGAAGACAATCAGAAGACCATACTGGACATCCATTTGTTTACCTAGATGTATTACCAACTAATTGGAAAGTTTTTAGTGAGTTGAAACGCTTATTCACAAAATTCACAAAATATCTTAAATAAAAAATCTCAAAAATTAGCCACAAATAGATTTTTACAGATTATTGCAACCATAAGCTTTGTTGCTTATGTTCATTGCTGTGTACTATTAGTTTGTCCACATTTCAGTAATCCTATCTAGTTGTATTACAATTAATCCTTTTTGCTGAGAAATGACATTAGGTCACATTAAACATACTTAATGTTTACGCTGTTTGGAATATAGTATTTATTTGTGTATATCCCCATTTATGTTACTGAAATACAGTATGTATTCCAGCATTTGAATGAAAACGGTTCGCTAAAAACAAACAAGAAGGCTTCGAAAAATAAAAGACAGCTCTAGTTCACTTTGAAATAAGCACGTACTATACTTCTATTAATCCAGTAAGTTTTATAAAAAACGCTCTCGTATACACTGAATACTATACCTATATACTGAATACCATATATGTCGCAGTCCCAAAGAGGACGCAGACTTTGAGATTCAAAGACTAATCTTTTGGAGTACGGCATTCGCATTCCAGTCCCTTTGCGAGGACGGATAATTATCATTGTTTACCATGTGTACTGCATATTGAATGGAATAAAGGACAATCTTTTATTAATCATTACATTATTTATAGATATTATTAACCATTTTAAAGAATATGTAATTTATGTATTGCATTAATATAAAAATTAGTCAAAAACATTCAAGTCATAATCGCAGATTGAAGTAGCTGTAATATTACAATTCAGATACCGATTGATCATTATTTTTACATGAAATTCCAGTGTGACACTTGGATCCACAAGGCATATTGTTTTTCTTAAGCACACATCTATTTGTTGGCAACCTGACTTTGCAAATAGAAGCCTTGCTGTATGAAGTTACCGAGCGGATGTCTGTTATGTATTTGACTTACGTGTTGGCCATGACGTTGGGTCTAAGGGCTCTAATCATGTTACTGAGCTCTCCGGAAGAACACCATCAATTATATCAATGGAACATTTGGTGATTGCCATCTTGATATCATTGTGAAACAAAACTTGGCAAATTCGATTGACAGGCACTGGATCGGTCAATTCGAGTGATGGGTAAATACACTTATCCATGTTTCCCCTTTCTGTAATTTCAGTATTGTAACATGATCTGTTGTAAACTGATCACTATTTCTCACAATGTAGTCCGTAAAATATGAGGGGATCTCCATTGTGGTTAGATTTGAACTCAGTTGCAAATGATAGTGTTTCCCATTTTATCCTTCCTTCTCCTAGTCACATAGCCTCTTATTGTATTGACGTCATCCTTCTTAGACTTACGATGCAGTAGTAGGGTCTTAACCGTTTTTAGGATACCTTACTACGTATCATATATTAATCTTTTCATCACAAAGAAATAACTAAGCATATTAGTAGGATTATACATCTTTCAAATATTATCTATCCTCCAACTTATACCTTATATACTTTTATGCTAATGCAATACTTAAATTACGTTTTCTTTAAAACGATTAATAATATCTATAAATAATGTGGTGATTATGTACTTCATGCCATTCAGTATACAGTACACATGGCAAACAATGATAATTATCCGTCCTCACAAGGACTCCAAAACTCCGTACTCCAAAAGACTAGTCTTTGAATTCGTTGCTTCAAAAACTAGTCTTTGAATCTCAAAGTCTGCGTCCTCTGTGGGACTACGACATACACATTGTAATAAAAATAAGCAAGCAATAAAAAGCAGCAAACATAAATACAGATGGTATCAATCTCTCAAAATGATAAGCAACAACAAAACACAAACCTTGTCAGCATTTCATTTCCCATGTAACCATTTATTACCCTATCTATATTATTTGGAATGGTCTCTCAATCTGTCAGCGCGTAAAACTGTACAAATTACTTTTTGAATTCTGTATTTAGTATATTTGAAAATATAGATTCTACGGAGCAACTGATGGAGAATAGGGACATGCGAAGTATTTCCTGGGCTGAGTAGCAATTTTAGTGATTTTCTAAATACACTTGTGATAATCAATAAGGTACAACGAAGATAGACTTCCAAAATCACAAAAATCAATCATTTTTAAATGTCAGAAGTTATGCTATGTAAATGTTTTGCGTGTCTGTCAGAATGGATCATTTCTTGTGCATTTAATGCAAACAAATATCAGTTCTTTTCCTCTATCACGGGCCTACTTGCATCGTATCCTTGTACCTTTGTCTAGTTGTGTACCTTACTCTATATCTTAGAATGCCCATCAAATATCAGACGACTTTTGCATCATTGCACACTGCACACAGTACAATAGTTACTGTCAATTTCACATCAAAAGCTATTGTCTGTAGTGCTTTCTTCAAAGCTTTGTTAGCAAATTCCATTCAGAGAATAAAGTTATCCTCAAATCCGCATCACAAATTAAAAAATTATGGCGTACCTGTTGATAATTGAAGAAGGTAGCGAAGCCAAGTGTTGCCACTTCCGGGAAAACTGGTCAGAGCCACAACCGCGCCAGGTTCTTCACGATAGTGAACATGAACGCATTTGAAAATAGTACGGCTTCGTAGTAAATCGTTAGCAAATCCAGAATCTCTGCGGGAATGAAGATTATATTTTGAGCCAAATGCATCTCCAGTCTTCGGAATAGTAATCACACCTACATCGCCGCTACCAACTCCAGCGGCAGAAGCAGAATCCCCATCAGCTACATTTATTTCCGATCCATACCCTCCATGTCCACCGGATGCCCAGTTGCTTCCATTGCCTACTCGTCCAACTCCATAATTTGATTCCGGTAACGAACCATTCTGAAATAGCAATCAACCGGGAGATTAATTGTATTATTTCCTGAATTCGTTTTCGCAGGTGTGCTTCATAAAATAATAACCGGCTACTACCAATAGTCCAGTAGTAATTTCAGCAAAAGTCCATTTAGCAAAGCAGAAATATTTCTCAAAATTTTCACAGTACTACCCTGGCGTTTTTGCCATGTTTGCTAAATGTCGAATGTTTGTATATAATGGAATCTAATACCACTTCCGTATCTATTCAGAAGCTAACCATACTCTGCATTGCATGTAATGATTAGGGTGTAAGGCCTGTGAAATCATTTTCCCAGGTTAACACTGTTTAACAGTTTAGCTTCGGCAAATAAGAGGAGCAATGAGAGAACTATGCATTTCCCATATTGAAAAACTTGGGATATGTGAAATAAAACTAATGATTATAATAATTTTATAAATTATAATGATTTTCTCTACTAAATTCAAACTTTTGTGACTAAATGTAAGTCTTAAGATTAACCTTAAGTTTAAAAAATAATTTCGAGCTTTCGTGATACATTCACTTTCTTAAAAGTAATTCAAACTTTTATGAATAAATTTATTCCAGATGAGTTCAAGCTTTTAGAAAAAATATTGGAAATGGTTTAACTTTATTGGAAATGGATTTACTTTATTGGAAGCGGTTTGACTTTATTAGAACTGTTGGACTTTGAGTTTATTCGATATACAGTAGTTGGAAATGAAGAAAGCATTGGTTAGCTCCTAACTTTGCGAATATTCTTTCTGTATGGGGGATCTCCTATTCCCTCATGCAACATCACTCTGCAACATCGCTACAAGAAGATCTGGTGGAAAGTAGAAAACACTCGACTCAAAATCACAAGAGCCAGACTATTCCGTTCTGTGTGGATCCATGCATACTGAAGTGAGACAAAATGAATATTTTTCACCGCACCGCTTAGAATTTTCATTTTTTACAGTTACAATATGATGCGCAATATTATTTTCCATATTTTATGGAACTTTATATATATACCATGCATTGGACTATAACCATCAACTCGTTGAGTTGCCAAACTACACTGGGCAACTGGATATAATTCTAACCAGAGATACCTATACGGTCTTGCTTTTGAATTTAGACTTCTAATTTTTTCAAATGCTCATAAATTATGCTGATTCAATTGTCTTACTAGAAAACGTAAACTTGGGGTAATCGAATTTAAAATAGGTGCCTTGTGGGGAACACTATGTTTGGTGAAGGTAAGTAGCGAGAAGTACAGTGATTTGGCTATCCGTGTCTATGTAATTATACTGAGGTTGCAAATGACATTTTATGGGCATAACTGGAGGTCCCACGAGATTTTATAAATACATGAGCACTGGTAATGATAGTAAACCATGCATTTGTAAAATGCATTTAAAACAGTAGCGGAGGCAAAACAAAAAAATATTAAGAACACTAAAAACCCCTTCACGCCAGTCAAATGTTATTTAATGTATATTAAATTATATTTTATTTTGAGGTTATAGATTTTTTATTCGCAGGTCATGGATCAGAAATGGCCCATTTTCGAAAGTGAACCTAAACGTAGTCCCTAGAAGACACACTTAAAGTTTCAGAAAATAATTTCAATGCGTTCATGAGGTACGTGAACACTCACTAACTAACTAACAAATAGATATACATCCCGTTTGCATACAGTAGCTTTTTGGCAATGACCCCGATTATGTGGCCTGAGCCCTGGACACTTTCTTTTCATAGAATGTTGTTCACCTCTTATAACAGATACAGTAGCTTTTCGCAACTGAATAAGTAGTGTAGTAAAGTAGGAATTACAGGGTATACTAATATAACAGCTAAGGGACTCCTGTGCACGTAGCTGAAGAACATGAAGTAGTAAATCAAAACGGTTGAAATCAATTGAAAACTCTTACAGAATTACATTGGAATCACAGTTTTCATAAAATAATCTCTGCGCATTTGGTCACAGTAGCAGTTGTGAATTGTCCAAACTGTTCAGTTTTTGTGCATTTTTTTCAACTGCTAATGTAAACGAATGCGCAAAGATTTTTCTCACAAAAAGTGTGATTCCAATGTAACTTTGTAATGTTTTTGGATTGGCGTCAATTGTTTTGCTGTACTACTACTTCAGGTTCTTCAGATACATAGGAGGGCCCATATATAAGCTAATATGACCCATATAGATATTATGCACCCTGTATTTCACTTACAGAGCGAACACAAAGATACATGTATACTTAACATTTACTCTTAGAAAATACTTTGACGACATTAACTTGCCATGTGAAATTCTTAGAATATCTATAATTCAATAATAGTTATAACAGTAATTCAATTTTTATGTTAATCGATAATGAGATTTGAAATTGAGTTAACGTAAGCAATGTTAAAAATAAAGTTTTTAAGGAATTCCAGATAATGAACTTGTTTAAAGCTTGGAAAGCTAGTAAACGATATTCTAAATACAGTTTGATTTCAAAGTTGCAATCAGAGAAACGTTTCATTTCTATACATTTCAAATATATTCAAGTAGAAAGAGAAGTGTATCTGTTGTCCACTTTTTAGTATAAAAATTGCAATCTGTTGGGCGAAAGTCTGTTTGAACTTTTATAGAACTTGTGATTTATAAATAAAAACTGATTGTGTTTTTATGATAAACAGAAAAACATATCTAATAGATTTGAAGTGGTTTTGAAAGCATTGATGCGCACTATATCATCCATAAAGGCTGATAATTAACACGCAGCTTTGGTAGACGTATATCTTTAGAAAGCAAGACGAAATAAATGCGTATATTACAGACATAGAGCCTACAGTGCATATATCTTGTTACAGGGCAACGCATAATTTTGGTGTATTGATTTTTTGTTAGTATTTGCTTAAAATGACTATATTAATATTGTGTGAAATTGTAAAATATAGAAACTTGCTTTATGACTGTGATGTGCAGATAAGAGAGGAGTTCCGGCAGTTCTATGATTGGAGACGGCAAGGAAGGAGACGAAGCTCAAGAGAGCAAAATAAAGAGAGAAAACAAAGACTCCGAAGACAACAGTTTTCCTCCAGACATGAGCCACGGAGCGATTTCCATCTCTTTTTCCTTTGTGATGTTGACATGGATTAGCGCAGCAACAGAACAGTTTTCTGGGGAAAAACAATTTGGTCATGGTAAAAGGGCTTAGGGTGCCCTGTTCTGTGCCACTTGAACCAACAATGAGGAACAAGTGGCAACGACTTCTGCGACGCTCTGAACACTCATGTCCACCGAACGACACTCTTGGAAGCAAGGCTTCTTCCTCCTCGCTCTCACGCAACTGCCTCACTGCACTGAATTCACACAACTGACAACCGCCCTCCCTCTTAGGCTCCTGCTCTCCGACTGCACTCTGCTCTTTCTCACTGTCTCTATCTCTAACCTCATTTCTCCCACTTTCTCTCCACACTTTCTCTCCTGCTTTCCTTCCAGTCCTCCAATCTCCTACGCCAGCCCAACTAATCACACACACAGTCCCACGTACTTTCTCCATCTTCACTCCTCTCTTCTTTCCCCCAAATCTCTCCTATGCCCACTAATCGCATATACACATCTCCCACATACTTTCTCCATCTTCTTTTACTTTCCCAATACAGCCAACAACATTTAAGCTCTAATCCCACAAACACACTATATTTCCAATCAAATGCGCATTTCATGAAAAAATTACAAATTATATTCAAATACTATCCTTTTACAAAACTCCCTGGCTTTCCTAGAATGGTTAATTTTTAATTAATTACAATTTTCATAAATTGGCAAGTTTTCTAACTCCATATGAATGGCCAAAATAACTTGGAAGGGCTGTACAATGAGATTTCATTTCCTAAACGGTACAAACTCAATGGTCTGTTCAGAACTTAATGAAGACACTATTTCAGATACTGATACCTGCAAATGAAGACCCCATCACTGGACAACTATGTCAATTCTGATTTCATTGTATTTATATATGAAGTATGGACTAATACATTTTCATTCCACAGTAATAAATTTATTTTCTGTGGCTCAGTAATTCTTATCATGAGTATTTTCAGTCATTTCCAGCACAGAAATTATGAGTTTGAGGTTGTTGTGATATGACGCCTCTCTTTACTAGTTTAGTTTACTGCATTTGCCCTAAATCCAGGTTGGTAAGTGTAACGGAAACCGAGATGGTCCTATAGATATCTGTATACATCAATACATTATAACGAACTGTAATTGTACAGATGGCAATGAAAGGGAAAAGTGGTGGAGCAAGTACCGAAGATTCTGTATCATGTCCGAAGGTAACCGAAACTTGTACTATGACAGTCATATAAGTGCTATGCAGAGTTGAGAAACTGATGCATCCGAGTTTCCTCGAAAGTACCCGAATTTGACTCCAGGTATGGCCTCTCTCTCCCTTCCTATCCTTTACTTTTATCTTCACTATTCGTGTGTAGAAATTTCCACTAACGCATTCATTCCTTTAAAGATTTAATCCCATCCCGTAAAAGATCTTTGATAGTGTAATGCCTAGAGAGACCTTTTATATCGAGTTTCTCTCATGTTCACACACAATCCAATATTCTATAATAGTAAGGGAGCATACAAATTAAGGTTACGGTAAACCAAATATTGGATGGTCATGATTCCTATGACGTCACACCATACTTTCACCCTAAGCTATTTTTTGCCATTTAAACCTACACCAAAATTTGAACCTATAATTGTGTGATTTTGGCATACGTAGTTTGCCAAACGCATTTGTACAAGTTCTATTGAAACTATTTTAAATATTTTATACAACTGAACAACAACCACCGTAATATTATGGAGATTACAGTTAAATATTCTGCATAAATCGTACTTCCTCTTCCTAGCTCCTGTTTTTCCTTAAATACCTTTTTGTGGCTCCCTAGTAGAAGATATTTCATTGACATGCCTAATTCGTCTGCATATGTGTCTCTGGAAATCAGTGCATCCGGGGAACAGAGTGATAACTCAATAGCAAATCTAGATAATTCGTTGAAACTTCTATGTACTTACTGCTTAGAGATACGTATACTTTACGGTGACCTAATATGGTCAATTAATGGCCATATTAGTTTGCAGATTCCATTTACCGCTATAATTTTTCTTTTCCGGAAACCAAATTTACACCAACTTACTTGCCTTTAAAATAGTTAGCAATTAAACCGGCATTTGCGATAGTTTCGCCGAAAATGTTAAGTTGAAATCTTAAAAGTACTGCCTAATTTTTAAGTTATTCATACAAAAAATCCTTCATTGCCTTCATTGCTGTAGGTTTGAAAATATTTTTGAAACGGGATGTTTTGTTAGCAAGCATCAAAGGCAAAACTCTCTTTCTCTGGTATTTCGAAAGGATGGCCTATATTTGTTGGGTACAGAAATTTGTAGAGTCAAATCAAATAATGTAATCTGCCACTCGCTGTTATTTCCATTGTAACTAATTTTGTTTGTTTTTATAAATTTGTACAGAAGAGTTTGATCTTAGCGAAGAGTACCACAACTAATCTAGTTATATTCTATATGCATAATATTTTAGTACTGAAGATGCATGATGGAGTGTGACAGTGTGAGCTATATCCTAACAAATTAAGGAATAATACAATATGTACTATTCAATCTTAACTGCAAATTGCTTTTGTGGATATTGAAGTTTGTCAATCACATTTAGGTAATAAAGTTTTGAAATCTCCTTTGAAGAATATTTTCATCCTTAGTTCCAGCAGGCCTACAGTCCTTCTTTTGCTTCCCTTTTGAAAAAATTGACATCCTTCCCATTTTGCAAACAAATTAGACTGTTAACTTTACATTTAGAAAATATTTAATTCTATCGATATACAATTACCGCACTACCAAATGAATACTAAAATCGATTAAAATCTTGAAGACATTTCACCTTTTAAGCGTATATAAAAGGCAAGTTTTTGTACGAATGTTATTTCTGCTATAAAAATGTAATTCTGAATAGGTGTGAACTTCTCATGGCATATTACCGCACCCATAAGTTTGTTATGGATCACGGCGTGCAAAATAAAACACTTCTATTCAATTCATATTTATTGATATATCACAATAAGTACATCTATCAAAAGTAACTAGCATGTAATAAAAGCAGTTAATGGTGTCCACAATGCAAACAAAAATTGTACTTTTATATTCATATGAGTTAGCTAATAAAAGATACATTCTTGACAAGCAAAGCTTGATTAAATACTCGACTAATTTCCGTCGCATGAGTTTTTAAGACAAGATACGATTCTAACTTTCGAACCAACCACTACTGCATTATACAGTAAATGGCATGAATAAGGCAACATACCCCTTTTACATAAGGTAGACAATTTACATTGGAAAGACACGCCAAAAGGTTATGTTGCTATACAAATATCTATGTATACAAATGTACAGGGTAACAAAGTAAATTCAAAGTGAATTACGAAAATAATAGCGTTTGTGAAATTCACATTACTATTCTTCAGACTAAAAAAATTGTGGTATCCTAGATACTTACATAGTAGTGTAGCCTTATGACATGTCTTTCCAATGCAAATTGTCTGCCCTATGTAAAAGGGGTATGCTGTGCTATTCAGGCCGCTTACTGTATTTCAGATCAAAAGGTAATTTTTATTAAATTATGATTCGATTTACAACAAACAGAAATTAGATTTTCAAATGACATGGTAATATTATATCCTTGTATAATGCATTTTATACACAAGACAAGAAGAAACTGATCGAATTGACTCTGTGGAATGCTCGTGTGTTTGTGTCGAGGTAGGATTTCGATCCAACTACTCTGAAAATGTAATGTAATGTTTAGTCAAGTCACCGATAGGAATTGCCATATGGCATATTAACACAAAAATCTAAATGCATTTATGGGAAATGACTGCTTCTGCTTACCGCTCTGCTTACTTCAGAGCTCTAACACGTTACACTTTTATCTAGCAAGGAATACCTCACATTTAATACATATTTTGCTGTCCATCGGCTGTTTCTGAATTTGCAGGAATAAAATCACCCCTTCTCGTCTTATTTCAAAGTAAATGTAGCTGCTTTTGTATTTGAAATGCGTATGAGAGGGTAGTTAATATTTGATCTTATATTTACGAAACGCATGAAAATTTAAATGTCGATATTAAAACACTTGAATACGGGCAAAAGTCCCACCGACCAGTATTATTTCGGCCACGTGGAATTATTACTCGTATTTCGTGTTTGGGGTTTCTGACGAAGACATGTTAGTAAATTTTGTCTTGAGATGACATCCAATTCAGACTTCAAAGCAAATTCGAGTTATCCATCCAGTATACCGAGAAATTCTAGTCAAGGAGATCCAGGAACTGTACAATTAGGCAGTCTATATATAAAAATCAAACAGTGTCACAAGGGACAAATAATGAATTGCTAAATTTGGAGAAAAAACATATGACCTAATGCAGTACCCAATAATGTAATATCGTCGGCTTTCTTCTAAAGTTCGATTAAGACAATCTATCATTTTTCAAAACTCCACTTAGGTACTATATCCTTTTGTTGCAGTAGTTCATTTCTTATTGTATTTTCTGCTAAGATTCCTATTTGTACTATTGATTGCGTAATGTATGTAAGCTGAACTTCACGATGAAAATATACGAATGAATTTCGAACGCATCATCATGTTTCTAAATATCGTTTGTACAAGAATTCGTTACTTTCCTTTTGTCAGTTTCAAATGCAAGAGCGAAACTGTTATAGTTTTTGACGGAAGGAAAGCGAAATAGTTTAAATAAAAAAAACTAAAAGCGAAATGGTTTTTTAAAGTTGGCACGTACTATATAAATCACATTATATTGCAGTTCTTAAGTACTGAAACACTGCAGAGAGAGATATGTGTATCTTTAGATTCTGTTGCCTTTCGGCACAATCCTTGCATTCATGAATTAAAATTTCAATCAAATATACTGGTTTTACTGATGAGTTACGTTAGACGATGAGCTAAAGGTGGGCATAAAATCTGCTTCGGTTTGCACAATAATAATTCTCAGTTTTATTTCATTTGTACATATAATAATGCTTACCTGCTAACTTGACCTACTTAATGTTTACCAGCAGCCGAATCAGATTGTCAATTAATTCTGCTGTAAATTATCATGCAGAACTTACCATTTCTCAAAGAATTTAATTTTAATTTTCTTATTTTAAGTGTTACGCTTTTGCTATGATTTTTTCGTATAATAACGAACCTGTTTCCTTTAAATTACATTTTATGTAGCAAATTAATGAATCTTTCGCTTCGGTTGCTTTCACACAGTGAAACGAAACGGTTTCTTGAAAAACAAAGGAAAGGATATGAACCGGTTTTCGTTTCGTTTACTATATTTTAGCCGCCGAAACGAAAAATACTGAAACGAAACGGTCCGACCTCTAGTTGATACGCTCTGAGTTTAGTTTTGAAAGGACGAAGTAACTGTTTCTAGTTTCAGTTCTGAATCTGTAGGCAGAGTTTCAATCCACGCATTTATTGCCAAGACCAAAAGTATTACAAGCGTAGCTTCTGCCATTGTGTAAAAATAGTGTTACAACAATCAATGGTATTCCCTTTACTGTCGATCAAGTGTTTGCTTCTAGACTAGACTCTAGACCATTGCATCTGTTAACCATCTGTGTGTAAGAAACAATTGCACGATTTTGCGGCATACAGATGGTTACACTGTCAAATGCAAGATGGTTCAGGTCAATTTTTACTGTTGGCTTACATTTATTCGCTGTATACATAATCAATGAAACAGTAGCTCTGTAAAAACTGAAACTGTAATTCTCTTCTGTGCGATTTGAGGTAATTAATCGTATACATTTTTTTTGTATTAATACGCTTGCGAATGATTTTCAAGTCGGATTTGGATTGAAGTCAAAATCTTAAATCTCAAGTTAGAGATCCGGTCTGCAACATTTTAACACTCTTAAATGCTTATGAGAGCAAGGTGTTGTTTAAAAAATATAAGTAAATAATTATATTGCAGGATGTATCAATGTATCATTTTACTTGTTATTGGTTAAACAAAGTTAATAATATTGTAGCTATCAAAATTTCCAAAACCTGTTTCATTGACCTTGACCACTTTACCGTTTTTGTGCTTTCCATATGAAAATTATAACTTCCCGGAACTCTTCAATTTGCTCCGATTATGGAATAACTAGGAAAACTTGCAAATGTTTCGATGTGAGATTATCTCACAGAAAATTCTATTTAAAATGATTAAGTAGTCCATATTTTATCCTTTGAATACATGTGCAACTGAAAAACTTTCTTGATATTATTTAAAGGCCCCAATAATTTTAAGAAGGTTTACTGACAAAACTAACTAGTTATAGTTCTATTTAATTAACTTTGACCAATCATGGTTGCTGCTAAATTAATAAATGTAATTAAGACTTACAGAATTTATGTGATAAACGTCTTCTCATTTAGAAAAAAGGCTTCATTTTGGAAATGTTAGACTTCTTGCTGCATTGAAATTAACCTGACATAAAGATTTATAGCACAAAATATTCCTTCATATTGCTTTTCTCGGAGGCGATGCAATTCCAGTTAACATCAATATTTGTTAAATGGGGAATACTAGATCTACCATCAAACTTAATGTAGGTATAGGTTTTGGGAGCTTTAAATAGCTATAAAATATAAGTAGTAAGATATTGAAAAACATAATTGGAAAATTAAGCTGACTAATAGACCACATAGTATATAAATTAATAATTACTGCACAACAATTCCTAAGCCGAAGTAAATCAGAGCGAAAATGAGATATAAGCTTAAAACCGGATGTGAATTGATCTAGATGCAGTAATGCCTACTTAAATCCTCGTACATAGTTTTCTCTCTCCTCTCTCTCTCACTATGTACATATCTATAGGTATAGTATGTGCAAATCTTAAAGAAACCAGTGTTTTCAATAAAATTTCGACATTTCCTAAATTACCTTTATATGTAGTGCAATTAAATTTTTCTCTTTCTAATATTTTGAAAAGCAGATAAAAGTAGTATTATATTGCAATGTGTTAGGGCAACTTGAATGATAAAATATTGTAAATAAAAGAGGGTATATAGGAAACACTCATTGTTTAATTACTTTTGTTTGTTCTGAAATGTTAACACTTGGTCACAGTGTACATTGGAGATGGCTTAAGTAAAGGGAGGACGAAATAAGTCCTAATGAATGATCGGAGAGCTATGGATATAAAAACTAATATTTTTAATAATTAGAAGTATTGATGGTAAACTAACTAACTAATGCGACTTACATTGGTCCGTTTTCGACAAGTGAGTGTTTTCTATATTAGCATATTTAACATATGTGCTATTGCCTTTAGTGTGGTATGTTTGCGTACTGTACTTAATTGAATTTGGAAGTTAAGTGGTAAATTGGTGTTACGGAAAAGTGTTATGTCGATATATAGAGAAGAGACAGGTAGTTTGTGTGGGGAATGGAATGCAGTGCAGTCTCACCTCACCTGTACAACACAATTTCACTAAAACTGAACTTCGTACGAACTGTAATGTGAAGCGATTCTTATTCTTTTATATTGGGCAAATGTATTAAAGGTAGGTGCACTGCACACGGAAGTGTAGTATATTACTCTTTAATATACTTCACTACTATACTGCTACAGTACAACTACCTTTGTACCCAGCAGAGTAATCAGTGGAATGTACTTACATTACGGCGGTAGTAATGTAAATGGTAGTCAGAATGAACACAGTTGAGTGAAGATGCGTTGGTTTATCAAAACTGACCATTTACGCTTTGGTATTACCTTTGTACAAAATATGTACTGGGATACTCTAAAGTCGCTAGCAAGGTTGCCTTTCAAATACTTAACTCGTAGTGGAGTATACGCTTTAATCTTTGGAAAGAGAGCACTCAATAGTAAGATGCATGGGTTCACTGTATCTCGAGTCATTCACAACCGGAAAAATTATTTGCAAAACCCCCTTTATTCAATTTATAAAATTTCTAATTTCGCTCACAAATTAGTTACTTATCTTGAATTTCTTTCCAAAGACGTAGCTACTCTACTGTCCTCTTAATACCTTTAAAAATACTTTTTAAATTTAAACCTTGATATCGACTTTTGAGTTCCCTTGTGTAAAACGGAGTGTGTGTGTATTTGTTGCAGTTAGTGGAAGGATGAAGAAGAACCAAGAAGATTACAGCCGAACTGAACCAACTCAACTGAAGGAATGAATGAATGAACGAGCGAATGAATGAATGTTGCGTTGCTGTGAAAATCACTGTCTTGGAACAATAACTGTCAGGTCTCTTGACTCGACTTCACCTGCCTTACTTACGTGTGTGCATTCATGTTGTTCCTCGTCTACGTTATAATGTGTCTGTCCTGTTCATCCTCCATACCCAACAGAGATTTCTTATGAATGAAACATTTCCTTGGCTTGGCTCACTTCACTCACTTGCTCTCATCCACATAATATTTACTCTACTCGGTATTCTACAAAGTTTAGACATCCACGCTTATATCTACACAATTTCTTTATTTAATACCATTTCATTTCTTGTCGCCGAGTACTCGCGAGTATTCACTGTCTTCACCTCAAAATCAACTCACTTCGCATTATACTAGATAGAATATGCAATACCGCTATGTGAAAAATAACATGACCTCTCAATACTCACAGATGATTCTTTGCAGATCTTCATAAGCATTACTTTTGTTAGCAAATGATGTTTTTTTTTACTTTTTTAAACCCACAAAAGGTAAATGCAAGTGGGGGTCAGTGGTAAGTAATTACAATATTACAATTTCTCCTACGAATTTCCGAAATTTGTATCGTATTTGCTTCTGAGGAATTTTATTTTTCATCTTTTATCAAGTTTCTAAAATATTCGACACTAATCTCCTCTTCTGCCGCCAACCTTTAATTTATTCTTAAATATCTTTCGATTATAAAGTGATAGTGTAATGATAACTATTTTGTGTTCTCAGTTCAACGCAATAGCTACGCTAATTTTAATTTGCTTTTGGTGCTAAACTCGACCGACGGGTCCACAAGTGTAGTAAAATGTAATAAATACGTGCACGCTAACTAGACATACTTACGTATAGACATACTTACCCCGTAGTATTTTTATGAACTGCCCAGTCACATTCATGCCGCTATGTGTTGTACACAGCTAACTCATGACGGTCGGTGTACTTGGCTGCATTGGCAACTATAGCTACAAATATTCAACATGTATTCCGGTACCTAGATGCCTTTTGCATGAATGTAGTTTCTCGTTTTCTTTCTTCTAACATTCCTTCGATTATGATTTAATGCATAAATTAGCCCAATTGTCACAAGACATGCAAGAAAACTGCATTCTTGCTTAGGATACCTAATCACTATTAAGCATGAGAACAGAAAGTACTAATAACACAGAATTTAATTATCTGTTAATATGACGAAGACGACTACTGATTTCCTTGCTTACTTCACTCATAAATGCATTGAAATTAATTATCTCAGTATTCAAAGTTCAAGGACCGTGTAGTAAACCTCTAATAATAGTAATAGATGAGCAAAAACCCACAAAGAATTATCCAGCCTTAAGATATTAATTTTATCTATTGTCCATTTATATGCATAGCATATGAACTAGTATAATTAAAATTAGCTCAGTTCTATATGTGGAAGAAAAGGGTAAGTTAAAAAAGGCAAAATCTTATTTAAAATTGAGTACCTCTAAAAGAATATCTACATAATAGCAGTTCTCATTGTTGGAAAATCTTTAAGTAGCATGCGTAATTAATTGCCAGGTAACTATCTGGTCTGCATGAACGCTCAGCGCTTTTCTGAAGGAAGTTATAACATACTCTCCGCACTCCAGTTATAGTACCAATTAAAACAGGGTAAGTAACTCAAATGTGCACACTTGAGTAAATTACACCGGTGTGCTCTAACGTAACTCGTCTAATTTTTGAGGTAGTAATTTCGGCTTCCAGATATACTTAAACAAAAATTCAGCAAAGGATCATGTGCAAGTACTTGTAGTCTACACAGTAAAATATATAAATGTAGTTTTGATGTATAATCCTATGAAATAAACGTTAACTATTTGTGTATCTTGAGTGGAGCAGAGTATATAGTGAAGTCCAAAATGGGGAACACGATAAGTGAGGCTCAAAAAGAGGGAAAGATGCTCAAATGGAGAACAGAATGGGAAACATGGGTGGATGCTAAAATGAAGAACAGAATGGGGAGCAGATGGGGGATTTTCAAAGGGGGAGCAGATGGAAGAATTTCAAATGCGGAGGAGATGGGGGAATTTCAAATGTGGAGGAGATGGGGGAATTTAAAATGGGGAGGAGATGGAGGAATTTTAGCTGAGGAGCAGTTGGGGGAATTTCAAATGGGGAGCAGATGGGGGATTTTCAAATGGGGAGCATATGGTTGAATGCTTAATAAAGGGACAGACCGACTAATGCTCTAATGGTTAGCAAATAGAGATATAATGAGAGCCGTTGGTGGGATGCTCAATAGAGGAGCTGTAGTTGGAGGGGTGCTCAAAAGAGGAGCAGTTGTTGGAGGGGTGCTCAAAAGAGGAGTAGTAGTTGGAGGGTGCTCAAAAGAGGAGTAGTAGTTGGACACAGACGAGAAATCCTTTGGCGTGGTGGTGTTTTCTTCCTTGGTAGACGACCAGACTTGAGCTGTCAGTGTGTCCGCGCGCTTGGGAAGGAACGTTCCGGAATGGCTAGGTTGATCACGTGCACGGTGAGGAGTACACTCCATTGGCTAAGTTTGAAAATTGACGTGCCTCAAGACATAGGTCCAACCTGGACGGTCATACATGTAAGAACGCACACTTACGCCGTCTGATTTTTTGTCTATGGTAGTTGGAGGGGTGCTCAAAAGAGGAGTAGTAGTTGGAGGGGTGCTCAAAAGAGGAGCAGTAGTTGGAGGGGTGCTCAAAAGAGGAGCAGTAGTTGGAGGGGTACTCAAAAGAGGAACAGTAGTTGGAGGGGTGCTCAGAAGTAGAAGTGCAGGTGCAGGAATGTTTTTAATGGGAGCAGATAGAGGTGTATTCCAAAGGGGTAGCAGTTGGAATGAGGCTCAATAAAGGAAGTTCATTTATAAGCAATTCGATTATAGCCTACGCATAATACTTTATTTCGCTATAAAAGTAATATTTCTATTCTAGACAAACCATTATGGTTGTCCGTCTATATTTAATACTTCAGGCCAATAAAACAATTAATTCATCTTCAGAGCACAGTGCGTTAACACGAGGTGTATTGTTATATTGCATACCATCTTTCACACGTTGGTTATAAGCATTATTACAAACCCTAGGTACTAAAATAAATAATAATAATAGTCCACATTTACTATATTGACGTTATGTCATGTTACATGGAAACGATGAAATGTTTTCTAACGTTATATAAATATTATAAAAAGGTAGTACGTTTTATGAATGCACTAAGGGTTTATGAAATGATTTAAGTTCGATTCACATTCTTTGTACGTTAGATATCCGTTACAAATTCGGTAATTGTAAAGGGAAATAATCACTATATATAGACTTGGTAGCCGACTGATTTCCGTGCAATTTGAATTCATAGAACTCAACTGAAAGAAGAGATAATCAGCAGGGAAGCAATAAAAGCATTGCATAGAGCAAAGCACCCTGAAATAATATTAGTCAGTGACCGTCAAACGAATTTACACTGCCGTGACATGGAATGTTATCCAATTCAATAGAATACCAAGAAATCTACAATTCAGATGTAGCGCTGACTGGTTTGACCAAAACAATTGTAGAAATAAGAAAAGCAGATTTAATTTAACTTGGTTTGGCTTAACTTCAGCCAACTTTGCTAACAAGACTTTACTACCCGTTTAGGCAAGAAAAAATGAGGTCAAGTTTCCTACTAAAGGGTTTCAGCAGTATAAGCTTAAATAAAAAACTTCCTATAGCATATTCGTCAAGTAATGCAAATGTAATCAATAAGCTTCTGGCTTCTGGGGAAGTCGAGGAACTATATCATTAGAACTAAGACTACAGTTATTGTTTGGTGTGCTTTGCAGTAAAATATTGGCATCACTACTTTTGGAATTCGGATTTCCCTTAGGGACCTCGCATGTCTTAAAGAGGCAATTGAGGGGAAGATGGTATAACTATTGTTGTGGTCAACATGCCAAGTGAGAGAAGATCAGTCCAAAAAGCAACATTTTACGTTGCGTAATATGTGTATGGTCCCTAAGGTTCTTGTAGGATACGCTGCAGTTAACCACAATTATCACAAGATCAGAATAGAGCTTAGACAGCTTCCGGTGGCACATTACAGCGAAATTCATTATAAGATTAACTATAATATACTTAATAAGGCCGCTAGCTCATCTTATCTTGAACTGTTTTCTGTACACGAGATAAAGCTACATTTGGAACGTTCTTAGAAACGTAATCTATAGTATCGTGTATTGTATTGTGCTGGTAGATTACTGATGACTAATAATATTGCGGTAGCCTCCAATAGAGATTACTTTTTGTCACAATCGTAATCCATCTAAATTATTTAGCCCAAACTTCAATGTCCATGTTTGGGGGAGGGGAAACCTGACAGGTTTTGGTTTTTGTTTAAACCCCGATGATAGCTCTTTGTGGTAAAGTGATGTGCTGATTTCAAAAATGAAAGCCATTTTGACATAAAATACTAAATTTTATTACTGGGTGGATAACTTTCATATTTGCAATACACATTGTTTTGAAAATAATTTTCCACGGCGATTTAGGATATGAACTCCATTTCAACTAAATGCCAATAAGAGCTGTCACATATTGGCAAATTAAATGTTGCATTAAATTTACGGTGGGCAATAATGGCATAAATATGCAAAGTAAAGCATAGTAATTACTCTAGAGTAATTTTAGTATTGAGTCACTTAAGGCTCATTAGTAATTTTGGGTACGAATTGGTGTGTGGTTCGAGCGGAGCGGCGATGGTTTTCATCGGTGTAATCGGTGGATTTGTGTCAGACTCGGTTTGGAGTCATTTATTGTAAATTTGGTGAATAATTGAGAGTAGAGTGCGGACTGTTACTATAAAATGAAGATGAATATAATTCTGTGTTAATGAATGGTGCAGTATGCACTTGAATGAATGGGAATGTAAATCCTGTATATGAATGAGATTTTGGAACAAATAGAGTTTAGAGCTGGTGAGAGCCAACCAACCCTTTATCTTAGGTGTACTTAAAAAATGAAGATAGGTATGTATGTTGTCTTACAGGTTAGCGAGATAAGTCGAGGCAGGCCATGTCTTACTTACTCTTACTGCCATATCTTACTCTTACTACCTGCCTACCTTGGCTTGCGCTAGAGTTACCTTGCCATAATTACCATTGCACAGGTATTGTTTCGCCATAAGGCAATTGTGCCGTAATTTGAATGTAAGTGTATCTGCATTAGCTACGTATAGGATGTTATAGGACAGAAGAGTGCACTGGTGAGTGGCAACCACAGATATAAGGAGGAACGGTGGATGAGACCCAGAGTGGCAAGTATACCCACACCACACACCATATACATGCATGGCATAGCCAGTGAGGAATGGCATTTAGACACCTACCTAGGGATACGAAAAACAAACAGCAATATGCTGTAAGACATTATGATGAGTAGGCCGTCTCTATGTAGTCTAGTCTGCTCTGTCTGTCTGATACAAGGAGAAGACCAGTCTTGCGACTTGACTTTACTCTCATTTCTGGA
This sequence comes from Yoshiicerus persimilis, assembly GCA_020352615.2. Classification (NCBI taxonomy): domain Eukaryota; kingdom Metazoa; phylum Arthropoda; class Collembola; order Entomobryomorpha; family Tomoceridae; genus Yoshiicerus; species Yoshiicerus persimilis. Next base: position 32,206,345 of record CM060170.1, on the reverse strand, counting down.
GATCCGCTCTCCACTTCACTTTGCAACGTTTTAGCTCACTTATTTCTTGCTTTAAGTTATACTTTACTTTTGTATAATTGTGCCCATTTTCGCTTCATTCCAAGGAATGTACATCCTGTATCCAATTCTTTCCTGTTCACGTAGACACTACCAATAACAACTACACAAATATAATATTTTCTCTAACTACATTTAACATCACACGATAACACTCCACTCTAGTCCTACATAGGAAACCTCGCAGTAATTATATTTACTGTATATCATACCTTGCCTTCATCTTTTCTGCTTACCTTTTTAAGTAGTCGGTCTATATGCGCTCTGTAATTCCAATTTCGCCTTCTTTTCCAACATTTGCACTTCACACACATTTTTTGATTGCCAAATAAAGCTAAAATAGGATTGAAATTAATTGAGAACGAAGCATTTATTTGAAAAACAAGAAAAGACGTTTTCTTTCCAATTTTACCTAAATGTCTCAAGTCAAATTGTCAGGATATTTGAAGTTATCTGACAGTCGGATGGAATGCATGATATTATAGATTCATAGATATGCATATCAAATAATAATATCGAAAGTCAATAATACAAGGAAATTAAAAAATTAGTAAGACCGATGCAATCTAACAATTACCAAAATTTTCATAATGTGGAATTCTATGAGCTAGTATTATTTTTATAAAATATTATCAGTGTGTTTCAGAAAGTAGGCTCACGAAATATAATCATAACATCACACAAAATTGGTTCCATACACTTTTTTACAATATAGTTAGGTAAAAATTAATTATGTTAATATGTACCTAAGTAGAGGCAAGCAAATTAGTATTTAAAAACCATGCTATTCCGTTTAAAAAAGCAGCTTAGTGTAATACATCGTGCGTTTCCGTTGACCAGCACGTCTACTGCTTACAGGCAACCTATAATCTTGAAATTATGTAGTCTCCTTCTAATTTCGAAAATTTGCCCTCTCTACAACTTTTCTCTATAAATAAATGTGGCTCTGGTGTGGTGTCGACCCAAATCTCAAAAAGTTGCAATGTATTACGCGTTGAGAGATTTCAGTTCGGAAAGATTTTCTACGACCTGTAACTTTAGAATCATCAAATCTAACTGAAACTATATTTTAATGCAATATAAATTTTATTAATAATGACATAACCGCTCATTGTGGGTCTATTCACACCCAATATCTCTGTTTTACATGTCTTAATACAAAAGTAGATCGAATGACTTTTTCTAATTGCTACTAAATCATATAATTTTGTAAACTGAGCGGTGTAAGACTTTTATCAATGGATCATTAGGACATGGGTAGACGAGAAAGCAACATTTCTCTAAATTCGGATTCTAGAGCTTCCAATTCGTCCATGTACTCCTTTAGGATTTCAATCCAAACATCTTTGAGCAGTCCAAGAACTTGACCGTAGTCTTGCAGATCTTTCATGGTTGGAAGAAACTTTTGCCATTCCAAAGCTTTCGAAAGGTGGGTTAACACCTTTTCTGAATAGAAAATTTTTAACTTCCGCTTGTTCGGAGCAGATGTAAGACTTTCGGCATCTGCGGACTTAAATGCGAATTCCGCCGTTGTTCGGGCCAAGAGAAATTCAAGTTCAACTGAATTAAGGCAAACATGTCATCAATTTTTGATAAAACTTGCAAGAAACTTGCTTACAAGAAGTGTATGTATGTAGAAATAACCAAATAATACTCTTACCTAAGGTCAACGTAGGGGAAAACTTTTTTGCAATCGTCAGACACTCCTCTGCTCTGCTCATTATTTGTGTGAACAAGTCCTGCGCTTCCTCTGAGCTTCCAAGGAGAATGTCTGAATGGTCCCCTTCGAGTAGCCAATGAAGTTTTGCTTCGAACATTATAAAATGATTATTGTTCAGAGTTTGTCCAGTATTCTGCTCAATGAAGGCATCCAGCAATTTCATTGAATTGTGAGAGGGTTCCATAGCTTTCAGTTTTTTAATCTCGGTTTCAAAGACGGACAACTCTTGCATGATATCATCAGCTGGGAGAATATTTGAGCAGGAATCACATTTCCACGAACAAGTGTCGCTTTTTAGAGGATCGATGGCCAAAATATTCCCTTTCTTACATTTTCTACAGATGGACGAAGAGAAGAAAGTGTTTTCTTCAGTGGCATCTTTGCACCGACTGCAGAGACAGTCAAAGGGAAACGCTGAACGGAGTAATGCAATTCGTCGTGCAGTGCTAAGATTCAGTCCTTCGTATGAGTAAGCGATCGTCAAGATGTCCCCCTGTCGCACTTTTGACCGAGTGTGTAGTCTCATCTTCCAAATCGTCGTTCCTTTGGAGCCAACTTCTTTCTCAATGACCCATCCTAGGTTTGGGGCACATGAATGTGCAAATTTGCTGGCAACTTTAAAAACGGCGTGACCATCGTACCTGCAGGTATAAAATAAACTAATGAGAATGACTACCCATTAACACCATATAGAATGTAATTTTTTGGTAATATTTTTTGCCATAGTGTTGTCGTTGTAATGAATTAAAGTTGAAGAAGAAAACTAAATGGAACTCTCACCGATTTCCATCCAAATCTTCAGCATCAATCGTGAAGCGATTGATTTTTAGTATAGCCATAATCTGAAGCACTTCCTCCTTGGTCACTTCCAAGCCACACACATTGACTAAGAAGTCGTGCACCTCTCTCGATTCCTTCTTAACGGCTTCCTTGAAGGACTCTTCGCAAGATTCAATGTCTGAAGACAAGTACATGAAGCTGTGGAAGTCACTACACGGAGAACTCATCCTCCCCAAAACTACGCGTAACACCTTCAAATACGACATCCTGCTTTGAGAGTACCACACTTTCTTCTGTGAGAAAAGTTTGCATTCGCTAGCATGCACTTCATCCTACAAAAAAATTACCTATTTACTTCGGATTTTTGAAAGACAGTATTTGTTTACTTGTGGGCTTATTCGTTAGAATATCAGGTCACTAGCAAGATTCTACTTTAATTCCAAAAACCGATTCATAATAAAATGGAAATAGTAATAACGGTTTGCAGTTTATTAGTTAGTCTACATTTATATTCAACAAACTACAATTAGAGCACAAATATTAGAAACAGTTAAACTAACTGCTATACATTTATGACTTATGCCATCCATGTCATTCATATTATGTCCAAACTGTTAAATAAATTAAAAACTCACATGAGCACATATATTGCAACAGACTGGCCATTTGCAGACCTGGCATAGAGAACCCGTTTTCAAGTTGAGCATCTTTAGACATACTACACAGCAATATGAATTGGGAACGCGAGACTTAAATTCCTTAGGGGACGTCAGGAATGGAGAATCAATGTAAATGGTCTGTCCTTCGTCTAAATTCACGTTTGAAACCAAATATTGGCCAAACTCTTCGGATTCCTTTAATTTAAATACGGTATCCATTCTATCTATATCCCAATGATCAAAAGCAGTTAATTTTCATTAGTTTTAGGTTTGCGTCTAAAACATTTTCGCTCTTTTAACTACACTAATTAAAGCACAAATACGGATAAATAGTAATATTCGTCACTACAAGGATACAACGAATCACGCACACTCAAATTCAAAAAAATTTTAATTGCAATTTGCGGACTTGAAATTTTAAATGAGGACGAAAATGCTCGTTTACAAATATGGCTCTGTTTTCCTCTATTGAAATATCCCGGGAAGTCAAATTTGGGCTGTGTGCCAATGATAACAAGCATAGGAACCAACGTAACTGTAATTACTATGGTGACTTTGTTTCCAATAAGGTAAGGAAGATTCGCAAATTTTGACAAATCCTACTGGGACGAGCGGTCCCAGTACCGTTGTGCCAATCTAGCCAACTTAAAGGGTACCATGGCTACTGCAGACTCTTTGTGAACAGTACTGGGACAGTTCGTCCCAAGAGGATTCCCCTATCCCCCAATGTAAAATGCCCGAACCTTCCTTACCTTATTAGAAACAAATTCGCTATAGTAATAGTGCAGTTACGTTGATAGGAACGAAAATGCTCGGCGCGCAAAACGCCAGCTTTTTGGACTTTCTGATTTTCCATGACACCAGCTGCCATTCAGTGCACATTTTTACATTAAGATATTTTATACATTATTTATTAACACTATTATTATATCTCTTACATAACTAATAGTCAAGTAATAATGGATTATGTGCTGAATTCCACTTAAATAATATCAATTCTTTAACATTTCAGTGTATTTTTCTTAGTGGCAGTAACATTCTGACGTCTGAGCAAGACGCTGCCTTTTTCCTTTCGTGTGATGTTTTCGCAAAAAACCAGAAGTCAAAAAAGCTGGATTTTCCCTTCCCTTGTAGCAAGTGGTATTATTAGGTATTTGATTCATGGTCAACAATAGGAGTTTGTTATTATGAATCTTAATTCCAGTTCCAACCATGAAACACATGCATCAATTTCAAATGCAAATTGGAAACAAAACGTATGGAACCACTACATAATTATAACATAGAACGAGCAAAATAGATGGGATGACCAAAATAGAAATGTGACGACCAAAATACATTACATTATTCATGTACATAGTTGAGGTGCATTTGAAAATGTTCTTTTGTAAGCCATATTTTAATAATAATTTAAATTGTAGGCTTTGTGCTTGTGACTCTGTTTTTTGAAAACGTTAACTGATTGACCCCCTCTAATCTTGGAAATTGGATTATACATATTTCAAGTTTGAACTAATTACCTTAAAGCGTTGAAGTTATTGAACTGAGGAACGACCAGACAGTCAGACTTTTCACAGGTTTTACATAAAATACCGCCGATACATAATAAAAGGGCGACTTTATTTTCTGCTACTCGCCAGCGTAGTATTTACTTTATTTCTTCTTGATATTGCATTTACTATTAATTATTGTTGATTGCTTTTGAATTTTAATTTTAATGTCTCACAATTTTGCAAGATTTGTCACAATTTTATTTTGTGAAGTTAATTTGATTTTTGGAATGACATCACCTATTCTTCGATTTATTGCAGATCGATGTCGACGGAAAGCCATTTGCACATGTTAAAGTCATTTTGCAACACTTGAAATGGTTTTATATTTGTGTTCATGCCTACATATTCTACTAATTTCCGATTAATGGGAAAATTTGCATATAGCCTGTTGCCTGTGCAAAGTTCATCTATAACCGTATAACCTAATATGTACACGTAATATGTTCATATTTAACTACATTTTTAGCACAACTTTAGCTAGAAGCATTTAACTATAACTGAGATTTAGAAATATAAACCTCAGTTACGATTTCCCCTAGTTTGTACTTATCCAAACCCTTCGTGTATGGAAGAAATAGAAAATCAGAAGGGATTAATGCATTAATCATATAATTCTACAATAAATTATAAGTGTTTACCTAAATAATATGCTTTCCACAATAGTTTTCTAACAAAAGTTTCTGTGTTTTTTTGTTTTCGTAAATGGTTTTCTGCAGTTCATATTTTTTCATAGGTTTTTATTTTAGAGACTGATAATATCGCTACGTTTTATGAAGACATTCACTGTTGACATTAGTTGATCAGGTAACATTAGAGCAAGAATACTCCGGCTGGATTAGGAGACTTAAGAAGCCGAAGCAGCATGGTGTTCTCCATCACCTAGGGACATTATACCTAAGGGGAAGCAGAACATTTTGACTACAAGAATATCGACTGAATTGCATTGTTTTAAGAATAAAGGAGCAAATTAATGCTTATCTTCTGTACAAAGCTATAATTTAAAGTTTAATTTAGAAAGATAATGCAAAAGCCAATGGGTAACATGAATTTTTGATTTGTGCCCTGAAACGTTGTAAATCCAGCTGTAATAGTAAAATTAAATATGCCTTCTACATAAAATCAGTTTGAAGTAATAGAAATGTTTTCTCCAAATAAATACGCAGTTTCTGAATGGTGGTTTTCCACTTTTTACGTTACAAATGGCTTTAATTCTCCATATAACAGTCATTAATTTATATTTTTATTGTTTTTTTCATTTCACTACTTGACGAATATTAATAATATATTATAACCAAGTGGAATACAAATTAGGATTACAACATTTTAACGGCCGAAAATTAAGCTTTTACTGTTGAATGAAAAGTTGACTCACAAAGTCAAAATTATTTAATTAAACTAATTACAAGAATAATACGGCATAAGAGTCTATATAAGGTACGCAGAATATACGCAATTTAATTAATACTAGTATTTATAATAAAGGTAATAATCATTCAACTCACTAGACAAATTCAGTCAGTCAATGTTTCGTAAACAAGTTTTGTAATGTTTGCTAGTGTTACATGAGACAAAATGTTTTGAATAATTTAAATTAGCCTTGCCTTAATCTCGTATTAATTAAAGGAAAAGGTGCAATTAATATGTGCATACTGCTTTGCCTAAGGTTTGATAAACTTGTATACTCGGCAATAATTTATCTTAATTATTATCTCATTAGTTTATTACAGTTATATTGAGAATAATTTTATTCCTAAGTACATAGTTAACAGTAACACACTTAATTACTTACTCCTAAATAAGTATGCTATGAATATCTATTTAAGTGCACATAATGTTGGTCAGCATATTATTGCCATGCCATTGCACTGCATTGAATTGAGACAATGAAAATATCAAGTCTAGTCGCTGGATGAGACAGGTGAACCGACTTTTTCAAAACGTTTCTATGTTCTGGTATTAATATTCCAGCCCAGCATCACGAAACCTTCGTTGACAAATGAAAGTCAAATCTGACAATAATAGTAATTCATTATTAATTAGGTTGTACAGCGAATTTTCATTATGTGATAACTGTAGTTAGATATTCTAAGCGAGTCGTTTGACCCTTCATAAATTCTCATTTTTACAGTAATACCTAGAGCTCAATCAAATTAATTTACAGTGAAAATGAATGAAGCCCACGTTGCAGTCAGCTACTGTGTACAACCCATTAACTATGTGGTAGATCATTCGTCACGTAATACTAAACTACCTCATTTGATCCTATCTGTATGAAAAAGATTTCTAACCTAACACATTTACAGTACGTATTACTATTCGCTAGGAAGATGTACGTTGTACGTCTCTTGAAATCATATTCAAATTTTCTCGGCTGTACACACATAATCCTTTAATACAGTATTATTCACATCGTTTGATCTCGTCTACTATAATCGACATGAAATGATTGATAAGTAAAAAAACCACAATGATGCATAGGTAAGCTGTTTATTTCTACTGACGCTGTATGAAGGGCATTGTTATAATGAATATTGTGCTTATGTTGCCTTAGATTTCATTACTTTACAGACATTTATAAATTAAAACTATTCATCAGTCCGTTTGTTTCTGCTATACCGACATAACATCCTAATCCATATATTCAGATACTTGAAGAATTAAATTGCTAGTTGAAATCTAAATTGCATACACGACTTACATATTATTAGAAACAAACAGATTACAGAAAACAGACAGATCTAAATACTACATGAAATTTATTAGTTGAAATGCCAACGGACAGTCCTGTCCATTATTATTTCGATTGATATTTTAATTTAACAAAGCACGTGTTATTTAGCAACGGGATTAGTTCCTATTACTCAGCTTGCATTAAGTAACTAGTGTAGTATGGTACAATTCAGGGAAAATGTTCTTCTCTATCTTAGAGATTCCAAACATCGTGAATTAGCAAGTACATGGTTTTTAATAATCATCGGCGGACGGTGGTTACGAAGATAGCCACGGGTGATTTAAACATTCAGCCGCAGTAGCTCGTTTAGTGGGATCGAAGGCTAGCATTGGAGTCAGGAAATCAGAAAAATCTTTCGCATCCTTCTCACTCCACTCGTATTTTTCGTATAACACATCGAAAAGACGCCACGGCTTTAGTTTCGTAATATGCCTCAATTCCCCTGTAAATAAAACACAGTAAGAAAGATTTATGTAATCCTTTATTTGGTAAAATCATAGAAAAATCTTAAACTTGCCATTCTTGCTACCTTTTCTGTTAAAGAAATCCCGAGAATATTTGCCGGAAAACGCAGTATTTCGAGGTATCGGACCCAAAAGCTCGATGATATGAGCCAAGTGATCTTCATCGCGGGAGTAGTCATCGCCTGTGTGAGGCTCAAACAGATAATCTCCAGTTGCTAGTTCAAAAGCCTGTGAAATATACATCATTCCAGTTTACAGGGAAATACTTTTCTAGTGTTGAACATATTATTACTTGGTACAACGTTGCGACTGCGATCTAAATTACTCAACCACGTTTCCGGTTTTAATGTCACTAAATAAAGTCAAAAGCTGTAGACAAATCAGCTTAACTCATACGCTCAGCTCAGCATAAATACATCGATATAAATACTTAGTCTATCATACTGATACTGAGAATAAGCCAATTTAGTGTTGAGATCCCACATTTAGGAATTTGTTGGGAGTTCAAAATAAAACTAAAAATACAGTGTATCAAATAATACAATACAATTCTACTTGTTGAAAGTTTACTGAACTACCATTTCTTGAAATGCATTTATGAAAAGGGAAATGCGAATGCACTTATAAAAAGGAAATTAGAATTCCCTTAAAAATCACTTTGCATTCTAGAATTCAATTCTTATCAACGGCCTCTCTATTGAGCAAATTGTAATGGAAATTCCCTTTTACTAACATATGCCATTTAATTATTAACTGATAAAATGAAAGTACTTTGCTTTCTCCAAAATTTGCTCTGAATCTTGATTTTATAATTACAAAGCAAAAACAGATTTTATATTTTTATTTATACTATTATTTCGTTTCAACGCTTTAAAACGGTTTGAGCTTATTTGTTTAGTTTGTAATTGAGGTCAAACAATGGTTTTTCGAGGCACTTACTTTGACCACCGAACACGGGAATTTTTAATGACTTACCATGCATGCAGTGCTCCAAATGTCTGCTGGTGGTCCATAACCCGCTCCTAAGAGTACTTCTAAACATCGATACTGTCGTGTTTGAATATCTTCAGTGAAATGGTGATCCTTTTTTTTAAAAATAACAATTATAATTAAGTAGAAGTAAAAATGATCAGTTGACAGTTAGTTATTCTTAACATATTCAACATTTGGCGCGAGATAAGGCGAATTTAAGGTAGTGGTTTCGGCTACAAGATAAGGGAAGCATAATTTACCCTTCTCTTATAGTTTAAAAAACCAGAGGCCTTTTCGCTTTTGTCTTAAAATATGACTAATTTTTTCATGGGCTACAGGTCTTAAATGCCAATGCTATATACATAGACGTTAACCACCCGTCAGTGTAAGGAAGTTTTTCAATTTTGGTTCAATCCGTTTTGCAAAATTCTATTGACTTGAGTAGTTACTGAGGTACATAACAAAATATGAAAATGTAAAAAGATGAACTTACCACCCAACACGCGTTCCCAAGATCAGCGATTTTTATATTTATATCACAAATTTCTTTAACAGGGTCGGGACGTTCTGACACCTTTTGATCTGGACATGAAGTCGTGCGCCGAATACAACCGGAAAAGCTGGCTATAATAGTGTTTCGCATATTAGGAAACGAAGCAAACAAAATTTCACTACAGCGGTACAAATAAGTCGTAAATTTAAATCCTACTTGCTTACCATGGGCTTCTGCAGCCAATTCACCTTCGCCAGTACTTTTGGACTGTGTCATCTGACTATCATGTCCATTAACATGAGCACCTGCCTCCGTAATGTTCGCTTCTGCTAAATCAGAGAAGCTGCGTCTGTTTTCAACTTTAAGAAAATAAAACGAACGTCAATCAATATATAATAGAAGTATTTATGTCGTAGTCCCAGAAAGGACGCAGACTTTGAGATTCAAAGACTAGTCTTTGAAGCAACGAATTCAAAGACTAGTATTTTGGAGTTCGGCATTCCAGTCCCTGTGAGGGCGTACTGAAAGGAATAAAGGACAATCTTTTATTAATCCTCACAGTATTTATAGATACCATTAATTATTTTAAAGAAAACGTAATTTATGTAATGCATTAGTATAAAAATTAGTCAAAAACATTCAAGTCTAAAAGATTTTATAAGTGGTAATCGCAGATTGAAGAAGCTGTAAGATTACATTTCAGATACCTTGGTTCCACAAGGTATTTGTTTGTCTTACACACACATCTATTTGTTTGGCAACCTGATTTGCATTTGCAAATAGAGGCCGTGCTGGATGAATTTACCGAGCGGATGGTTGTTATGTATTTGACATATGTAGTTAGCCATGACGTTGGGTCTAAGTGTGTTGATCATGTTCCTGCTAAGCTCTCCGGAATAAAACCTTCAGTTATAGTAGGTTATCAATTGTAGTTGGAGATTGCCATTTTGATATCAATGTAAAACAATACATGGCAAATTCAATTGACAGATCGGGCAATAGAGATCAAATCAGTACTGAAATTACAGAAAGGGGAAAACATGGAAAAGTGTCTTTACCCATCACTCGAATTGACCGATCTGTCAATGATCAATAATGATCAATCAAAATAATGATCAACCGGTATCTGAAATGTAATATTACCGCTTCTTCAATCTGCGATTACTACTTATAAAATCCTTTGTTTTTGACTAATTTTTATACTAATGCAATACATAAATTACTTTTTCTTTAAAATGATTAATAATATCTATAAATACTGTAATGGTTAATAAAAGATTGTCTTTTATTCCCTACAGTATGCAGTACACATGGTAAACAATGATAATTATCCGCCCTCACAGGGACTGGAAAGCTGTACTCCAAAAGACTAGTCTTTGAATTCGTTGCTTCAAAGACTAGTCTTTGAATCCCAAATTGTACGTCCTCTCTGGGACTACCTCATTTATACAGATGTCCAACGAAAACATAAAATGTGTGATGTAATACCAGTAGTTTTCTTTCCTGGAATGAATTTCTTTTCCGAAGACGTTACAGTTAGTGTCGCCCCTTCAGTGCAATCTGATAATTCACCTGTGTCAAGAGAAATTTTTTCATCTGATTCTTCAGAGTCTACTTCTTCAGGGTCGGCAACAGTTGTTTCAACCGTCGGAACATCCACAGGATTTTTAACTACATTTACGGTAATTCAAACAAAGAATCCGAATTACAAATGGCCAAATGGATCACAAATAAACAGTGAGACATACCACTACTGGCACTGGTTAGAGACTGAGGGCTTTCTGGTTCATCCACAATAATTGAAGAAGCGGTCACATCTTCTGTTTCATTGCTTTCCGGATTATTCTCTCTTTCTTCCACTTCTTGCAACTGCTGAAGCTGCTGCTCCAACAACTGTGCCTGCTTCTTCGCCTTCTTCTTCATCTTCTTTTTCTTGTTTTTCGACATTTTCGCTAAACTAGCAGCTTGGAATTCCTTAGGTGCTGTGCTAACTGCAAATGCAATCAAAGAAAATGATAAATTAGTCGCAAGACGTATTAAGAGATAAAACTCAAAATATCCCAAATCTTCATACCTGCGGATCCGGGCAGCTTCACTCCCATTTTCTGCCAATTTGTAGCTTCGTTTGCAAGGTGTCTTACATGCTGGTCTTCCACGCACATCAAAATGTTTTCGGGTTTTATATCGGTATGGATGATTTTGCACTTAGTATGAAGATAATCCAGTGCTTCTAAAGACTAGTAATTAACACAAAAATAAAAATGTTCAATATAAACTTATTGGCATAATTTTACAGAAAATGACAACCCATAGTCAATTAATCAATTTGTACTTCATTCAAAGAAATTACTCAAAATTCCAAAGTTCGTTATGGTACTTATATCTTACATTTAAAGTATATTAAACTATTAGGTATATTGAATTGCACTAATACTAAAAGGTTAACTTGGATTTCGTTTGTCCAATTTTGATTGTAAATAAAGTAAAGATTAACATTGAAAATTAATTTACGCATATATACTTTATATATGTATGCATATGTCTCCAATGTTTTATAGGTAATACCTGTTTCATTATACTCTTAACATTGCCTATAGGAATTCCCTGGTAATTAGATCGAATAATTAGTTTTAAAAGATTATTTCCTAAGACTTCAAAAACCATGCAGACGTGAGTTCCATTAACTCCGGTAATTTTAAAATCATCCAAAAGTTGAACAGTTTTTTCTCTATTTGGATCTGTCGGGTCTGCTTCTCTGACCTGGTGAATAGAAACAAGATTAATTTTATTTTAGAATATATATTAACTTTAAACATGGTTAGCCCAGTAATGCATAGTTGAGTCAATGCGTTAACAATTTTAAGTTTATCAGTTAAGTGTAAAGGAAAATGAGCTGTTTATTAATAAATTTTTATGGTACTAAAACAATTACTTTAACAGGAATAAAAAACTTACGCATTTCAGAAGCTTGATTTCGTCTAACGCAGTATCGGTATAGTGTGTGGCGCTTTTCACAACTTTTAGGGCTACATACCGACGGCCCCTGAAAAATTATCCACACAAGCAATAAAATAGCAATAGATAATATTTTTCTACAACAAAAAGTGTGATTAATTTAAAAGAAATCTTACGTCAGATCCCAGCACAACCAAACCGTGCTAAAATGACCCCAACCCAACTTTCTGACCACATGATAACGATTGTGAAAGAGATCGCCAATTTTCACTGGATGATATCCGCCTAAAATTAATGAAAAACATTTACAATTATATCTAGTTATCAGGATTCTCAGATGTAAAATATGGTGCCATATTTGGAGGTACAAATTTAGTACCAGATACTATTGCTGAATTAACTATTTCTCTTACTATATGAAAAAATAGGATATTGCAAACTTTGTAAATAACAAGAGAAAAAAGGCATTTATAATTTGAGTTAGAAAGTAAAGTTATACCCCGAAATTAATACATAACTGACAGTTTTACTTTTTCCATTTAGTAATTGAGATTGAGACTGAATCAATAGATCAATGGATATAATACGGATACATAGGTTTTACCTTTGCAATAATCATGAGGATCTTCTTGTTCGTCATCGTCTGAGCCAAGAATTTCTTCTTCGTCATCAGATCCTTCACTTGTGTTTGAGGAAGTCCTAGGGTCAGACCTATTTTTATTAATAATAGTCACCTTTACCTACCTACTAGAATTATGGTTATAAAATAAAACAAGATATTTGAGTTTTGACTACTAGTAAAGCCAAAAATCAAGCAAACGTGCAAAAGAAACCAATTTTAAGGCATTTGCGCAACACCAACAGTGTAAAGCATGCATTTCCATATTAGACACTAGCATGATATCCCATGAAAGACAAAACTGCAATTAAGAAATTCTAGTTTTCCTAATTAAGATAAACTACAGAATTTCTACTTAAAGTTTCATCACCTCAGTTCCATTCCAACTAACACCACTTAAGGAACATAGTAACACCTCTCTTCGCAATGCGCTACAGCTAGTAGTATTAGAGGAATTGCGGCAATGTCCTACTCCTGCGTTTATTTCTACTAGGATTGCCAATTGAATATAAATGGCGAAAAAACGACGCAGATAAAAACTACTCTCACACTCCTTGGCCAACAGTGTACGCTTTATCACTTTAGTATAAAACATGGTTGGCTAGTATAGTGTGGACACGGACACGGCGACCTAAAGCCCTATCATAGGTAGCTGACTTGGACCCAGCAATTCTAATGGCTGACGAAACTAGATCGTCAGCCATTATCGAATACGGCAAGTAGAGCGAGAACAAATTGAATTTTGTAATCCATTTTAAACATGCGCAATTACTAGTTGGTAAACAGTATGATTGGATATGACAAGTAAGTAATGAGCAGCTACCTCCTATTAACTGACACAGATCTTCGAGGAATTCCTCTAACCCTCCCATCGCCATCCGTGTCTTCTGAGGATTCTGAATTTCTGTGCAACTTGGCGTCAATTTCTCTCGAAACGCTCTCCTCATCCGTCCCTTGCAAACGGTTTTTGTTTTCCTCCGAAATTGGTAATGGGACATTCTCAGCAAAACATGGGTGTGCACTGTTGCACTTGTCACACTTGCATTTCAAAATTACTTTGATCTGGGGAAGATGGTCATAGCTTTCGCCCTCGGAGAAGTCGCTTAAGAAGACCAGATCTATATCTGACATATTCCCCACCTCTGTGAAAGCTTCCTCATTTTGCTCTCTTCTGACAACGATGTAGTTTGCAGGTCCTGCGGTTTTAACATTTGAGTTTTCCGTAATTGAATACGCAGTCCAGCCTTCAAGATTTGGATTACTTGGGTTACCCGAAGAGCTCTCTGAAGACATCTTGACCAGATTATTTTCACATTTCCTGTCTGAACGTGTACTGGTTAATATAACTTTCCGAATTGATACGGATTCTTGCCCAACTGAAAAATATTTACCACTGTCTGATTGACAGGTCGGGAATTTTGTCTGAGAATCCAACTCTTCCGGCTATACTAGTCAAAACCAGTCATTTTCATTACTAAACATATTACATATTACTTACGATATGGTAACGCAATTAACGACTCAGGCTAATTTTAGTTCCTGTTAGTGAGACCGACTCGACTCGATCACTGTCCTTGGTAATATTAACCTTTTCTTTTTGCATGGCAGACAAACTTAGATATATTGCTCTATTGATAAATTATCAATAAAAACATTTCCAGTGTTTGACTCAGTCACAGCAATGCAATTGTAATGCAAGCAAAACCCAGATCTTTGAATGACGAATTAGTCTATGTCAAAGAATTTTAAGGGTTGACGACTCCAACACACCTATCATGACGACAAATAAAGAAATTTACCTAAAATAGATTTTTTGACTATCAGCTGTCAATTGGGAAAGGCTCACTATGATCCAAGGTTCTATAAATAATAGTTGGAACTACTGGCAGTATTTGAATTTGAAATTTTCTCTGTAGTAAAGCAAACTTGGACTTTTTATGTTCAGTTCACGTAAACTTTAAACAAAATGAATTGCTTATGATCTGGTATAAACTTAATGAACAAGCAGCACGCAGACTTTGAAATCAAGGTAGGACAACTATCTTTCACAGTTGAGAATGTTAAACGCTAAAGTCTGCGTGGGCAATAATGAGTTACAAGGCAGCAGAGATGGGCAATATGTTGGGAAATATGTTTTAAAATGACGTGGTCCAAAATACCCAAAATATGTAGTTCATTTTTGTATACAATGAGTATTATGCTAGTATCATTAATATATACTTTAGTGTAGTACAATGACATATTCATTTACCAATTCATGGCTTCAGTATGATTTCACTAATACTTGAACCCCCAATTTGTTTTCCAACAATCATTAGGTGATTTTAATTGAATGAGCCGAAGATTTTCAGAAGAAAATGTTTAAAAACTATTATAGCCAATCATATATGCAATACAGTAAAATACGGCCGTAATACTTTGTGAGAAATTCGATTAAAGGTATCTTTGATTTGACAAAAGAAACGTAGGTAGAAGAGCAATATCAATGAAAGGCCTTAGGGGCATTGTGCGAATAACTATGCAGTACAAATCTCCCAAAAATGCAAATTACATAATACTTTTCATGTTTTCATGCTCCAAAATGCAAAATAGAAATTATATATTTTTTTGAGATAACCTACAAAATCGATTTTAAATAAAATATTTGCCCATCTCTGAAAAGCAGTGGCATGACAAAGATGAAATGTGAGTATATAAATTGAAAATTCTGACTTCCGTAAACAAATCCACAATTATTGCCCTATCAAACCAGAGACTACTAATAAAAAGTATATTGAATATGTAGAATGCGCTTGTAAAATAATTGTCTGTATAACTTTGATGATTGTGAACGCTACTGCCGAGTATAGTCACAAATTACTATCCAGTGAACAAAATTTAGCTATAAATGGTTTATGTGATCGCTGAGGAGTTTACGATTTTAGTTTCTCCTGAGGCCCTCACATAAGTGGACAAATATTTGTTCTGTTCCTATATATTTACGACACCGCATCTGCACTACGAGAAACGTCATAACATCAAAAAACTCGGGAAAGTGAGTTTAGAAATGCAGACGATCAACTGTAAAAAGTGAAAGCGATAGCAAAGTACACACATGTAGCTAATACTAGAGGCGCAGGTATGTTTTATTAAAGTACTTTCGAGGATCCTTAGTGGCTTGAAATACGTACGAGGACATTTTGAATGCCAGTGTATTTCCTAGAAAGTATTTGTCAAGACAGAAATGTTCCAAAGAGCAATCAAAAGTTCGTCCCATCAACACATCATTTAGCCTAGTTGAAAAAGTTTTGATTTACTTGAGTAAGTTCTTTGGGTACCGTGGCATGGCATGTCCAAATAATTTTTGAGAAGAAATGCTTCATTAGATTACCGAAGATTAAACTGTTCCTTTCAATAAGTAGGACAAAGTAGGAAACGCATTTCTCATCTTGTCTTTGTAAAAATATATTGATTCTAAAACACCTGTCAATAAAGAAAGGTCATAAAATGAAATATTGCTTACACGGCTACTAATATTGACGATTCTAATGACTTTCTGTCCTTACATACGTACAATAGTACAAAGACAAGCGATAGAGTATATTTGCCAGCTATCGATGTTGATATCGATTATACTCTCGGAGTCTACAGAGTGAGTGAATGAGTGCATTACGTAGCATGCTCTATAAACTACACTTGGGAAAGTTTGCAGTGCTCTAAACTGGAAATGATTGGAGTGTGTGCTGAACTCTCAGTTAGGACTGAAACTTGCAGCTCTTCAAAGACACAGTAGTTGAAGCATGTCCTTGTCAACTGAACAAAATCGAGTCTATTGTAACAAGAGAAGCCAGCTGGAGAAAGAAAAGAAGAAGAAACATCGAATAAAGAAATGCTGCAATGAAACCCTAAAGACATCACCTACTACTTATACCATAAATGAGAGCAATGCAATGTACATTCACAGAATAGACTTTACTTGCCCTCCTCTTGATTTGCCAGATTTATCTTGCCTAGTCTCTGAATGGAGAAAGTATGAGTGAAAGCTGAGTAAGTAGGTCTTCTGCAATTCTAAATCTCATTTCCAGGCAAATGTCTTTATGCCGCACATGCATACCTATGTAAAACATTCATTCTTCCATTACGTATTACTCCTACATCACTAATAATATTATTAAGCAAACATGGAACACAACATACGCTCCCTTTAAGCATAACTTAGTAGAAACCAAGTCACTCCACATTCCACAACACTCGGATATGCAGGAAATCCCTGCTTCAGCTCGCTACACCTCAGATTTACATGCTACACCTTCAACTAACTTTAAGTTCAGTAACTTATCTTTGCTTTCTTTTTACACATGTTTTCAAACTTGCCTATTGATGGAACCCTGCAACAACCATAAAATTCACAAGTATAAAGGTCGGTGACCTTTCAATAAATAATAAGTGTTCATAGAAGTCTATTACTTGTCTGTCCCAAACTCTAGAAAAGAAATTCTACTTGTTTATCGAAAAGCCAAGAAGACTAAGGGTAAATCCTGGATAAATTTTCAAGGTGAAAGTAAATAAAAAATAATTTGCTATTCTTTACTATGCTTATTTGTAAACGATTTTCTTATTTGAAAGCATAGTTTGATATATTTGGCATCTTAAGCCACAGTTAAACGCATACTTTAAAGATTTTAGGTGCATGCATGTCCGAGATATGCAAAGAGTCATATCAGATCATGCATATGTCACCGACATTACAGACTAACCGCGAAGCATGAGCCAGGATAGTAAAGAAACTAGGTATATAACACTCACATTCTTGGATTTATTTAATAAAAGAACTTGGCATTCTATTTTTACATCTTAAAATTAGTAAATTTTATATTTTATCTTTTAGCATGATGTTAATATTTATCTGAAAAATGTTCATAGAGCAAAAAACTCAGTTCTCGTCCCTACCCTCTTATCAACCTCTCTTTCTCCTTAATGACGTTATGCGGTGATTTTATTGGACTGGTAAAAATCAATGTCAGTGACACATACACACACAATCAGTAAAATCGACAATGACATTTAGGACAACAAGCCTCATAAGTACTGTTCCATTCTCTGACGTCCTATTAAGTTTGTAAGACATGAATTCTTTTCAGAGTCACCACGCAATATTGAACTAATATACATTTATCCATTATTATTATTAGTTCCTGCATATATAGGAGCATAACTATACATAATGCAAACTAAATAGTACCTACAACGTCTAAACACGACAAAGAGAAAGAGGTTGTGAAAATATATTCTTATTCTCGAAATCCTTACATACTCTGCACAATTTCTACTGATGCTTAGTATTTGAGTAGCCTTAGTATTACAATACAGTAGGCACTACAGCAAAACAATAATAACTGGTCCGAATCGATAAACCTTCCTGAAACTAGTCTACTATTACTGGTACAACAACACAACACCATTGATGTAAACAACATGCTAAGGCAATATTTCGTAATAGCTAATGTTTTCTCTGGGTTGGTTACGTGTGCAGTGACAGTATGGACCAAAATAATAAAAGAACATATTTGTACATAATAACTCGCAACTTCTACGACTTGCCTCATATGCTCAACGTACTGTAAATATTTCCATGGTGTTAGGAGTCGAATACCTTTAGCTCCTGGCAAATGCCGAAATGGTACTTTAGAGTATTCAGAAATTTGAATTTCAACTGTATGTACCTTGTAAACGAGATAATGCCGAAATAAGACAAACCATGCTTTTTCAATTGGAGCGTAGTAAGAAACAGCTGCTTTTGTGAATAATTATTGAACGGAGGGGTCTTTCTTTTGCTTGAAGGAGATTACACTCCAGTTTGCCTATCGTGTGATATATTGACAAGAATAATTCTCTTAGGTAGTTAACTGACCAAAACAGAAAACACGTAGAGTGTAGTGAAAACTAGTTCCCAATCTGAATTTTCTATTATAAATGCATGTATTTTCCTTGTCCATTTCCGAAATCATTAATTATACTCGGATAACATCATAATGTTATTGGTGTTCTATTTTTCAACATCTGAACCTATTACATGAAACAGAGTCACTAGAAAATCAGTTTTGTGGCTGCAGTGGTGTAGTTCCCAGTGGGCATTATGACCACGCTCCAATAGACTTTGAAACACTAAACACGTTTTGATAGTTAATAATTTTGCGAAATCTTGAAAATCTACAAAACCAACCCAAAAATATACTTTTTGAAAAGCAACACAACCCAACTGAAACCGAGCCCAATTCCCTTCTTTCTGAGCGTAATTTTACTCGGCTACCATTTTCCCGCATTCTCGCAGCTTGTCGCTGTTTTAGATTGAAAGATTAGTTAAAATACTTTATAGCCGGATCTGCAATATAACCTCAACCTGGCATACGGCTTTTGCATACACACCAAATTGTATTATCCGCAATCGCAAATAAAATAAAAATGACGCGAAATGCCATTCAGAAAAAAGTTCATTGATATCAAGACATTCAAAAACCCAAAATTGTCTGTTTCAGTTGGGTTTTAGAAAAATTACTTTAAAATGTACCTGAATTTTGATCATATTATATTTTTCATTCTCAAACTTGCAGAATATATGGGAACTCAAATTGCATCTTACAATGTAATAAGCTGTAATTATAAGTTAATTATAAAATAATGGTGTCCATAAATTAGTATTGATTACTTTCCCTAGTCTCTCACGCCGATTGTTCGGAGAGTAATTGAATGACTTTCGTTTCCTTCAGCTGCACACCCAATTTGATGTCCTGCTGAAAATATGTGTATGGAATTAATTAAATGCATTATGCATTTATTCAGAATTTCTGTAGTCCTCATCGGCATGATTAGGATCGTATTATATCTATTCAATCGTTGGAATCCTGTGTCAAGAACAAGCAATTGTAAACATGATATACAACCACTGTGCATACAATTTCTAAGATATATTGAATCTCAATGGCAGAATATTAAATTACTTTGCATTTTCCTGTTATCTCGTAAACAAAATGTTTCTCGGATAAGCCAACTCAGTATACATATCTATAGGTTACGCTCTAAAACGAATAAAATGCCATTTAGGTAGCACGGGATGACTACATCAAAGATAATGATAAATTCATACGCTAAACCTCAATATACCATATACTTCTGTGATGTAGCGCAACACAGAGAAATGATTGTTATTATCAGCCTTCCCTGACTATATTTGTAGTAAAGGAAAGCTAATTTACATTTTAAATGTGTTAGAATCGATATTGTAGCACCTGAGCCGTACAAGATATAAAATTAGGTTGGTTTGCTACTTTCATGCAGATATCTACAGAAGTATTATACAACGTGTGGTAACGGAGTCGAAAATCGACTTTCATAAATTTAATCTCCAGATAACCATAAAAGTAATTTAGACTTCCAAGGCAAAATTCCAATATATTCACGTAAAAAACTTATGAAGATATAACGCAGTCACAATCAGTGTTCTTTTTATTTAACTACAGACTTCAAACTCGCCGAACAGAACAATTCTTAATATGGGATGTGGACTTAGTAATGGAGTACTATGTACATAATGTACATAGTGTCATTGTACGCTTCTATAATCGTAGCTCTTAAAATCAGCCTTTTTCCATTTCCACTAAACCTTTATCAGCACATCGATGTTATTAAGCGGAAGATCAAATAACCGAGAAAGTAAACACAATAAATAATGCGAGCAGAAAGCAATCTATCATACGATGTAAGGTCCAATGATAGTAAAAATACGTACTTTCCCAATCATAATTTCACTACAGTTTCGCCTTTATAAAGAATCATCCATCAGTTATTAACCCTACTCAAGCAATGACTAATACAGAAACTCTAAAATATGTGCACTGAAAAGGTTAATAAAACCTACCACCATGATATTCTTAAATTCAGATTTATTAGTCACATTCCACTTAATAATGAAATAAAACTGCTTAAAAGGCCCTTAAAATGAAATCACCTGAAATAAATACGCTTCATCCTTTGCTACAAAAAACTCATATTGTTTAAAAATTAATTGGCAAGGGTTTTAGTGTTTTTTGAATTCTCCAACACCAGTTCGAGAAGAACTGGCTTAAATAGGGTCGATAACTTACGACTACCACTGTAAAATATCACTGTAGTCATGAATCAACATTTTCACCGTGTTGCCATTATGTAACAGAAACTATCTATTGTGTGGCAAATTGAAAGTTTAGATTTAGGAGGCGAGTATCCCCACAAGGTATTTTCTAGAACACTGGAATTATGGCGTACCTACTTTTGAGATCATTTTGGATCCCGCTACTCCTCACTGTAACTCCTTTCCCTCTAAAATGATAAGTGCTGATACTTCTTAAATTATTATGTAAATTTTCCCTCACTGGTCACCTCCCGAATTCCATCGTTTGTTTTAAGTATCATTTAGGAAAAAATATTTGTCTTATGAAAAAATATAAAAACGACTAGGAACTAGTCTTCAGGCTGCGTAAATATAAAATTTCCGTTTACTATAAACCAACAATTTTAATTAATAAATAAAGTATAACATTTTCATTTCCCTTGACCAAGATATAGTAATTGAGTTCCAATTTTTATGTCGACACTTTCAACAAAAACCGGCCAAATTCGTCTGAAAACAAGCCCACTTTGAACAAAACTTTGTTCCACAAGTTGGAAGTTGATATAAGAAGTTTTAATATTTATTATCTCCAGATTACTACGCCTTCTCACTCCCGAGAACTAGCAGTACGTTGCTATTAGTACTGGAACACTAAAAGAATATTAAGAGAAATATCGACGTTGTACAATTGAATTGCGCCCACAACAGCAGTAAGTGTGAGTCTTATAAAAATATGTCAAGTGAGGGAATTGTTTACTTCACTTTGCAGCACTCGGTCAGACTCTATATTTCTTATAGTTCTACTACCATCTATAGTCCACAATTCTCTAACTCTGTAAGTAAACTTTAAACTAGGAACTTAGAATATATTGTATTTGCATGTGGTACTTCTCAATTGCAAGAAAATGGGTATTTAATGTTATTATTGGTCAAAGAAAGTCTAGTAAAGTTTTCACAAATTTCAACCGGAAAAGTTTGAATAAAAAACCAATAATTTTCAGTTTTCTAAATCGGACAATGCACCGAAAATGCAATTTAAGAAAATCAATGCTGGTCTAATAAAGTGCACACTTCAACCTCGGTTTTCAATTTGAAGGAAACAGGAAACTTTTTAATTTAGGTTCTAATGAAGATGTTGACTGGCGTTGTAATCATATGCAGGGAGGATTTTCGGATTGTTGACTAAACTTTGTTCAATCATCAATTAGGTTGGGATAACCAGAGAAATTACAGAATTTCCAGCAAAACACTCGTTCCAAGCAATTCAGATCAATATTGTAAACCCCACATAAGTAACGCTGACACCAAAATGTTAGTATGCAGTCAATGCAGAATGTAATTGCTTTTATACATAAAAGAAACATACAGAGGTGGTCAAATCGCAGCTCACTGTCTACGGAGTTTACTTCGCTGCCTTCAGTTCAGAATTAAAAGCGAAAGTACGCACATACTCTCCTAGATACGCAGATACTAATACTACGTAATATATGTAGACCACAATCAACTTTAGTAGAAACTGCGAAAATTATGGTGAAGATAGGTTACACTTTAAAGGAACTTAAAAATACCTCATATGGAACAATAAAAATATATGCCAGCCATTGGAAACAATTTGAAATCAAGTAAAATGAATTTTTAAAACATTCTCTAAAATATTGAAGAATTTTGCAGCATAAATTGCAAGGCTTTCCAATGATGACGTAATAAGTTAATTTGCTTTGACACGTGACCTAAAATAATTCCAGGCAAGTAAGGTAGACTCCTTGTCTAAGATATTATTCCTACCTATACCTACAGATACTGCTCTTTGTAAAGCAAGAAACTTATAAGTCTTTTAGTATGACAGGCCCCACGACTTGTTTTGAAAATTGTTGTTCGTAGCGTAAAGTTGAATGTTGCTATTAATAGGAAGAGTCGTCTTTTCCATGAAACCATTCAACCAAATTCATTCTGTCATCCATGCCAACTTAGGTACATTGTGGAATTCTTGCAAAGTGAACCAACAATTGTATCTTGTGCTGATCTGTATAAATATAAACAAGATTGTACTGCAAACAAAATGACGTCGTATTGCTTCGTAGCTAGGTCGTTCAGAAGTCGCAGAACTATGAAAGAAAAGCATCCAATAAGCATCAAGAAGTAACCTAATATGTACGTAAGGCTGTGGCATAATAAATTCGCCTTAGAATTGCATTGAATAGAGAAACTCAACGAGAAAGTTAAACAGAATGGGAAACCGTTGGAATCTTCATTCTTAGTGCAACGAAACACAGACAAAATAGTTGTTTGCCAAAGAGCCTACTGATCAGAAATAAGAAATTCTTTACATCACGGATGTTAGATTGTCAAGAAATCTAATACTTTAACCTTCAATTTATATTTGAGAGAAAATTACTCCTGAATTTAGACTGAATTGAAGAAAATTGCTTTATTTAATTTTCTTTTTTTCGCTTATTTTCTAAATGATTGTACGAGTTAATATTGCAATGCGATTACTAAAATACTAGTTTCCCTTGCAATAGCTATTAGACTTTTGAAAGGTAGTCATCTCTCCTACGAAATGATTAATGAACAAGTAAACTAATGATTAGATCCAAATAGTATATATAGGATATGTTGGAACTAACGAAATAATAAGCATTTTAAAATTTGTAAAAATATAATAAAAGATTTATTTATCTGGATTCTAAATGATTTGCTCCCATTAATCATTTTCAGAGTTGATACTTAAAATTCCCTTTTTGCTCTTTACATGATATAGGTAGAGCAGTGGTTGCCAGAAAACTCATTCGTCAGGTACGCCGACGTACCTAGTCTAACCGCTACTTTTCCTCAGTTGCCTGAAAAACTCTGGTCACCACAGTCTTATCCCATTCTTTACCGAATGAAGCCATGCGATTTTGTCGTACAGCAGTAGTGCAGTGACGCAAAAGTGAAGAAAAAGGTGATGCAAATGGGTATAGGGCAAGAATTTAGTAAATACTAACTTTAAAAGGATCAATTCTTCAAGGAATTCAAAACTGATAGAAGTTACAGAAAACCTATAGTTGGAAGAAACAGGCATCTTCGATCCCCCACCGAATAATGGCTAGCAGTTTTGCTTCATACAGAAAAAGTGAAAGACTATGGCCCTATGGCTATACAAACTGCATACTATGTGAAAATGCTGGCAAAGAAATGATTCTTAAGACTTAATGGCATTTCTACCAACCAAAAAGATTTGATAGATTTGTCTTACAAATAGCGGAGTCGTTTTTGTGTGATAGACAAATCTCAAATCAGTAGTCTGAGGAATTTTCATATCTTGTCAAGTAAACAAGAGGTGAAAGATTGAGAGCGCGGATCGAGGACCTTTCGGATGACAGATTGTGCATGCAGGCACCTTGCGCCATCCGCTCACTCGATATGACGCTAATTGCATTAGGAAAATCGAACTCTCACTCCAATACTTCCATAATAAATTATGAAATCCATTCCTAGTGTATTTGCAGTTCTGCATTAATTCATTTCGATGTGAATTATGAGTAGATTCTTAATAGGGCAGGAGAAAAGTGAAGAAATGCTCCTATCCGAACGTTTCTCGGAAACAAAGATTGGAATACAGATGCTGAAGGTGTTCATAACTAATAGTAGAGAGGTTGTTACACAGGTCAAGCGAGAGACCTGGTTTGGGAAAGAGAAAGCAATGCAGGAGACGGAGAGACGGGAATGTAAGTTAGAGGAGTTGGGACGTAGCGTAGCCGGGTCGCACTATTTTCCTTAGGTTATTGTGTTTTGTTGGTTGGTATATATTTGGGAAGAGTATGTGCTTAATTTTCGTTCCGACTATTATCTTGTCTTTTTCCTTTTATGTTCATAAGATGGAGGTACATAATACATAACTTACATCCTGCACACATGTTCCATGCTTTTTGCCTTGGCTTTTCCATTTCCTACATGGGAAAGAAATGAAAGGCGAGTGAAGCCCCAGAGTTTAGCAGTTCCTTTCAAAGAAATTCCCGAATGGAAAAGCAAGCAATCAATATCGGAAACTCGATGAGACATCCGTCCATCTACTACATTTCAGGCTTACACTATTTAGTAGACTTATGCACCTTACCGTACCAGTAACAACAGGCATAAAGGGAAACTTTGCACTATACTACAGGGGCAGGCAACACAACCGACTTGATGTACAAACGTATTATATCCATCTGCACACACAATTAAATGAACTCCTTACTTACACCAAGTACCTAGCCTAGCGAAGATAAGTTGCTTTTCCCAACGTCCTCCAAGTGCTTTTATCTCAAAGGCACTTAATACACATAAATAAGAAAAATTTGAAAAGGTTCCAGCAATTGTTACGGTTTCAGTATTAAAGGGAAAACCTACTGTTATCGGTTGTTAATAGAATAAAACAAGTTTTTCGCAGTAGGCTTTGTGACCCTAATACTTAAAAGTAAAATCCTACTTTTTTATGCATCCAGACAATACTTGTCCTTTTCCCCAGCAGATCATAGGTGAACTATTTAAATTCCACAAAGTTGCAGCCACTCTATATATTTGCAGTTGCCAGGAATCGCACACCATCAAAAGCTCTCTGACATTCCACAGAACTTTTCACTTCACTAAAATGGGTTTAAATTAAAAATTTAAGCCCTCGTTTGTCTAATGCGCTATTAAGTGAACAAATCGATTGAATTGCAAGCGGCCGCTAATTTTATATTCAGCATATTCAATAATTCATTTGCAGTTCTAGAAGTTTTACTGGCAATTAAAAGCAAACTATTTATTATATTGCAGTTACACAGCAATACTTAAGTGCCTCACGGCTTCAACTCTTGTTTTAGGTTTGCGTATCATAAGTAGTACACCATAGATAGAAGTATATTCATGAATAATATTACCAATGATCTCTCAGTAGAATCGAGTAGGTCCGTTATTTAGGCATACGTAAATTATTTTAAAGAATACAATGAAATTAAAATTTAACCTTGGGGGTTTGTGGATTTTTAGAAAAGAACATTGTGGGAAAAGAAGAAAGTCTGTTAATTTTCGTTCTGATCCAAAGCCAATAGGAGTAAAAATTGCTACTGGCATTATGCGAAGGTGGTGTGGAGGTGGAATCAACGGGAGCGATGTAGCTACGAGTGTTAACGTCTCCAGCGGAAGAATTACTATTATTCGTGTGATTCTTCCTTGCTAGAGTCAATTTGGTGGACCAATCAAAGTGTCGTAAGCGATTCAGAGACATTAGCCATTTTCTCCCAAATCGGTCACTTTTATTGTCTAGTGAATGGACATTAGGAGGAGAACACGGAGAGCGATTTTCTTTCTCCGGTCCTTCTTTCTTCTTACTGCTGGCAGTTTGACAATGAGATTTGGAAGAAGAGGCCACATGTCCGTGTGAGTTACATCTTCTCATTGTCACCTCAACCTTCTCTCTATCATCAGAGATTTGTTCGGTTGGATTTAGTGCAAGGTTGGAGGAAGACTGCTCACTGCCCTGCATGACGAGAAAGTGTTGAGGCGAGGAAACGACTAGAGATAATCTTTTGAAATTGGAGGAGTGGGAGCACCTGGACTTAGTTCTTCTCCCGTGGAACGTCTCCTGGCATTTAATGATGGTGATCCTTAGACAGACTATTACTGCCATCACGAAGATCCATAAAGAGAGCCAGGATGCAATTTGGAGGAGAGCGACCGACTGGGTCACTCGCTCTGGATCAACTTGGACCACGGAATTGAATCGGGAACTGCCACAGTCACTCAGACACCTTTCCTGTGCGGAAGACTCAGCTGTTGCAGGGTCTTCATTTGCAATGACGTCCGTGGAGGTCGGTGGAAATTGGAGTGTTGGGCGCAGAGGACACACGTTGTCCTTCCCGAACGTCGGTGGGAACTCTTCCAGGCAGCCACTAGTGAAGGCACTGCTGCCGTTCCAAAAGACTGACTGAATATGATTGAACCGGAACATAATGCTGCACATTTCATCTCCGAGCACAAAATTGTGGTTGCTATCATCACTGTCAGCACTATTGTCACAGAACTCTTTATAATTCATTTTACCCATGTCATTTCACGATCAAATGGCAATCGCAAGAACAGTGACATATCACTTTGCTTTAAAGGAAATTGTATTGTAATGTCGCTGACAGTTTCCTACTCACTCCAGTCAAATATTTAATCTTATCAGCATTTTCCTATAATCAACTTTAAATGGAATATACTTGCGTTCCCTGCCTACATCACTACTATGGCTACACATTGTGCTTCCCACTTACTCTCTTTCCAGAAATAAATACTCTCTTAACTTTCTACTTGCTTGAATTTACGAGTAGAAATGCCTCCCTGTATTTTAAGTGAGGCACTAAATTGAATTCTTCCTTTAATTTTCCATTACTACTATCTCAAGAAACGCAGCATAATTAAATAGCAAATCAAAGTTAATAACTGCCAATTAACATCTTTTCATTCACCAACATCATGTAATGCTATTACGTAGCATGAATATAATACTAAGTTATTATATCTTGCAGAGTACATATTTGAACTATTGAGTGTTTAATTAACTAAATAGTGTCAAGATTTCTTAACTTCGTTCCACTTGAACTCTGAACTTATTTCTTTTCTGCGTAGTAGTATTAGAAATACTTTGTGTCGCTATCTTCGTTTGCTAAAAGCCAATTCTTGTAAAGAGACTTTTCTCGGGAACCTAGCTTGACACCTGCTGACAATACTCCGTAATCCAATTACTATATAGGTCGCCTCATTTCATGTTCAATTTACTACGCCAATTTCCTCTCAATTAAAACTAGAAGGACAAGGATATCAGAAAGCAGTCTTAATAATGTAACCTACTTTGACTTTAGATATCAAAAATTCAGAAATGAATAATAAAAATACGTTCTCTGCAGAGAAAGTCATAAGAAATTGAGAGTGTTCATTTCAATAATCATCTTCTGTATGACATATACAGGTAAAAATGTCTTTTCTGGCTAGATACTCAAAGTTATCTTTTTATGGATGGTGACCACCGACGTCAGTCTTAATTGAAACATATTTTCTGGAGAAACATTGTAATTAATGAAGAAAGTTTGACGTAGATAAAAGTAAGCACTAGAAGGTACTTCAATACCCCCGCGAAATAAAATAGAATTTGAAAGCTCCCGTGACAACGAAGCGAAGGCAGTCAGCCAAAGGAGAACGAGCGAAAAGGAGAACAGAAGGCAAAACAGGAGAATATATCAAACGACAGAACGACACTATACTAAAGTAGAATAAAGTACAATAAGAGAGCCCTCTGGAATAGAATAAATATAAATCTCTGTCATTGAAGATTTGAATCAAAGTGAGCAACTTTATTACAGAGAGAAGGAAATATTAAAGATGGATTCTGCACACAGAAGAGAGAAGGGAAGAACAACAAGTGAAGAGAAGCACAGAGAAGAAAGCACTCAAGTCAAAACTTTAATGTAGAGCAGAATATTATTGGTATTGGTAAGTATTGCTCCAGAAGAATATACATTAATGCATTTGTTCATGGTAAAGGGGAACAAAAGAAGAAATGCACGAACTGCAACTGTGTAATAATATTTCCTCTTGCTGACTTCAACTACACTACAGATACATTCAGTATTCAGCAGCATGTACGACATCCATGTGGACGTAGTTTTCCTTTCCTGTGTGCATTGCATTTGTACTTTTTCGATTTAACTGGTAACTGATACAAAATAACACATTTGCATATAAGAAATAAGGAACGAGCCTTGTCAGCATATGCAGATAATAAGAAATGACATTTTCAGAGTTCACATAGTGCAGACTTTTCTCCTTTTGTTGTAAAAGAAGTATTTTCTTTAAAGTCCACTTCAATAGAAACGGATGACAGGGATTGGAATAAAAACCTAGGGGTATCTTTTTCTGTTGTGGTATTAATAACACTTATCGGTGTAGTTGGATCCCAAGAAAGGATGAGAGCGAAGCGAACCTGTCTAGATGAACTAGGTGAAGTCTAAAATACTACTCGGTAAGACGACTAATAGGAAGGATCTTTAACACCAAAATCTCTTCTGCATGTTCTATCCATGAAAGTGCTGTTCAACGAAAAGAGTTCTACTTTCTTGACCTACAAAAGCGAAAAATAAGTAAGTCGTGCACCCAGAAAGATACAATAAGTGTATTAACTTCTATTTCCTTCTCTGCCTGTCTATTACAACGTACTTTCCATTTCCAAGCTGAGAAAACTCAAAGTTATTTGCAATGTGAGTTCAGTCACTACTACTGTCACGTCACTACCACTCTTTTGCTACACAACATCACACTGAGCATTTAAACGCATTCACTTCTTTAATATGTTTCACCACACTATTCTTTTTCTCTTTAATCTACAGGAAATTTGGCACTCTATGAATACTTCCACTTCAGTATTGAGAAAGTGTCTAACGATAGGAGCCAATGTCGATATAATTCTACACACTAAATACTAAATGCGTTTACAACTGTAAGAACCTAAATGCCCAATGCAGCTGTGTAATTACCGTGTAAACCGATATAGTGCCCCCTATGAGGATGGGGGCACCATATCGCTCCCCCTTAGAGCCCACGTAGGTCGGTGCCCCTGGGAGGGCAATATATCGGTCCCTTGTGTCGGTGTCCCCTAAGGAGGCACTATTTCGAACTTAAGGAGAAAACAGACGTTTGAAATAATACGACACTCCTTTCGAAATAGTGCCCATTATTATTATGACTTTGTGTATCACTGGTGTTCCATTTCTGAAGATGTGGCCTTCAGAAGAAAATGAGATAATTGAAATAAATTTATTTCAATATTTTGCCATCTACCATTTACCTAAACCTAATCTTTTCCTAACCATTCACGATTTTTGTATTATGATTATTACGGATTATAGGATTACCAAGTTTGTAACACTCAATAAAAATTATATGTCAACACAAAATGTTGGTTGAAACAATTCAATTTCAATTTCTGTTTTTGCCTACAATTAATTAATGTTTAAAACAATAGTGCACCCGTGTCTACTATTTTGGTTTATACTGTATCTAGCACATTGCTGACTTAGTAAACCGTAGTATGGTTATAACTATAACACCGATATATACAGATGCCACCGAGTTTATAGCAACGTGCCAGATCTCTTGGGGACAATCCAGAAAACAAGCATACCATACCAATGAGGAAGACAGAAAAACGGTTAAAAATTCAAGGGGAAGAGGTCCTTGGGTGCATTCTGCTAAAGAGAAACCCTTTTATACATTACTCAAGCAAAAAATTGAAAAATCAAGGTTCTCGAATTTCTTTCTTTCATATTAAGTTCTCCTGCTACTGTATGGCCATAACGCACGGTACGGCTCCTGTGTTAGCCGTAATGTAATTGAGTACAGATCTGAAACTATGGTCTGGTCGACTTGTCGTTTCTACATAAGTTTGGAGACAGGTGTGCCCATATTGTGGATGCATATCGGTGTACAGCAGTAGTAACATCAGTATTATATATTCAGGTTTTCCTAATACTAATGTAGTCCGCTGGAATGCTGGAAACTCAAATGAAACCCCTCCTTTTCCATATTAAGTATTCTCTTATTTCAGAACTGTCCATTCATCCTCATATTATGCTCATTGACATGTCTTTGCAAATAGTTCTCTGGAATTTCTTTTTCAAATATCTCAAGAGGAATAACATTTTGGACAACTTCTAAGGATGTCACTATAAAATATCTTTCGAGTCATTCAAGAAAAGTATTCCCCGAGAGACCTCCCAGACTTCTAGAAATTCCAGACAGACAATTCCTTTCAGACATCCCTATAGAGATTCCACGCCCAGAATTATAGTTATATACAATTTCGTCTTTAAATTAAATAATATAAATTTTAATTTTCATAAGGTTTTGAAGATAAAAAGTAATAAAGTTAGCGGTCCACACATGGCTTACGTAATTCCATTTGCTATTGCGTAATTAGAATAATTACCTTGATTGCTTCTCATTGATGTCTAACTGAATAATTTTAATCCAGCTCATCTGTGGGTGTGTACGTGGCAAGAGCTTAGAAGAAAGCATCCATGGATACATCTACTTTATTTTACATTGCACGTTATAAACGGTTGTGCTACATTGCACGGAGAATTAAGAATCGAAGTTCTCAGCAAGCTCAGGAGTGTGCAGAACGTAGAACGGAAAGAGAAACGAAAATTGATTTACGGTCATGTCACCGTGTTTGCTAAGACGGAATCCCACAATCTACCCATTAACTATTGACGTAGCATGAAGCAGCACTCTGGACTAAACGATCAGGAAGATCAGACGGAAAGCTTTTTGTAATAGGGACTCTACTCTCATGCTCATGATGAAATGTAGATCTTTTCCAACTCATTAGACCGTAGTCAACAGTAAAAATAGTCAACCGGGAAATATAACCCTGAATTCCTTTCCCCTGGACTACTTATTGTTCTCAATGCGTCATTTCGTCATTAATAATTAGTGGACAACTCTCAGGTAAAATATTTATAGGACGACATGGAAACAAGGAAAATTTATAAGAAGTCCGTGTTTATGAAATGCCTCTGCCTCTTATGTGTAGTGTAACAGGATAAAAAATGCTTGCTGTCAAAAACTCCAGGTATATTTATGTACATAGTTCTTAGCTCAACTAAAACAAACAGACACGAGCACACATTACACAATGGAAGTAGCAAAAGAAGGTCGTTCAAGTTACTACTCACCCAAACGGTGACAGGACGGACAAATCTCTGGACTCGTATAATACGTAGATAAATACCCTCTCAGAAAATGCTGTTAGCTGCTCTATCTTGATGTTACAGAGTATGTGTACCTGGCATTATCCACCAAGAATTATTAGCCCATTCTCGTAGAAAGCTTTGGAAATGTGAACCAACATTTTTGAGATATTTGTACAATGTAACGTTATTTGAAGATCAGTGAATACATTGATTGGACATGGGCCATAATACCGTAGAAACATGCATATTTATGCAAAAGTACCTAGACATGTAAAAATAAAAATTCCTAAGTAGTGAAATGTCATTAGCACCGTTATCTACTGTATGGAAAATGAAAAATTGTCCACTCCAGTTTTCTCCTGAGAAAATGTTATCCCATTGCTAGCCAACAGGGGCTAATTGCTTTTAGCTTCATAATATTTGAAGATAGTGGAACTACAACTGAGCTATGTGTTATAATATTATTGCAGTTCGAAACCTGAAAGGTATTTATTAAGGTGGGAGAATACAAAAATTTTTGGAGCTGGGGAGAGAGATGGTATATGTTGTATTTTCTGTGGACCATACTGTACATAAATTTATTTAGCAGAATAGTGTATTGAATAGATTTATTGTTACTATTATTATACACATGCAGCTGGAAAGGTTGCGCTGTCGGTTTGGCTTCTATCTTTCATGTCTGCTGCGTAAAAATGTATATTAAGACAGAGGTCATGTGTATCAGAAACGAATTTCATGCCAAACATCATGCGAAGCTGGCGTCATTCAAATTTCAGTATTTACTACAAGGTTGGATGGAACTTAGCTTGGGCCAAGTCATCATTTATGTTGTTTATGATCGTTTTTCGTTCCCAAGAAACCGGCAGTGCAAACCAATAATTATTAAGAATCCAGAGTCACATACAGAAATAAAATAGCAAGCAGTCGGCATAAAACTCATCTTTTCTCTGCTTGCAATTTACAATGCTGGGAACGAAGAAGTCAGTGCACTGACTTACATTCACAGAGAGAACAATATCCTCTGCGAAAACAGACAACGTACTCAGAGATAGCTATTTGTTATACGTATACCTACACACTTATATCTCCTCTCCAGATTACTCTTCATCGCCCATTCCACCGTCTATACTGCTACTATCGACTATTCAATGACTCGGAAAAGTTCGGTCAAATTCACTAAGTGTGTAGAGCCGATGAACCAACTCTCTCGAGCGAGGCTGATTATAATAATCAGTTTACTCGTGGTGCTGCACATAATTTGCATGCTTGCATACTCTGCAAGGTATTCATTCACTCTAATGCAGACGCCGATGCATTACTTACGATTTCCTTCTCTATTCCACAAATACACGGAAACCTATTTTTATGGCAACTATAGCCAACAGCAAAATAGATTTCCAAAGCTTATTGTAGATCTCTTAAAGCTTTCTCAAATAATTCTTATTTGAAACAAAGAAAACTTTTGTAGTACCTCCTGGCATTTTACTGGGTTGACAGACACAAATTATATGTGCAATTGTCGTGGTAGCACCGATAATTAATTTCCTTTAGTAGAACCTGCATAAAGTACAAACTAAAGATCTAGAAATGTTAGCGATCTAAGCCTTTTCCTAATTCCCATGTTTAGCGTATGTAGTTTTGTTGATTCCTGTAAGTAGTCAAGCTGGACAACTTCAATGCTATATATGACGTTGTTACACATAAGAAAGCTAGGAAACAATCAGAATGAAAGGATTCCCTAAATCGAAGGACGAAACCTGAATACAAATTGGCACACCATATCTATTCACTTTCCGTTACGTTTTCTATATTTATTTCAGTGTCTAGTTTACTTTTTCACATGTTTCCATTCAAACCATGATAAGAATTTATGAGCATCACTCTTCTTTGCTATTATTTATAGTTAGACTTCCAACACCAACAACAAATTAAAGTCGCTGTGGTGGTTCTGTTATCGTTCACTATTTAAAATATTGCATACACAAATGGGTGATCAAGGTCTTTGTACGTTTGTGTATCGTAATACCGTTCTGCAATTATTGTCTTTTCTTCCATGGTTGCGGCTGCCTTGCAATTGCACCTGGTCCTGCCATTATTTCCAACCCTGCTATGCTTGTAGCTCTATTGGTGCCAGATTGCTACTTATCTCCACTTTTCCATGCTACTGCTACCGTCCTGCAGGTTGCAGATTTCCATGTCCATGCATGCTTACCGTGTAATTATGGGCTATGCATAGGTAGTCATTTAGGCGTAAACAGTTGTACAGCATAGTATTTATGTAACTAACGTATAAACCGATATAGTGCCTCCTATTCAAAATAGCGCTCCCCCAAGGGGCCACTATTTCGAACTTAGGGAGAACCAGACGTTTTAAACAATAGTACAGCCCCCTTTCGAAATAGTGCCCCATATTACTAT
Organism: Yoshiicerus persimilis; assembly: GCA_020352615.2. Classification (NCBI taxonomy): domain Eukaryota; kingdom Metazoa; phylum Arthropoda; class Collembola; order Entomobryomorpha; family Tomoceridae; genus Yoshiicerus; species Yoshiicerus persimilis. Next base: position 32,172,057 of record CM060170.1, on the reverse strand, counting down.
GACTTTGCTGTATCACAGATGCTTAAAGTGTTTAATGTTAATGTGCTTTAATGTAAAGCCTCCAAAACAGATATTTAATTATGATTGATGATAAGCAAACACAGGTTAATGTAATGATTTCTCAATAATTACAAAAAAGGAGGTGTGGAAAACTTATACAAAAATTGCAAAATAATATCCAATTTTTGCTGATTGAATAGTGCTAAAAATTTTAAATGAAAAAAATGTTTTACTAGTATTTTAAATATTGTGGTATTTTAAATAACGATGAATTGATTACATAAAGAACGAAATGAGTGTTGCTCTTTTTCTAAATGTACAAGCAACTGTATTGAAAACCCAATGTGTACCTTCCATTTCAGAAGATGTATCCTTCAAAAGAACTGAAATAAATTTATTTCAATATTTTGCCATTTACCATTTATCTTTTCCTAAACCATTCACAATTTCTGTATTATCATTATTGCGATTATAGCATTACCTAGTTTGCAATATTCATTAAAAAATTACATGTGAACACAAAAAGCTGGTTGTAACAAAAAGGCCCCAAACGGGGGCACTATTTTGGTTTCTCAACTAAAATTAATGTTTGAAACAATGGTACCCTCGTGTCTACTACTTTGGTTTATACGGTATATTGGTTTGATATAAGTTTTCTCAATATCCATACCTAGGCCACCTTTATATTATATCAAAGATAATTAGGCATTTTAATACCTTTATTTCTGGGAATATTGCAAGTTCTTAGTTCTGATTGATTTTTACGTGTACATTATATGGGACTATCAAAGTATGGAAAGTAAACTTAAAGTAACGATACCCATATTAATTTAGTATTGTGTATAGTGATATAATGTTTATAGGAGAATATCAAAGTCTGCACGTGTTTAAAAATCTTAAATATCTACCTGAGTAAGCATTTAGGTAAGTAGGAAATCCATAGCTTAGCTCGCTGGCACGTAAAATGTTTTTGGAAAGATGGACCATTAGATTAAGAGGTAAATATTGCAATTTATGCAGATTTGGATTTAAATTGCATAGAGTATTTCATAGAGTAGATTTGGTGAATTTACAGGGAAAAGTATAAGTGGAGCAATAGAAGAGAAGTTGAGTTAGGATTATTTGGCAAATGGTCCCATGTGTTCAGCTGAATGTAAATCCCATCCTTAAACAAACCAAGTCAAGGGTAAACTATCCTACGGAGCACGGACTCCATTCGTTTCATCTTCCTTCACTTGGCAAAGTCAAAACAGAGTGAAGTGCACAGAAGAAAGTTTTCTTGTCGGGAAGAAAACTTTCTTGTCCAACATTAACTTAACAGGAGAGACTCTAATGCAAAATGTACACCGCATTACAGCCTTCTACTCCTTTTAATTATAAGTAGAAGTCCGTCCACTCCGCTATCCTTCTTCCAGACATTTGTGCTACTAGTGCACACAACGAATCAGAAAAAGGAGATTCAGTACCTAATATTTCCCTTAGTTAATACAGTACACTACAGGAGAGACTGATTCATATTCCACCCAACACAGTTGCATCCCTCAAAGTAGTCCACTCAACCGAACAGATATTATGCATTCACTCTGCTACCTGTACCTTAATAACCGTCATACATTGTTTCTTGGAAACACATATTGATTTTCCAGAGGTGTTTTTCCATAACTTGAGTTAAGGTGTATTACCATACATAATCCTTTCTTGCAACATTTATTGAACCAATAAATAGAACTTGTACAGCTAGCATTGCATTCAGGTGAACTGACAGCATACATCAAGAACTAATCGTCTTAGTAATTACACAACATTCAACGGATTTCTTAGTAGAACAGGACTAATAAAGTTAGAAATTACCCACTTGTAAAATATATTCATGATCAATTACGGTACATGACTAATTAGTCCCTAATGAACGAGAAGCTTAATGTCCTGGGCACCGAAACGGTACCTACCCACATCTATATTATAAAAAGATTCGCCAATCTTTCTTATTATTTCTATTACTTAGAAGATAGACATCCAAATAGCATTGCAAACAATTGCTACTTTGAAAAGAAGGTCAACTCATTGTGATTAGAGAAACAAATGATTGAGAACAAATGAGAGACTTTGGATCTAACGGTGAATACTTTCAGCGCCTTTAATGTAGGCAAATAAAGATACACTTTTCTTAATTAAAAGATGAACCATGAGATTAAGAGAGGTTACCTTTAGAGAAATGAGCTACTGGTTGCACACTGAATGTTTTCGGAAACGCATGGAAATACAAAAATGAAAATTTCCGATTGAAAAATAAAGATATGCTAAAATTCCAAATGCCAAACTCAACTTACAGTATGATAAAAGACAAAAAAAATGCCATCACCTTTAAAAGGCCAAGTCTCCTTCACCATGTCTACAAATTATGCTAACTTGTTGTGGATTTCCAAATATATAGCACATTTTCATTACTTGAGAATTTGCATACCCTTCATTGTAGAATATTATTTCCCACCACGCAAGTTCACTATCTAATAAAGTCTGGTGTCCTCCATAGATGAGAAATTTTGAAAAACAGTAAACAAAGTTTGTAAAGTAGTTTTAAAGTACGTACGCAAAAACAGGAAGATAAATTAAGAGCACTACTGTTTAATTACATTTAAACAGTTAATCTCATTTGAAATGGATCGCTAAGGAAAATTGTAATTTATCTTTCAGCACTCTTAAAATCCAGCTATAATTTCCTGTTTTACGCAGGTTTTCGATTTCCCGATTTACAGAAATATCTCAGTGACAAACTTTTAGTAAAGTTGATTTTGCTTTCCCCTACTGAAGGAATTTTTATGAAGCATTTAAGAAATTATGTACTCATATTGAGAATTCATTATTTAAAATAAAATGAGTGTTTTTCATGGGTCATTTGTGCTGCCGATTTTATATAAATTCATAACAATAGATAAAACATTCCTTGCAAAAAAGTATCAATCAGTCATGGCAAACTCATACTCATTATCTATGTCAGAACACATAAATATTGGCTGTGACACAATTCTCGATTTTTTTTCTCCTCTAATGCCTCTTGTGAACGTTTTTCATTGCTCACTTTTACATGGGGATTGGTGAAGCCTGACAGAGCTAAAAATTCCTTCTGTAACTCTGCCTTCCCTTAATCCGAATTTCTTTGATCAGGTTTCGACTGCCTTTGTAATTCCTAAAAGTCCGATAGAGCGTCGAAGAGCAATTTACTACTTTGCTTATCTTTGTACATGGGTGAATTAATTTTATGAGTGCATTAAAGTGGTCAACGATATAGAAGGTAGTAAATAAGTAATGTTTTGATTAAAGTAGCAATGAGCAAGATTGTTTGCCTCTTGCCTGACTTTATTCAGTGGGTAGTTGGTAGATCTGGATGGATTAAATATTCAGAGTGAAAGTGAAGTCTATTCCTGGTTGTTATTATGTAGCTATTACGACGAGTGAAAGTTGTGTAGATGCCTCCTGAAGCCAATTAGGAAGGAAATACTTTGCTAATAAACAGAAGACCACTGTAGACATTGCAACTTGAACTCCGGATCGCCCTGCTATTATTCACTTGTTCACAAATAACCCAAAGCAATTGAGCATTATTCTTGTTCGATCCACTGACTGAGTGGAATTTGAGAGGGGAAAGGAGAACTCCATTAAATACCTCAATTGAAGGATAAACAGAAAACTGAAGGGTACTCTTTCATACCAAATTGAAAATTTCGGAACTTCATTTAACTGAGAGACGAAGTATTTAATTAAAACTGGCAATCAATCGATAGCCTCGCCTCTACTGAATGCCTAAAGGTAATGCTCACTAATAGCAATGAACTCGCTGAGATTTCCAACACAATTGACGGAATGAGGAACGGAATGCAATCTACACAGAAGATAGAATAGGCAAAAAGGCAGACTCATTTAAACTCCAAAAAACGTAGAGCACCAGCACTTATATAACATAGGTATAATATATTAGTACCGAGTTTGCATTCGATTTCGCTGATGGGTGCAACATTCCTTTTCCACCACTCAGCATATTTTCTTATTAAACTTAAATTTCTAGCCCATTCAAACTACCCTTAAGCCCTTAGGAAGGCTAAATTTTACAATTATTGCATAAAATAGTTTATCACTACTCTTACTCTCAACTTAGTACACATTTCACGTCTTCTCCTAATATTTAAGTTCTTTTAAAGACTGTAAATTAAATGGACATTTAATTGTACTAAAATTGGAACAGGTCTTGTCTTCTAATGAGAAGCGTATACTTTTAATTCCCTTTTTTCATTTAAATCTTCCAAAAATCAAAATACCAGAAGCAGTAAATATTTAAACATTTTTCAGTTTTCTACTTTTAATTATAAATTTTTTCGCACTGTTTTGCCGAGCCATTGACCATTGAGATCTGCTGGTTTCCATTCTAATTTTATTATTAAATCAGTCCTAAAGTATACTTACTGGGATAGCGTAATCATTAATTATTTAATTAGTTAATGACATACATTCTGGTATACTGACTAAGTATACTGACTAAGGTTAAAGTTTTATTTCCCACCTACCTTATTAGGGTAATTATTTCTTCAGAGGATCGAAACTTTTCTAATGTATTACCATAATGCTTAATTGCCGTGTCTCACGCTACTATCCGCTTATCTATTACATACTATGTTTCAGTTTCACATTGTTCCTTGTGCAATAACCTATGATGGAAATCAAATTCCCGTACACTGAGGACTATTCTACATGAGAGTTTGTATTATATGAAATGTAACATTATCTACACAGGTACGTTAATAATAAGAAAACTAATGTATGCACTCTAATCTAAACATAGGTTAAACAGCAATCGACGCTAGTGAGAGTATAATTAATTCGTGAAATATCGGAATAACAATTAGAATTAGCAGCACATCCAACTAATTTTAAGCAGCATTAAAAGAGACAAAGCGTGCACAAGTAGTAGCAAAACTCAGGAAAATAACGAACAAATAAAGTAAGAGTTATATCCAAGTATTTAACTAGCAGGTTAGAAGAGAGTGAAAATGACGAGAAAGTTGCTTACCGACTATGGTTAACATCCCTGCCCCTGGGAGAGCCTCGCGTCTTCGTATTTCCACCGGCCGCCAGTTTTTTCAGATGTTGAGCCTTGCGATTCTTCTTCTTGGCTCGTATGGCCATCACTGACAACCAAAAAAGGCAAACTTTCATTGCATTCTCGCTTTCTCCTAACGGAGTGAGTGAGTCGCAGGAGTATTGGTGCTGCTCCAAGAGAACCACCAAGTTTCACTCATGTCAGTCACTGTGACTCTCCAAACCAAAGCAACATGCCCGGCAGAGCAGAGCACGGTTACCTCCACAATTAATATCTCCCACCCAGCCTTTCCTTGCTTTCTACCTTTGCACACTTCCCGATACTCCGGAATTCAGTCCCGAATCGTTCCTTTCCCACCGTTCGACTGATACTGTCTCCGCAATACTCAGCCCCAGAACAAATCAAGGCATAACGCTCTTAGGGCTCACAACTAGCTAAGGCTACTCAGTTTTCAATGATCTGCTCAACAACATTTAACTGCTTTATCTCCATCCTTACGGTTTAACTTTCTGTTTGACTCTGTTTATATTCCTCTACTTAATGCTTTCCTATTATGACTCTTTCCAATTTAAATGCAATAAACTATTTACCTATGTATGAGCAAGCAACTGTCTTCAGTATATTTACAAAAGTACTGCTAAGAAGTAGGTTTTTGAAGTCGTCGTCTATTCAGGATATTTATTGCTAGGTTTCTTAGAGTACTACATAAATACAAATGTATACACATTACTTTTAATTTATTGCGTTGCTGTACCTATAATTATGTAGATATATGGCTATAGCAGGTGAAATGCGGAAAAACAATATATTATTAGCTATGACTTGCGTTCTTACACATATCAAGACTTATAGGCAGCAGTATACCACTCCCTGACTACTTTAACGATTACCTACAACATTTTTTGATTCGCATGTCAGGATTAGTTTTTAGAGGCCTTACACCTGACTGCAATTCACTTAACATATGTCTGAATACCATGAAACCCTTATCCTATGAACTTAATAACTTCCGTTCGTAGCAAGTTCGATCCAATAGGTCAAGTTCACCATTCGTCCCTGCATTCCTATGCCTATCATTACGAAAGTAAACCTTAAATATTAATCCTTATTTGAATTAGCTAGCCACCATTATTTTTGTTTAAGTCCAAAATCAAAACAATACAATTGTTTTAAAACCGTACTTAATTAATTTTGGTTAGACTGAAGTATTCATTCCTTGAGTCCTATTTGAAGTTTTTGAATAACCAAGAAATGTCCTGCCTTTCCAAATTTCTTACAATACCCTTTTCGAATGAGGTACAGACGCGGAAGGATTTTTCGACGAATGCCAATTTATTAAATATTAGATCAAAAAGAAGCTTAAGCGCAATTCTTCCAGACTAATGGTACACACACTATATTTTCAGGTAGTGTCCCTGCTGTATTCGTAGGTACACACATTCGCAAAGATGAAAAGGCCAATCCTTTCAATGTTCGTTTTCAATGCATTATTTGAAATCAAGCTAAGGTTCCCTAAAGGTAAGGTAAATAAAACAGAGCACATACTGCTGAATTTTTGCACTTAAATAAATTATAAGAATTGCATTGAATTCGAAGAGCCAGTAAGAGAGGGTTAGTTCCCGATTGATTTACTATTTTCAGACGTTCTATCCCACTACGAAGGGAACCTACGTATGTAATATGCTGAAGTAAGTCGCAACATCTGTGAAAAAGTACAAATTGTTCTTAAGCAGATACTATAGTGCAAGGTAAATAAGCCAGTATATAAAAAATGTAAAGCCTGGTGAGTGACTTGCCTCGACTAGTACTTATTTATTTTGTAGTTTCGAATCTTTGTTCAACAATTTAATGCAGAAGGAGTAAAGCCGTGCCAGTGCACCGTGGCAATCGTCATCTACTACCTACAATATGCAATGGTCGAACACCGTGCCCCATATTCAACTTAGCACAGCATGCAGTAATGTAGTTAGTCCTTTTATAGATTTTTAGTTGGGAAATCAATTGCAATGTGAAAAGCAATAGAAGAGAACTGCTAGTTATTACCTTCTAATGTCAAGGAGGGCTGAGCGAGGGGGCATGCACTATTCGTTTCCCAAATTTCCATACATAATAATAATTCTCCCTCTCAGAACATGCACTTACAAAATGTACAGTCCAAACAACAAAGAAAACGAAAGCAGCAAAGAATGCCTTCACAATCTTATTTGCAATCACTAAAGGTATGTACTAATGCTAATAGTCAGTTCCCTCAAATACCACACCCACACCTACACACAATAAAAGTTGCACACAACTTGCACTTCCTCATAACAGCCCAAATTAAGGTGCCCAAACTTATAAAGGAAATAGCAAATGTAGTGGAATAGAGAAATAAAAAATACCGATGTCATCTAAATTGACTTCAGGTATTTTTCTCGGTCGGGTCACTACCTATACGGAAGCTAAAAGTGGGACTATAAAATATGCGACGTGAAAGGATTGTGTAGGCGCCATTGCCAGTTACCTTATACGAATGAATGATGTGTGGACATCATTTTATTAATGATAAACACAGTAAAGAGAATATAAATGATGCTAATTAAATTTTAAAGATTTTTCTTAGGAAATGGTTGTCAAAATTTTCAACCTTTCATTTTTAGGTCAAAATCAAAATATCAAAATTGATAAGCAACTACCCTGGGTTTCATTACACGACTGTCACGATTTTATTGACAGATGGTTGGGTAGGGGCAATGTCAACTGTTGACAAAAACATCTATGTAAGATTATAATAATTCTACAGTTCTCTGGGACTGTCTTTGCCAATCAGATTTTTATATCTCTTTAAATCATGACAAGTTCAGATTCTTCTTAAATTAGTTGAGTTTTTATTGACCTTGCGATTGCTAAAAATAAAATATTCCGTCCAGGGAAGATATAGTGGTGTATCTGCGTACCCTCGTACCAGTCAATTCAGTAACAATTCTTCCTATTCATTAGTATTCCCAATTAATCTTTTAATTCCAACCCACGCCACTTTTCAGTGGTGCATTGCTGAAAGTGCAATTTTAATGTCACGGGTAAAAGTCTCAGTATAGTATCTGAATAGGCCTCCGGCAGTGTAAGGTACGCTGGTACGCAAAGGCTCTACTTTAATCAACCTCTGAAAAGCTAAATCCTGTGGGAAATTGGAAGCTGGTACTATTCATTTCACTTTCCACATTTCAATGCATAATAATAATTCTCCTTCTCAGCACTTACAAAATGTAAGCTACAACCGCTACATATAGCAAAGAGTACGAAAGCTGCCTTCACAATCTTCACAAAGTTGCCAAGAAAATGGATATATTTAGCGGTCTTTCCTTAACTAAGCTTATACTTCTGGGCAAGGATAAATTATCTCGAAAAGGAATAATTTATTTGCAAAAAATGAACTTATTAATATGTTTATTTTAAATAGTTTAGATATCTGTGTATCACCTGTCGCACCTATTATTTACATATATTATTTTGTTACTCTGGGGGAAAGCTGTGGTTGTGGTAGAGTTATGCTCACTGACTCACAGCTGATTTCAATTCGTGAAGGACGGTCTAATTTCTTCACTTGAATAAAGCCGAAATATGAACCAACTAAGTAGACTAAGTACCATTAAAGGAAGCATTGCAATTGTACTTTTCATTGTTATTGTATCTTACCTGAAAAGGTTCCCGAATTGAAAAATTACTAGTACCAAAGAAAGTAGTAGTATAACAATTATTTCGAGTCTAACAAAAACTGTAATGGTTTTACTAATTCTATTATAATTCCTTTGAATATCTTCGTCATTACTAATTAATTGCTTCTTTTAAATTGAAAAATTTGTCATGTAGCCTTCAGAGTCAAACAGAAAATTAAGATCATGTTATGTTCAAGATGGATACTTGGCTACTGCCTCAAAGATTAAATTTTTCCTGCCAATAAATAGTGTGCATTAAATTTAAGCGCTAGAGATCGTGATAAATACGTCAAATTTCGGGTTTCCGAATTCCCGTTTTTTATTTGCTATTTAACATTTCCCACTTGCTACTTAATACGGGAAATTCAAAACTTGCATTTTCCAGTGGAAATATTTCACTGCAGTATATAACGTCAGTAAAGCTTAAATGCAAAACATTACACACACTAGTAAGAGCTAGGATATACTTTTTGGCATAAATATTATACTTGTAATGGCTGATGATAATAGTACACATATCTACATATTGCAACACGTAATATGCAACTACTGCTTTTCTGTCAATATTTAGCACTACTCTCGACATGCAATCTGCCGCAACTCACAAAAATGCTAGTACATGTGTACGTACACATAACAAATGGTATCTACATCAGAAATATCTTGGAAAGGTCATTAGATTTTGTAGACCCAGTTTTGCTAGTTGCCAACGAATGTATCTGCACCAAACTACTATGCTAAAAGTATGCACAGAGACAAAGGATTGTTTTATTGTGAAATATCATGTGAAACGAAAGAAATCAATAAAAAGATTTTTTTAAATTGTCATTATAAATGTTAATTAAGTAGTCTGTTAAAATCACTAAAATAATCCCCGCTGTTATGATTGAGTCTGTCCAACTTGCTTTGAACTGTCTAAAAATACGATTTCCGAAAGAGATTAGGTGAAAATATTGAAAGATTACCTCGACGATTAATTTCGCCTCTGTAGACTTTGTCCATGTCAAAGTTTAATGTCGCAGCACTTAATTCGTCCAGTTCAGTAATCCGAAATTAGTCTAAGTAAGTTCTATCTGGAGCTTTCACAGTTTTGCGCCAAGGCAATTCTCTACCACTAAGCAAAAAGATCTGATATTGCACTGCACTAATATTGCACTGCACTGCCTGTATTATTAATTTAGACGTATACTCACTATAGTGTTGTTATTATGCATACACAGTAAAGATGGACATAACAAGTATTTCTTTGCAGTACCCCTAAGTACTTTTCTTAATATAGAAAAAGATTGTTTTTGTAAAATATTTTGACGAAATTACGTTTCCAAATAAAACACTCAGCTGCGGAGTACAAATTACAAAACCCATTGTAAGAGTTCAAGTAACTTATTTGTTTATTGAATGAAAACTACCTGGAGTTAAAAATTCTGCACTCACAAGGTCTCAGACAACATGCTGTGGTGGGGAATTTGAAAGCGGAGTCTTTCATCGTATTCGCACTCTTCTTTCTATCCATCCTCATCTGACGAAAGACAATGAGGCAGTTACATTACATTACATTTCACACCGAAGAGTTATTATATGCAACGAAAAATACTACTCTTTGTGAAGAAAGTAAGCTGATTTAACTTTCCATCATAACATACATTATTATCTAAATGGCAAACAATAATCAATACTATTTTTTTATCCTAAGTTTAGGTGTCGCACGTTTTTCACGTTCTGGCACCAATTGAATTAGGTTTGTTATGTATGCCATCACTGCTTTTTATACTATTGGCTGGGCTAACCATAACAATTTGTGTTTCAGTGTGCCCAAGAAAAATTCAAATTCTGTTCTGGCCTTGAATCGTATTGGAAACCAACTATTTCTTATTTCACCCTTTGCCATTTGATTTACAGATGATTTGATTGGACTCGTCAATGAAAAATCAGGTACATTTATATAACTATTTATTAATGCATAATATGCTCTGTTTAATGGTGTAGGTTTCCGTACCGATGTAGTTCCTTTCTTTCAGGGAACTATTTCAGTGTTTTAGATTTTCAGTTAAATTCATACGGTTAAGTAGTAATAGTATCTCTAAATCTAAATCTAAAGGGCTAACCGTACAATCAAAATAGTTCCCCAACTATCGAAGAGCTGTTTCGATCATATTAGTAGACAATGTGCTTGAAACAATACTAACCCCGCGTGGAATTGCACCGATAAATATACAGCAAACGGCATTGTCCAAATCGAATTGTGTTAATAACACTTTGTATTTTGACTATAGATTTCTGTAAATTCACAATACCTTATCTTTATGTTAAACGTAAAGCTTGCTAAGAAACATGATGTTACAGTAAATAAAAGTACATAAACATTACTTTGCAATATTGCGCCAGGCTCTTCTACTAATCCATTAACCTCAATAATATTCCCTTTTTGGAAGTGATTATGGTTAGAAGTAGATTTTATTTGCAATATATTTTAATCATTAATAATAATAAGATTGTAGAGTATTAAATGAAGTAGTAAACCCTTGGAAACCTTTAATGTTTTATCTGCTTTCGATAGTAGACAGATCTAATGGTTATTAATGTGCTTTAATCCTTAGGTCTTAAATAAAGTCAATAATTACATGAATGATATCTGACAGAAAGGAGTGTTGAGTAGAGTGCATCTGAAATCCTAAAAGAGCGAATTAATTACCTTCATTCGAAAAGTCGAAATAATGACCAACCTGAGGGCATTATTCTGCATCGTATATTAAATAATAAATCCTCAAATCGAAATAAAAACCTCATCATATCATATTTTCAACATATTCAACACACGCTAATTTCCTTCAGCTGATTTGTCATTGATTTATGTTGCATTTGCGAGAGTGTGAAGAATACAGGTTTTTTAGATAAATAATAGTTATAATTATTCCATTCGAAATAATTTCTCCTTTTCCTCACAAATAGAAGATTCGAATGGAACTGTGGTACATGGAAATAATCCAAGAATATAATGGAAATATTGCAAAAATTGTTGCAGAAGGGCAGAGTAGAAAAATGCTGAATTATAGTGAGAAATAATTTAAACCATTGTAAATCAATGCATTTAGGGAAGAAGCGGAAATAACAGAAGTATTATTGAAATTTTTTGACATGATATTGTCAATAAATAATGATAATGATAATGTCAATTGTATTTTTGACATGATATTTATTGACATTTCCTGTTTAGTAACATGTGCTATTATCTAGCATATGTAATTTTAACAAATATAATGTGTACTGACACGAAAGTAATGGCGCGAACAAAGGGACGTTCAGATAGATTGTTCAGGGCGTTCCTATAAAACGAAGTTTCCACTTAACTTAGCAATTGATAACTTAGTTATTGATAGACAAGTTCCTCATGTGATATAGATGGATTTCCCAGTATTGAGTAATGTATGCAATAGAAAGGAAATATTTATTTATTTACTTTTAATGCGGATTGTAGATTGTGAGCTTCTACAGTTGGTCATGATTTCTTCCTTGATCTCGGAGTGCCTGTTCCTTAATCCAATAGACTGTCGCTCCAGTGGTAAAACACATAAACCGATGTAAAATTGTATTATTAATAACACACATATTTGGGTAATTGTAATAAAAGTCTTGACTAATTGTATTATTTTTCAGAATGCATTTTTGGCTGTAAGACATCACATCTTTTAATTTAGACTCTCTAAGATTTAAGAAGTGGTTATGGTGAAACTAGTACCAAGAGTGTTATTTTACAGCTTGACTGTAAGAAACAGTTTACTTAAGTCGTTAATAAACAATAAGGGCATGAATTTGGAAGATCATGTTGTTCGACTGACTATTGGCAACTGTGAGACATTAGCCAAACAAGGTGCAAAGATCCTCGCCGACGGCGGTGTGATTGGAACTCCGACAGACACAATTTACGGAATAGCAGCTGACGCACAAAACAATAAGGCTGTCGAAAGAATATACGAAATTAAAGGGAGGGATTTTCAAAAACCGATTGCAATTTGTGTTGCAGAAATCGATCAAGTTTACACTTGGGGAAAAGTAACAGTTCCTCGTTCTTTATTGGAAGATTTATTGCCTGGTCCAGTGACCTTGGTTTTTGAAAGATTTCCAAGTCTCAACCCAAACTTAAATCCCTTTGCCAATCTTATCGGAATAAGGATACCAGACAATCAATTTATTCGTCATTTAGCAAAATTCCACACGGGTCCTGTTGCATTAACCAGCGCCAACCGCTCTTCTGAGCCAAGCACTTTGACCGTCGAGGAATTTCAACCACTGTGGCCATATTTACAATGCATATATGATGGAGGTCGTTTATCCGACAATGATAACTCTACTGATTCAGCTCGGTCAGGATCTACAGTCATTGATTTGTCAACAGTTGGCTGCTATCGTATTATAAGGGAAGGGAGCCACCGCAATCATTGCGTTTCTATTCTGCGCGACAAATATAACTTACAAGAAGTACTTGATAGTTAAAATGGAGCTTTTGGAATGGGCGCATTGATCAAATCTGTGATGTATTAAGGTGCAGTTTTCCCTCTAAAGACTATTTATATTATTTGACAAATTTGAAATATTTATTTCCTTCTCGAAACTTGAACAATGTCGATGCTTCGTCGAGTGTTAGATAGAGATAGTGTCGTAAAGGCAAATCTGGTAGAACGGTTAGTGGATTGTGTGAAAGAGTTGCAGCTAAAATATGCAGCCGAAAACGGAGCAGCCCTTGTGAATGACGAAGCTACAAATTCTCTGTGTTGGATATTAGAAGCAGTTTTCATCCATGGGCTTAAGAACCGCTTCATCAAAACGGTTTCCTCGATTCTAATATCCGGGCGCGAGAATAACATTCCAGATCCTTCCTTCTGGCATTTTGTACTGATATTTTGTCACCAGGAAGATATAATGGAGATAGAAAAGTTTTCGTTTATCCACACTGACATCGGTAAATGTAGGGCATGGCTCCGATTATCCTTGAATCAAGGCACTCTCATTAGTTTCCTCCAGATGATGATTACAGATAAGAGCACTTTGAGAGACTACTACAAACCCACGGCATTTCTTCGAGACTCGGAACGATTCGACATCCTCAAGAGCATCTTATACGGCGTCGAGTCCTACCAATTCCAGTTGGCCTGCAATTCCAGTTTCCTCAATGCCTGGAACTATGTGCCTCTGAGTCTAGTCGGTCTCAGCAATTCCTCTCATTCTCAAGAGTCAATTAGCCAGGGAATCGACGTAGCTCAAAATATGAATTCAAAGGAGTTGCAAGCCTTACCCCAACTCAGGCAAGGCCGAACGCCCCCAAAGCCGCATGGGTTCCCACCGAATTTTGAAGATCATTACCGGGCACCGTTGTTGGAAGAGGACGAGGCTCTGCGTGTCATCTTATCTTCGAGGCACTCCAATTTCAGTGGAGTACCTTCTCCCTCCTCCAGCAGAAAAAGCTCCGATGTCACGCAACCGAGCAGAGAGCAATTAACAACAGTTACCATTACCAAACTATCTGAAACTCAGCCTCACTGCCAGTCCAGTCAATCCAAAAACCACTCTCAGCCTCACTTTGCAGAGCCAGAGAGCAATCGTATTCACGAGTCTAAGAGTCACTCCAAGGAAAATCACTCCGATTCGGGTATTGGTTCATCTTCTTCTGTTTTCAGCACCACGAGGGATATCCAATACCAACCTGAGGTCCCATTTACTAATTTTAATTCTGATAAGCTCCCTGTGATGTCGCCTGTTGAAAATATTACCAAGAAAATGAAACCAAACGATTATATTATGGCGGGAGACAAAAATAACAGCCTAGAAAGTCCCCCCAAAATCACCCATTCTGCTGCTGTAGACATCCCCAGTCCTGTGGTCAGTGATGATTCCATGAGTTATGCTGCACTTTTTGAAACTTATAATAAAGATAAAATGGCAGGAACCCCAATCATGAACAGCTTCATACTGGAGAACGAAGATCTTATAAATTCATCTTTGGCAGTTGGCTCGTATGATATGGAGGAAAACCGCAGCGTGAGTTTATTTACTGTATTTTACTCTTTTACCTTATCTGACCGCAACTGTTTTCCAATTTCCTGTCATTAATAATTATCTCAAACTCTATTGCCCATGTCTAGCAGCTGTGCATTACCTAATGTCTTTTCTCCTTTGTGCAGAATACTGTCACTCCAGTGGATAACGTAGTTGGGTTTGAAGTTATTTCCAATGCATCTAGTAGTGGACAATTCTCTGATATGGTAAATACTTGTGTTTAGTATTGAAATTTATAATTATATAATTTTATTGAATTAATTATTTTCTTTTTTGGCACAGTTTCCCCACATTACCTCTTTTATACAAAGAATTCCCATTGAACAAGGAATGGACTCTCAAAATTATCGTTGCAAAAGTTGCTCGAAAGATGTTGGCATGATTTACCAACCGGCTAGGTTAATATTTTTTTTAATTAACAGTTTCTTCTTCAATATTTAACTGTGTGTTCTTATGTGATGTTTAATAACTTTTGCTTATTAAAGGTTATGTGGCTTAACCGGCAGCTATTACTGCGGCGATTGTCATTTAAATGACGAATTTGTAATACCGTCACGAGTTATTCTTAATTGGGATTTTAATCGGTATAGCGTAAGTAAACAAGCGAAAGAATATTTGGAAGACATTTTATATCGGCCTATGTTTGACGTAAATGATATCAATCCTAAGTTGTATGAGGAGATTGAAGAGGTTTCAGAAATTCAGGTAGGATATTACAACAATACTATTTTATTGGTGGTTAAGTTGTTCTAATGCATATTATATGTAGGATGATACTAATAATCAAACATATGGTAGTCAATGACGGATAAAAAATCCAATTCTGTATTAAAAATGTAATTTCAGAATCTGCGAACAAAACTTACATCGATTTCAATTTATTTGCGGACATGCAAATCTGCAGTAGATGGCTTTACGAAAGATTCCTGGCCAAATGAACATCTTTATGAGAATATTCATTTGTATTCTCTTTCTGTAAGTATCTTACCTAAATTGATGCCTTCTCGAAATATGTTTCAATTTTTGTAATAAAATTAATTAAAAATCTTACAGGATCTGCTTAATATTCCTAATCACACTCTTTCGACAAACTTAAAGAAGTTAGTTGCTTCTGGTAAAGCTCATATCACATCCTGCAACTTCTGCGCTCAAAAAGGCTTTGTTTGCGAAATTTGTAAAAATCCAAAAGTGATATTTCCATTTGATCTAGACTTGATTTTCAAGGTAAAAAGATCCCCTCGAGTTCTAAGTATGTGTTTTAAAGATAGCTTGAACAATGTATTTTTTCTTGATAGTGTGCATCCTGCGGTGCGGTATATCATAAAGAATGCATGAATATATGCAAGCCATGCCCTCGCTGCCTTCGATGGAAGAAAGCGGAAAATGAACAAAGTTGCAATGAGCTAGAAAACGACCAGTAAAGACATTTCTAAATAAACTGAAAACATTATTTGCAATTACTTTTACTTTTTAATGTTAGATAGTGATAAATTATTCTTTTCAAGCGTAGAATTACTTACTTAGTTTAGAATTGCCCTTAAAAGTAAAGTTTAGATCTGCTATTCAATTCTTTGATTTAAATTGTATTTTCACTTAATATACATCTGACAAATGAAAACTATGCATTGCTGACGATTAGACATTTCTATAAAAATTGGAATGTTCACCTGTTTTTACGTGAATTAATGTACTAACTAAAATTAAAACAAATATTTGAAATATCAATTATGTACTGCAATATATAGACGGACAAGTAATATTGTCCTGGACATTCTTTAATTGAATTTAAGAATACAACAAAATTTTGATAACTTAATATAAATGTAACCATATTTTGTGGATCGAGATAGTTCAAATATATTGCCATTAAATCTAAAATGTAATATTAAACCGCATAATTGAATGGTATTTTTTATGCATATGGCGAATTTCAAGGAATACATTCTCAAAGAGGGAATTTAATGCATGTGTATTAGCCAAACTATCACTGTTGTTTGGTTACCGCTTCTTTTTAGTAGGGTAATTCTACCAAATCTATTTAGCTTATGTTTGGAGTATGGTTAATTTGGGAAGCGCAAAAATTTTATAAACCTAGTACATTTTTAATTCTACAGTTATGACATAATCAAATGTCCATTCTCATTCTCAGGGTTGCATATTTAAAAAATATCAAAAGTTATATCATTTCTTTTATTTTAAGTATAATTAACTTTTCAGGTTATAAAATGTAAAAAATATAGAAAACATTAAAACAAATATCAGATAATCCCAAGAAATGTGCCAATAAAACATTTCAAAGTTTCCCTTAATCAACAAACTGTTGACCATAAATTAATACTTTTTAGAAGAATGTTGTGAAAGAAATACTCATGCTGATATTGTGCTTACGCAATGTCCTTGAACTATTTTGCTGGTCATTCTGTGGATTAAACACTTTGATACCGATAAAAACTGAATTTAATCTGAATTCATATTTTATAGGGTAAAGTTTTAAAATTTTGCTTCAATTTTTTTCATTTTGCTAGAGGATGAAATTGTAATTTTTCCTAATGACTAAAATCATAGGCGAGCACTGTAATTAAGACCTACATTTAAAAGTGTACGTAAAAGATTGAGATGTGTAATAATCGGACGGACTGGTGAAATCTGTGGGTGACCAATAAGTAGTTATATTAAAATTGTAATAACTGTATTAAAACTGTAAGTACAGTTAAATACATTGCATCCCTCATTGAATCGCACATTATGTCATTGAACAAACGCATTTTGTCTCCAAACACATTTTAGGGCTTCGGGAATCACATTTAACTAAGCTCCTTTTCTTGAAATTCTTTATTTGTAAGCACATCACCGAATCATCGGAGTTGCAGCAATGAAAGGCGACTACAAGATTCCTCTTAAGGCCAAATTAATGCACTTCGTAGGCCAAAAGAGAAAGAGAGCCTAAGCTAAGTGCACAAAGTCTAAAAGAAAATATATCTTTTGAAGCAGTGATACTCGCTCAACAGATACATTATTCATATTACTACACCATTGACTGATTCATTTTGACTAATTTTTGTTTGTCTAGCTTATTGTTTGTTTTTACTCATGTTCTCTAACTCATTAATTCATTTAAAATTGCCCTAATGTTTCATTTTGCAGTATGTGTTCATTTAGTGTTCAATGACACATTATACGATTCAATGTATTTAAATATACTTTTATATAGGTTTACTACAGTTATTACACTTTTTACTACTACTTATTTTTTACTGGTTGTGGTTACTCACATTTTTTATGTAGTCCGCAGGAAACCTATTGTCACACATTTCAATTTTTTTACTTACACTTTTAAATCGCAGCCACAAATAAATAATCCTATATTTGAGCAATTATCTACTGCGGATTCTAGGCACGGGTAGTGAATTATAGCACCAGCACTACTGTACTAAAGTGATAAATTGAAACTGACGTATTCTGCTAGGGTGAATGTAATGGTAATAATGTGTGAATGGAGAAATGTAGAATTGCAAAGAACGTTTCTATTTGCCTTTTCATCTTGGTCGACATTTTGACCTTACAATATGGCCTGTGATGTCTAAGAGGATTTTAACGCATACATAGATTTTAATATTTTAATAACACAGATGTATTCATCATGGTCAATTCTCACGACATCAGATCCAGCAGTGCAAATGTGAGCAATGTCGGTATTTCTTGAAAAGTGTTTTTGATATTGAACGCCAGAAAAGGGTATATATAGTAATAATATTAATAAGTACAGTACTGTATACCCTACCACAGCTTAAATACATTTACGAGTATAATAGTTACAGTTGAAGGTGTTATAGTAATTCTATATAACAGTAATAATAATATTTGTATATGCGTAAATTATCATAATAAACATACATATGTGTTCATAGCATCATACGATTATTTTGACGAGGCATATTCGTCTACTGCAAACTAATCGTCACCGGAAGGCATCTGTTTAAAATTGTGATTTAGCAATATCATAAGAACATGTGTTGATAAGTATTTTTGTTACAAGTAGTACATCCGTGTTTATTAAGTATTTAATAATGTCTCTAGTTATGTAATATTACACATTGACAGTACTAAGTAGGTAATGTACCACAATAAAAATTGTATTTATTAATTATATAATTCTTAGGTGAGCTATAGAAAGGAAAATATTATTCCCGTCTTTTCCGTCTCTTATTCAGCAAAGGATTGTTAGTGTTGTCTAGATTCTTGATTTGCACCGCGTCGTAATCTACTCTCATTGTGGCTAATGAGCGCATCATCTCATCTTGCACTTCAGGCCAAGCTTCCTCTTCCTCTTTCAGCACTCGCTTCGTGTGCAACGGAGTCTGGGGCACTTCAGTGTATTTCTGCAACGTACCCACAATTTCATTACATGTTCAAATCTTGTTCTCTACCTTCAATTTCTATTGGTATGGAGAAAGCGTTCACAAGACAGAAAAAAGCCGGAAACGAGATAGAGAATAACAGATAGCAGGTTAGTTTTGCGGTTTCTTTGGTTCCTTTCAATTGCTATTCGCAAACAAGGCATTGTATTCTATTCACTATGTGTACACAGAACCACGTCACATTCAATGCAGGAAAAGCTCAGTGGGTGAAGGTGCTTTAAAAAACTCAGTCTGATAGAGAAAGAAAAAAAAACTTCACAGAGTGGGATAAGCATGGAATTAGAGCACAATTGTAGATTGTATCTTTTTAGGGTTTGGGGCAGGCCAGCGCAAAACTTTTGATAACCTAACACAATGTAATCGATGCACGCAAAGACTAGAGTAAATATTTTAACTCTCAACAAGTAAAAGTTACCCGGAAGTTCGATTTATTTAATTTACATGCAGCCAGATCACTTTTTATGGACAAACTACATTTAGAAGACTATGAGAATACTCAGCATATTAACTACTTCACCTAACTGTACAAATAAACTTTCAGCAACTTTCGTTACTCACGCGATTGAAGATATCAGAATCGTTTATAGCAGTGTCACACGCAAATGTCAATTTACTCAATTTACAAGATTTTGCAGAATGTAAGTTACTAAGTCACCAGTGGGCGATAAAGAATATTCATCAAAAACTATTGCAATACTGGTTAATAATTATTCTGGTGATGCAATTCCCCATCCAAAATTCAAAACGCATTTTTTTGCAAATAGGAAAAAAATCTTTGACGACGACCTTACTATTAGAGAAAGGAATAATTCACGCAGTCCTAATTTTTAATATACCAAATACGAAGATCCAACGAGATTCCAAATATTATTTAGAGATTGCGTTTTATGACAGGACCTCTAACACTTCTAAGCTATTGTATTATGGGAATTTTTTCAGAGTGCTCTATTTCCATTTGCATTCAGGTGAGTTGGCGTTTGCTTTGGGTCACATTTCTAAATGTTTCCCTCCCAGTTACAGTTACAGTGTTGGCGTAATTTGTAATTCTGTGCAGTCTGCTTTCTGTTCATGTCATGTTTGTATTGCAGTTGTAGATGAATACCTACAAAACACACTGCTGCAGAGTGTTAGTGTTATGTACCGTGTCATACGAGAAACTCAAACTTTTACTCTGAATACAAAACAGAGTACCTAATCGAATCTAAACCAATCTTTGTATGAATCATGAATTACAAAAAGTTTCTACTGTAAAGGTCTATCTTGTCAGTTACAAATCTATTAACGAACAAAGATTTGTTGTTCGGCAAACCGTTTTTACTTTATTTCTAACTAAACCATGAATCACAGAGTTCTTGTGCAGGTGCCAGTAGTGAAGTAGAATATACTGATGTAATTCTTTCAGATATACATTTCATGACGTTGTAAACTTTCCCAGTTAGACATTTAGTGTTCCTACGTGTAAATAAAATTCTTCCTAATTGTTGAATAACAGCATTTGTTTTCAGCATTTTTTGATTACGGAACTTTTTAATTATTGTTTATAGTTTTTATATTAAAACGTTTAACATTCCCTGTCTATTACATGCATTACTTATCACTTATCCATATACATACGCATTATAAAAAATTATTACTGAATTAAACTATTTACGCAAAATGCATGGGGAAATAATGTGTACCTTAGTCTTTGTATGACGCAAAGGCAGACATTATTTTACGATACAAAGTGGGGTAAATTGTATTGAAATTAGGCCAGTGGGAAATCATCAAAACAAAGTTATAAATACCGTTACTACAGATTGCGTAGACAGGTTTATGATTAGAAGTGTACACTTCATTATTCATTGACATTAAAAACCTTTGCGATCTACGTCATCATTGGAAAAGTACGTTAGTAGTGAAAAGTACTTTTTCCACTTATTCATTATCTCTTCCGGTATACTCTGTACTTGAAATTAAATAATAATTATCACTGCACTTTCCTGATAATAATGCCATGTTAGTATTGTAGCAATTCAATTCTGTAAACACAAAAAAAGGTGGCCATAACCTAATATAGTGAGGCATTGTGTTTTGTGTTCATTACAAAAATATGTGAATATTGAAATAAAGTGATTTTGTCTATTTTTAGGGGGAGTGAGGTACATGTATACAAATCAATGCTAAATGTTATAGGTAATTTGTATTTATCATTTACAGCTTCATTTTAATCTTCATTACTTCTACTGAAAAGGTTTCGTTTTGGAATTTTGGGCATGATTTTCAAAAATTGTGTATACCCAGTTTTTATTTAATGGTATTTCAACATAATGTTTTGGTAAAAACGACCTATAAGCTGTTTTACTTTACTTCCTTTGTAATTATCCTGATGGGTTACTTTTATATCATTATTACACTAGTCATACAGAGACCTATTTTTAAGGAACTTTGTTTATGTTTCTTGGCGCAGGCTGAGATTGCATTTTAATTTGTTATCCACATTGACACATGAAAATAATGTATAGTGTGTTAAATTGTCAAAAGATTCATAGCCTATAATGCCGCAACATACCATGTAAGAAAGAAAGTTATAAAAGTTTGAGAGAAAGAAGAAGGCAAGAGTGAGTTTTATCAGAATATAAATAGAGTGATAACATTTTTATTTGCTAAATTAGCACCTAATGTCAATAAGTTTGGTTAATGCACAAAATTGTTATTTTCAAGATATATGAGATTCCAGTTTTAAAAATACTTGATAGTACTTAAGGTATTTATTGTAGGGTAGGTAACACAATACAGTCTGATGGTAGATTAGAGTCCCATTTTATAACGAACTAGAAAAGTAATTTGGTATGGTGGTTAGTGAATAGGAGCGAGCTGCAGCCAGAATACAATCACAAACGTCAAGAAGAATTGGTAGAAATTGAGGAGGAAGAGGAGGACAGAGGGGTAGAAGTACGAGGATGAAAAATGTCAGAGGAACTTACAGAAACCCATCTATTCTGCACCACTTGGTCTATTGCGAGACGTTTAGCGGGGTCTGTGCATAGCATTCCCTTTATAAGATCTTTCGCATCTTGAGACACATCTCGCCATTCAGGATTCGGAAAGTCGTACTGTCCAGAGCGAATCCGAGTTTTCATCCCCGGAGAGATTGCCAGACCATGGTTGCTGTAGAACGGAGGATAGCCGCACAATCTGCGCAGAACGAATATTTCATCTATGTAGAATATCTGCGGCGTCTAGACTGATTTCTATCTCTCTATCCTTGACATTATACACCACTATTCTTTTCACTAAAGCTAATGACATAAACAGTGTATGGGTAACTTGTAAGACTTAAGTCACGAAGCATGAGACTAAAATGCATTTTGCTGTTCTAGATAGTAGGTGTCGTAATTTATTTTTAGTTACTGAAAAATGTCGAATAATAAAAGTAATAAAAGCAGAATTCAGTGTAGCTTGGAGTTTCTGTTTGTGAATTGAGTTACATTAATACAAAGTTATGTAAACTTGAATGTGCATTTAATGTTGGATTTTCTTGTATACATAGCCAGGAGATATGTGCTACGGTTTCTAAATATTGTAGTAATAAAACACAATACATTCCATATAGCCTACTAGACTCGATATTCACTGGTGTGATTTAATATATATTTTTAAAGACGCACAATTTGTCATTAGTTTTCCATGCCCTTAGTAGGACTATTGCATCTTTGTCTTTCAATTTCTTATCTAAGTGGTACCTCATTTATGTGTTTTACCAAGATCGCCTGGAGTGCCAATAATGGTTCTTATCCTTTAATTGTCATTCTAAAGCTCATTTTGTAAATATTTTTGTGGTTAGTCTTACAACCCTGTTCTAAGATGAAAAATATGGACGGTTTAAAGGATCAATAAAGAAAATGAGACGAAAAACTTACAGTATGTACATGATAACTCCCAGTGACCAAATATCGCAGCTCTTGTCATATTTCTCAGGTCCAAGGACTTCGGGAGCTAAAGAAGAAAGAAATAATTTTATTGCAACCCTGGGAGCATCATTTGAATGAAAAAAGGAATTTACTGTTATAAATTCAGTCAGAGAATGAGAATATAATATAACTGCTATCAGAACATAACCAAAGAGAATAGAAACAATTGCAAGATGGACAAAGAAATAACGTGTGCAAAATAATACTCAAGAGAGCTATTGTACCTACTGAAAATGATAAGTAGCGTTAATACGATTGGAGACATGGAGAAAGTAGGAGATAAGCAGTACAAGTAGAATACCAGCATCATTTACTCTAGCTCTAGGTTAAAATTTTATTCCAAAAATGAACACATGTATTAATCACACAGAAGACAGACATAAAAAATTCCCTTAGCACACTCCATAAGGACAATAAAAACCTTACCGATATTTTATCAACAAACTAATATTTCTGAGAAATCATTTGAATCTGTGCTACTTATGCACACATAATCACTCCAACATATTGAGAAATGAAAATGCCCCAATCGAAGGGCATATTTGCAATATTTGCAATGCGTGCACTAATTTCGTCAACCGGAGAAGGCTTGCATGATAAAACACTTTGCTTTTCACTTTCAGATTTTGGTAATAATAATTAATTAAGTTTTGAAATACTGAAAACGCAGAGCATTTTGTGAAAAATCCTGGTCATACAGTTAGCTTATTATGTTCCTAGGTAAGTACTTCGTAGAAATAGCAATGACAGTCTGTCTCTCTGTCTATTTTTCCAATAGCAATAGCTCCCGAACGGAATTAGATAATTAGTTCAAATTTGGAATAGGTTTATTTATAATTACAATTACTTGGATTTGGAAAGGATATCAATTTGAGATTTGCGAAAGCTATGAGATAGATTTAATTTATGCATATAGAACAGGAGTACAAACATAACGCCTATATGACACTTGTTGTGTATTAAATATTTATTTCTACACCGGATACCGAAAACTAAGCAAAAATTCAAATTATCCATATGGCTGCGTTGAGACTTAACTTACCAACGTAATATGGCGTGTAGCAAGGTGTTTGCAGGGCTTGTTGAGAAAACGTTTCTTTGGCGAAACCGAAGTCTGTAAGCTTCAATATTCCAGTTATATCTGTTAATAATTCAATGAAGCCTATATTTACGTTGTAGGGAAATTTTGGCGAATAAATGAAAATGAATCTTTTTGTACAAATTCATAGAAAAATGATAATTAACCACAGGGCAATCACGAGAAGGAAATTCAGTATCAAAAAGCTATATTTAAGTAATATTACTTATCGACTAAAATAAAGTTTGATGAAATTGACCCTTGTTCTTCACTTGCATTAGGCAAAACAGAATTCTTACCTTTTCTCGTATAGAGGAGATTCTCCGGCTTCAGATCTCGATGTGTGATATTCATATCATGAATGTGCTTTATTGCAAAACAAATCTCTCTGATTATACCTGCCGCTTCTAGATAAAAAACAAAAGAAACATTGTTTTCACCACCGTTATTTCACTGAATGAATAAGTTACTATGTCATGCTCAGTATATCTGTGACATTCTCTTTTATTTCTCCAATTATTTTTAAAATCGGAGAAAATTTTAGGTGACTATTAGGAAAGTGAATTTTGGACCACTATTTTATGCAGAACAACTACATAATAGAAACCTGGTGCTTTCTAGTCGAAATTAATCAAAGAAAACTGCAAATTGAAGTTGGCTTCATAAAACATTCCATAACTTGCTCTACATCGTGTATTTGCATTTCGTATGTATGCCGTTGGTAGAAAAGAGTGTAATAAATACTTTTACCGTACTCAAGTTATTCTGAGTAAAAATGTGGTCCCTTTATTCTTTTGGACAGCGAAATGTTTTGCGTATACGAAGTATGATTTGCATTGGCGTCACGTAATTATGTAAATATTAAAAATCATTGTGATATGACTTTAAAAAAGGTTTTGAAAGAAGAACAAGTCGTACATGACAAAAAGATGAAACCATCGGGTAAAAGTGAATGCATACCTACTATTACATCATACTATTGCTGAAATAAGCAATGAGGTCAATAGTATACTGAAAGTGAGAAGGGAATCTTAAGTTTTTGCACAAAAGGAGAAATCAAAGATGAAAAGTTTGGTTACCTCTCTCAGTGAAGGCTCCATCGACTCTGTCTTGAATCCTCTCAAATAATTCACCCCCCTCCATGCTGCAATATGGAAAATATGGCATATTATTGTATATTTGGTATGTATGAAGGAATAAGAGAGCGACGAGATTGTCAATCAATAGAAAATAGAAAACGGTTTGATTCACAAAAGAGCATGGTTCTGAGAATACATATGAATAAAAGATTTTTGAAAAGTGAGGAAAACATGTTATTGTTATGCAAATGCCGAGAGAGTGACAGTTGATTTGCTTACCACTCCATTACAACAAGAAGACTCGGTTGACCTTTATGGTTATTTTGGTAGACATCGATAATGGAGACAATGTGTTTGCAGCCGCTAGCTCTCCAGTGAAGTTCGACTTCTCGTCTAGCCTTGGGATTGTCTCTGAGAACTTTAAGTGCATATTTAAGTCCAGTATGCTTGTTCGAGCATTCGACGACTTTCCCATTGATTCCCAGACCCAGGGTCACTCCGCTGATGTCATAATCTTCGAAAATGGTATTAGTCTTGATATTAAGTGGTGGCATTTCGCGTCCAAGGCCAGCGTTGTTATTAAACAGAAGAGTTCCATCCGAATTGTTCTGATGGTCTCTCAACTGTAACATGTTCAGATGCAAATTCGTCGGTTTGGTCAACGGTCGGTTGGAGGCGGCCGTGGCAGCGTTGGTGTTGGTGTTGGTGTTTGTGTTGTTTGAATTTCCCCCGCTCATTTTCTCTTTGGCCGCGACGGACGCAGTGGATCCTTTGTCAGCAACTGGTTTGTAGCTTAGCTTTGCTTTGGATGACTTGCGTGACGATGCGGTGGAGGATCCAGCTGTCTCTTCTTTGGCCTTAGGTTTTCCTTGGCTCTTGAGTTTGTCGTTTTTCGACTCGTCAGTTACCAAGAAAGGCCACAGCCTGTATAAAGAAACAGGACTGAAATTGAAACTGCCCATTGCCTTCTGGAGACGGTGACAATATTCAAAAAATTCTAATTTCTTATCTGTTTCTATATCTATGTACACGATTTCCGACTGCACTAATTTGCGTCGGCTAATTCTACTTCTACTATTAAAACTAAATCTTTCTCGCTTCACCTGCACCATTGGCACTTTTTCTCCTTTGTTCAATTTGTTACCTATCTTTCTACCTAATCAAATACAAACTGCCAATCCATTTGGTATCTTGGCTACTCCTCGTCAATTCTCTTTCAACTTTTAATTCCTCTTATTTTTCATTTCCTCCTTCACGCCTAATCCAACTA